>CM065591.1:398957001-399579223 GCA_033119425.1 Bufotes viridis | reverse complement strand
AATCAGGTGCATTCCTCTAGGTCCACCCGCAGACCCAAGAAAGGAGGTAATTAATATGTATACTCAGAGGGGCACTCTGA
Organism: Bufotes viridis; assembly: GCA_033119425.1. NCBI lineage: Eukaryota > Metazoa > Chordata > Amphibia > Anura > Bufonidae > Bufotes > Bufotes viridis. The sequence goes on along the minus strand of CM065591.1, from coordinate 399,579,143 downwards.
GTATCTCAGACCACAAAACAGAATGGTTGACTGATAACTGCAGTAATTTATTACCCAATAATGATATACCACATTAAATGCATGTACATATACAACATCCCATAAAACTATCCGGATGGTAAAGCTAAAAAACTAAAATACAAATACCTTAACTAATTAAAATACACATTGTATGGACAGTGATATGGCCAATAAAATGTCACCTTTACACAATGCTAAAGCAAGCTCGTGTTTTTTCTGGAACACAATCTGTGGATGTCTATGAGTGTTTCCAGGTAGAAGAGAGTGTTTGGGATCTGTTGGAAATGGTCTCCAACCCAGTCTAGGCAAATACAATCCAGGTGTTTATTTGTTTGAGCTGTGTATGCCCAGTTTCTTATTTGTGCACAGTTTCTTATTAAGGTTACTTTGCTGAAATCACGTTTACAGTCCACCGTAGCAGCTCCTGTTATGCGGTGATGATACAAAACACTTGGAACTGAATATTCTCAATGTATAACCACGTAGTACATAGGCATTAGTACTTTACCGCTCCTTTTGCAGGATCCGATGACTCGAGAGTTGTTGCGCTCGCCCTTCCAGGACCTGTCGCGGTGTCCCACGTGATCCCCTACGTCATCAACTGTGGCGTCCCATGTGACTCGGGCTGTCACTAATGATTGGCTGTAGCTGCCGCCTGTGTTGTGATGCGGGCTCCTCTCGAGTACTGCGGTGAAGTCTTGGAACTTTACAGTTGCCGATGTGCTGGCTCATTCAAGGTGCGAGATGTTAGGTTTTTAGACTCTCACTACTGTCTAGTGATGTCGCGAACATGAAATTTTCCGTTCACGAACAGCGAACGTGAACTTCCGCAAATGTTCGCGAATGGGCGAACCAGGCGAACCGCCATAGACTTCAATTGGCAGGCGAATTTTAAAACCCACAGGGACTCTTTCTGGCCACAATAGTGATGGGAAAGTTGTTTCAACGGGTCTAACACCTGGACTGTGGCATGCTGGAGGGGGATCTATGGCAAAACTCCCATGGAAAATTACGTAGTGGACGCAGAGTCGGGTTTTAATCCATAAAGGGCATACATCAACTAACATTCCTAAATTGTTTGGAATAACATGCTTTAAAACATCCAGTGTGTGTATACGATCAGGTATGATGTTGTATCGATCAGGTAGTGTAAGGGTTACGCCCACTTTACAGACATTGACAGACCAAACTCTCCTTTTAATGCACCGCAAACAACCGCAAACAGTTCATTTGCACAACCCCAAACTCCCCATTTGCACAAGGTTGGATACCAAGCTAGCCACGTCCCGGTGATGTCATTGAAGGTTTCTTCCTCCACCCAGCCACGTACAACACCAAGGGTCCTCGAAAGGTGAATTGAATTGATTTTTCGAATGGGGAGATGGTTAAAAAAACGCTGGCTCCCTCCCCTTTGTTTTTAACCACGGTCACTGCGTCTGCGCCGTGCAATTTACTGTCACACCCGATATGAGTGGTATTTTCTGTAGTACTATTCTCATCAGTTTAATCCCTGTTACATCCCATATCAGGGATTGCCTTTTGTGAAAAAAAATTTAGGCCGGGTACCTTTGACTGCCTTCACAGTGACAGACCAAACTCTCGTACACCAAACTGAATTGATTTCAGGAACCGAGAGATGGAAAAAGCAGCTTGGTCAGTCCTCATACTCCCAAATTGGGGCACTGCGCGTGCACAGAGCAATGTGCTGTGACACCCTATATAAGTGGTGTCTTAACTAGTACTATTCCTATCAGTACCCTATCCGATCGAATTGATTAACCATTGTCGAATTAGCGAACCATTGCGACATCATGAAATAATTTAGTTATGAGCTCTGTACTTGCTTTGTATTGGAATTGATGGGGATTTTTTTAATTGTCTGCATCATTTCTAATAAACTGTTAAGAGACTTTATTATGATTTTTTATTTTATGTATTAAAAACCCATACAACATATAAAAAAAAAAAAGGTAAATTAATGTTTTTTCTATGAAATATTATCCAGCCGTCCGATCGCTTTTGGTCTGACCATAATGAAGAAACGGCCTTATCATCTGGGGTGTGGCAACATTGCCAACACACTCATAGAGGTGATGATTGCTTCATTGTGATACGCAAGCCCCTTCACCACAACAAGGTAACGATCACGAAGGGGAATTGACACTTGTATGTGCCTTTTTTTTGGGGTTTGGTTTTGCAGCCACAGTGCTGCACCATAGGACAGAAAAATTAGGCATGTACACATGCCTTAAAAATAATGGCATTGTTGCAGCCGCTATTGTAGCAGCGGGCGGAAAAATTGATGTTTTCCAGGCAGAAAAGTGACTAAAACATTGCGGCTTGAACCCTAGTTGGTGGTGGAGAATTCACGAAAGTCATCCGGTATGCAGACATTAAATACAGCAGCGTGGGGACCATTTTGAGGCCAAGGCATGTAATCAGGCCTTTTGTTAGTCAAACGTATCCCCCACTGTCAGTCCCTTCGGGATCCATGCCTCATTCATCTTTATGAAGGTGAGGTAAACAACACTTTTTTGACCGAGGCGAATTCTCTTGTCAGTGACAATGCCTCCTGCTGCACTGAAGGTCCTTTCTGACAGGACACTTGAAGCAGGGCAGGCTAGAAGTTCTATCGCAAACTGGGATAGCTCAGGCCACAGGTCAAGCCTGCACACCCAGTAGTGAAGGGGTTCATTGCTCCTCAGAGTGTCGATATCTGCTGTTAAGGCGAGGTAGTCTGCTACCTGTCGGTCGAGTCGTTCTCTAAGGCTGGATCCCAAAGGCGATGAGTAGGACTGAAAAAGCTCTGCATGTCCTACATCAACAACACATCTGTAAATCGTCCAGTCCTTGCCGCTGTGGTAGGAGGAGGATTACACTCACCTCTTCCCCTGTTAGATTTCCGTTGTGCTGTGACATCCCCCTTATAAGCTGTGTAAAGCATATTTTTTAGTTTGGTTTTGAACTGCTGCATCCTTTCCGACTTTCGGTAATTTGGTAACATTTCTGCCACTTTCTGCTTATACCGGGGGTCTAGTAGCGTGGCCACCCAGTACAGGTCGTTCTCCTTCATCCTTTTTATACATGGGTCCCTCAACAGACATGACAGCATGAAAGACCCCATTTGAACAAGGTTGGATGCAGAGCTACTCATTTCCCGTTCCTCGTCCTCACTGATGTCATTGACGGTCTGTTCTTCCCCCCAGCCATGTACAACACCATGGGTCCCAGATAGGTGACAACAACGAGCACCCTGGGGTGCCTGCTGTGGTTGGTCTTCCTCCTCCTCAAAGCCGCCACATTCCTCCTCTGACTCCTCTTCCTCATACTCCTCTTCCAGCGTTGCCGCAGGTCCGGTAAGCGATGATGACAAGGCTGTTTCTGGTGGTGATGGTGACCACACCTCTTCCGCTTCCTCTTCACGCTCATCTACAGCCTGATCCAGAACTCTTCGCAGGGCACGCTCCAGGAAGAAAACAAATGGGATGAGGTCGCTGATGGTGCCTTCGGTGCGACTAACTAGGTTTGTCACCTCCTCAAAAGGACGCATGAGCCTACAGGCATTGCGCATGAGTGTCCAGTAACGTGGCAAAAAAATTCCCAGCTCCGCAGAGGCTGTCCTAGCACCCCGGTCATACAAATACTCGTTGACAGCTTTTTCTTGTTGGAGCAGGCGGTCGAACATTAGGAGTGTTGAATTCCAACGTGTCGGGCTGTCACATATCAATTGCCTCACTGGCATGTTGTTTCGCCGCTGAATATCGGAAAAGTGCGCCATGGCCGTGTTGGAACACCTGAAATGGCCACAGACCTTCCTGGCCTGCTTGAGGACGTCCTGTAAGCCTGGGTACTTAGACACAAAACATTGTACGATGAGATTCAACACATGTGCCATGCACGACACATGTGACAACTTGCCCAAATTCAATGCCGACAACAAATTTGTTCCATTGTCACACACCACTTTGCCGATCTCCAGTTGGTGCGGGGTCAGCCACTGATCCACCTGTGCGTTCAGGGCGGACAGGAGTGCTGGTCCTGTGTGGCTCTCTGCTTTCAGGCAAGTCAACCCCAAGACAGCGTGACACTGTCGTATCCGGGATGTGGAATAACCCCTGGGGAGCTGAGGGGATTCAGTTGATGTGCAGCCAGACGCCGCAGCAGAAGAGGACTCAGTCGAGGAGGATATCGAAGAGGATGGAGTAGGAGTAGAGGAGGTGGCAGTAGGTCTGCCTGCAAGTCGTGGTGGTGTCACCAACTCCGCTGCGGAGCCATGCATTCCATGCTTGTCAGCCGTCAGCAGGTTGACCCAATGCGCAGTGTACGTGATATACCTGCCCTGACCGTGCTTTGCAGACCAGGTGTCAGTGGTCAGATGGACCCTTGCCCCTACACTGTATGCCAGAGATGCCATGACTTCATTTTCAATGACATGGTAGAGGTTTGGGATTGACTTTTTTGAAAAAAAAATTCGCCCGGGTACCTTCCACTGTGGTGTCCCAATAGCGACAAATTTTTTGAAGGCCTCAGACTCCACCAGCTGGTATGGTAAAAGCTGGCGGACTAAGAGTTCCGTCAAGCCAGCTGTCAGTCGCCGGGCAAGGGGGTGATTCTGTGACATTGGCTTTTTACGCTCAAACATGTCCTTGACAGACACCTGACTGTGGGCAGATGAGCAGGAACTGCTGAAGGTGAGAGGAGGAGTAGCGGTTGGTTGAGAGGGGGCAGGGAGGACAGCAGTGGTTGACGTGGCTGAAGATGCTGGACCAGGAGGAGCATGGTGGCTTTGAGTTTGTCTGCTGCTTGTACTGATGTGTTGATCCCATAGGTGTTTGTGATGTGAGATCATGTGCCTTCGCAAAGCAGTTGTACCGAGGTGGGTGTTGGACTTCCCACGACTCAGTTTCTTTTGGCACAGGTTGCAAATGGCATTGCTGTTATCAGAGGCAGACACACACAAAAAATGCCACACTGCTGATGGCATTCTGGTGGTGGCAACAGCATGCTTTGACTGGCATGCTGTCTGGCTGACCCCAGGTGCCGATACATGCTGTCTGACTGTGCCACTAACTCCTTACGACGACCTCCCCCTGCTTCCAACTCGTCCCCTCATTCTCTCTGTCTCCCCTTCTGAACTTTCCCCCTCTTCTTCTCTTCGAGCAGGCACCCACATGGCATCCGTGGACACATCGTCATCATCAACCGCTTCACTTGTATCTGACACCTCAGCAAAGGAAGCAGCAGCGGGTACAACATCATCATCATCACACTGTATGTCCATGTGTGTAATCCTGCCTGACTGAGACATATCCCTGTAATCTACATCATCTGGCAATAATGGTTGCGCATCACTAATTGCATCCAACTGATGTGTAAATAACTCCTCTGACGGATCAAGTGAAGCGGCTGTGGTGGCTGTGGTGGTAGTGGTGGTGGTGGCGGCGGGCGGGTGCGTGGTAACTTGAAAGCAGGTGACCGAAGCTGAGCTGGAGGAGGATGGTGCGTCAAGGTTCTTAGCGGAAGCTGTTGAAGATTGGGTGTCCTGTCTAAGCCAGTCAACTATGTCCTCAGAATTTTTTGGGTTCAGGGTACGTGGCCTCTGAACACTAGGCATTATTCCAGGGACAGTGGAAATCACAGCACCATGACCACGACGGCCCCTGCGGGGTGGCCTGCCTCTGCCTGTAATTTTTTTTTAGATAAGTGGTACTACGCGTGCTAGGTACTGTGCCACCCGGTATCAGTGGTGGGCACTGGCAGTGGGCACACTACAGTCTGTGGAAGTGGGCCTGACACACACTGGCAGCAGGCAAGCAACTGAAATTAGACTAATGTGTAAAAATGAAATGCTTTATTTATCGGCAAGCTACTGTGCCACCCGGTATGACTGATGGGCACTGGCAGTGGGCACACTACAGTCAGTGGAAGTGGGCCTGACACACACTGGCAGCAGGCAAGCAACTGAATTTAGACTACTGTCTAAAAATTAAATGCCTTATTTATCGGCAAGCTACTGTGCCACCCAGTATCAGTGGTTGGCACTGGCAGTGGGCACACTACAGTCAGTGGAAGTGGGCCTGACACACACTGGCAGCAGGCAAGCAACTGAATTTAGACTACTGTCTAAAAATGAAATGCCTTATTTATCGGCAAGCTACTGTGCCACCCGGTATCAGTGGTTGGCACTGGCAGTGGGCACAGTACAGTCAGTGGAAGTGGGCCTGACACACACTGGCAGCAGGCAAGCAACTGAATTTAGACTACTGTCTAAAAATTAAATGCCTTATTTATCGGCAAGCTACTGTGCCACTCTGTATCAGTGGTTGGCACTGGCAGTGGGCACACTACAGTCAGTGGAAGTTGGCCTGACACACACTGGCAGCAGGCAAGCAACTGAATTTAGACTACTGTCTAAAAATTAAATTACTTATTTATCGGCAAGCTACTGGGCCACCCGGTATCAATGGTTGGCACTGGCAGTGGGCACACTACAGCCTGTGGAAGTGGGCCTGACACACACTGGCAGCAGGCAAGCAACTGAATTTAGACTACTGTCTAAAAATTAAATGCCTTATTTATCGGCAAGCTACTGTGCCACTCGGTATCAGTGGTTGGCACTGGCAGTGGGCACACTACAGTCAGTGGAAGTTGGCCTGACACACACTGGCAGCAGGCAAGCAACTGAAATTAGACTAATGTGTAAAAATTAAATGCCTTATTTATCGGCAAGCTACAGTGCCACCCGGTATCAGTGGTTGGCACTGGCAGTGGGCACACTACAGTCAGTGGAAGTGGGCCTGAGACACACTGGCAGCAGGCAAGCAATTGAATTTAGACTACTGTCTAAAAATTAAATGCCTTATTTATCGGCAAGCTACTGTGCCACCCGGTATCAATGGTTGGCACTGGCAGTGGGCACACTACAGTCAGTGGAAGTTGGCCTGACACACACTGGCAGCAGGCAAGCAACTGAATTTAGACTACTGTCTAAAAATTAAATGCCTTATTTATATGCAAGCTAATATGCCACCCGGTATCAGTGGTTGGCACTGGCAGTGGGCACACAGTCAGTGGAAGTCAGCCTGACACACACTAGCAGCAGGCAAGCAACTGAAATGACACTAAAGTGTAAAAATTAAATGCCTTTTTTTGATGCAAAGTCCTGTGCCACACGGGATGACAGGGGTGGGCACTGGCAGTGGGCACAATACAGTTAGTGGAAGTCGGCCTGACACACAATGGCAGCAGGCAAGCAACTGAAATTACACTAAAGTGTAATAATGAAATGCCTTTTTTTGATGCAAAGTCCTGTGCCACACAGGATGACAGGGGTGGGCACTGGCAGTTGGCACACTACAGTCAGTGGAAGTCGGCCTGACACACACTAGCAGCAGGCAAGCAGCTGAAATTACAGGCAAGCAGCTGAAATTACACTACAGTGTAAAAATGAAATGCCTTTTTTTATGCAAAGTCCTGTGCCACCCGGTATGAGTGGTGGGCACTGGCAGTGGGCACACTACAGTCAGTGGAAGTCAGCCGGACACACACTGGCAGGCAACTAACCTTAGATTAAAGTGTAAAAATTAAATGCCTTTTTTTGATGCAAAGTCCTGTGCCACATGGGATGACAGGGGTGGGCAGTGGCAGTGGGCACACTACAGTCTGTGGGCCTGCAGCTCCTCACACACAGGCAGGCCAGGCAACTAATGTTGCAGCCCTAAAAAGGGCTTTTTGGGGTGCTGTCAGGACGTTGTCCTTACAGCAGAGATCAGATGAGTCTTTCAGAACTGGAGTGGACACACTGAATACATTAGCCTAGCTATCGATTTCCCTATTAAATCAGCAGCAACTACACTCTCCCTCCTCTCACTAAGACTGCAAATTCCGAATTAATCTAAAATGGATGCTGTTCAGGAGATGGGAGGGTCTGGGAGGGAGGGTATGCTGCTGATTGGCTGGAATGTGTCTGCTGACTGTAAGGTACAGGGTCAAAGTTTGCTCAACGATTATGTAAAGGGGACGGACCGAACATCGCATGTGTTCGCCCGCTGCGGCGAATGCGAACAAGCTATGTTCGCCAGCGGATAGTTCGGGCCATCTCTACTACTGTCTTGGCCCTGTCATCGGATCCTGCAAAAGGAGCGGTAAAATACTAATGCCTATGTACTACGTGGTTATACATTGAGAATATAGGACCAGTTCCAAGTGTTTTGTATTATCACCGCATAACAGGAGCTGCTACGGTGGACTGTGAACGTGAGTTCAGCAAAGTAACCTTAATAAGAAACTGTGCACAAATAAGAAACTGGGCATACACAGCTCAAACAAATAAACACCTGGATTGTATTTGCCTAGACTGGGTTGGACACCATTTCCAACAGATCCCAAACAATCTCTTCTACCTGGAAACACTCATAGACATCCACAGATTGTGTTCCAGAAAAAACACGCGCTTGCTTTAGCATTGTGTAAAGGTGACATTTTATTGGCCATATCACTGTCCATACAATGTGTATTTTAATTAGTTAAGGTATTTGTCTTGTTTATCACGGAAAAATGTATCTTTTTTCTTTCCTTTATCTCGGATTGTAGGCTTTTCTCAAATTTTTTCAAGTTAGCTTCAATAAGTATCAATAAGCCTTGTTTTTAATTCACATTTGGCTATATTTAGTTCCGCCACCACTCCTTCATATTCTTTGATGTTTCTGGACAGAACCAGTTGCATTAATTTAAAAGAGTGTTCCAATTGTAAGGTTTTCCACTGCGCCCCAGAATCGGCGTCATCCTGAAATTGTGAGATATCTTTCCATACTCGACCGTGTGTGTTTTGCGGTCCGTTTTTCACGGATCCGTTGTTCAGTATCTGGGGTTTTTTCCCTCTAATTTAAGTCCCCTTCCATCCCGTAATTGCAAAAAACATATCCGTATTGTTTCCCTATTTGATCCGTTTTTTGCGGATTGTATACTGAAACAGTAACTTATTAATCACCGAACACATGAGCAATATGTGCTGGGCATAGCATTTCTACAGTATGGATCCGCAAAATACGGATGAAATACAGATGACATATGGATGTGTTCCGTGTGCGTTCCATACTTTTTGCAGACTCATTGACTTGAATGGGGCCTCAGACTGGGATTTGCTGACAATAATAGGACATGCACTACTTTTTTGCGGAACGGACATACGGAAATACAGAAACGGAATGCACACGGAGTACCTTCAGTATTTTCTCCAGCCCCATTGAAGTGAATGGTTCTGCATACGGTCCGCAAAAAAACCCGAAAGGAAACGGAAAGAAAATACTGTCGTGTGCATGAGCCCTTAAGCCTCTTTCATACTTGCGTTCTGAGGATCCGGCGGACACCTCCGTCCCGCCGGATCAGTCAGAACGCAAGTCGTCTGAAAGCATTAGAAGACTGATCAGGATCCTGATCAGTCTTCGAAATGCTTTCAGGTTACCATGGCAGCCAGGACGCTATTAAAGTCCTGGTTGCCATAGTAGTAGTGGGGAGCGGGGGAGCAGCATACTTACAGTCCGTGTGGCTCCTGGGGCGCTCCAGAATGACGTCAGAGCGCCCCATGCGCATGGATCACGTGATCCATGTGGTCACGTGATTCATGCGTGTGAGGCGCCCTGACGTCACTCTGGAGCGCCCCAGGAGCCGCACGGGCGGTAAGTATACTGCTCCCTCGCTCCCCACTACACTTTACCATTGCAACCAGGACTTTAGCGTCCTGGCTGCCATGATAACCATTCAGAAAAAGCTAAATGTCGGATTCGGCGATGCGCCGAAACGACGTTTAGCTGAAGTCCGGATCCGGATTAATGCTTTTCAATGGGCATCAATTCCAGATCCGGCCTTGCGGCAAGTGTTCAGGAATCAGGATTTTTGGCCAGAGCAAAAAGCGCAGCATGCTGTGGTATTTTATCCGGCCAAACAACGTACCAGTCCTGAAGACATCCTGATGCATCCTGAACGGATTTTTCTCCATTCAGAATGCATTGGGATAATCCTGATCAGGATTTTTCCGGCATAGAGCCCCGACGACGGAACTCTATGCCGGAAAACAAATACGCAAGTGTGAAAGAGCCCTGAGCCTCAGTGGTACTCTCTTGTGTGTTACATAAGATCGCAGGGAATTAATAGTCCAAAATAAACACACCTCTTTCTCAGATAGTTGTGTAATTTTCATCTCTAAAGTGCGAGTGCTCATTGCTTGACAACTGTTAGTGTCATTATACTGTGCAAAAAACGTGCCCGCATCCGCACAACCTAAATTGATTCTATTGCTGCCTCCATTGTAATTTCAACACTCATATTTCAGAGTTCTCTGACTAATAGAACAAAGTCCAAATATAGCAGAAAATAGAAAGTATGGTCTGCACTGCTGCGAGTGTACGGATTAGTTAGGTGCTGCACTAATCAAATGTGAATGACGGCGGTGCTCAGCATAAAAAAGCATATAACTGGTGCAATGGCACTCACCGAAAACTTTCTTTACAGCTTTATTCACATTTAAAAATCAACGTTATGAGGGCACAGCACAGTTCAGAGGCAACAGGCGTTTTGCGCTTGTTGCGCTTTCTCAAGCCATCAGTGACTGAGTCGGCGTGGGAAATAAAAATGCTTCCACATCCTCATCACTGATTAAATGAATGACACATGCGTTAAAACAATTCAACACAGAGTTTTCACATTTAGTTAATGCGTTATGAGTAGTGTTGAGTGAACTTGTGTTTTAAGTTCAGCGTACAAGGTTTGGGTTTTCTAAAAATTCCGTTATGGATTCTGCTTTATGGATTCTGCTACCACGGACCATAACGGAATTCTATGATGGCATGCACCACCGAAGCCTATAAGAGGCATTCTGTATTGCATTCCGTCATAATAGAAGTCTATGCTGACCATGCTATGCCGTCATAGAATTCTATTATAGTCCATGGTAGTGGAATCCATAACGGAATTCTTAGATAACCTGAACCTTGTATGCCAAACTTTAAAATACAAGTTCACTTAATACTAGTTATGACTGTGACTGTTAAAGGGGTTCTCATATTCCCTTCTTCCCCCACTCAGCCCCTCTGATATGCTCTCCCTTGCCCTGTGCTGAATTGTGCAGGGTAAAGGCTTTTTCTGCAGATCCGGTGACGTCACTGAATCTCCAGAAAAATTCTCCAGATTTAGCACAGAGCAAGGGAAATTCTCTGATGCTAATGTCATAGGGGCTGAGTGGGGATATGTTCGGGGTTCAGCTCTGAACCCGGAGAAAATAAAGCCATCTGATCGCTGCACTTTGATGCCGTATTAGTCTTTGTTCACACCTCTAGTGATCGGCATCTGGTAGAGAACATCCTGCCAGAGTTCACCAAACCAGTAGAACAGTTTTTGTCAGGCCGAAACCCTGCCAGTAGTCTGCCATAGTGTATGGCAGAAAAGCTCAACCTGCAGCCCTCCAGCTGTTGCAAAACTACAACTCCCAGCATGCCCTAATAGCTTAAGGTTGTCCAGTCATGCTGGGAGTTGTAGTTTTGCAACAGCTGGAGGGTGCTGGTTGGGAATCCCTGGTGAAATGCAGAATCTTGCAATGCTGGATCCGGTGAGCTCTGGCAGGATGTTCTCTGTCGGAACAGCTTGCCGAATACAGTCACCTGAGATATGAATGAAGCCTTAGACTGCGTTCACATCACTGTTCTGTTTTCCGTTCTTCTGATCCATCAGAAGAAGAGATAAATAAACAAAACACAGATCCTGTATTCTAAGCATCAGTTATGCTCAGTTATGCACCTTTTGCATCCACTTCCATTTGATATCAGTTCTTTTTTATGTAAAAAAAAAGTTCTACACAAAGTATTTGGGTTTTTTTTTCTGTCTAAAATAATGTATCTCAGATGGAAATGGTTAAAATAGTTGCAAAATGTGCATAAATGAGCATAATAGATGCTTCAAATACAAGATCTGTTTTATTGCTTATTTTTTTTCTTCTAACAGATCAGAAGAATGCAAAACTAACCGTAATGTGAATGCTGGCTTGGATGGTAGTGCTATATAGTACATTATACCTACTAATGTCATCCCTTGTGTACATGTTGTTTCATAAGTACGCCCCAGGTTATTAAAAACAGTAGTAACGTGTAATGTAGCACCCATGTACCTTCATTTCATGGGTGAGGGAGGGGAGGGGCTGGGGTAGAAGGTGGGAGAGACCAGGGATGGGTAGTCAGCGGGGCTTGGAAAGGACCATGGAGGCCCAATTCAGATTCCTGCTATGGGGCCCAATGAATTCTATGTACGCCTCTGCCGCTATCTAATGGACAACATTGATCTTAGTGAGCTGTGGGGTGGCCACAGCACGTGGGACCACTTCAGCCTCTTTAAACAGCTGATCGGCGTGGGTGTGGACCCCACTGATCACCTACTGGACCTCTCCTGAGAATAGATCATTAGTATTGTTGAGTGTAGTGAAGCATTCGAAACAGAATTTGGTTTGAAATTTAGGAAAACTTCAATTTGCAATGAATCTGAATTTCCTTGCACTAAGTGTAGCGGAGACAAACCCAGGAATGCAAGATTACCCATAATGCCGTGCAGTCCGCCAATCCACAGCTAGCCATGCCCCCGTGATGTCACATCCCTATAAAATCCTCTTACCACGTGGTCTCCTCCATTGTCCTGTGAGCTGAGCATACAGCAAAACGTAGCAAGCACATATGCGCTAGGGACAGTGTTGCTGAAAATGATTAGTAGAAGAATATTGGAGAGGGAGACTGCAGGAAGAGTACAGGGAGACTTATGCTGCATCAGTTTTATTTATTTATTCCTACATCAGCCGTAAACTAAGGTATGCAATTCAATACTAATGAGATGGAAGCCTTTATTATTCCACTGCCAGCATGCAAACCAATACCATCCAGTCTGCACCCCTTAGGGGGGCCAGGTCTTAATGATGACCATCCTCGTCTTTTGCTGGCTTTACTTCTTCCAAATTATCCTTCAAAGTTTTCATGTCCTAAAAAAGTCAAAAAAAAAAATGCAGAGAGAGGAGGAGCTGGATGTTCCTGATCACATATTCTCATTGATATTAGATCATGTAGAAAAGGAGGAAAAGCAGATGGCAGAAGAAGGGCTCCCTCCTGTTTTTAAAGTGAGGGAAAGTATAGACAAAAGACTAGTGTTAATCACGAATATTCGAATTGCGAATTTTTTTTGCGAATATTGGCACTTTGACAATTCGCAAATATTTAGAATATTGTGATATATATTCATAATTTCGAATATTCAATTTATTGTTCTAAACAGTACACATGATCCCTCCCTGCTTCTAGCTTGTGAGTCAATGATAAGGCTGCAATATCTTTGATTTTAGGAGTAGTGTTGAATGCGAATTTTTAAATTGACGATTTCCGCAATCAAGAAAATAATGCCTGGAGATAACGAACAGTACACATGATCCCTCCCTGCTTCTAGCTTGTGGACCAATGAGAAGGCTGCAATATCTTTGATTTTAGGAGTAGTGTTGAATGCGAATTTTCGTAATGCGAATTTTAAAATTGCCGATTTCCACAATCAAGAAAATAATGACTGGAGATAACAAATTTTTGAATTCATGAATATATGGTGAATATTCGCCCTACCGCTCATCTTTGGCTTTGGCCCTTAGACAAACTTTTTGCTAAAATCTCTAAAAAAATGCCTTAATTAAAAACAAACTCTCCGTATTCCTAGTTAGGGCAGTAAATTATAATACATGTTGTTATAATGCACTTTTATTTGTAGCAGTGCTACCTTTTCCTTCTAATAAAATGTCTACCTATCTGATCCATCGCTTCTTAGTAAATATAGGACGGATATGGGCAGACAGCTAATTTACACAGGAATTATACCTGCAGGCAAGGCTGCTCCACTGTGTGCATAATAATGAGGTTACTGTGATGGGCTGCTTGTACTCCCAGATTCTTGATCTCCCTCATCATCAGGGAATAAAATGAGCAGAATGCCACTAATTTGTATCTAGACCCTTATGTAAATAGGTCAATCCTGCCATTTGCATTAATATACCTGGTTTGACGTAATCTCTGCCAATATAGTCATCTTTGCTGAATTACTATTAATTTTAAATGACTACAGAAAAAGATGCGAAATAATAAAACACTCAGTTAGCAGGTCATTATTTGACCTTGTAGGTACTCATTCACTCTAGGATACCTAACCACACCATTAACACACAAAAAATAAATCACAACTGCAAAAGTGAATTTTATTTTTATTCCTTTTAGTCCTCATGCACACGAACGTATTTTTTTTCCCGTGTATTTTTTTTTACGGACCATGTATGGAACCATTCATTTCAATGGGTCCGCAAAAAAAACGAAGTTACTGCATGTGCATTCCATTTCCATATGTCCGTATTCCCGTTCTGCAAAAAATCTAGAACATGTCCACATTACGGACAAGGATAGTACTGTACTATTCGGGGCCAGCTGTTCCGCAAAATACGGGATGCACACGGACATCCTCCGTATTTTTTGCGGATCTGTTTTTAGCGTACCGCAAAATACATATGGTCATGTGCATGCGGCCTTACTGTGATTGCTATTCATGCTTTACTTCTATTCCACTTTTAATAATAATTTTGTCAAATTTTCTTTTGTATTTATACTAACATAGTTTGTAATGCTGAGAAAAGACATACAGTATGTCCATCCAGTTCAGCATGTGCAGCGGGCTGCGCCCCAGGGGAGATCGAGTCCTAGTGTTTAGGAATGCCGAGTGGTATGTTGTGGCCCTAATAATTTGTGTCACGGTGCTCCTACCTGTCGCTTCCTAGGGTTAGGCTTTGCAGCAACAAAGGAGTTGTAGTTGGTGTAGTAAGTACAGTTCAGACTTGGTGAAGTTTAACAGTTTTTACTTGCAAGAAAGTTGTGTCATCCAAACAATACTTGATCTTTCTCTTGACTCCAGCAGGCTAAGGGTAAACTGGCAGGTAAAATTTTATACTCTACTTTCTCGCTCTATTGTATTATTGTCTGGCTTCAGTTTGGTTACTGGACTTTGTAGAGGTTCTGATACCGTTGAGTGGGGTGTCTTTAGCTGTTTATCCTCTCATAATACTCAATCTATGAACTGCAAGGAGTCAGGGTGCTTTCCAAGATGCTCCCCCTGGAAGACTTCTGCAGCAGGAGGGGGGAAGGCTCTCCTCACTGTGCCATGTCTGGTCCCTTGAAACTCCCTCTACAGCTTCCTACAGCCCTTCCCTTGGTGGGAAGCAGGACTAGTCCACTACTGGCCAAAAGGGGGAAGAATTGAATGGTACGTAAGTTCCATCCTATCTAATCTCATTCTGCTTGACAACCCGGCACAGTGCATGAAATGCAATACATAACAATAATAGCAATATTATTAAGGCACAGTATCAGAGGACCTGGAATTAAATATACAGATGACATTCTTTGCTAGCTATTAGGGACAGTAGCTAGGTGTAAGAATGGTAGTGCCCCCTCTGGGTTATGACACATGTTATCCTGCAATGTGGATCCAGAGAGAAAGGCAAAAAACCCTCATGAGCTAGAAGCCAAATTTTTTTTCATCCCTTAGGGTTCATGCACACGAACGTGTGCTGGCCATGCCCGTATTGCAGCTCGCAAACACTTGAATGGATCCGCAATCTGGAAGATATAGAGCGGAGGCATAAAGTGGAAGGCAACGGAAGCACCAGGGAGCGCTTCTGTGGCATTTCGGTCCGTGCCTCCTCACCGAAAAAAAGGGAACATGCGGATCCATTCAAGTTCAGTGCTTCTGCATCCACCAGTGTAGGCCATATGGATGGTTCCCATGCATTGGGGGCTGCAATTTGTGGTTCCCAATGCATGGCATGGGCGGCACACATTTATAAGATAAAAATTTCTTCCCAACTGTAAATCTGGCAATCAGAATAAGGTCTGTTTCCCATTTGCGGTAAACAGATTCGGCAAGCTGTTCCAACTGGCGGGGGTCTGACATCTGGTACCCCTGCTGATCAGTTGTTTCAATAGAAGGCTGCGCCAGAGCAAGCACAACCTTACCTTCATTTTTTACCTGCTCGCCGTTGACATCGCAGTGGCGAGCAGGGGTAATTACAACAAGCCATCCTATTCACTTCTATGGGACGGCTACTTCCTATATACTTGATCTGATATTGATGACTTATCCTGAGGATATGTAATACCCCAGAGTGGAATTACTACCTCCTCTGGACCCCACTATGTGTATTGTGTGATCCTGTGTTATAATATATATATATATATATTTATTTCCAATTTCTGCAATGTGTGTATGCATTCCATTGCAAATATATTGTTCACGTGTTAAGTGCCTGGTTAACCAGCAGGTGGCAGCAAATCTGTGCAGAGCTAGTTTTCCTAGAGAGGAACCTTCTAGTTCCATTCCAGCCCTTATTAGAGGGGGAGGAGTTTAGTCAGCATTAGTCAGTCTAGTTGACCCTCCTCAGGGAGGGGTTGTGTGTCGGCCAGCAGAGCTCTGTCTGCTCTGCTGGGCCTGCAGGCCCTGCCTGAAAAAGTCTTTTATGGTTGCTTGTCCCCTCCTGGGCTTGCATTGCCTACCAAGCTAAAAGAGCTTGATGCCAGGAAGAAGTTCCTAGGATTAAAGTAAGAGGCAGACTACAAACAGCTAAATTCCAGCAGAAGAGAAATGTTCCTATTTGCCACGCCTACATAGCAGAGCTGAGAGAGCTACCGCATAGCAAAGCTGAGATTGTGCCAGAAGTGTTTGCCTTTCAGAGTTAAGCCAGTACCTGCTAATGACCAAGATAAAGTTTGGAAACTGTTTGGATTACCGTTTATGTCATGTAAAGCTGTGTTGAACATTACTGCAAAGTCTGAACTCCATTTATTCTACTTATTCATCAACCAAGTTCAACAACCCCTTTTTGCACTTGCTTCGGACTACACCTCGTCTGGGATCCAAGAATATCCCTGTAGGAGCACCGTGACACGTGCATACAACATCTACAGAGACATTGTAGGCCACCCTACACTACTCTGGAAATCCTACCCCTGGGTACCAACACTACCATCCACAAAGGGGACTCCAATTCCTCGTTGCGTAACTGCAACTGGCATCACGACTACTTGCTCTAACAGAGGGACATATAATCGTAAATACCTCTTAAGGGGCAAGGGGTCTCCAGGCGCTGGCAATAACCTGCTGCAGATAGGCCATCAATATTAAAATCCCAGGAAACCCCATTAACTGTTCACAGTAACAGTAATTGTAACCAGGGGTACACAAACTTTTGCATGGCACTGTACTTATAGAAGTTTAGTTACACTTCAGGGTCTGTCATGTGAACAGCAGTTATATCTGCCATGTAAGCTTCCACTCTTTTGAACAGAAAAATGGGAATCTTAGAAGAGATCATAACAGTCAGAAGAATCAGTTCATTATAAGTTCTGCAATAATTTATATAATTTATGGTAATGAATTATTTTATATTGAATTTTATATTATAAAAGCTATATTTTAAGGTAATTTTGTGTACCTATTTTTTGGTAGTTAAAATATTTTATATATGTAGAACTAAGGAATGGTAATATTGTAAATGTTTTCCTCTGAAGAAACAGGCCTAAGAATTGGCCTCATGGTCTCAAAATTGAAAGCTCCCTCTTATCAACTACATATGTAATAATATATAAAATAAAAGTCTGTTGAAGTCAGTCTGACAGCTTTACTAAGATTGGCATTTCATATACCAGCCTTAAAGGGGTTATCCAAGTTATATTTATTGATGACCTATCCTCAGGATAGGTCATCAATATCAGATCGGCGGGGGTCCGACACCCGGCACCCCCGCCGATTAGCTGTTTGAAGAGAAGGCGCGCACCCTGCCAGCGCTGCCTCCTCGTCATTGTTTACATGCTGGCCGTTGCATCTGCAGCTGTGAGCATGTGTAATTACACCCAAGCCGTTCCATTCATTTCAATGGGACGGCTCGTTCCTATACAAGTGTATACTACAGAGCCGTCCCATTGAAATGAATGGAACGGCTTGGGTGTAATTACACATGCTCACCGCTGCAGATGCAACGGTCAGCATGTAAACAATGACGAGGAGGCAGCGCTGGCACGGCGCTCGCCTTCTCTTCAAACAGCTGATCGGCGGGGGTGCCGGGTGTCGGACCCCCGCCGATCTGATATTGATGACATATCCTGAGGATAGGTCATCAATAAATATAACTTGGATAACCCCTTTAAGGTCTCATTCACACAACTGTATTTTTCGTCCGAATCTGTATGTTCGTTCGACCGTCCCGCAAAAAATATAGAATATGTCCTATTCTTGTCCATATTGCGGACAAGAATAGGCATTTTTAACATAGATCGGGACACATGTAACGGAAAAATGGGGGGCGCACGCGGCTGATATCTATGTTTTACAGAGGCACAGTTTGCGGACCACAAAATGGATACAGTTGTGTGCATGAGCCTTAGTAAAAAATCTGTCAAGGCACTGGTCTCTTAATGAATTTGCTACATCTTCTAGAAAATAAACTCATACGGGGTCATTTATTAAGACCGGCGTTTAAGCTATGAAGAGGCGCAGGCCTCTGCATAACCTCGGAGCATCCAGCGCCAGTTTAAATTTGAACCTTGCTGTTTTACATTTAGACCATTTTCTATGCCTAAAACAGGCGTAGAAAATGATGAATGAGACGGGCCTGCTGGCCTATCCCCGCCAATGCACGCCCACTTTTTTAGACCTGGCGTGAGTGGGGAAAAAGGCATATTTCTGGATTATAAATGATCCCCATAGTTGGCATTAATTTAGACTGTGGTTTATGGCAGTTTGAGGCATAAATTACAGTGAATCTGATGGGCCACAGGAAGCCGCATCCCTCCTGCTAAGCCCCACCCACTTTGCAATACTCTTGAACAGTAGGGAGAAATGTGAAAAGTTATGAGTTATAGTGTAAATATGGCATGCTCCATAACTGCAATTAACCCAGTGGGTAAGATTACATAACATGCCAGGTTGGAATATGCAGGATGCCCCTTAAAGTGTATTCCAGGATTTTGATATCCTACCATCAGGATAGACCATATTAGATTGGGAGGAGACTGACATCCTGCATCCTCACAATCAGGTGTTTCAGAGTAGCTCTGGCCCCGGAAGCCAGCGCTGAAGCTACACAGGTTCATCCACTGCGTAAAAACTGGAAGTTTCTGAAAAAGATGTTCATTTAGAGTGAGCGGTGTCAGTCCCCTGCCGATCTGAAATTGATGGCCTATCTTGAGGACAGGCAATCAATGTTGAAATCATGGAAAACCCCTTTAAGGGTGAGTTTGCACTAGCGTTATGCCATTCCGTTACAGGTTCTGTTTATAACGGAATATAACAGAATGGCCAGACTGAATGCAAAACCGAAGCCTTTAAGAGGCTGGTCTCCGTCTGGTTTCCGTTATGCAGGATGAAAAAATAAAGGTCCTGTCGACATATTGTCTAAAATTAGACAATATGCCCAAACAATATGATTGTAACACAGTTATCACAGAATATGGCCTTGTGTTAGACTATGCACGTATCTGTATTTTGCCCTTTACTGTTCTCTTGCACACCACGCTCCACTCGGTAAACCTCGCTGCACTCTGCAAATCTCGCTTGTAGTCTCTGTGGCTTGAAGCTCAGACAGCAATCACCCTGGGTTCAGACCTGAGCGTTCCTGGAACGCGCGTTTTACGCGTGTTTTTGTAGCGCGTATTACAGTGCGTTTTTGCAAATTGGAAACGCGCTCGTACGCGCATTCTTGTGATTGACTACTGTGGTGTCAATCACAAACCGCACGACAAGCGCCCCAAAAAAAGCTCAAGTACTTGTTTATGCGTCAGGCGTTTTACAGCGCGTTCAAACGCGCTGTAAAACGCTCAAGTGAGAACCAAGGCCATAGGAAAGCATTGGTTTTCATGTGTTGAGCGTTTTACAGCGCGTTTGAACGCGCTGTAAAACGCTCAGGTGTGAACTTAGGGTCAGGCCACATGTGGAGTCTTAACAAAAGGTAGTTTATTTTTTTTTACACACTTTGCATTAAACTGTAATCAGACCCCAAGCAAACAGACAATATGACAATGACAGTTATCACAGAGTTAAACTATGCACTTATCTGTATTTTGCCCTTTACTGTACTCTTGCACACCGCACTCCACTCGGTAAACCTTGCTGCACTTGGATCAGACCTAAAGCAAAGTGTGAATTTATTCTTCTTTTTCAGACTAGTTTTTATAATTGAGGTCCATTGTAGCATAGTCATCAATGTTTCCTTTTTGGGCATAAGTCATAGAAAAGACAATGAAAGTAAATGCAATATTTATCAAGCCCCCAGTACCTTTTCTAGTACTTATAAAGTGTCTGTTGTGTCAGAATGCATGCAGATTACTAAAGCTTTCTGACACTTTTCTGCACATAAGATATGCGATAAGCTATGCCAATTCCAAATTGCCATGGTGGCACTGTATCTCAATTAGTGAATAAGCACCGTAGGAGTTGGGTATCACCAATGAGTATGTTTTCTATAGGTTTAATTTAATAAGACCAGCTTTTTGGAAAGTGGTAGAATACAACCAAGGGTTGCGAAGTTTTGCGACAATAAAGCTTGAAGCAAAATATGCAACTTTTAGTCAGTTTTCTGGTATAAAGCCCTAAATTCAACCTTATGTCCTGTGTGTGTGTGTGTGTGAGTGTGTGTGGGCAGCAGGGTTTCCAACCGTCCAGAAATTTCTGGACAGTCCGTAAAAATAGGCAACTTGTTTCCTGTGTCTGTGAAAAAAATGATTGTGTCCGTGATTTTTTTTTTGAGGCTGGTGGTACTTTATTAGAATATTTTAGTGGTAATTTTCATCATTTTACAGCTGGCAGTAAATGCTGGTAATCAGTATATTGAGCTATTCAGTTGTATTACTTATAATTTTTGTCATTCATTATAGTTTTCCAACATGTCCGTAAAAATACTGGCTGTCTGGGATTTTGGAACAAGTTGGCCAGAAAAAAATTCTGGTTGGCAATCCAGGTGGGGGTAAAAAATTGGTTTAACGTACTTATATGCACAATGGAGTTATAACTTACTGCACACACACTGAGTCCAAATTTCTATTCACCTATACTGTAGAACCTCACGGAACAGGTGTGATGTGCTTGGGATGCCATCATCTGTTGACAAGTACTGTTCAGCCATAGAGCCACATCTTCAACCAATTAACTAATTACAACTGCATTATTTCTTCTGATTTCATTGTTAATGGCCTGGTAGTAACCTGCAAAACCATGTGCCATTAACAATGAAGAAGAAACAACGCAGTTGCAATTAGCGGCTTACCCAGACGTATGGTACTTGGCTGAAGGCGGACGCATCCCAAGCTCAGCACTGTTGCTCAGTGTGGTCGTACCCACAGGTATTTCTCTTGGAATGTGGGAAGAAACCAGACAGACCAAAGGAAATCCCCATAAATATGGGGTAAAGAATCAAACAGTTGCTACTGCTGGGATCCAATCTAGGACCTCAGTGCAGCCAGGTAACAGTGCCAGTCATTCAATGCTGAGTCTCCTGAATCGATCTTGTTATGAGATATATTTCATCATCCGCAGGAATCTGCCAAAAAGTAAATAATTATGACTAATAATGTTTTTAATCACTTTCCTACAGTTTAAGATATCATTTAATGCCCCAAAATAAAATTATACCTAGATATTGCTGTAACGTAATTGCGCCATAGCTTAATTAAATGAATGTTAAAAACTGACATTTAATTTTACGGCTTTCTAATCATTTTTATGTTGGCCCAATAAAAGGTACCATCATCTGGAAAGATTCTATTTCACTTAATTCGGTTAACATAACACCACGGCATAAGTAGATTAGAACAAGTACGTTTCACAATGTGAGAGTTGGTTCAATCTACATTGATATTTTATAACATCCTAATTTTTCACTCAAGAATTCATGGGCATAGAAATATGTTATTATTACTACGAGTGCTGACACAGGATATCTTGCCATCTTCTGACGGTTATATCAAATTTCCAGTATGTCAGAGCATTCTCACTTGAAACGGTAGCTCTTATAGGGCCACTTACCAAAAATGTGGCCCTGTATAATGAACTATATAATAAAATAAAATGCATGAAAATCCTAAGCTAAGGAATGCTCCAAAACATTGATCAAACTAAGTAATGGGTGGCTGTCAGTTTTTATTTGGTGTTTCCTGGATACCTTATCATAGCCAACAACCTGATGTCCAAAAGTCTGAGCTAGAGCATCCCTTGGGTTGGGATCACACATGCAGTTTTTGATGCGGTTTGTTGACCCAAACATGGGAGCTGATATAAGAGAGAAGTATCTGCACTTACAGTACTGTATACTTTTCTTTCATTTTGGATCCACTCGGGGCTTTGACTCAAAAACTGCCACATGTGGTTCCAGCCTTACAGGTATTGTATGAAAAATGAGTCTGCTGGTTTCCCCCCAGAAAAAAACATCAATCCTACACATGAGCTGTGTCTAAAATTGCAGCTCAGTCCCATTCAGTCCCATGTGGACACTGCCTATATCACAAGTTTCACACCAAAGCAGAACCTACTGTATTTTATAAACCATAGAAATCATTTTTAAAACGGGTGGGCCACCTTTTGGCAACTCCCTTCCCTCCTGTCCAGGTCTGCAAAGATAAGCATACTTACATTCTCCCCACCGTTGGGTCCTGCCCCCTTTGCTCCCTGGCCTCAGCTGCCTTGCTTAGGTTTCTTTGTTGTCAATATCCACTTTGACGACCCTGCCGCCAATTGCTGGCTGCAGTGGTGAGTCTGACCTGCTCCCCTTTAGTCATGCGACCAACTGACAATTAACTGGTTTTCTGCTTCATTGTGTTCATATATATTTTTTTTTTTTACTCATTCACCACAATGGTAGATCTGACCAACATCCGTCTGTAGTTCGTGCACCATAGACAGACTACAGACTTGCATTACAGGTGAACTGCCATTGAG
This sequence comes from Bufotes viridis, assembly GCA_033119425.1. NCBI lineage: Eukaryota > Metazoa > Chordata > Amphibia > Anura > Bufonidae > Bufotes > Bufotes viridis. The sequence continues at coordinate 399,556,091 of CM065591.1, read as the reverse complement.
GAGTTCCATGAGCACAGAGAACTTATTTCCCATGCAGCTGCCCTTCTTTCTGTTTAGACCTCATGTAGACAGGTAGATTATGTGTGGAGCCATAAAGGAGGGCTGCACAGAGAACATAGGGCCTATTCTGTATCTATATTTCTCCAAGCCACACATATTTTTCTTTTCTGTTATAAGAATTTCTAAAGCCTCTGTGCTCATGTCCGTATGCACTTAAGGTGAAAAGATGAGCCAGCACAGAAAGGGAAGGGAAGTTCTTTAATTGTACCAGTTCCGCCATCATGGAAAAATAAAAAAAACAACAATCTCTTTATCAACCTGATTGACACAGCTCTATTATTATTTTTAGTAAATTATTAGAAAATGTGCCCCTACAACAGAGATACCCCATTTAAGTCGCTATGTCCTGTTGTAGGAGCTATAAATACAAGTCAAATTCAAAGGCAAAACGTTCTTATGCCTTGTTTGGCATTCTAACCTAAGGCAAGCAACAAACAGGTTAATCTGCTTTTAATTTGTTTGGCAGCAGCAGGGATATAGATGATTGTGACTCAGTGGATAATGCCGCTAACTCCTCAAATCACTTTATTAAATTCTAAGCTTTTGTAGTTCAGACAAATTGGATTTACAATCTTTTTGTAGGTAATTTCTTATAGAGCTGTGTTAAGAATAAGATGGAGTTAGTCCTTATGCACACAGCATAGCCTGTACAGAGGCATGCAATGTTCTTCTGGCTTCATACCATGGAGTCTTAGGCTACGTTCACATTCTTAGGCTACGTTCACATGAACAGACTGCCGGAGTTCTCCGGATCTGGCATTGGCAGATACCGCTGTTTACTGCTGAAGACATAGACTATAATGGGATCCAGCGCTGCCAGTTTCAGGAATGAATGCTGGGTTTGGGCTGGACAAAAACCAGTACATGCATTAGTCTATGTCAGTGGTCGGCAAAGCGTGGCTCACGAGCCACAAGCGGCTCTTTAGACCCTTGAATGCGGCTCTTTGGTGCAGGTTCCCACAGCGAAACCATCCCATCCTGCACTAGACTTCTTGCCTGTGTAACCCTCTTCTTCCTACACCATCTGCGACACCTCCAGTTTTCGCACTCACTCGGTCACCAGCTCCTCCAGGCATAAACTCTAAGTGGACTCTAAGGGACGACACTCAGGTCTTCTGTGGGTTAAAGCTTTATTGAGGTGGAGTGCACTTGGCTGGAGCCTGTAATACAACAGGGAAACACTGCCACTTATCTGGTATACAGCCAGGTCACCAGCCCACCTCCTTCACAGTAAATGTCTGCACTCCAAATATATTATAAAACAGTGATCGTATAGTGGATTTTACATTGAACAAGTATATAAAGATAACAGCAACATACCTGTAATACAACAGGGAAACACTGCCACTATCTGGTATACAGCCAGGTCACCAGCCCACCTATATCATAACAGGCAGTCATTATATTACATTCCCACGTACATGTTACAGGATATAACAAAGCATACAGAAAAATGAACAAGAGAAAATCATTTACAAAGATATTGCAGCAGGGTGACCTGGAATACAGCATGTCTTACAGCCATTTTAGGAGAGCACATGGCCTAGCATGTGCTGCAGGGCTTACAGGCTGCTAAAAAAACATACAGTCACCTCTTTACATTCTACAGAACTATTATGGGTGTATATCATAACTTTTTACAATAGATAAATGAACTTTAGCTTTAGAGAACTTAGACAGAGATCCTACCTCCTTCACAGTAAATGTCTGCACTGAGGAGACCAAACCAAGTAGCAGAATACACAGGGGGTTTTCTGGAAGAGTCCACTGTAAAGACTCTGTCTGTTAAAACTTTCCTCAGTTATCTAATAGCACATTTGAAGAGGTTTATTTAGCATGTCCTAACTCTCTGTTAACAGCTTATGAATATATGGAACTATATTTAACAAGTGCTTATTGTTGCAGCTCCTGTATATTGGTATGACCCTATTGCAAACCTGCAGACTGGATATTTGGTGAAACTTCATGTGCTTCATATTGACTGTGCTACATTTTCCCCCTCCTGAATTTCACCAAATATATAACACTAAACAGTACAATATAGCGTGATAGAAAACTCCAATGAGAACAAAATTGTATAATTCAGTTTGGACATTCTAAGGTATGTGAGCATATGTCTATACAGGATGACTGTTTCTTGGACTCTCTTTTGAAGGACCACTTAAGGACTACTTGGAGGGTTTGCGCTCCCTCACGTAGTAAGTATTACAAAGTGCCTATCTACACAATGCTTAATGCAAGAAATATTACAGAATCCCCTTTGTTAAGACATACAACTTTGTGCTCCTCAACTCAGCACCTACATACTGCAAAACATGTTTTGTTTTTCTGTGATATCTACCTTAAATGTCTACATTTATCTATTTAGTTATAAGGAACTACAGTACTACTACTTCTAGTAACTCTCCTTCTTCTAGGCACCTAGATATCTTGGTATTCACTGAGCAGATCAGTCTGTTTACTGGTCTAACAGTTCTTCCAACTCTTGTTTGAGTTCCCCTGTTTGAATCAGACTGGCTTGGATTGGTCTGCTTCTTCTCAGATGATGGTTTAGAATTCCAAGTTTGAGTAGTTTGACCCTCTGACAAAGATAATGTCTTGAATAAGTCACCTTTATGACTGGTTTGTAAGTCTTGCTTATCATGGCAAGGATCAAAGTCTGATGGACCATCTCTCAGAATGTCCTCTGGTAGGGATATCCCAGTGTCTTTGGTATTTTGCAAAAGCTCTTCATCAGAACCAAATAATACTGAACTACATTCTTCGGTTCCTGATATCTGGTCAAGAATTCCCTCTGTATTTCTATTGCGATCATCATAACTGAAGGAATCTACTTGTTCTTCATCAATCTGTTCTTCCACCTCATAATCCGATAAAGCGGAAGCCACCTCAGACAATTCTTCTTCTCCCAAATCAATGGGTAAAAAGTTAACTGGTAAGATCAAGTTGCGATGAACTACTCGGACTTCTCCAGTCTTTAAGTTATGTATCTGGAAGATATGCGTCTTTGGGTTGGTGTTAACAACTCTGTAAACAGTTGACTCCCAAATATCAGCAAGTTTACGTTTTCCTCTTTCTTTCTTATTCACAAGAAGAACGTGGTCTCCAATACTGATTGGTAAACCCTTGATCCTTTGGTTATATCCTCTGGTCTGTTTGTTTTGCTCTTTGCTAGAATGTTTCTGTGCTATTTCAATTGCTTCCTTCAAGTCTTTTCCTAGAGCAGCAACAAATTCATCATAGTCCTTGACCGTTTCATCTCTTAACACATTCCTGAACATTATGTCAACAGGCAGTCTAGGAGTTCTTCCAAACATGAGGAAAAAAGGTGGATAACCCGTGGTTTCATGTACAGTACAGTTATATGCAAAGGTTAGCGTTTGAATCATCTGTGGCCACTTATTCTTTGATCTTGGCGGTAGAGATCGCAGCATGCTTCCTAGTGTACGGTTGAAACGCTCTACTTGACCATTTCCCATAGGATGGTATGGTGTTGTGTGAGATTTCTCAATACCAGCAATCTGTAAAAGTTCACTAATTAGTTCACTTTCAAAATTAGCTCCTCTATCAGAATGCAATCTTTCTGGAAATCCATAGATGCAGAAGAAATGGTCCCAAAGTTTGCGTGCCACTTGCTTTGCAGTTTGGTTCTGACATTGGAATGCATGAGATAGTTTTGTAAAGTGGTCTGTAACCACTAACACATCAACACTTTCATTTCTGCTGTTCTCTGCGGACCAAAAATCAATGCATACAAGTTCTAATGGATGATTTGTAACTATGGATTCAAGAGGGGCTCTTCCTTCTGGTTCTGGAGTCTTGCTCACTACACATCTCTTGCACTGTCTCACATAGTTTTTGATGTCTGCTTCCATGTGAATCCAAAAAATCGTTCTCGGGCCAAAGAGATCGTTCTGTCCTGACCTTGATGTCCAGCGTCATCATGAATACCCTTTAGAACATTACTCCTAAGTGAATGAGGGACAACAAATTGATAAATTTTGCTTCCTGATCTATGTTTTGAAATCCTATAAAGAATTCCATTATTTAACTTCAATTTATCCCAGTGCTTCAACAACCGCAAAGTGTTTTGAGATTCAAAATGGCGTTCTCTTCTGGATGGTCTTCTTCTCCTTTGAACAAAATATATGGCCCTTGCCAGTTCATCATCTTCATTTTGTTTCCTCTGAAGGTCTCCCAACGAAAATTTGGGGAGTGGGACAATTCCCTTCTGCAGCACGGCATTCACATGTTGTCCTAGCAGGACTGTATATGGTTTGGTAACATCTCCTGGTCGCAAATGATTTTCAAACATAGCTTTAACTTCATTGTTCGTAATTGAAACTCCCTGGTGGTTCACTGATAGCTTAAATGACTCCTGAATAGAGTCCTTCTCAACAGTTGTACACAACTTCAGTAAATCTTGGTATGGTTCGCTTCCTATCTTGCTGTTGATACTTTGTCTGACAAATGGCTCTCGACTCAGAAGATCAGCTGGAATATTCTGTGTTCCTGGCACATATTTTAAATCAAAGTTGTAAGGTGCAAGCTTGGCAACCCATCTTTGTTCACAAGCATCCAACTTTGGCTTGGTCATAATGTAGGTTAGAGGATTGTTGTCTGTCCATGCTGTGAACCTGTGTCCTTTCAACCAGTGGCTAAATTTGTCACAAACTGCCCATTTTAAAGCTAAGAATTCCAATCGATGAGCTGGATATCTTGACTGAGATTTTGTTAAAGTTTTACTGGCAAAAGAGATAGGCTGTACTTTCTTCCCACATTCCGATAGTTGACTGAGTACTGCTCCAAGTCCACCCATTGAGGCATCAGTAGCCAAAATAAAGGGCTTGTTAAAGTCTGGATGCTTCAATGTCACTGTCTTCTGAAAAGCATCCTTCAAATTTTTGAACGCATTCTGACATTCTTCATTCCAACTTTCCGGACTCAGCTTTCTTGTCATCGCCTGCTTTCGCTTGAAACGTTTTGACTTCCCTTTTCCTTGTATTGGCTCTGATGTTAGGTTGTACAGTGGTTTTGCTATTCTTGAAAATCCTGGTATGAAGTTAGAATAATAATTCGCCAATCCCAGAAATGATCTGACCTTCTTTACCGATGGTGTTTTGCCATCTTCTTCCATCAGGTCATTTGCAGCAACGCTTGTTATCGCTGATACCTTATCTGGGTCTGTGGCAATCCCTTCTGGTCTTATGATATGGCCCAAAAACTTCACAGTGCTTCTTAAAAATTTGCATTTCTTTGGTGCTAACTTCAAATTGTATTCACGTAATCGGCTGAAGACCATCTGGATTCTCTCAAGAGCTTCTTGTTCATTCTTGCCAAACACCAGCAAATCATCCAGATAGCATAACAACCCCAGATAGTTTTGGTCACCAAAAATTGACATCATCATTCGAGCAAAAGTTGCAGGACTGTTGCATAACCCTTGAGCCATACGGTTGTACTCAAATAGCCCAACAGGTGTGATACAAGCTGTGTACTTTTTATCATCCTCATGGATTGGAATGTTGTAAAAACCCGATGTTAAATCCATTGTACTGAACCAACAGTTTCCACTAAGGGATGCCAGAGCATCAGCCTGATTTGGTAAAGGATAGGCATCCTTAATTGTTCTTGCATTCAGCCATCGGAAATCTGTACAGATTCTGGGTTCTCCTGATGGTTTCCATGCCAACACAAGTGGTGATGCCCATTCACTGCTAGACTTACGAATAATTTGCTTTTCTTCCATTTCATTCAAAACTTCACGCATTTTCTGAAAGTGTGCCGGAGGGACTCTTCTATAAGGCAGACGAAAGGGTCTGTCGTCAGTTAGACGTATTCGATGACAAAAGCCCTCGGCTTCTCCACAATCCAGCCTTCCTCTAGAAAAGATCTGTTCATTAGAAACAATCAGCTCACCTAACTTTTGCTTCCAGTACTCTGACACTTCACATGAGTCTATATTCACTTCCTCTAATCCAAGATTTTTCAGCATTGTTCTTATATTTTTACATTCAGAATCATCTAATGTAGAACGCTTATTTTTCCTTTTAGTGCTATTAAGAGTATCTTCTTGTGCTGAGCATTGCTGGGATAGCAGTACTTCTTCTTTGCCACCAAGATCAAGATCTTCTAAAGCTATACAAGGGTGTACATCAGCTATTTTTGCATTTCTTCTAATTGTGATTTGCTTGTTGGTTGTATTAATCAATTTTACAGGGATCCATCTGTCGCCCCATAGTGGTGTGACTGTACGCCCTATCAGGACATTTCTTGGACATGTCTTGGATGTAGTAGGCTCCACAATAACTGTACTACCAACTGATAACGCTGCCTTCTTTTCAAGCTTTCCCCACACTAAATGCTCTTGAAATGGTTGCATAGTAATGCAGGAATTAAGCTTTACAGTTCCCACTTTCTCTGGGATCCTATCACCTCTCCATCGGGTCACATTGGCTAGTAAATTCATGAAAGAACTCGGCCTGGCTTCACTGCCCTCCTCAGGAGTAGCTAACATTGCCCAAAAACTCTCATCTTTCTTAAACTGGTGAGTAATATGCTTAATCACATTTGTTCCAATAATTATATCATCTACTTGTCCTGGTACTACTAACATTGGAACAATCATTTTACAGTCAAACATTTCTAGGTGTATGTCATAAACGGACTTTGGCTTTACTTTAATACCACCACAACCCACAAGTACAATATCATTTAGTATGGCAAAGCATGGTTTCAGCAATTTGGACTGTATAAGTTGTTGCTCGGTTTGCTCACTGATGCTACACACCATTGAGCCACTGTCAATCATAGCAGTTAACTTACACTTTTCTTGAACCGTAACAGTAGTATGGAACAAGTTGTCATAGGGAGCAATTTTCTGCAAGTGTTGAAATATCACCTGTGTGCCTTTTGGCCTTTCCTGAACACACTGATTATATAACACTTCCATATCTCCAAATTCATCAGTAGGTGGGGTCTGGGAACATGGGCCTACACTATACCCCTCTAAGTGCAGGCTTTTTAGTTTAACTGTTGCGACCTTTTCATTGGACATGCTTGCCTCTGGTGGCCAGGTTGCCAGCAGAGGAAGCACAGGTTGTTCATCATACAATGCGCCTTGGTAGAGTGGTTACTGTTTTTACAGATGTGACAAGCAGCGGGCCTTTTTCCAGGAACTGAAGAACCTGCTGCTGGTGCCCCAGGATGTTGGCAAGTATATTGAACTGGTACAACCTTTTCAAGCAATGCAATTAATTTGTTAATATTCGAATCTTCTTCCCCCTTACTGCATAAGGGGACTATGTTCTTTACCCTAGGTTCTGTAGGGGTTAAGTCTTCAGAAATTTCACATTTTTTGTTACAAGACTCTGGGTCATCTTATTCTCAGCCCTCAACCTTTTGTCTCTGTGGTAACTATCCATCATTTCCTGTACCTCACTGACTGTCCATCTCTCGGCAGGTTTACACCTAAGCATGCTTTGCAATTCTGATTCTGGACAGTGTCGGATAAACATCATTGCTACCTCATGCCCTGGGTCCTCCACACACTTTCCCCGCCCTTTTAGACATTCATTAGCGAGATCAATGACACGGTTTAAATGAATCCAGTAATCTAGGCTACTCTCACCAGGTTTAGGCAGTGTGGAATAAAAGTCTGCCAAGGGAGTCACGGTGGAGATAACTTCCCCAAAATGTTGTTTCAGTATATTGTAAATAGCACTTGGGTCCTTCTTTATATCAATAGTTGGATTATTCCTCACCCCAATTTTCACTAGTTCTTTTGCACGGCCCATCAATTTATCCATTATCTCTTTACCACGCTCAACAGTTTGGTAACCTTTCTTATCAAGAAAAGACTGCATCATCTCCTCCCACTCATACACACTACACTTATCACTCTCATCTCCCGAAATATTGGCGGTTCTTTTACATTTGCTTTCAGTGCAAAATTTAATTTAGCCCAATCCTGAGTTTGCTGGTAACTCTCTGGTGTGAAGGAATCCTGTTTGCTATTATGAGCTGACAGACCTTCTATTATAGAGTGGCTAATCTGCTGCCCAACCTCCCTTATTACATCTGACAGAACCTGCGAATTCTGAAATGTGTTCTGCATATCGCTGGATGTACGTCTATCATGGGAGTCAGTAACATGGCTCATGTTTTCTGCATATGTCCTGTTCTGGCCTGACACTTCTGGTACACCAGAATCATTAGATGCAAATAACTTAGACCTTGTAAATAAGCTCCCAGTCTGGTCTACCATTGTGGAAAAACCTGCATTAACATCATGTCTATCAGATGCATTCATATTCTGTGACTGTTTATACCATGGAGAACCCCTCCCTAGTACCAAAGGGGTGGAGTAGTAATGTCCTGGGGGAAGTCTGCGGTGTTCTGATATATTTTCTTATTTTAGAAAGTTCCAGAAGAACACAGACTCTTAGTCAAACCTTTCAGGTACAGTCCGCTTATTACATGTGTCCACTTGTCTGGATCGCTGCTGATGACTTTAGGTATCTTCACTGGTCACTTTGAGCAGAATGATGAGATCCGAGTCACGGCACCAAATGTAACCCTCTTCTTCCTACACCATCTGCGACACCTCCAGTTTTCGCACTCACTCGGTCACCAGCTCCTCCAGGCATAAACTCTAAGTGGACTCTAAGGGACGACACTCAGGTCTTCTGTGGGTTAAAGCTTTATTGAGGTGGAGTGCACTTGGCTGGAGCCTGTAATACAACAGGGAAACACTGCCACTTATCTGGTATACAGCCAGGTCACCAGCCCACCTCCTTCACAGTAAATGTCTGCACTCCAAATATATTATAAAACAGTGATCGTATAGTGGATTTTACATTGAACAAGTATATAAAGATAACAGCAACATACCTGTAATACAACAGGGAAACACTGCCACTATCTGGTATACAGCCAGGTCACCAGCCCACCTATATCATAACAGGCAGTCATTATATTACATTCCCACATACATGTTACAGGATATAACAAAGCATACAGAAAAATGAACAAGAGAAAATCATTTACAAAGATATTGCAGCAGGGTGACCTGGAATACAGCATGTCTTACAGCCATTTTAGGAGAGCACATGGCCTAGCATGTGCTGCGGGGCTTACAGGCTGCTAAAAAACATACAGTCACCTCTTTACATTCTACAGAACTATTATGGGTGTATATCATAACTTTTTACAATAGATAAATGAACTTTAGCTTTAGAGAACTTAGACAGAGATCCTACCTCCTTCACAGTAAATGTCTGCACTGAGGAGACCAAACCAAGTAGCAGAATACACAGGGGGTTTTCTGGAAGAGTCCACTGTAAAGACTCTGTCTGTTAAAACTTTCCTCAGTTATCTAATAGCACATTTGAAGAGGTTTATTTAGCATGTCCTAACTCTCTGTTAACAGCTTATGAATATATGGAACTATATTTAACAAGTGCTTATTGTTGCAGCTCCTGTATATTGGTATGACCCTATTGCAAACCTGCAGACTGGATATTTGGTGAAACTTCATGTGCTTCATATTGACTGTGCTACACCTGTGGGACGCATTTGCATTCCGCAAAGCAAGAGAGGGCGTGTCACTAGTACTAACTAGTATTAGCTCATGCGCATCATCACAGTAAGCGCCTTCACTTGTAGTACGCACCTCCTTCCAGACGTCGGAACGTGCTGCGTCACAGGAGGAAGTAACGAGCGGTAGTGAAAGTTCCCGGGCAGTGAAATCTGCCAGAGCCAGAACACTGCTGCAGGCGCTTTCTTTGAACGTGACTACAGGCATAGAGTCAGAGTCAGTGTACCTCCTTCTACCTCCTTCTACAGGTGACTCAATTATTTGGCATCAGCATTTACTTGGCATGTAAATGATTTATACAGCAAAAGTAATGTCTGCAGACAAGTTTAATAAAGGTAAAAAATGATAAAGATAAAATAATCAAGATCCAAATAAAAGAAAGTACATGTAAAAAAATGTAAAAACACACTCTAAGGGCTCATGCCCACGAACGTAAGGGTGTCGTGCACGTGCTGCGGACCGCAATTTGCAGTCCGCAATGCACAGACACAGACCGCCTATTTTATTACTTTTACTTCTTGCCTACTGTGGATTGGGTGTATCCATCAAGGAGGAGAACCCTGCTTAAAATATCCATTACATCCTAGGTGCGAGCCTCACTAATTTTATATTACTGTTTACACATACACTGTCATGGGGGGCGGGGGGGGGGGGGAATCGGTGGATGACACATATATAGCATAAGATGCTATATATGTGTCATCCAGAGATTCTCCCCCATAACAGTGTTATTCACAGATGCCCCCATAACAGTGCGTCACCCACAGATACATAACAGTGCGTCATCCACAGAAGCTTAACAGTGCGTCATCCACAAATTAAAAAATGTATTTAAAAATGTGGCTCTCAAAAAAAATTGCAATCGTGGTTTTGCCGATATTTGGCTCAGTTGACAAAAAAGTTTGCCCACCACTGGTCTATGTGGTCCGGCAGTAAACAGCAGTATCCAGCAATGCCAGGTCCGGATAACTCTGGCAGGCGGTTCTCTGTCTCAACATGCCTGCCGGATCAGACTACAACACATGTAAACGTAGCCTAAGACAATCTGTGTGCCACCATATTGGTACCATAGCTCCAGCAGTGCTTGCAGAGGAGAATGCCTCTGCTTAACAGAATCAGGTTGATCATGTATAAAGCTAGAAGCGTTTGGAGGTACAGTAGGGTACCTTTCACTTTTAGGAGTGCAGTGTGAGTTTAGCATGCAGTTTTTTGAAACTTTTTTTGACTAGCAGAAAAATGATTTTAATGTCTGAAATCTGAGGTAGATCAATTATATATGTTGTCCAACTTCAGCAAATGGCATTTATCATGTAAAGAAAGTAAATACAAGGCACTTACTAGTGTATTGTGATTGTCCATATTGCCTCTTTTGCTGGCTTCATTCATTATTCCATCACATTATACACTGCTCGTTTTCAAGGCAATGACCACCCTGCATTTCAGCAGCGGTGGCCGCGCTTGCACGCTATGGGAAAAAGCGCTATCTCGGCCACCAGAAATTGCAGGGTAGTCATAATAACCCCTGGATATGAGCAGTGTATAATGGGATGGAAAAACTAATCAAGCCACCAAAGGAGGCAATAAGGATAATCACAATACATTAGTAATTGCCCTGTATTAACTTTCTCTTCCTATTTGCAAAGTAAGACAACCCCTTTAAGTCATAGATTTCTGTTGGACATATCAGGCCGTGGTTATTAAAGCTGTCATTGACATTTTTTTGCAGTAAATATAGAGTTTAAAATGGAGCATTTGCAGTGCCTTATTTAGAAAGCCCCTGGCTGTCATTCACATTTGCTTGTTTTGAACAGTCTTCATCTTTGGCATGTAATCTACTTTAGAGGAAAATTATAAAGTGCATGCCACATTTTCTGCAGCCAAGGCAAACCAGTCATACACTGTAGGTGGATTTTCTGTAGAAGAAAAATGCTGCAGATGTGACATGTTATTCATGTTCCATCATTTCAGGTTTTAGTAAGCATGCATCTACAATTCTACATATAGATTTGCATTGCATTCTAATAAATCCAAGAATCAGTTTTGATTATCTTTTGACATTACAGCAGATTTTACCCTAGCAAATATGTAGCAAAATTCACATCCACATCTGGACTCTAAGGCCCCTTTTACACGAGCGAGAATTCCGCGCAGGTGCAATGTGTGATGCGAACACACTGCGCCCGTGCGGAATCCGGACCCATTTATTAAAATGGGTCTGTGTACATGAGCGGTGGTTTTCACGCATCACTTTTGCATTGTGTGAAAATTGCAGCATGTTCTATATTCTGCGATTTTCACGTAACGCTGGCCCTATAGAAGTGAATGGGGCTGCGAGAAAATCGCATCTGCAAGCAAGTGCGGATTCGATCTGATTTTCACAGATGGTTGCAAACAGATGTTGTTTGTACATATTCAGTTTTATCACGCCAGTGCAAAACGCAGTAAATCGCATTGCACCCGCACGATAAAAACTGAACCACTGAACGCGACCGCAAACAAAACTGGAGGATTTTGTTTGCGGAATTGCGCAGTTTTCACTGAAAGCATCCGGACATAATCCAGACAATCACGTCTGCAAGGGGCCTAACTGCTGCAGACCATGATTATTGCATCTCTTGTATGTGAAGATACTGGCCCACATTGACCTTACATGATTGCCCCAAGAGCTTGTGCAAAAAGAGCACACTTACGAGTTTCGACTTTTAGAAAATCAGCTGCACCCAGCTCATCAAGACAAAGGGACATGGACAAGGGACATAGCTTGTACCGGAGGTGCAGTATAAGTACAAATGATTGCCCCATTCAAGTGAAGTGGACAAGCAGTTAATTACACTTCACTGCCACTTATAATCTAGCCAACATGCAGGAAACCATAATGCAGTGCTTGCACAAACAGCTAATCGACAGGTGTGGCGGGAGTCGGACCCCTGCTGATCTGATATTCATGACCTATCCTGAAGAAAGCTCATCAATATCACTGCACAGCCCCTTACCCTGGGTTCACACCTGAGCGTTTTACAGCACGTTCAAACGCGCTGTAAAACGCTCAACACATGAAAACCAATGCTTTCCTATGGCCCTGGTTCTCACTTGAGCGTTTTACAGCGCGTTTGAACGCGCTGTAAAACGCCCGACGCATAAACAAGTACTTGAGCTTTTTTTGGGGCGTTTGTCGAGCGTTTTGTGATTGACACCTATTCCTATTTGCAAAAAACGCGCTGAAATACGCGCGACAAAAACGCGCGTAAAACGCGCGTTTCCAGAACGCTCAGGTCTGAACCCAGGGTTAGTGTTACTATTAACATTACTATTGAGTACTCATCAGCAGACATTAAAGGGGTCTGAGGATAGGTCATCAATATCAAAAAGCCCAGACAACCTCTTTAAAGAATGATAAAATATCTTCAATATTTTACCGCCTTCCAGACGCAGTCAGTCTTCATCTTCCTGACTGAGCCCATTTTTAAACTAGCGTTATTAGTTCCAGAAGGCTGTTTCGGCAGAGAGCGGCCTGCTGGAGCTCTCTGGATCTGGCTAATAACGTAAGTGTGAAGGGAGTCTTAGTGGCAAATTTGGGTTAATATGTTCTTCCTTTATTTAAAAATAAAAGCAAACAAAAGTAGCAAAAAATTTGGAAAACATTAAAATTTCCTAAATTAGAATTTCTCTGCTTTTAAGACAAATAGTGATACCTTACGAAATAGTTATTACTTTCACCATATGTCTACTTTATGTTGGCAACATTTGGTAAATGTTATATATATTTTAGGATGTGAGCAGGGTTAGAATTTTAGAAACAATTTTTTAAATTTCCAAGCAGATTTGCAAAGCCAACTTTTTTTAAGGGCCAATTCAGTTTTGAAGTGACTTTGAGGGACTTACATAATAAAAAAACTTACAAATGACATCCCTCAAATTATTCAAAACTGATTTTAAAAACTTCGCTAACCTTTTAGAGGTTCCATAGAAAATTAAAGCAAAACAAAGGTGTCATTTAAAACTTTCTTTTTTTGTGCAGATTTTAACCCTTTCAGGACCTCCACCATACATGTATGGCGGAAGTCGTGCCTTTAAACATGGTGCTCACTCACCCATGCAACGGGCACCATAGCCTTTGGGTTTCTGCTGTTTAAAACAGCAGACACCCACGGCACATGTATACGATCAGCCATAAGGCTGATCACATAAAATTTCCCCCACAGATGCCGTAGTCAAATGTGACCACGTCATCTGAGCACCCAGGAAGCGGAAGCGGCACGCATTCTTCCTCTCCTGCAACATCGTTCCCTGACTGAGATCGTGGAATCTGTTACATTGATCTAATAGCCAGGAGCTTTAAGCAGGCTTCGGAGGCTATTAGATGAATATGCCACTAGGTGGCAGCATTGTATTGTTATATTGAAAATCAAGTGTTCAATGAAGGCAATATAGCCATCAATGAACACAATGGGCAATCTAATGATTGCCAGTTATAGTCACACTCACCAAGGGTGACTTAAAAAAAATTAAAACAAGTTTTTAAAAATATAATAATAAAATAAAAAAATATAAATGTTCAAATCACCCCCCTTTCCTTAAAATAACAATAAAACACATAACGATTTAGAGGCTTTGTCTTGGTTTCCAGCAGGCTTTGGCATTAACTGTGACAGGCAAACTCCTTTCTGCTACGTCTGTTGCTCTCTGGCTCTACTGTACTGACAGGATAAAAAAAATAAACATCATGGGCATCGCCACATGCGAAAATGTCCATTCAATTAAAATATAACAATATTAATGCCATACGGCTAATGGCGTAATGGGGAAAAAAAAAAAACAGCCAATTCGCCATTTTTTTTCACTTCACCCCCCAAGAGTTGATCAAAAAGTCACACACACTTCAAAATGATATCACTGAAAAATACACACAAATGAGCCCTCAAACAGCTCTGTACACATAATCACAAAAAAGTTATAGGGGTCAGGATATGGTGATTAAAAATTTTTTTTCAAGGCTTTACATTTTTTTTTCAGTATTAAAATGCAAGAAAAATTATACAAGTGTGGTATCGTTGTAACATACTGACCTGGAGAATGAAGGTGGTTTTGGTTAAAGTTATAGCGTGGTTATTGGTTTGGGTAAAAGTTATAGCGTTTACAAATTATGGTGCAAAAAAGTGAATTTCCGCATTTTGAAGCAGCTCTGACTTTCTGAGCACCTGCCATGTTTCTTCAGGTGCTAGAATGTCAGGATAGTATAAATACCCCCCAAATGACACCATTTTAGAAAGAAGACACCGCAAAGTATTCACAGAGGGGCATGGTGAGTTCATGTATCATTTCATTTTTTTTCACAAGTTAGCGGAAAATGACACTTTTTGAGGAAAAAAAATAACAATAAAGTTTCCATTTCTGCTAACTTCTGGCAAAAAAAAAAATCTCCCACGGCTTTACTATGCCCCTCAGTGAATACCTTGGGGTGTCTACCTTCCGAAATGGGGTCATTTGTCGGGTGTGTTTACTGTTCTGGCATTTTGGGCGGGGCTAAATTGTGAGCAGCCCTGCAAAGCCTAAAGGTACTCGTTGGAATTTGGGCCCCTTTGCGCACCCAGGCTGCAAAAAAGTGTCACTCATGTGGTATCGCCGTACTCAGGAGAAGTAGGGCGATGTGTTTTGGGGTGTATTTTTACATATACCCATGCTGGGTGAGAGAAATATCTCTGTAAATTGTCAACTTTGTTTAAAAAAAAATCAAAAAGTTGTCATACGCTTTTGGATTCTAGACTTCTTCTCACGCTTTAGAGACCCCTAAAATGCTAGGGCAGTATAAATACCCCACAAGTGACCCCATTTTAGAAAGAAGACACCCCAAGGTATTCCATGAGGGGTATGGTGAGTTGATGTAAAATTGTATTTTTTGTCACAAGTTAGTGGAATATGAGACTTTGTAAAAAACAAAAAACAAAAAATCAATTTCCGCTAACTTGTGCCAAAAAAAAAATAAAAAATTCTGTGAACTCGCCATGCCCCTCACGGAATACCTTGGGGTGTCTTCTTTCCAAAATGGGGTCACTTGTGGGGTGTTTATACTGCCCTGGCATTTTAGGGGCCCTAAAGCGTGAGAATCCAAATGCATAAAAATGCCCTGTGAAATCCTTAAGGTACTCATTGGAATTAGGGCCCCTTTGCGCATCTTATAGAAAGAAGCAAGGCAGCTCTCACCAGCTGTAGAACACCCTCTGTGCACGGATGCCGCACCCGGATGCGGGAGTATACAATCAAAAAGAAGAAAAATCCAGCTCAGCTCGGGTGACTCGTATTCATAGACTTTATTCCAGCGGTAAAAACTTCATACAAAATGCGAAAAACTGTTACGCGTTTCAGACCTCCATAATATCTGGGTCCTTCTTCATGACAAACAGTGACAGAGATATTTCCCACACAAAGTATGGGTATATATAAAAATACACCCCAAAACACATTGCCCTACTTCTCCTGAGTACGGCGATGCCACATGTGTGACACTTTTTTGCAGCCAAGATGCGCAAAGGGGCCCTAAATCCAATGAGTACCTTTAGGATTTCACAGGGCGTTTTTACGCATTTCGATTATCACTCTTTAGGGCCCCTAAAATGGCAGGGCAGTATAAATACCCCACGTGACCCCATTTTCCACTAACTTGTGACAAAAAATAAAATTTTACATAAACTCACCCTTCACGGAATACCTTGGGGTGTCTTCTTTCTGAAATGGGGTCACATGTGAGGTGTTTGTACTGCCCTGGCATTTGAGGGTCTCCGCAATCATTACACGTATGGCCAGCATTAGGAGTTTCTGCGATTCTCCGTATATTGAGCATACGGGTAATCAGATTTTTGTTTTTCCGTTCAGCCTCTGGGCTGAAAAAATAAATAAAATGAACGGCACAGATTTTTTCATTCGCATCGATCAATGTGGATGAAAAAATTTCTGCCAAAATCAGTGACTGCGGTGCGGTGGGCTGGGCGCTAACTACCTAACAAGTAGCTAACTAACTGGCGGTGATAAGGGACCCTTATGCCCCATTCACACGTCCGCAATTCTGTGTGCGGAACGGAATTGCGGACCCATTCATTTCTATGGGGACAGACTTTGTCCCGCTCGGATCCGGAATTGCGGATCCGCACTTCCGGGTCTGCACTTCCGTTCCGCAAAAATATAGAACATGTCCTATTCTTGTCCGCAATTGCGGACAAGAAAAGGCATTTTCTATATAGTTCTGGCAATGTGCGGATCTGCAAAATGCGGAAAGCACATTGCAGGTGTCCGTGTTTTGCGGATCCGCAAAACACATATGGACATGTAAATGGAGCCTTACAGGGGGGTGATCAGGGAGTCTATATGGGGTGATCAGCGGTTAACAAGGGGTTAATAAGTTACAGAGGGGGGGGGTGTAGTGTGGTGCTTGGTGCTACTTTACATAGCTACCTGGTCCTCTGGTGGTCGATCCCAGCAAATGGAACCACCAGAGTACCAGGTAGCAGGTATATCAGACGCTGTTAACAAAACATATATACATACATGTTTGATGCGATTTATTTTACAGCTACAGCCTGCCAGCGTTTGATCATCGCTGGCAGGCTGTAGTATAACTGCCGAGCTGTGTGCTGCTGTGAATGAGCATACGCGTGCGTTCACAGCAAATCTCGCGTCTCGCGAGACGACACACGGATGCGTCCAGGAGGAACAAACCTGCCGCAGCCTGGACGAATCTGTGTGTGTAGCGGTCGGCAGACGGTTAAGGAATTCACCTAGTGTTATAGTGATTTGCTTGCTTTATAGGATTTTTTAAGATTGGGCCATTAAATTAAAATGTCAAGTGTCTCAAATGTTTCATTTTCACAAGTGGTAATAGGAGAAAAAGCACCCTGACAAAACCCTTATCTGTTCATAAACTGCTGTTAGGGCACACTGTAGATGAGAAGGAGCACCATGTGCATTTGAGGCCTAGTTTGTAGATTTATACGGCACTGGCTGACAAATGCAGAGTTTTCCAAAGATAAGGCACGGTGTCACCAATTTCTTCGACCCATATTTTTATGACAATGTTCCTGTGTTAGGGCTCGTTTTTTGCATGATGAGTTGATGTTTTCATTGGTACCATTTTGTAGTACCTAAGATTTTTTTGATCACTTTATATATTGTTTGCAAGGCGATGTGACCACAAAATGACTGTTTTTATTTATTTTTTATTTACATCGTTTGCCTGATGTGGCAGATAGTGTGATATTTTTACAGAGCTGGTTGTTATGGATGTGACAATACCAAAATATGTCAATTTTTTTAAAAAATTTCAGTTTTACACAATAAAAGCATCTTTGAAAAAAAAATCAAGTTTTGTGTTGACATTTTCTGAGAGCCATATTTATTTATTTTTTTCTAGCGATAGTCTTGTGTGAGGGCTTGTTTTTTTGCAGTGATGAGGTGACGTTTGCATTAGTACTATTTTAGGATATTGATATTATGATTTTGGGGGGAGCAAGGTGACAAAAATGGCTGTTCCAGTATATTTAAAATAAAATGTTTATGGCGTTCACCTGATCATGTGATATTTTTATAGAGCTGGTTGTTATGAACATGGCGGAAAGTCTATTTTTTTATATTTTTTTTCTTTTTTACAATAGGGTATGAGGGGAAGGGGGCTTTTTTAAATTTGAAACTGTATTGTACTGCATGTACTGCACGTTTCACATTGACAGTTGCCTATGAAACAAAGCCTGGGAGCAGGAGCTCATAGGCTTCCATACATGGCAGGCACAGAGGTCTTTGTACGGCTTCTAGGTAACATGGCAACAATTGGAACCACACAATCACATCATAGCAGCTGATAAGTTTAGAGAGGGAGCCTCCTTCATCTGTAAACCCCTTAGATGTGGCAGTCAGCATTTGCACCTGTGCCCACAGGATCAGAACGCCTTACATGTATGGCGCGGGTCGAGAACTCACTTCCCATTGCACCATAAATGTGCAAAGCAGTTCGGGAAGGGGTTAAAGGGAGACTTCCATCATTTTTTTAATCAGATAAACAGCTTATGTGTGAATATTCCATGTATTTTTTTGTATAAAAAAATTGTTTATTTTTTGTTGGATATAATTCTACTTCCTGTCTGTCTTTTTAACTTCCTCCTTGTTTGGGTATTTAGCATGGAAAACAGCCTCTTCAGTCAGATTTTTATTGCGACCCCTGTAGTGATTTAATCAGAGCATCACACTTTAAATGAATCAATTCAGTGCTCTTCTGGGGATATCTTTATTTCAGCCTATTAAGAGAACAATAGAGCTGTCATACTGTTATCCCAATTCTACGCTTACAATTATGATGAACAGTACCCTTCAGATAACCTCTTTCCCTTAGAACAGCAGTAAACTGAAATGGATTACCTATCTATTTAGGAGGTCTTGTACTTTGTTATGACTGCTATAGAAGGACAATATTATGTATTTTATTTTAGTGGCATAGTATTGCTGAAATTAAAAAAGCAAAAAATGATAAAACAATTTGTTTACTATAAATCATAAGTTTTAAAAATTACTCCTTTCTGATGGAAGTGTCCCTTTAAGTGGCTCCAACCTAAAAATTGCAAGAAAAATACTGCCTTCATTAAGTTTTATACACTTGAATATCTTGCTTTCACGACCGAGGAAACAGAGTCAGTAAGTCATTGAATCTAAACCTGGCCTATGCCCATACACAACCAACTGGGGAAGGATTTGCATTGCACATTTTTGGAACCATGTTCTAAAGCTGTTGGAAGTACTACAACCCTCATTTTGCACTACAGTAAAGAGACTTTTATGCTGGTAAATCTAGCCTGGTTACTGACTCCTACACCATACTCCAGCTATTGCACACCCTATACACCCTGCCTTGCACTCAAACGTTACCACCCCAAAATACCATCAGGCAGGAGCCCTAACACTGGAAAGTGCCCCGGATACACCATATTTTCACTGCACTGACCCTAGGTAGCAACAATGTGAGAAGAACTTTCTGTAGCCAGAGCCACTACCACTCCCATCCTCCTCTCTGGTTCCTCAGGAGCTTGCTGCACATAGCCACAATATTTACTGTATTCCATTTTCACTTAGGTCCTTTCAGCATTGCAATAATAAAGACTTCCACATTTAAAATATCTACACATACAGCGTATGTTCTATCACTTTCACTTTCCAGTAGGACTCAATGTCTCGGAATTCAGACTAACCTTCCAACTTTTAAAGAAAGGAATTATCACTGCTTAACTGGGCAGATTAGCTATTTGGCTGGTACTATGCATATAATACCATTGGTAGTATTGGCACCGTTACCAGATCTATTTTATACTAACTAGAAGATTAGAAGATGTGTAGACAAAATTTTTCCAGACTAAAGCCAGTCCCGTCCCTCACAGCTCACTTGCTCTAGCATCAGGGAGGAAGGGGGGTAAAAGACATTGTTGCAGAATAAGGAGATTATGTCAGGTTTTGTTCATTATTATTTTTTTGTGTTTGCATTCTGGGTTTAGTTCCTATCCAAATCCAAATTTTCTTGCGCTTCGTGGTAACAAATCAGGTTTTCCTAAAATGATGGCTGCATGTGTTACAAAGTGAAAGTAAGTGTAGAGGAGACAAACCCGGGAACGCAAGATGACACATAATGCCATGCAGCCAGCCAGTCCGCAGATAGCCATCTACTGTAATGTCACAGCCCTAAAAAAACCACATCCTACGTGATCTCCGCCATTGTCCTGTAAGTTGAGCTTAGGGAGAGATGTGGAAAGCTCCCAAACGCTAGGGACAGTGTTGCTGAAATTGATTAATAGACAAATACTGGAGAGGGAGAGTGCAGTTAGAGTACAGGGAGACTTATGCTGCATCAGATTTATTTATTTCTACATCAGCCATAAACTAAGGTATATAATTCAATACCAATAAGATGGATGCTGTTATTATTCCATTGCGAAAGTGCCAACAAATACCATTGAGCCTGCACCCTTTAGGGGAGCCAGGTCTTAAAGATGACCATCCTCATATTTTTCTGGATTTACTTCTTCCACAAAGTCTCTATGTCCTAGAAAAGTTAGCAAGATGCAGAGAGAGGAGATGCTGGATGTTTCTGATGACATATTCTCATCAATATTAGATGATATGGAAAAGGAGGAAAAGCAGAAGGCAGAAGAAGGGCTCCCACCTTTAGGGCATGAGAGCGCTGGGGTTGGAGAAGTGAGTATGCCAGAGCTGATTAATATTATTAGTGTTTACTGTCAAATAACCTGCAGGATGTTGCAGGCAGGAACAGCAATAATTTGCATATTGTGCATTCACCTAACCAGTCATACCAGCAACAGCCCTTGTTTAAAGGTGCCACGCGGCCATTAACAATGAAGACTGACTATACAGCACGGTTCTTCAGCACAGCATGGCTGTAACCCACCCGCAGAATGGCGGCTCCGTGTGGCTGTACCCTAAGGTAGAATGGCCTTGGTATACCTTTTTTATATCGATTAGTGACAAATAATTTGGGAAAAAATCTACTTTCTTATCTAACTTTGGCAAAGTTGCAGAATCGAATTTTTCAAACTGCTCATCTCTATTGATAAATTTGAGTCAATATATTTTACCTTTATTTATAAAAAATCCAAAATTTACAGAAAATTGGGAAAATTTCTCTGCTTTTAAGGCAGATAGTGATACCTCATAAAATGTTTATTACTTTACGTTTCCCATATGTCTACTTTATGTTGTCATCAAATTGACATTAGAAGGCCTAAAATTTTAAAAGCAATTCTTTGTTAAAATTTCCAAAACCCACTTTTTAAGGACCAGTTCAGCTTTGAAGTCACTGTGGGGCTTACATAGTAAAAACCACCCATAAATGACCCAATTTTACAAACTATATCCTTTTAGTTATTCAAAACTGATTTTACAAAGTTTGTTTGCTCCTTAGGTGTTCCACAAAAATTAAAGGAAAATTAACGTGAAATTTCAAAATGTCACTTTTTTTTTTGCAGATTTTCCATTTTAATCCATTTCCCCATTATCATTATCCCCAAATCCGGAGATGCGGAACGGTGCGGAACGGAACACTACGGAAGCACTACAGTTCCGCAAAAATATAGAACATATCCTATCTTTCTGCGGAACGGGCGGATCACGGACCCATTCAATTTGCGGTCCGCAGCACGGGACCGCATTCGATATTACCCTTTTTTGGGGCCAGGTGACAAAAAAAATAGTTGTTTTGGAAGTTTTTATTTTATATACGGCATTCATCTGAGGGGGTAGACCATGTGATATTTTTATAGAGCAGGTTGTTACGGATGCAGCAATACCTAATACTTCTACTTTTTAAAATGTATTTTAATTTTACACAATAAAGTTTTTTTTTTTATCATGTGTTTGTGTCTCCATTTTCTGAAAGCTTTTTTTGCAGGAAGAGCTGATGTTTTTATTGATACTTTTTTGGGTACTTATGATTTTTTAAATGCTTAATATTACACTTTTTGGAGTAAGGTGACCAAATAATGGCTGTTTTGGCACAGTTTTCATTAAATTTTTTTGCAGAATTTACCTCAGGGGGTAGATCATATGATATTTTCATAGAGCAGGTCGTTACAGATGTGGCAATATTTAATATGCTCTATTTTATTTTACGTTTTTAAGTTATTTTTTATTTTTCTTTAGTTTTACACAGCAAAAGCATTTTTGAAAAGGAAAAATCTTGTTTTTGTGTTGCCATTTTCTGAAAGACATATTTGTTGCGTAATTGTCTTATGTAGAAGCTTGTTTTTTGCGGGATGAGGTGATGGTTTGATTGGTAGCATTTTGGGGTACATATGACTTTATGATTGGTTGGTATTACATTTTTTTGTGAGGCAAGGTGTCCAAGAAATGGCTGTTTGTTTTTACTTTTTATGGCGTTCACCAGACGGGTGGATCATGTGATATTTTTATAGAGCCATTCGTTATGGACGTGGCAATACCTAATTTCTCTGTTTTTTCTTTACATTTGTTTCTATTTTTTACACTTTTATATGTCTATTAAGGGAAAGGATTTTTTTATGATGAAACTGCGGCATACAAGGAGGTTAATACCCTGGAATCAGTGTATTCACCGATGCTGACGTATACAGCGGGAACTCGGCTGGCAGTAACAGCCGGGTCCCTGCCACTGATCGAGCAGGTCCAGCTGCTGCACCCACCCGATCAGAGCACTGGGACTTAAGCCACCTCTCGCAGTGGTATCCTACGACACTGCTATCCTACAGGTTAACATGGCTTTGCATGCAGCGCTTTTTGTCTGTCCAAATCTCAGAATATTTGTTGGGTAGCAGCTGGATTCCTGATGACATTCCGGTGAAATCCAGCAATGTAGGATCCAGAGAGATCCAGCTCCAGCAGAACAACTGCTGGCAGTGTGAAACAGGCCTAGGAAAGAGAAAGCAAGTCCTTAAATAAACAGGAATAGCTACTGGAAGCTATGAATCACTTTTAGGGTTGACCGAACCCGAATTGCAAAGTACCCGGACACAAACCCGGACTTTTTCACTGAAGTTCGGGTTCGGTGTTCGGGTGATTTTATTATTTTCCGTTATAACATGGTTATAACGGAAAATAGCATCCTCAAGATAGAATGCTAAATAAAATGGCCATTGAGGGGTTAAAAATAATTTAAAAAGCTCACCTCATATTCTTGATCATGCAGCCGGTATCCTCTTCTTTCTTCAGGACCTCACGTGGTGAGGGCAGTGACGTAATTGCAGGTCCTGCTGAGTGAAAATAAAAGATCCTTCTATCTTTATTCAGCAGGACCTGCGATGACGTCACTGCACTCACCATGTGATGAGTGTGGTGACGTAATCGCAGGTCCTTTTGCAGGTCCTAAAGAAAGAAGAGGATACCGGCTGTATGATGTGGATGAGGTGAGTTTTTATTTGGTATTTTGACCTCTCAATGGCCATTTTATTTAGCATTCTATCTTAATGCTAATATTTTCCATTATAACCATGTTATAATGGAAAATAATAAAGTGAAGCTCGGGTCCCCATTGACGTTAATTGGTGCGGTTTCGGGATTTCGGTGTTCGGGTCAAGTTCGGGTCCCTAACCCAAACTTTGACCTGAAGTTCGGCCGAACATGCTGAACCCAAACTAATCCGGGTTCGCTCATCCCTAATCACTTTCTATTATGAGGACAGGAGCATCTTCAGGGTCCTATACAGTTCATCAGAAAAATAAAATGCAGCCACCCTTTCCTGACATCTGAAGGAGCAGTTCGTCCTGGCACAGACAGAGGACAGTACAGAGCACGTATTGTAGTACTGCACTGTACTGTAAAGAAGAGCAACTAGCCTTCCAATACAGGTGTTTTACCAGAGAAATGTTGATTGTTTGGATCTGAGTCTGAGATATTGTATGTTGAGTCTAGTTTCAACTTACGATGGCCAAGGAAAGACCATTGTACTGTATGTTGAAAATATTGTACCCTGAAACCATTGTATCTTGAAGGACTGCTGTACTGTGCTACCAGTCATAGACTTTAAATGAGCCAACCACTAACACAGCAAGGTCTCCTTTAAGTCTTTACGTTTCAGAAGTGAGGCAAGCTCAATAAAACCCTGCATTAAATGAATCAAATAATTAAATTCCTTATCAGTGGGAATTGTTTAATTTGAGGCATCCAGCATGCTACATCTTACTTTGCACCACCGAGCCCCAGACAGCGTTTTTTTGACCCTGGTGCCCCATGGCATCACATCTCTTAATTGACTAAAACATTAATGTGGTGATAGAACAGTAGCCAACGGAGAAACATTATCATGTTTATGTTCACCAGTTTCTGAGCATATTCTCCAGCACACATTATGAACAGTCACAGAAGTGTGTAGTGCATATTCGGTGTACATTTAATGAATATAGAATTTATTACCCTGAATGTAGGAGCTCTTCTGCAGAGAAGTTGTTGCTCCCTCGGTGTTTCTGTGTTGTGCTTTTTTATTTCAAGACCTGAGTTGCTGCTGTTTGAATGTTACATATGTGCTTTTGGGCTATTCTTCTCAAAACCTTGGGAATTAATGATTTCCACTTAATGTTCTACCGAACCCGTACATTCAGTGTTGAAAGCTATTATTCTTTATTTAAAGGCAGCCAACTGGAGCAAAGTCTGCATGAAAATCTCTGATGGTGTTTTATGTGCAGAGCAGAAGCGATGCTCTAGAATCTCACGGCAGCCAGAATGTCGTGTTTACAATACATGTAATGATCCTGTATAAAATATTTTTATGGATGAATCAGCTGACCACAAACTACAGAGGTATGGACATTCTAAATTCCTGATACTTCATTCCTCCAAACAAATTTGACAGTATCCGTATTAGATGTCGATGCATTGCAAATAAATATTTTCTCAGCAGAAAATTACCTTTTGAATAAATAGACATACAAGTATAGTATAAAGGAGAAAAATAAATATTTGGCAGAGTACTAAATATTTAGAAAATTTAAAATATGTTAGGATATGTCTCATGTTCAGTTTTTAATATGCTGTTTGCTTGCATACTTTACATCAAGTGGTTTATGTAGCTATGCATTCCCTCACACAGGGCATAGATTTAGTGTGGTACTCATGGACAGTATCTAAAAACCCTGGCTAGAACTGACTTGTGGCTCTAAATTTGCCCCTGGGCAGCCAAGGCACACAGTCAGGTTTCCTGATGCAGATTTGGAAGCTAAAATCAGGAGTGGATAATAAAAGGAGAAAACATATAAAGGACAGATACGTCTTCTCTCTTTTTTCTTTTCTTTTCTTTTTTTTATCATTCCACGTTTTGGCTTTCAAAACTGCCTCCAGAAACCTGATCATGTGGCCATACCCTAAGGCACATATCATATCTTGTTAAAAAATAAAAAAACAGTCCTTGGTTTTTATGTGGTATCAATTACTAATGTTTGCGGTTTGTGGTATCAATCTTGTTTTCTTCTTCTAACTGGATTCCGGAAGCTAGCAGCAAAAAAAAAAAAAACCTAAACAAAACATGCCACTTTTTATTGAGGTACTGTCCATCTGACCTAGCACCATATTGATGAATACAATGTACACTACACTGATGTTACATGCTGATGTACCACTCAGGTGTACCTTACTTTAAATAAATATTTCCTATTACTGTAAACAGGTATCTCTCTCAGAGAAAGAGAACCGTCTCCCTAGTGCCATCTTCTGTCCATGCACAGTTGATCTCCTTAAAGAAAGCCAGTACCCCCCTAAGCTATATATGTATCATAGTATGTGATCACAAAATCCTGTAAGAAAGCTCAAAATTAAGTTTTGGACCTCATGAACATGACCATTGCTGATTTATACACTGCAAACAACAGACCAGTGAGTCTGCATTTTTGTCCATTCCTGCGTCAGTTCTGCAAGTCTGCTAATTGAGGACGTGTTTTTTTCTATTTGTCTTCTCTCTTTTGCAGTGTGCAAAAAAAAAAGGAGGAAATTGTCACTATTTAGGCCCCAACCCTGTGGTAACACCCATAGGAAGGGCAGGTGATTGCTTCAGCGCCATTTTCTACTTTCACAGTGTAGAGCTCTGTTGGATTACTCTGCTTTGCTGGCATTGGTTTCTTGCAAATTTCTGGCTGATCATCATGGTGAAAAACTCTGTCATCCTCCTACTTGGCTTTCTCGGCAACATGGACCACAGTCTGCTATGCTGGATGAAGAACCATGGCGGAAGAGGCACTGGGTTTATCCCATTGTCTAACAGCATTTGAGGAAAGTCTACTTCCTTACCCTGTACTCTGACCAGAGCCTGGTGGAGTTCCATAGCTTCTGTTGCATGTCGGTGCCCACTTTTGACCATCTGTTGGCTGACCTATATCCTGGCCTCATCTTCCAGGACAACAACATAAGCAGTTATATATCTCCAGAGAAATGGCTCATCATTACCCTGAACCCATAAAATAACCCCTTCATTCTTTGTTGCCTGGCCATCATGTTTGCACCCTTTCCCCCTTGCTGACATGTGACCCCAGTCCTTTTCTCTCTTTTTTTTTCAGGTTTCTTGTGACCAGAAACTTATTTGCATCTTTGCATTTCAAGTTAACTTTTCTCAGATCATTCAACAGACTTGCAAAGTTATCTCACAGTTACTCCAAGAGGTGATGGCTCCTTATCACCAAGGGCATTTAAGATTCTGCACAGGGCTATTTCATCGTGCGCGTGCGCGCCCGGCGATTCTGATCTTCAACGTCAGCGTGACCACTGGCTTGCATTCTCCTGTGCCTGAAGCCAGTGATCACGCTGACACTGAGAAGCAGAATCGCCAGGTGCGCACATGCACGATAAAAAAAGACCGGCGTATGTGCAGAGAGAGGAAAGCGGACGTCTACATGCGGGACATGGATCGCACAGTGACAAGGAACGCACCGCGCATGCATGACACTTGCTCGATCCCAGCCTCACAGCAGGATGTCAATCAAAGTGAAGAGGAAGGGTAAGGGGCGGGCTTAGCTTGACTTGAAGCAAGGAGGCTGCTGCCCCCCTTGACTCCGAAAACGGAGATTAAAGCAGCGTTTTTAAAAAATATGCACCAACCGATGGAGGAATGAAACACATAGTTAGGAACACACTGGGGGCTGCTGTAAGGTAATTATGTCGGTTTAATATGTGTTTTGGAGGGGACAGGTTCCCTTTAAGGACAAAAACAACAGAAATAATATGTGCACTACTTAAACGGGTTGGACAGTGTCAGGATACTGATGACCTATGCTCAGGATAGGTCTCAGCAGGAGTACGACTCCCAGCACCCACTGCAGATTTTAAGGTCGAAACAGTAGTGGCGCTCAAGCAAGTGCTTTTTCGGCTTCAAAATTACTTGCACAAATCCATCTTGTATGGGCAGCACAGTGTAATGACAACTGCTTGTCCTATTCAAGTGAATTGAATGAGCAGTTATAATTGCATTGCGCTGCCGCTACAAGCTAGCTAGGTAATTTTGTACAGTGTCAGGATACTGATGACCTATCATATGTTTGAGACATATCAAATTTTACTTAAAAAAATGGGGGAGATTTATCAAAATTGGGCCAAAGAAAATTATCTTAGAAGCGCATAGCAATCAATATGATTGCTCCTTTCAGTTTCATAAGGAGGTCATAAAAATGAAAGGCTGAATCTGATTTGTTTCTATGGGCATATAAGCCAATTTGCGTTCGCACCAGTTTTGATACTTCTCTACCTTTTTTTGAAAAATAAAAATATAACTGTACATACAGTCGCAGATCTATGATGTCTTTTAGGAGTTGTAGCTGTTGTGTGTACAAATATGGCCTTTTCTTAGGGGGCGCGTCTCTCTTCTTGAATGGATGATCTGTGTGCTTTCTGCATCCGTATGTCCATTCACAAAGTGATGGAACATGTCCTATACTTGTCTGCAAAATGTGTTTCAAAGACTCATTGGAAGTCGATTGGTCTGCAAAAAAAAAAAAAATGGATACAACATGGACGTCACGCGTCTCTGCTTTTGTGGATTGCAAAATACATACGGTAGTGTGAATGTCGTTTACTTTCATGTCTGCATTTATAAAGAAAAAATGAACCATCTACAATATTGGGAGGTGGGGGCAGTAAAATTCAGCACTCTATGTCTAGATGAGATCTTCTGACTGCTTGATAGATTAATCAATAACTACCTTTTGATATATGAAGTGTGTTTTTTCTATTTAACAAACCTTTGCTTATAAAAGAATGCGGCTTGACATGTCAGGGTAGCTGCTGTTACTAAATTGTGTCCCAGAACATTTTTTGATGAAGCATGATGTGCAGCGGACTTAATCTGGCATCTGAGGTATCACTTACCCTTTAGGAGGTTTTAACGATATATGTAGAGTTGAGCGAACACCTGGAAGTTTGGGGCACTAAAATGGCTCAAAAAAAGTAATGGAAGGGCTAGAGGGCTGCAAAAGGAAGCAAAATGGGGGTAAGAGCTGGACGATTGCCCTGCAAACAAATGTGGATAGAGAAATGACTTAAAATAACATAAAATACATAAAAATTAAAAATGATAATCTTGAACTTGGAGGAGGAGGTCCATATGGAGTAGGAGGTTGAGGAAGCGGTGGACATGGCGGTGTAGGTGGAAGCGGTGATGGAGGAGGTAGTCGCCAACAACACAGTTTTTTTATTTTTATTTGGGTAGACCCCAAAACATTGTTAAATATAGAAAAGAAAACAAAGAGAACGTGCGCTTTAGTATAACAAAGACTGGGTGAGGCATGTCTGTTCTGCACAAGGTACGGACAAGTCCTGTGGGATCCATGCCTGGTTCATTTTAATAAACGTGAGCTTGTCCACATTGGCTGTGGACAGGCGGCTGCGCTTGTCTGTGATAACACCCCCTGCTGTGCCAGACAATACATTGGCTGTAGGGCAGGCTAGCACCTCCAAGGCATAAAGGGCAAGCTCAGGCCATGTGCCCAATTTGAAGACCCAGAAGTTGAATGGGGCAGACTCATCAGTCAGTACGTGTAGGCGTGTGCACACAAACTGTTCCATCATGCTGCTGAAATGCTGCCTCCTGCCGAGACGTTCCATATTAGCTGGTGGTGCTGGTTCTTGTGGCGTGCTGACAAAGCTTTTCCACATTTCGGACATGCTTATCCTGCCTTCTGAGGTGCTGGCGGTGCCCCAGCTGCGTTGGCGACTTCTTCCTCCTCCTCTGCCTTCGCCTTGTGCTTCCACTGTGACTACTAGCGTGCCGCGTGCAGAATATATTTCAGGTATGCAGTGCAGGGGTAGTTTGAAAGAAAAAATGGGTACAGATCACCCAGCAATCTAAACACCACTAAATTTACAGAATATATTTCCCATTCAAGTATGCAGTACAGGGAAAGTTTGAAAGAAAAAAGGGGTACAGATCACCCAGCAATCTAAAAGCCGCTGAATTTACAGAATATATTTTCCAGTCAGGTATGCAGTGCAGCAGGAACACGCCCTCCAAGCCACTTGTGAATGACTGGCCTGATAACCGTGGAAACGTCCCCCCAGAATCTAACAGATTGATTTACTAAATTGATTTCCCTGTCAGATGCACAGTGCAGGCCACAGGGGTACTTGATCGCCCAAAAAAGTGAATTTGTCCCCCGAGAATCTAACAGATGGATTTACTGAATTGATTTCCCTGTCAGATATGCAGTGCCGGTGTCATAAAGAGAAAAAATTGCTTTAGGTCGCACAAATATGTGAAAGACAAATTTAATAGAATTATTTTCACTGTTAGGTATACAGTGCAGCAGGAACACACCCTCCAAGCCACTTGTGAATGACTGGCCTGATAACTGTGGAAATGTTCCCCCAGACCCTAACAGATTGATTTACTGAATTGATTTCCCTGTCAGGTATGCAGTGTAGGCTGCAGGGGTACTTGACCACCAGAAAAAGAGAATTTGTCCCCCCAGACCCTAACAGATGGGTTTACTGAATTGATTTCCCTGTCAGATATGCAGTGCCTGTGTCATAAAGAGAAAAAATTGCTTTTGGTCACACAGATATGTGACAGACGAATTTAATAGAATTATTTTCACTGTCAGGTATGCAGTGCAGGCCGCAGGGGTACTTGACCGCCAAAAAAAGTGAATTTATCTCCCCAGAATCTAACAGATGGATTTACTGAATTGATTTCACTGTCAGATATGCAGCACAGGGATACTTTACAGAAAAAATGTGAATATTTCACCCCCTGGGGACCTGAACTCACAGACGGATTACCTATATTATTTTTCCTTCCCCTGGCACGTATGCAGTGCAGGTGCACTTAAAAAATGGGTATATGTCACCCACTGAACTACAAGAACAGGATTAAATTATTATCCCTGTCACATATGTAGGTGCAAGTGCACTGCACTTGCACAAAATGGCCGCCGACGCCCACCTAACTAACAGATGGATTAAAATGTATTTTTCTGTGTCACTGGGTTCAGGGTAGGATACAAAAATATTGCATTGCATCCAGAAAAAATAAATAAATAAATCGCTGTAGATCGTAGACTTAAGACCAAGCTCTGATATCAGATTCTTTCCTAATATCTCCCTCACAGCAGCAGCATCCTATCCCTACACTAGTAAGAGCTGACTCCAGCTTATATAGCTGGTCTTCCTGAGATCAGCGATTGTTTTGTTTGCGTAGTCTCCAAGGCATTGCTACTGGTTAACCAGAATTCTACTCCACACTGATGAGGGGCAACACCCTGAAACAGCTGTCTGTGGATGGATAACTGGCTTAGGTTTTCCCCGTCACATCCTTAAAGCTTGTAAAAGAGCAGGATCTTGACATAGGAGCCACTTAATATGGTGGATTTGGTGATCTCTGTAATGGAGACACCCCTTTGCTGAGTTTTCCTTCCTTTGAGGGATACCTGGCTTTCATTGTGTTGTAGACCCAATATTGGGGCTCCACATTTATTTTGCATGTTACTGTTTCCCAGGGAGCTTTGCACTTTGGATTGCTGTGTTGAGACTCTTAAATGAGGCTCCACAGTGTTTTCTGTAGCTGGTCTCCCTGAGATCAGCTATTGTTTTGTTCCAGCTTATATAGAGGCTGGGTCACATGTTGCACTGGCCAATCACAGACATGCCATTAGTAGGCATGGCTGTGATGGCTTCTAAGGGCACACATCTTAAAACGCTTGTCGATTGGCTCCCCTGCAGCCTTTCAACAAGCTTTATTAAATGGCCGAACACCAAAGTCGAACCCAAACTTTTACAGAAAAGTTTGGGTCCGGGTACAAAAAAACCCTAAAGTCCGGTACGAACCCAAACTTTACAGTTCGGGTTCATTCAACACTAGATATATGTCCTTCTCGCAGAGCAAGTAGTCGTGACACCAGTTGAATTTAAGCAACGAGGACTTGGAGTCCCCTTTATGTAGATGGTGTTGGTACCCCGGTGTAGGATAGCCAGAGTGGTGTAGAGTGACCTACAATGTCTCTGAAGGTGTTGTATGCAAATCTCATAGTGCTCCTGGATATACTTGGATCCCAGACGTTGTAGTCCAAAGAAGGACAAAAGGGGGTAGTTGAACTTGGGTGATGAGTAAGTAGAAGAAAAGGAGTCCAGACTTGTATTAACGTTGAACACAGCTTTACTTGGCATAAACTTCATCAAGGAACAATCTTCCAATTTTACTTTTGGTCATCAGCAGGTATTGGCTTAAATGGCAGGCAAACACTTCTACAACAATCTCAGTACTGTTATGCTGGCTGGATGAAATAGTAACCTTTTCCTCCTCTGCTGGAACTTAGCTGTATGCAGTCTGTCTCTCATTTCAATCCTAGGAACTTTTTCAAGGCATTTTTTATGGCATCCAGGGAAACTATCTCTGTCATCAATGCTGCCATCTGCTGGTAGACCAGGCACATTACACTTGAACAGTGATTTGTATAAAAAGGAATACATACTGTACACTATGCAGGAAATGGCAATGAATACTAATGATGACATAGGATCACACGACACAAATAGTGGGGGTCCCAAAAGAGGTGGTAATTAGAGTTGAGCGAACACCTGGATGTTCGGGTTCAAGAAGTTCGGCCGAAAATGTTCGGGTTTGGGATCCGAACTCGACCCGAACTTCAACCCATTGAAGTCAATGGGGACCCGAACTTTTGGGCACTAAAAAGGCTGTAAAATAGACCAGGAAAGGGCTAGAGGGCTGCAAAAGGCAGCAAAATGTAGGTAAATCCCCTGCAAACAAATGTGGATAGGGAAATGACTTAAAATAACATAAAATAGAGAAAAATAATAAACATTCTAAACTTGAGCCCAAGTGAGTGACAGTGGCACCTGTCACCCAGCAAACAGAGGATGTGGCAGCAACGCCACCATATCTGTCATCGTCACGAAGCATCTCCACCAAATCCCATGAAAGTGTTCAGCTATCAGCTGTCCATCTCCCAAACACTGGAGAGAAAAAGAAATAGAAAGAGGAACTACCCCCCTACCCATGGCTCTGAATGCCTTATTTCAAACTTCCTGGTCCTGTCATTCTGTCTGGTGGACAGTTTTAAAAACCTTATGGCGGTGGCTGTTCCACAGTACGTGTATCCCAGCCGCCGCTACTTTTGCAGGCGAGCCATCCCTTCCCTGCACAACCAGGTGGCAGACAAAATCAGGTGTGCACTGCGCAACGCTATCTATGGCAACGTCCACATAACCAACAACACAGTGGGTAAATATAGCGGCTGGCCCAGAGGCGAATAGCATTTTTGCGAATGTCCTTCCGCCCCCGAGGATTTCTGGGCATTTCTCTTTGTATCCTGTTACCTCCTCCTCCTCCTCCTACTCGGCTTCCTCCTCCTCTACCACCCCCTCATCCACTCAGTGTAACACCTTCACCACCCACAGCAGCACAGCCAGGGGAAATGACAGCAGACTGTTTTAAAACTTGTGTGTTTGTGGGAAAAACTCCACAACGCACAGGAGCTGTGGACAGGCATGGAACAGACGGATGATTGGTTGGTGCCATTGAGTCTTCAGCCCGTTGTGTGCTAAAGGGGAAAAATGTAATAGAAGGTCTGGGCCTAGCCAGTTTGACGCACATCCCCTGCCTGCCACATGTGCTGAATTTGGAGTGCAGAAATTCCTAAACACCAGACAGTAAAAATCAATTCAGGTAATCAAACACACACAACCCCCCCCCCCCCCCCTTTCACTCAAACCATTAACAAGCTATTTACAAATTTACTTAAAAACATATTAAAACAACTATAATGCAGCTAAACTAACCATACAAACAAACAAAACTATATACACGCCTTATCCTTAACTTAAGGCCAGCCAATTACAAGTGGCTCGGAGGGTGGGTTCCTGCACCAACATAGACCCTGGCCTGGAACACAATTGTCCAGCCAGGGCACAGTTCTGGAGGATGAGGAGAATAATTAAAATGAGGAGGAGTAGGGGGAACCGTGTTCTCAGCAGGGTGGCACCCAAGCCAGCTCATGGGCAGCTGGGTCCCCATCAGCACCTCAGAAGGCTGGGTTAGCATTGGCGAAATGTGGGAAAGAGTTGTCATCACGCCACAACAAGCTGCACCACCAGCAGATCTGGAACGTGTTAGCAGGAGGCAGCATTTTAGCAACATGGTGGAAGTGTACACGTGCTGACTGATGGGTTTGCCCAGGGGTGTAGCTACAGGGAAGCATGGGAAGCTACTGTTTTGGGTCCCTGATTTATAAGGGGCCCATCCAGGAGGAGGAGGAGAACTAAAAGACTTTCACACTCTACACATTCAACACCCCCCTCCCCCCCTTTCACTCAAACCATTAACAAACTATTTACAAATTTACTTAAAAACATATTAAAATAACTATAATGCAGCTAAAGTAACTATATAAACAAACAAAACTATATACACGCCTTATCCTTAACTTGAAGCCAGACAATTTCAAGTGGCTCGGAGGGTGGCTTCCTGCACCAACATAGGCCCTGGCCTGGAACACAATTGTCCAGCCAGGGCACAGTTCTGGAGGATGAGGAGGAGTAGGAGGAACGCTGGGGGATACAGAAGACACAGACGATATACCTCCCTCAAAGAGGATAGCTTGTCCTGGACTCTGGGCAGCCTGCAGACATGAGCGACAACATGCTGCAGTGCCTGCGCAACGACCGCCCAGTTACTGCCACATTCTAACTTGTGCTGCTTACTGGGTGGCCACCCTGCTGCATCCCTGTTACAAGGACAACGTGCCATCCTTAATTCCCACTCTGGAGTGTGATAGGAAGATGAGCCTGCTAGTAGACACGCTGCTGATGGCATTTACACCTGACACCGTGGACTCAGTGGAAGCACAAGGGGAAGGCAGAGGAGGAGGAGGAAGAATTTGCCAATGCAGCTGGGTCACCACCAATACCTCAGAAGGCAGGTTTATCATTGGCAAAATGTGGAAAAGCTTTGTCATCATGCCACAACAACCTGCACCACCAGCAGATCTGGAACATCTTAGCAGGAGGCAGCATTTCAGCAACATGTTCGAACAGTACACGTACTGACTAATGGGTCTGCCTAGGGGAATAGCTACAGGGGAAGCAGGGGAATCAACTGCTTTGGGGCCGTGACCTAGAAAGGCCCCATCCAGGAGGAGGAGGAGTAAAGGACTTTGTCAGGGCCCCCTCAACAGTATTATACAATGAAATTATATACAGTGGCAGTATAGATAGTGTAGAAAGCGAATGGAACAGCTGCTGGGCCTGGTCTGAGAGAGCGATCTTTAGTAGCCACAGGCATGGCGGCATGAAAGGAAGGGGTTGCGCAAAAATTAATGGGGAAGAGGGGCCCCATTCAAAAATTTGATGTGGTGCCCAATCATTTCTAGTTATGCCACTGGGTCTGGCCCATTCAACTTCTGGGTCTTCAAATTGGGCACATGTCCTGAGGTTGCCCTTTACGCCTTGGAGGTGCTGGCCTACCCTGCAGCCACTGTATTGTCTGAACGGGTGTTTAGCATGGCTGGGGGCATTATCACAGACAAGTGCAGCCGCCTGTCCACAGACAATGTTGGCAACTAAGCTTTTGTTTATTAAAAAGAACCAGACATGGATCCCACAGGACTTGTTTGAACCTTATGCAGAATAGACATGTATACTGGCCTCACCCAACCATTGTTGTAAAATTAAAAATAAAAAAACAGTTATTGGAGACTACCTTTAGCTTCACAGCCCAAAATGGCTTCATTTCATGCAAGAATGTAAACGCCAATTGTAAGTTCCCTGTCAGTTATGTAGTGCAGGGGATTGGCAAAAATGGTAATATTTCACCCAACAATTTAAAATCTATCCTTTGCCGGACAGTATTAAACTTGTCCAGCCACAACTGAAGCCAATGATTTACGGTATTGCTATTTTGGCAATTGAATTTCACCCCAGAACAAAAGCTATTCCTTGACGGACACTATGAAACTTGGCCAGCCACAGCTGAAACCCCAGATTTACTGTATTTCTATTTTTGCAACTGATTTTCACCCCATAAAAAAATATATCATTTGACGGACACTATGAAACTTGTCCAGTCACAACTGGAACACCAAATTTACTATATTTCTATTTTTGCAACTGTATTAAACCACAGAGCAAAATCTATCCTTTGACGGACACTAGGGAAATTGTCCAGTCACAGCTGGAACACCAGATTCAGGGTATTGCTATTTTTGCAACTGATTTTCACCCCAGAAAAAAATATATTCTTTGACGGACACTATGAAACTTGTCCAGTCACAGCTGGAACACCAGATTTACTGTATTTCTATTTTTGCAACTGTATTTCACCATAGAACAAAATCTATCCTTTGACAGACACTAGGGAAATTGTCAAGTCACAGTTGGAACACCAGATTAAGGGTATTGCTATTTTGGCAATTAAATTTCACCCAAGAAAAAAATATACCCTTTTACGGACAGATTTAAACTAGGTCTGCAACAGCTGGAACACCAGATTTACGGTATTTCTATTTTTGAAACTGAATTTCACCGCAGAAAATAATATATCCTATGACGAACACTATGAAACTTGTCCAGTCACAGCTGGAACACCAGATTAACGGTATTTCAATTTTGGCAACTGAATTTCACCCCAGAAAATAATAAATCCTTTGCCGGACACTATTAAACTTGGCCAGCCACTGCTGGGACACCAGACTTATGGTATTTCTATTTTGGCAACTGAATTTCACCCCAGAAAATAATAAATACTTTGCCGGACACTATTAAACTTGGCCAGCCACAGCTGAAACCACTGATATATGGTATTGCTATTTTGGCAATTGAATTTCACCCCAGAAAAAAAGATATCCTTTGTCGGACACTATTAAACTTCTCCAGTCACAGCTGGAACACCAGATTTACGGTATTTCTATTTTTGAAACTGAATTTTACCCCAGAAAATAATAAATCCTTTGCCGGACACTATTAAACTTGGCCAGCCACTGCTGGGACACCAGATTTACGGAATTGCTATTTTGGCAATTGAATTTCACCCCAGAAAATAATAAATCCTTTGCCGGACACTCTTAAACTTGGCCAGCCACTGCTGGGACACCAGATTTACGGTATTGCTATTTTGGCAATTGAATTTAACCCCAGAAATAAATATATCCTTAACCGGACACTATTAAACTTGGCCAGCCACTGCTGGGACACCAGATTTATGGTATTGCTATTTTGGCAATTGAATTTCACCCCAGAACAAAATATATCCTTTGCCGGACACTATTACACTTGGCTAGCCACAGCTGGAACACCAGATTTTGGGGCTTGCTATTTTGGCAATTGAATTTAACCCCTCAATACAATATAGAAATTTCTATCCTGAGTTTCTAGGGGTGACAATAAGCACAGTCAAGCCCCTGATGTAGGATATAGCAAAAAAAAAAAAAACTAGTATTGATGGATTGATGGACTTGGTGGCAGCTTGTGCTGGTGCACCACAAGACACAAAATGGCCCCCGATCACCCCAGAAAAAAAGTGACAGAAAAACGCTCTGTGCAGCCTAAAAACCAGTGAGCAATTAACTAGCAGAAGTTGAATGATTCACAGCTGTAGATCGATCACTTCATTAGGTGTTTTTGCTGACTTTTCCCTGCCAAATCTCGCCCTCACAGCAGCTGCGTCCTATCCTTACACTAATCAGAGCAGAGTAACGTGTGGCGCTACGTGACTCCAGCATAAATAGAGGCTGAGTCACATGCTCTACTTGGCCAATCACAGCCATGCCATTAGTAGGCATGGCTGTGATGGCTTCTTAGGGCAAGAAGTAAAACGCTAGTTGATTGGCTTCTGTGCAGCCCTTCAGAAAGCGGGAAGAAATCGCCGAACAACGGACCTGAACCCGGACTTTTTTTGAAAATGTTCGGGTCTGGGTCCGTGTCCCGAACACCCTAAAATTCGGTACGAACCCGAACTATCCAGTTCGGGTTCACTCATCCCTAGTGGTAATGCCACTCTGGGGTATTACAGATGTAGCAGACGAGATACAGTCGATTCTTTAGGTCCAAGACTCAAATCAGAATAATATGGATTTTTGGTGAATAAATAGAATAGACTCTTTAAGTAACTGCTGATCTCTGTGTAACAGATATGTAGATTGCACACACACGCAGACAGGGTCTGCTTTCCAATGGCATATTATAATTGGGGCGTTTAGGTCGGCAGCCCCCGGCCCATTGACTCTATGGGGCCCATCGCCGCCACACAGTGTAAAGCATCTAGGCCCAGAGTGGATAACCTCCGGACACTTGAGTCAGGACGTTCTGCACGGGACTTATTGGCAGCAGCGCGTCCTGGCCGGCTGAAAGAACAGGAGCATCGCGGCAAGAAGAAAAGATGGAGGTGGTGGGTGGCAGCTTCTTTGAGGGTGAGCACAATGTTCAAAGCACCACACGAAACCCAGAGCACTTGTGGGCAACTTCAGCAGTCCGGCACTGCCCTGACACAGTGCTGCTTCAAGCCTGCAGTTCATCAGTGCTGGCTGCAGCTTTAAGTGTGAGCTGTGTATAGGGTAATGTGGGTCTGGGAGTTACAGGCTGGGAGGGACATTTTAAATGCCAGTCAGCCATATGTGTATTTCTGCAGTTACATAACCACTGAATTTAATGACCTTTCAAGAAACAGCATGGCCAAAGAGAGAAAAGGCTCTTCATATCTTCTCTCCTGTGGGCCATGCAGTTCCTTGGGCGGCAGATAAGTGGCCATGCAAAATGGCCACGAAATTCACTGTTTATATAATGGCAGAAAAATGTTGGTTTGGTGTGCAAAGTTGTCTCCAAATGATAATTACATTGCTACACTTGTAAGTGAAGATGCTTCAGAATAAAAAGAAACCTTTATGTGCAGTATTATATACCCTTGTTGAATCATCCTCCCAATAGTAACCCTTAATTAGCATGATTATCCACTACCCTACCGCCATATGACTCTGTATGTCAGTGATACAGTCTTTAAAAACACACCAGACACCCTGCCAATATGAGTTTTTTTTTGTCTCTTCATCTCTTCAGCCTAAAAAAATGAAAAAAAAAAATGTCATACACAGCGGTGTCACTATAATCGGAATGACCTGGAGAATGATAGTAACAGGTCAGTTTTACTGCACAGGGAACGCTGTACAAACAACCCCCCGCCCCCCCGCAAATATGGCACAATTGGTTTTTTTTCAGATTCTCATCCCATTTGTAAGGTTTTTCCAGTTTTT
This sequence comes from Bufotes viridis, assembly GCA_033119425.1. Classification (NCBI taxonomy): domain Eukaryota; kingdom Metazoa; phylum Chordata; class Amphibia; order Anura; family Bufonidae; genus Bufotes; species Bufotes viridis. The sequence goes on along the minus strand of CM065591.1, from coordinate 399,517,196 downwards.
AATCTAAATTGTATGCCATATTAAATAGTGCCATAAGAAAGTGCAAGCGGGGAAATAGGCACTATTGGGTAACACATACCTACTGGGAGCACATACCTACTGGAGGAGCTATAGGGGTTAGTGTAACCACTGGGGTTGCTATAGGGGGCATTATAACTTCTGAGATTACTTTAGGGGGTGGATGTTAAAAACTGAGGAAAGTAAGATGTCTTTGTGGGAAACTTTGCACAGACAAGACATGGCTATAATAACGTGGCGTTCTGCTTCCAGTGAAGAAGATGAGGAAAGAGACCATCTACATCAGAGGAGATGTCACTGGATGTAACAGGTATGTGGTGCTGTATTATCCAGTATGTTTGACCCTGCGGAATTTAATGTCCATCTGTACAGTATGTCTTTAGCACTATGGCTGGGGGGAGAAGGATATATTGTTCAGTGTACTGTTTTTTTTTCTTGTGGGGCCCAAGCTTGAGGAACAGCCCCCGGGCATTTTGGCCACTTAATCCACCCCTGATGCTTTCCCTCTGTATCAGTCTGTCAACTACTAATATCAAAAGACGGGCACACCACCTATTACATGGTGCTCTGTGTCTGGGACAAGCCCAAAAAAGTCCAATAGGCAAAAAACACGGCACACGTATAGCAAAAATATGCTGAAAGATCACATTTATTGAATAGCCACCATCATAGACATATCATACAAAAAAGGCCAACGTTTCGGTCCTAAGGGACCTTCATCAGGGCCTGTCAGGAGGAAGTAGCGCGGGAGCAGGTGGCGTCTGCTCCCGCGCTACTTCCTCCTGACAGGCCTGATGAAGGTCCCTTAGGACCGAAACGTTGGCCTTTTTTGTATGATATGTCTATGATGGTGGCTATTCAATAAATGTGATCTTTCAGCATATTTTTGCTATACGTGTGCCGTGTTTTTTGCCTATCAGTCTGTCAACTGTTAGCTTAGACTTATTGTACTTTTTATATTATGCAGTGTGAGAAGGGCATGGTTTGGGAAAACCGATGTCTGCCTATGAAATAGTGAAACTGTGGGTCACGCCTTGGGTGTGTCTCTGGGAACTGAAAGGTTAACTCAGACACAGGATAAGCAGGGTTGATAGCCGTTTTTTCTGTGTTAACCATAGCTAACATAGACAGATTGCAAAATATGTACTGGGACCTGCTTATACTGGAGTGAGTGAGGTTGGCAGTAGGACGCTCACTCCACCCGGGCTTCGGTCCTGGGCTTTCATAACCGACAGCTGAGAGTCACATGGGTCATTAAGGCCTAACTTAAAGCTCCGTGTAGAGCTGAGCAGTGTGGCCATAACTGGAGAGGCTGACTAATGGACTACAGAAGGTATTGCATGTGCCACGCACTACTTACCCTTTTTACCTGTGGGCCGGGTAGCCGGTCCCACGTATAGTCAGAGACTGTTTTATTGTATGAGCTACTGGCTTAGCCGAGCAGGGTTTTGTTAGTTTAAGCCTATTTGTTAAGGCTATGCTGTTGTTTGAATATCTAAGGGTGAAATAAAAACACTTAAATTGGACTTTATCCTGTCGGTGTCCCTGCTTCCTGCACAGCTACCAAGTGTCTACAAGAGCGACCCCCCACCCCTACAGCATGTAAACCCATATTCACATGTACAGAGCCCTTGAAGTAATGGCACTTTAAAATAAAAATATGGTGTTGCTATCAGACCTTACAATTCCATACACAAAAGTTCGTATACACTCGACTTCTAATACAAATTTATAAAATAAAAAAATCTAATTCAGGTGCCTGTCTGAAAAATGTGATCACAAGAAAGTAAACATTGGCTCATGTCATACAATACGGCATTGAAAACGTGCATTTTATAATCACTTTATATCTTTATTCTCTTATCTGGGTACCTCATTCTCAAAATGAGGAAGCGTTGGCAATCTGCTGATTGCTGTTGATATGGGAGTTGAATATCTCGATTATTGCCTGCTCACTTCTCCTGCAGTGGGTTCTGCTGGCAAAGGTGGTGTTTTACTAAACTGTGATGTCCCTAATGACAGAGTTGCCTAAGATACACAAATTATGTAGCTCACATCATAAACTATTCACTGAAAAGAGAGCTAAAACCTTTAAAACATAACTTTAAATAGACAACATTCAAACCAATTAAACCATATGTCAATACCAAACGCGTTAGCAAGAATCAAACATCCTCAGTTAATGGCTATGCCAATGGTCAGTCTTGGATTATGTATATATACCACAATCACCAGATGCACTGCCACGGCTCCCTTTCCAAGGTACATGGATAATATATTCGCCATGTAGCAGTTCTTGAGGTGAAAGGTACTTTCCATTGTTTAGGGATGGTGTTGTCTCATACATTGGTTAGGTCCTGGTGGTGCTTCCAGAGATATTCTAAGCATCATGTACAGGACAGATGATGCTATCCCTAGAGATCTTCCTAGTACTCGCCCTTAAAGGAGCACCTTTAATTTCTCATTGGGTTTAGCCAGCTTCATCAGTAGGTTAGGGTAAATAAAGAGTATAGTAATTCAATGCTGGGACAGATGTCCTAGATGATATCTGGTGTTAAAAGCCCTGTGGTATTACTTTCAGATGCGTGATTGACCGTGTAACAGTGGCAGACACTCCTTGCAGCAGAACTCCATTCTGGTTGATAAAGTGAGGTACTGAGCAGTGAAACCCCCTCTGTGACCTCCAAATGCCCTGATAAGATAAAGGGATAGTCCTAATGGCATAATATCTTTTTATTGAATCTGTCAGCAGTTTTGATCTCTCAAAACTGCTGACAGCACAATAGAGGTGATGGGAAGAGTGGTGTAGATATAGTTTGAGTGACAGTCACACAGGTTGCATGTTGCTTGGCTCCTATAGCACGCGTAGCTACCATAGACTGTACACCACAGGATCATAAGGTTTCTAGAAGTCGAAGCCCCTACCAATTGGACACTTTTGGCTCATCAGATTGCTACTGGTTTTTAATGTGCTTTTCCTCTACCATTCCATCCATGCTAGGAGTTTTTGCAAAGAACAATATCAGTTACAATTTACTTGTTTATACAGAATATATGCAGAATTCTGCTACCAACTGAAATATTCTCTGATAATGATTCGGATCTCTTCTTCTTACAGCAGATATTTCTTTTCTCCAAAGAAGTCTCTAACTAGACCGTGACATTTTCCTCATAGTATAAACCTTCATCACCACAAGTAATATTCCATCAAAGAGTCACGTTCAGCATTGCTTTTTGTATCTGTGCGTAATAATATTTTTTTCGCTTTGATCTGCACGTCTGCACATCTAATTGCTAGAAGATATATGGCTGCAGAAAAGGCCAATGTGCATTTTGTAATAAGGATTGTTGATAAAAAAGTGAAGATGTCTTTCATTTTAAAGGCAGAGATAGAGACTAACAATTTTCAGATGCACGCTTTCCTTTGTAGAATATTACAATTATTAAACACCACTGGCAAATCATAAATAATAGTTATCAAAGGAAACAGTCCCAAAACTGCCATCTCACTTGGTATCATATCTGTAAAGGTTAGCTGTAATCCATGCTTGCCTTTTAACAAATAGCCTGCTTAGCAGAAGTATATCTTCATCAAATTCAATGCTGTAGAGCCTGAACATTCATAAGATTAATGTATAGAGTGGTTAAAAGCACTTATGCCTTCAAATTCTTACAGGATAATCATAAGACCTTGGCCGTAGGTAATTCTATTTGTTGTACTGGGTATATAGCTATGGGTCAGCAATCTGTTCATCTCCAGCCTAAATCTTCCTTTTAATATTTCTCTTTAAAGACAAAGAACATTGGGGTTGGAAGCTCAACCATATTGCTAATTCTTCCTTTATGTTTTAATACAAATTCTCACATAGAATAAGGGTGATTCCTTCCTAAAACACCTTTCTGTATTGCTAAGCAGAATATGGTCTCATGTGCCATGGTGCATGGGGGCACACAGTAGTAAACGGACAGAAATATAACTATTGTTATGGTTGAAATGGAATCCATAGACGGATGATCTACTGTAAATCAGGGATGCCCAACCTGCGGCCCTCCAGCTGTTGCAAAACTACAACTCCTAGCATGCCTGGACAGCCTACAGCTATCATCCTACAGCAGGGCATGATGGTAGTTGTAGTTTTACAACAGCTGGGGGTCCGCAGGCTGAGCATGGGCAATGAGTCTTATGACTAATTTGCTATGTGAATCTCTAGCTTGACAGGGTTGTCCCAAGATATCAAATATTCAATTAAATCACACACAAAAAATATATATTTTCCATTGTAATCATTAAATGCTTCTGTGCCAAGAATTTGCGGTTACATACTTATATGGATAATATCCAGAATAATTAAAAATGGTCATTTATGTTGCATTAGGAGAATGACAGTGTCATGAACCAGTGGGTGTGAACCCATTGTGCCACGTGACCAACCTTCTCTAAGGGCATTGTCTAAGTGAACCCCTCGTTCTTCACAGTACCCCTAATGCTGGGGATAGACTTTCCCAAGGGGAACACCAGGTCATAATGGCAGATTATAATAGGGGCATTTGGGTTGGCAGCCTGGGCCCATTGACTCTATAGGGCCCATCGCCGCCCCAAACACCCATTATTGGTTTGCAGTCACACAATGTAAAGCGCAGCACTGCCATGATTCCCAGTGCCACGCCACGCCATGCCAACAACTTACATCTAGGCCCAGAGTGATAACATCCTGACGCTTGAGTCATAACTTTCTGCGGGGGGCTTAAAGTCAGCACCACCTCCTTGCCGGCTGAAAGAACAAGATCATTGGGGCAAGAAGAGAAGACAGGGGTGGCGGGTGGCAGCTTCTTTGAGGGTGAACACAATGCTCAGAGCACCACACTGAACACAGAGCACTTGCTGGGCAACTTCAGCAGTCAGGTATTGCCCGGACACAGTGCTGCTTCACGCCTGCAGATCATCAGTGCTGGCTGCAGCTTGAAGTGTGAGCTTTGTATGGGGCAATGTGGGTCTGGGAATAAAAACTTTTTCAAAATCCAGCTCTTTACAGCAAAGTTTCGTTCTTTACTGATGCGATAAAAATTCCAAGTACAGGTACGGACAGTAAATCCCTTCTACACATTTCGGGCTATAGCATAGCAGCCCTTACTCATGACCTTACTCATTACAATGTGGGTCTGGGAGTTACAGGCTGGGAGTCAGCCATATGTGTATTTCTGCAGTTACATAACCACTGAATTTAAGTGACCTTTCAAGAAACAGCATGGCCAAAGGAGAAAAGTCTCTTCAGATGTTCTCTCCTGTGGGCCATGCAGTTTCTTGGGAGGCAGATACAGTAAGTGGCCATGCAAAAAGGCCACAAAATTTACTGCTTTTGTAATGGCAGAAAAATGGTGCATTGGTGTGCAAAATTGCTTCCAAATGATAATGACACTGCTGCACTTGCATGTAAAGATGCTGCTGAATAAAAAAAAATACCTTCATGTGCAGTATTATATATTCATGTTTAATCATCCTTTCAGCCTGCACCTTCCACTTCCCCCACAATATGAAGGGGACTCCAAACCATGCCATGGATTTCTGAACTAGTGTATCATACAATGTGAGTTACAGGCCCATCAGTTGTCTACAGACCAGGTTGCAGTTCTTGTTCCTCTCCTCTCCGATGAAATGCTCGACTAGGCTACTCCTGTCTGGGAAAGTAGCAATTTACTGAAAAACAGGAATTTCTAGCTGTCTTCCAAGCTCTACCACTTCTGCAGCCTCATCTATTCTACTCTTTTGCCAGGTCAATATCACAATCAGACATTGTGCTACACAATTCCGCACCTTTGCCTTAGTACTGTCAAGTAAGAACAAGGCATTGGTGGCAGTTTTCTAGGAGGGACTGTCAGGGCACCTAAAGAATGAGTTGGACAGTCCAGATGTCCCTCAAAGCTCACTCTCCTGTGAGCCATGCAGTTTCTTGGGAGGCAGATAAGTGGGCATGCAAAATGGCCACAAAATTCACTGTTTATGTAATGGCAGAAAAATGGTGGATTGGTGTGCAAAATTGCCTCCAAATGAAAATGACACTGCTGCACTTGTATGTTAAGATGCTGCTGAATAAAAAAATACCTTTATGTGCAGTATTATATATCTGTGTTTAATCATCCTTTCAATAGTAACCCTTAATTAACACGATTATCCACTACCCTACTGCCATATGACTCTGTATGTCAGCGACACTGTCTTTAAAAATAGCAGACAGCCCACCAATTTGCATTTTTTATATCTCTTTATCTGCCTAAAAAAATTAATAATATGTCATACACAGAAAATTGGTAACAAATGCGGTGTTACCTGGTCAGGTGATGGTAACAGGTCAGTTTTACCGCACAGGGGACACTGTGCAAACAAAACCCATAGAGCTATGGCACAATTGCGTTTTTTTCCCATTCTCATCCTATTTGCAAGCTTCTTCCAGTTTTCCCCTAAATTGTATGCCATACTAAATAGTGCCATTAGAAAATGCAATTTGTCCCGCAATAAACGAGCTCTTATATGGTTATCTGAACGGGGCAATAGGCACTACTGTGGAAAACATAACTACTGGGAGCACATACCTACTGGAGGAGCTATAGGGTGAAGTGTAACCACTGGGGTTTCTATAGGGGGCATAATAACTTCTGAGAGTACTTCAGGGGGTGAATGATAAAAACTGATGAAAGTAAGATGTCTTTGTGGTAAACTCTGCAGAGACGAAACGCGGCTAAAATAACATGGTGGTCTGCTTCCAGTGAAGAAGATGAGGAAAGAGAACATCTACATCAGAGGAGATGTCACTGGATGTAACAGGTATGTGGTGCTATATTATCGGTCATATTATGACCGTGCAGAGTTTATTATTTTTTTATGGGGTCCAAGCTTGAGGAACAGCCCTGGGAGCAACTGTGCAGAACCGAAGGATGAGGCAGAGGTGAAGTCAAACAAGCAATAGGTCAGGGGAGGTGGCACACTTAAGGGTCAGGTAATCCGGGTCAGCAACAGGAGAGTCAAGCCAAGCAGGCAGGGATCAAACAGGTAGCAGAATCCATAAACACAAGAACGGGTCAGAAAAACAGGAACACAAGCAGAGATAACAGTAACCATTGCTTGACACAAATACCTTGATGCTCAGGCACCTGGGAAGGGGGCTGGACGACTTATATATAGGCAGGAGGACTAGGATTGGTCGGCACAGTCACATGTGCTGAACCAATAAATCACAGGAAGTGACAAGCACAGGCCCTTAAGGAAGTGCTACAGGGAACAAGACGAAAGCATGCTGTGCCTAAGGCTGGAAGGAAACTGTGGAGCAAATACAGGACCGCGGGACTAAGCAGGTGGATATCAGCAGACAGCAACCCCTGTTACAGACATTTTCACTGTTCTACAGTGATTATAAAAGGAAAGTTGTCAATAAAGCTGAAGCCTCAATAAAAACAATATGCTGAACATCAGTCCTGCCCTAATGTACCAGTCATGGGGCTTAACAGAGAGCCAGTGCTGGAACGGTCTCTGGAATATGTCAAGAGATTCTGGATGAGTGTCGTACACCATTGTCAATAAGAAGATCATTGGCTCCATCAAAAGGGGCACATATATCAATTTATAAATCACTAGTAAGATTACATATGGAATATTAAATACAGTTTTGGCAACTGTGTACAAGAAAGACATAGAGGACCTGAAGTGAAGTTATAAAATAACTATTTAATTTGTAAATAAGTGATCTTACAACTATGTTCTTTAGGAATATTTTAAAGAGGTCTGTAAGAGCTGTAAGCCTGTGGAACTGTTGGCTGCACAATGTGCCATGCAGAGCTTTTAGCTGTGGGAAGCAGCAGCAATGTATTATGCAGAACTCCCGCCTGTGACAGCTCCGCTAAAGCCTGGCATAGCACATCAGTGCACAGTCTTCTGGACCGATGTCCTACGCAGAGCTTTTAGTTGAGTCGAGCGGCATGAGCAGTGATGTGTGCTCCTGCCAGTAAAGAGCTCACTGCGGCCCCTATTCCTGTAGAACTATAGAATCTGTAGACTGCTTACATGGCAGTGATGTATGGATGTTGTTTGAGCAACAATGAAAAGTGCTTTAGGCAGGCTAGAACTTTAGGGGCCTATTTTGACATTAAGACAACAAAATCAATTCATAAACTACATTACAAAATTGTATCTTAGGGCATTTACAATAGTTTAAAAGAAAGTTGAATTCAAATTTCTGTTACAGCAGCAGCCCATGGCTGCTGCTCCACTCACCTGCCTGTCTTCCCTTTCCCGGTGGCATAGACCCACCTCCCATCCAGATCCCTGTACGTGGGTTAAAGGGTAAAAACCAGGGGACTGCCAGGAGTAGCCCTAAGTCAAATCTGTTTGGTTAACATAGTTGTTCCACATCCACTGGGCAACAGTTTGCTCAGGTCATGGATCCCACTATCCCACCCAAGACGGGTATGCCTGAGGGGAATAAAGAACTGACTAGTTAGTGATGTTGCCAGGAGAAACTCCGGAACTACCTGAATACAATTTCAGCCAGCCAGCACTCATTGACCACTCCAGTTCCTTTACCACCACCTACAGCTTCAGTGTCTGCACCATCCCCTCCACCAGTCACAGTCTCTGGTGCCTCCAGCCTGCATCTTCCACTTCCCCCACAGTATGAACGGGAATCCGGAAGTGTTTGTTTGTCTAATGCTATCTCTACTCCCAAAAAGGTGATAGTTTTGGGGTTCCAAATGAAATTATACTCATTTTCTTTTGTAGTCACAGTGCTCTTATCTAAGTTGATGCCCAACATTTGTGATTTATTTTGATTCACTTTATGACATGATATTTGGCCAAATAGTTTTAATTCTTTTTGGACTTCTCTAATTCCAATTCCAGTGAGTCAGTTAGCGTTAAAATCATGTCATCTCTGCAAAAAGGCTAATTTTGTGGGATTTGTCGGAAATATTCATGCCTTTAATTTTCTATTATTTCTAATGTATGCGGCTAGTGGTTCAATGGCAAGTATGTAACAATAATAGGGACAAGGGTGTACCATACAATGTGAGTTACAGGCCCATCAGTTGTCTACAGACCAGGTTGCATTTCTTGTTCCCCTCCTCTACGGTGAAATACTCAACTAGGCCACTCCTGTCTGGGAAAGTTGCGATACACTGAAAAACAGGAATTTCTAGCTGTCTTCCAATCTGTACCACTTCTGCAGCCTCATTTATTCTACTCTTCTGCCAGGTCAATATCACAATCAGACATTGTGCTACACAATTCCGCACCTTTTGCCTTAGTACTGTCAAGGAAGAACAAAGCATTGGTGGCAGAGACTGGTGGCTTTCTGGGAGGGACTGTCAGGGCACCTAAAGAATGAGTTGGATAGTCCAGATGTCCCTCTTTTCAGGATAACCTGATTATGGTGTCCGCCTGGACTGATCTCCTCAAGGAGTCTGCACATGAAAGGCGAGTTCCCAGCTTGTCATCTTTTTTTCAGAAGTCCACGCTCATGTCTCTCTCTGACCCTGCTCATGAGTTTATGCAGCTAGACAAAGTCCGTTAGTGACTTATACATGAATTGCAGATCCAAAAGCCACTGTGTGTGAATCTGTCCTCTCAAGGCCGGAAACTCCAGCGCCTAGGGTTGATTGGAGAGATGACCCTTGGTGAAGTCAAGTTCTCTCCAAAGTTGACACCTCCTCTTTCCTTGTCATGTGGTGAGATTCAGTTTAACATACAGGCCTTCCTGGACTCTGGCTCATCAGGAAACTTCCTGCACCAGACCTTGGTATCCTAATACCGTATCTCTACTAAGCAGTAGAAGTCCTTGTTGATGAAATCCATGAAAAAATGGCACCCCTGAAATCTGTACAATATGTCACAATGCCCATGGAGCTTTAAGTGGGAATCTTGCATACATAAAAGATCTTCTTCTATGTCCTGTCTGCAACTACTAGCCCTCTCCTATTTAGACTACACTGGTTCCGCATGCATAGCCCAAATATAGATTCAAACTCTGGGCACATTTTGCGTTGGTTTACTGATTGTCACTTTTTCTGTTTGGCTTCTGTACAGCCTGACTGGACTTTGCCTTTTCCTCAATGCCTGCAGGGTCTAAGTTCCCTCCATGTAAGTTATGCAGAAGGCTGAGACTCATCCTTATGCCTGCTCATCGATATGTTGCTAGGAACCACTCCACCCCATGGCCATGTCTACCTGCTGTCTAAGCCTAATTCCTAATGCTGATCGACGAGTTCCCTTTAGCCTTGTATCGATTACTGTGCCCTGAATGAAATTACTGTTGAGAATAAGTATCCTCTGCCATTGATTCCTGGACTTTTGGATAGGCTTTGTGGAGCCAGAATCTTAACCAAGCTAGATCTATGTGGAACCTTTAACCTGATTCAAATAAAAGAAGGCAACAAGTAGAAGACCGCTTTCAATATTCACGATGGCCATTATGAATATACTGTATTGTTATGCTCTTTTGCCTATGCAATGCTCATGCTGTCTTCCAGGAATTCATTAATGACTTAAATTTTAATGACCTTGACCTGCTCATTATCTATGTCCTGTAGTACTTGGATGACATCTTATCCTTCTCCCCTGACCTGATTACACATCTGAGACATGATCAGACTGTCCTTCAGCATTTACAGGAAAACAGATCATATGCCAAATTTGAGAAGTGTCTTTTTGAGTAAACCTCCCCGCCTTTCCTGGATTACATTATCTGGGATCACAGAATCAACATGGATCCCAAGAAGTTTACTGCAGTCTTTGATTGGGCCATTTTACTGGCCTGCAGGCTATACAGCCATTTCTGGGCTTCGCCAATTATTACCAACAGTTTGTGCTGCAGTTTTCCCACCCTGACCGATCTCTGCTCTTACCCATAAAGGGGTGAATGCCAGGGAGTGGATACCTGAGGCACAATCAGAATTCCAGACTCTCAAGCGGGCCTCCTCCTCAGCTTCAATTCTGAAATCTCCCAATTATTCTAGGCAGTTCTTCCTTGAGGTAGATGCTTCTTACTGTATATGGAAGCCAGAGCTGTCCTTATCCAGTAAGGTTTCTCCAGAAAGATGGTCACCTGTGGCATTTTTATATGCAAACTACTCAACGTCTCAATCCCTATCAGGTCCTCTATTTCCACCCAGCTGAGAAAACTACCAAGGTTGATGTTCCCATTCCTTTGACCCAGCAGACATTGTGGAAGAGTCCGAGCCTATAATCTATTCTGCTTTCATCATTTATGTTGTTCCAGTTTAACTGTAGGACATTATGCTTGGCAGAATTTATGTTCCCGTGGCCAAAAGAAAGCAAATTATGACCTGGGGCAAAATTGCTGGTCACCCAGGTCTTCGCAAAGTCGTCATTCTGATCTCTTGACATTATTAGTGGTCTACGCTCTCCAAAACATCAGGGACTACTGTATGCAGCTTCCTGTACCACCGTTTCCCAGCATAAGACCCCTAAACAAAATACTTGCTTACTCTGCCATTAACTGATGTCTCATGGCAGCACATTGTTATCGATTTTATCACTGACCTTCGTCCTTCTTTGGGATGCACTGTAATCTGGCTGGTGGCTAATCTATTTTCTAAGATGGCTAATTTCATACACTATCTGGCCTCCCTTTTACTAATCTTCTGGACAACCTGGTTATACATAGTAAAATAGTAACATAGTTTTATACGGCTGAAAAAAGACATCTGTCCATTCAGTTTAGCCTGTTATCCTGCAAGTTGATCCAGAGAGGCAAAAAAACCCTGTACGGTAGAAGCCAATTTTCCTCACTTTAGGGGAAAAAATTCCTTCCCGACTGCAATCAGGCAATCCGAATAACTTATTGGATCAATGACCCATCTCTAGTAGCTATAGCTAGAGATGAGCGAATATTTCAAAAATTCGATTCGGCCGGGTCGGTTTGATCCGAATTTATTTGAGGTGAATCACAAATTTTTGTTGGCTATTTCCGGGTGTAAAACACTGTGCCTTGCAGTAACATGCATATGGAGTCTGCTGTGGTAGTGAAATAATACTGTGAGTCAGTATGACATGCAGATGACAGGGGTCACTCTTAAAATCACTGCATACTTCACTTATTTGGACAGTCACGGGGCCAAAACTGACCAAATAACTAAAGTATCAACTCAGCCTTGCAAGTAGATGTTAGCATTAAGAAAAAGAGCACTCCTTTTACAACCTCGTCAGCTGATTCCACATAGATGTCTACAGAACATGTTAACACTATTAAACGCTTATACAAGTAGAGCCCCCATAACAGAGTGGAGAGGATGTCAGCGGTAAGTTTGTGTTGAGGTCACTGATTCATTTTCCACATTCTCTGATTCGTCAGAACAATAACCCAGAAAAAAAGGATCCTGTCAGTGGAGCATACACCTTCACTCGGTCAGCATTTGCTCAATCAGTATTGCTAATGCCAAAAAAAACAGGAGTGGATCTAAAACAGAGATGATGTGTGAATGGAATATTTGCATGTCTTCTGTGTTTTCTACCCACTCCTGCTTTTGGCTACCAAATCATAATCCAATTCTGATGGGACCATACAGGCCTTAAAGCTACTACACAGACAGGATCCGTTGTGCATCTTATTTTTCCTTCCTTCTGACAGATCAGAAGAAGTGTCAAATAAATGATGATGTCATCCAGGTCGAAAGCCAAAATAGTGGACCAGTCATGAAGTGGGGAGGGTGGGAACAGCATGAGAAGTCCATAGAGTGGAACTATGACATAGTGGTGAGGTGGAAGCAGCATGAGGAGACCACAGAGTGGCCCAATAACAAGGTTTGGAGGTGGAAGCAGTATGAGGAGACCACCGAGTGGCACAATGGCAGAGTCTGTATGTGGCAGCAGCAGCATTAGGAGAAGGCCACAGAATGGCACAGTGACAGAGTCTGGAGGTGGCAGCAGCATGAGTCGGCCACAGAGTGGGACAGCGACAGAGTGTGGAGGTGGCTGCAGCATGAAGAAGCCACAGAGTGGCACAATGACAGAGTCTGGAGTTGGCAACAGCATAAGGAAGCCACAGAATGGCACAGTGACAAAGTGTGGAGGTGGCTGCAGCATCAGGATACTACAGAGTGGCAAGGTGACATAGTGTGGAGGTTGCAGCACCAGTAGGAGGCCACAGAGTGGCACAATGATAGAGTATGGCGGTGGCAGCAACATGAGTAGGCCACAGAGTGGCACAATGACAGAGTCTGGAGGTGTCGGCAGCATCAGCATCAGTATGAGGCCACAGAGTGGCACAATGACAAAGTCTGGAGGTAGCAGCAGCATGAGGAAGCCACAGAATGGCACAATCAGAGAGTGTGGATGTGGCAGCAGCATGAGGAAGCCACAGAATGGCACAATGACAGAGTGATGATCGACCAAGATACTTCTTGAGGAACCTGCCTGGCATGAACAGGCCTCTAATAGCTACAGACAATGAGAAGCCCGAAAGGATAAAAAAAAAATTTCTACCGAAATACTTCAATAAAGATTTTACAACATATATGCGCAGCGCTGACCACTGAATTAAATACATCACAAAAGAAATACGTCACAAAAGATTTTACCACATATTACTACAGCCCTAAACGCTGAATAAAATTAGTTTTTCCACCGTAATACGTCTCAAAAGATTTTACCACATAAAACTGCAGAGCTGAACGCTGAATACAATTTGTTTTTCCCCCAAAATAAGTCTTAAAAGATTGTACAGCATATTACTACAGAGCAGAACGCTGAATAAAATTTGTTTTTCCACCGGAATACGTCAATAAAGATTTTATCACATACAACAGAGCACGGAGATGGAGAGGGTCTTCGGATTCCCCCTGCACTATACCGAAATACGTCACTAAAGGTTTTACCACATATAACTGCAAAAGAGAACGCTGAATATATTTTGTTTTTGTACTGAAATAATAATAACTGCGGAAATAAAATGCGTATATATTTTTCGTTTTGTATTGAAATCGGCCACTAAACTCTTTCACCACAAATAAATGCAACAGTAAAGTGCGTATATATTTTTCCTTTTTGTACCGAAATAGGACACTAAATGCTTTCACCACATATAACTGCAGAAATGAAATGCGTATATATTTTTTGTTTCGTACTAAAAAAGGCCACTTAAACTCTTTCACCACAAATAAATGCAACAGTGAAGTGCGTACATTTATTTCCTTTTTGGACTGAAATAGGACACTGAACGCTTTCACCACATATGACTGCAGAAGTGAACTGAGAATATGTTTTTCTTTTTGTACTGAAATAGGCCAGTAAACGCTTTTACCATAAATAAATGCACCAGTGAAATGCGCATATATTTTTCTTTCTGTACTGACATAGTTCACAAAATGCTTTCAACACATATATCTGCACCAGTGAAGTGCGTATATTTTTTTTCTTTCTGTACTGACATAGGCAACTAAATGCTTTCAACACATATAACTGCAGAGATGAACTAAGACTATATTTTTCTTTTTGTACCGAAATAAGCCACTAAACGCTTTTTCCACAAATAACTGCACCAGTGAAGTGCTTATCTTTTTTTCTTTCTGTACTGACATAGGTCACTAAACGCTTTCAACACATATAACTGCAGAAGTGAACTGAGAATATATTTTTCTTTTTGTACTGATATAGGCCACTAAACGCTTTTGCCACAAATAAATGCACCTGCAAAGTGCATATATATTTTTCTTTTTGTACTGAATTACGTCACTAAACGCTTTCGCCACATATTGCTGCAGAAGTGAACTGAGAATACATTTTTTTTTGTAATGAAATATGCCACTAAATGCTTTCAACACATATAGCTGCAGAAGTGAACTGCGTATATATATATTTTTTGTACTGAAATACGCCACTAAACACTTTCACCACATATAACTCCAGAAGTGAACTGCGCATATATTTTTCTTTTTCCACAGATAGAAGCCACTAAAGGCTTTTCAACATAGCACTTACACCCCAAGAACAAATTGCTGGAATGACAGAGCTGTACAATGGCTATTTGGATCCCCAAATTATCTTTCCCTGCAGTTGTAAATCACTTTTTTAGCACTGTCCCTAGTGCCTTCTGTTGTCTCTCCCTGCACTAAGATGCTGTGAAATGATTCCTCCCTATTCTTTCCCTGCACTCGGAAATCGCTTTTCTAGCACTGTCCCTAGCGCCTTCTGACGTCTCTCTCTGCACTAAAATGCTGTGAAATGATTCCTCCCTATACTTTACCTACACTTATAAATCATTTTTTCAGTTTTTTTTTCACAATGAGGTTTTTCCAGTTGCTGTCCCTAGCGCCTTCTGATGTCTGTCCTTGCACTCAGAATGCTGGAAAATGTCTAATTCTAAGATGGCCGCTGTATTTATAGGGCAGGGATATCACAGGGCTGGCTGGCTGCTTATTGGCTGCATCATGAATGTCTGGGTGATTCAGCCTTCCCATACTTCCTTTCCTTATGTCCTCACACATACAGCAGCCATTTTAGGAAAAATGCAGTTCGTTACCACGAAGTGCGAGGAAATTCGCATTCGTTGCGATTTGCGAATCAAATTTTTCCTGAAATTTGGATCGAATTCCACTTAGTCAGCTTTGATTTGCTCATCTCTAGCTATAACCTGCAATATCCAGAAATACATCCAGGCACCTATTGAACTCTTTTAGTGTACTCACCATCACCACTTCCTCAGACAGAGAGTTCCATAGTCTCACTGCTCTTACAGTAAAGAATCCCCTTCTATGTTTGTTATACAAACCTTCTTTCCTCCAGACACAGAGGATGTCCCCTCGTCACAGTCCTGGGGATAAAAAGAGGATGGGAGAAATCTCTGTACTATATAAAACACATTTTCCGACTACATAGGCTGCTCTTAACCATCTGTTCAAGGAATGCAATTTACTTCTGAGTTCTGGAAACCTATCTGTAAATAGCTGGAAGTCACCTTGGACTTTTCCTCAGCTTACATCCAGAATCCAGTGGGCAACCGAAAAACATTAACCAGATTCTGGTTAACTACTTGCCACACTTAATTTCTGCATGCCGTGATGATTGAGTTTTGTTGCTTCCTTTGGCAGAGCTCTCTTACAATAACCATCTCAGGGCGGGTTCGCATTTGCGTTGTAAATTCCCTTATAGGGTTCCATTATAACGGAATATAACAGAATTTTAGGATGGAATGCAAACGGAAACCTTTAAGAGGCATTCTGCTTTGCACCATCCTAATACATATCTATGGGCACATATAACAATTCAGTTTTTTCCGTTATTTACATAGTAACATAGTACATGAGGCCGAAAAAAGACATTTGTCCATCCAGTTCGGCCTGTCATCCTGCAAGTTGATCCAGAGGAAGCAAAAAAGAAAAAAACTGCGACGTAAAAGCCAATTTTCCCCACTTAAGGGGAATAAAAAAATCTTTCCCGACTCCAATCAGGCAATCAGAATAACTCCCTGGATCAACGACCCCTCTTTAGTAGCTATTCCCTGTAATATTATTACACTCCAGAAATACATCCAGGCCCCTCTTGAATTCCTTTATTGTACTCACCATCACCACCTCCTCAGGCAGAGAGTTCCATAGTCTCACTGCTCTTACTGTAAAGAATCCTCTTCTATGTTTGTGTACAAATCTTCTTTCCTCCAGACGCAGTGGATGTCCCCTCGTCACAGTCCTGGGGATAAATAGATGATGGGTGAGAGCTCTGTACTGTCCCCTCATATGACATAGTAATTAGATCTTCCCTCAGTCGTCTTTTTTCTAAAGTGAATAACCCTAATTTTGATAATCTTTCAGGGTACTGTAGTTGCCCCATTCAAGTTATTACTTTATTTCCCCTCCTCTGAACCCTCTACAGCTCTGCTATGTCTACCTTGTTCACAGGAGCCCAGAACTGTACACAGAACTCCATGTGTGGTCTGACTAGTGATTTGTAAAGTGGTAGGACTATGTTCTCATCACGGGCGTCTATGCCCCTTTTGATGTAGCCCATTATCTTATTGGCCTTGGCAGCAACAGCCTGACACTGGTTTTTGCAGCTTAGTTTGCTGTTTATTAAAATTCCTAGATCCTTTTCCATGTCAGTGTTACCGAGTGTTTTACCATTTAGTATGTACGGATGACTTGCCTTATTCCTTACCATTTGCATAACTTTACATTTGTCAGTGTTAAACCTCATCTGCCACTTATATGCCCAAGCCTCCAATCCATCCAGATCCCTCTGTAGCAGTCTTCTGTCCTCTTCAGTGTTAATTACTTTACACAGTTTAGTGTCATCTGCAAAAATAGATATTTTACTGTGCAGGCCTTCTACAAGATCATTAATAAATATATTGAAAAGAATTGGGCCCAGTATGGACCCCTGAGGTACCCCACTATTGACATTTGCCCAATCTGAGTCTGTACCGTTAATAATCACCCTCTGCTTTCTGTCACTCAGCCAGTTACTTACCCATATACAGACATTTTCTCCCAGCCCGTGCATCCTCATTTTATATACCAACCTTTTATGTGGTACAGTGTCAAATACTTTGGAGAAGTCCAGATATACGACAGCCATTTATTCACCGCTGTCAAGTCTAGAACTTACCTTCTCATAGAAACTGATTAAATTCGTTAGGCATGACCGATCCCTCATGAAGCCATGCTGATATGGCGTTATTTGCTTATTTCTGTTGAGATCCTCTAAGATAGCATCTCTCAGAAAACCTTCAAACTGTTTACCCACAACAGATGTTAAGCTTACCGGCCTATAGTTTCCAGGCTCTGTTTTTGGACCCTTTTTGAATATTGGCACCACATTTGCTATGCGCAAATCCTGTGGAACATTCCCTGTAAGTATAGGGTCCGCAAATATCAGAAATAAGGGTCTGGCTATGACATTATTTAATTCCCTTAGGATATGGGGGTATATGCCATTCAGTCCTGGTGATTTGTCTATTTTAATCTTTTTAAGTCGCTGTTGTACTTCTTCATGTGTTAGACAGGACACTTTTAATGGGGAATTTACTTTTACATTCTGCATTTCATCTGACAGTTTATTTTCCTCAGTGAATACATTAGATAAAAAAATATTTAACAGCTTTGCTTTCTCCTTGTCGCTCTAGGCAACTCCCCCCTCATTACTCTTTAAAGGGCCGACACCTTCAGAATTATACTTTTTACTATTTATATAATTGAAGAACATTTTAGGGTTAGTTTTACTCTCTTTGGCAATTAATTTCTCTTTCTCTAGTTTGTCCGCTGTTATGATGGAAAAAAAAGTCCTGTCGACTTATAAGAGGGTCCCTGAGCAATAGGTTTTCTAGCCTGCTAGTTTCCTGAAAAGGTGCCATAGTTATATTTGCCTGTGTACTGATTTCTGCCTGTTTTTGGACGACCATAATTTTTTGCTGCCTCTACACTGCTAGTGAGAGAGGATTTCACTATGATCTATCTTGGAATTGTGCATTTGCTGTCATTTGTACTGCTACTACTATCATCAAATTTAATCTAGAGAAGCCGTATTTATTGCAATCAATGGGCCTAGTTATTGTTTCCATCATTCACTGGGCCCTATATTCACATTTGTACCACACCCAACACTCAGGAATAGGTAGTGGTGTGGGAATGGTGGAACTGCAGACAGGTGCTTTTTTTTTTTAATTGGGCACATTGCATCATTGGTATTGTTGACTCCTAGGCCAGACAACCCCTTTAAACTTAAGCAGTTTCCAAGACCTTAGCCTTTCTCCACATATGGACTGTTTGTCTAATGGCCATCCCATTCCTTCATGTCTCTACCAATAATGTATCATGTGAAATCATTTGTACATACTTAGGATTAATCTTAAATGCTTCTTGCTTTTCCTTGAGATACAGAATCTTTGTGGGTAACCAAAATCAAATGCCATGAAAAATGATCATACATAGACCTGTCTCTAGTAGCAAAGCCTACCAGGATAAACACAGACTATATGATTCTACATCTAGTTATCCTGCTAATGTAGTTGACGTTTTTTTTTTCTTTTTCACCATATATTTGGCCTGATAAATATGCACAATCTTCTGTGAGAATTCCAATCACATCATTATACTCATTACATCATTAGATATCTTCTGAAATGACCGATTTTGGCAGTACCAGCCAATCATATGATGTCCCCCTACTTCCCCAGTTAGGGGGATATAAAGACCTGACAGTTGGATTTCACCATGCCCAATCCTTTTACTCTTGGGGAGATAAGCCATTGCCAGCCATCTCCTAACTATCTCCCTAACAGATGATGTTGGATGAAAGAAGGATTGAGCATGCTGAATAGTTTTGCCTGATCTTCCTCCCTTGACAACACATACACGTTTGGCTGAACCGAACTTGTATGTGTATGGGGGAGAAGGGACAGATAGCTGTCAGTCTAACAATTGTTTGGCCTGCAGCTATTGGATGTGTATGGCCAGCTTTACTCATAAAAAAGAGTTACTAAAAGTGTTAAGCAAAATAGAAATGCAATAGTATTCACAAATATTAATGTCCCCAATGGGTAGAAAAATAGATATGATCCATCTGGAGAGTCATCCAGACTCTCCAGGGATGTATTGAATCACTTGTGGTTCCTTGATATTTCTTCACCTCCAATACATGTTCTCAAAGTCAAAATGACCTTTGTCAAGTTTAATAAGAGACAAATAACCAACACAACTAGTGCAGGTGAAGTGAATTGATGAAAGAACAGCCAGCACTTGGAGAATACTTCAACACTCCTGTGGAGGATGGCAGAATGTGTATCTGCTTCATTTATAGCTCCCTAGGAAAAGATAGGTTCCCAGCTGTATTACTTGGCGTTTAGAATATTGAAGTCTGTGGTTTATATCATATTTAATCTGCAGGGGCAGCAGAGACAAGAGACCACTGTATACGGAGAAGCATTGCTATGTCTTCCTACTATCCTGTGCTTAAAGATGCAGAGGGAACTGTCAGGCAATGTTTGGATACTTTTGTAAGAATTGCAATTTTTATATAAGCGGGGTGCATTAGGAACCTATGGATATTGAACATTTCTAACTTGTATTTTATTACAAATTTGTTTTCACTGTAATTATAAATGCAATTTAAACAAGATGGTAGATAACTAATGTCAGATTTATAACCATCTGATGTAAGTAATGTGTCAGCTATCATTTTGACATCTCATGTTGTCTATACAGAGAGAGAGAGAGAGAGATGCCTAAATCATACCTAATATCCAGTCATCTCTCAAGACCTATTGAAAGGGTTGAACATTGACTTATAGGATAGTTGCCTTACATCTGATGGAGTTAGAGGAAGAGCTTATTAAGAGCTCATTTGTAGCCTTTTCTTCCCAGAAATCCAGAGGAGCATGTATGGCCTGTAAGTCTCCTCACGACAATTAAGGAGCTCTCTTCCCAAGGAGAGATAGTACCCCCCAAATACAAAATAGTTAGTGAGGTATTGCTATACCAAGTGTCCCCTCCTAGTGGCCACAGCCATTCTTGATCAGATGTTTTAGAGAGGGCTGGGTCATTGCATGGCGATTTTAGATTATCTTGTCTTACAGTGACCATTTATAAGCCCATCTTATCGCTCTCACTCTCTCTCTCTCTCTCTCTCTCTCTCTCTATATATATATATATATATATATATATATATATATATATATATATGTATGTATATACTTTACAAAGCATTATTAACCAGTATTAAAATATTTTTTAAGGATAGGCTCTCAGACTGTCAAAGAATGGAGGAGAAGAGTACGTTTAGAGCATGCAATGAAAATATTGGCTACAATAAAGGGAGTTAAAAGAGAGCGTCTTCTGATTGGACTCTTACTTCCACAAATGGAGGCTGAATGGTGTGGGAATATGGCAGGGGTACAGCTGCCGGTGAGCCATTGAGAAGAATGTGAAGGGCAAAGAAATGGATGGCAGAACTGCTATATAGGCACTGTGAGGGAAGTTTTGACCTGTTATGTGGGCACCGTAGATATCTCTTCCATGGGAAAAATGGTACTGTATAACAGTGACTGTATTGTAATGGCAGCATTGGAGTGGAGGTACTTAGTGATGAGCGGCAGGTGCCATATTCGATTTCGATGAAATTCGCGAATATTCGAAAGAATATTCGTTTCATATTCGTCGAAATCGAATATTCATCATTATTCTAGTTATCGCGGTTAATATGCGATTTAAATAATCGCGTATTGCGATTTTAACTTAGGCTAATTTCCTATTGGTTTCATATCTAGAATTATAGCGAAGATGACGAATATGACGAATGTATTCGTCATATTCCTCAAAACAAAGATAACGAAGTATTCTCCATCTTCGTTTTAGCAACCTATTCGTCAACTTCGCTAATTCTAGCAATTAAATAGGAGGGTTGAATGACTATAGAGACAGCAGTGTTTAATTCGCTATGCGATTATATTACTTAGCTTTTTTTAATAGAATAATTATATTACTTGATAATTATTATAATTATTCTATTTATAAAAAAAAAAAAATTATATAATCGAATAGCGAATTAAACACAGCTGTCTCTATAGTCAACCCTCCTATTTGATTACTAGAATTAGCAAAGTTGACGAATAGGTTGCTAAAACGAAGATGGAGAATACTTCGTTATCTTCGTTTTGAGGAATATGACTAATACATTCGTCATATTCGCTAATTCTACCAAGCCAAGAACGTCTCCATACTGAAATGTACTGTCGGATTTGAGAATTACGTTGAAATCACAATACGATTAATATAACTTAAATTAATCGCATTGCGATTTCTACTTAGACCTGGTTTACTATGGTTGGCTTGGTAGAATTAGCGAATATGACGAATGTATTCGTCATATTCCTCAAAATGAAGACAACAAAGTATTCTCCATCTTCGTTTTAGCAACCATAGTAAACCATGTCTGTTGAAATCGCAGTGCGATTAATTCAAGTTATATTAATCGCATTGCGATTACAACTTAGCAGTGCACTGCTATCTTACATATTAGGCTAGAATTAACGAATATGGAATATAGCAGCAGTGCTAAGTAGAAATCGCAATGTGATTACTTCAAGTTGTATTAATCGCATTGCGATTTCAACTTTGAGCTGGGTTTATAATGGGTAAAAGCTTGCTAGAATTAACGAAGTTAACGAATATGGAATATATTATAGCAGTGCTAATTGAAATCGCAATGCGATTAATGTAACTTGGAGTAATCGCATTGCGATTTCTACTTAGCACTGCTGCTATATTCCATATTCATTAATTCTAGCCTAATATGTAAGATAGCAGTGCACTGCCAAGTTGTAATCGCAATGCGATTAATATAACTTGAATTAATCGCATTGCGATTTCAACGTAATTCTCAAATCCGACAGTACATTTTAGTATATGGAGAAGTTCCCATGGTGATGGGGACGCTCCATGAGCACGGAAGTCGGCAGAAGCGGCAACGGGCACTGACTGGAGCAGCCAGGAAGCCAGGAATCCTCAGGACAGGTAAGAACTACTTTTGGGAAGTGGGAAAGAAAAAAATATAACTAAAAAAAAAAAAAAAAAAAAGAATATTCGAAATAGCGAACTTATAGTGCTATATTCGAAATATTCGTGAATCAGCGAAGTGCCGATATTCGCTAAAAAAAAATTCGCTATTCGAATATTCGCGCTCAACACTAGAGGTACTGTAGGTTGGTGTAGTATGTGAGCACTATGAGACAGAGCCATATGGTAGAAGAGCAATGTATCCTTCATAGCAATACAGATTAAAATGATACTTAGTTTATTTATTTTACTCACTTATATTGCACTGACATACAGTATTCCTCATCACTCGCTGTTGCTACCGTAAGTTCCTTATCAGTACATCTTTGGCATGTGGAAGGAATTCAGTTCTGAGGTATTTCACAGATCTTGATTATTCCAACAACTGTGTATAAGCACCAACAATGATGGTGGTAGTAGTAGTAGAACCTAACACTCTCTCTCTCTCTCTCTAAACACCTTGCAATCCTTCTAAATTGAGAATAGATATGAAAAATTCTTACATACAGTACTGCAGTTCCCACTGCTGGGAGCAGATTTTCAAATGGACAGCCAATCTTTTATAACACTGTGGTGGTCCTTAATATACCCTCTCCACAAGCAGCAAACTCCACACCCATAGACAAGCATTACCTTTGCAAATATGGACAGTCTCTGTGAGTCTAGACAGTCTATAAATTTTTTGCTTCCTTCTCTCAGAGAAGTGTTAGGTTTTGGGTGTGCAAGGCAGGGGTCTCGTGGATAGGCCATTTATTGCACACTATGGCGATGCGGATGGTTTCGCTTTATTTTCCTCAGAGGCTGGCACATGTCTTCCAGGGCTGATGTCTCCCTGTCTGTTGCTGTACTCTGCTGCTGCCACACACTGACTAAGCAGCCTCATAGCAAGAGGGGTGGAACCAGCCATACCTGGTTACTGCACCTAAGTGGCTGGCTGATTAACTCCCTACTCTCCATATACAACCTTTGGGAGACACAGGGGGACAGTCATAATTTTAGATAGTTTTCATGTCACTTTTAAGTCTGGTTTTGCATTGTCTGGTTGCACCAAATTTATGAAATGGTGCACAGTTTTCATGTATTTGGTGCAAAAAATACACCAGGCTGCCTGGGGTAGGATGCAACATTTGAAAATGTCGCAGATAATAAAAGTGCCTTAATCCAGCTCTAATTTCACTTTTCTGACTTAAACATATACGATATAGAAAAGTGACATGGCTCCTAAATGTTGCAAAATTTTGTTGCAGAAAACATTGCAATTGGCATGTCATGTGATGTGATATTTTTACACCAAAAAACAGACGTATCTGGTTTCATGAACGTCCCTGTCAGTGCACAAATGCAGTAATACTACATTAATCCCATTTGTAAGGGTGCAAGGCAGGGTGTGTAGAGTACAATGGCTGGTGTATAATGCAGGACTCAGTAACAAGATGAGATATAGCAGAAAGAAACTCTGTCATTAATGAAGTGCAAAATAGGAGTTGTAGTGCATCCAACATCACAAAACACAGTTCCAACTGTACACAGTGCAAGTCTTCCCAGATTATGAAGTAGGGATTTAGGCAAGGGTGGGCGTTACGGGCCTCCTTTCCTTAATAGCGTCTTAACAATGTCCCTCACTACAGTAAAGTCTTAACAGCTTTTGGTAGCAGGTTACCTTGCTGACTTCAATGCTTGGCCATGCAGACTCTAAGTACTCTAGTTCTCTCCTTTGTCTTTCTCTCATGCTGAGATTGTTAAGTCTCTAAATCCTTTTGGACCTAAGAAGAGGGAGCGCAGGTCATAGCTTCGTCTCCCTTTCAAATTTAGACTACTGATTAGGGATAGGACTAGCCCACATCGAACCTCCTATGAGGGCAAAATCAGGATTGTTAACTATGGTTGTACCATGCATACATAGCTATGCTGGGTGCATACATAGTATAGCATAACATTACATCACGTAGGAAACAAATTTGTAGATACCCCCTTGCTCTGGGGTACTGCACATGTTTACGGTTTATATGAGGAGAGAGGAAAAGCTGTTGCCAGATAACTTTGAAGCCCTAAAAACATTAGGTTGTTGGCCAGTCCTGCTGAAAATGACAGATTCGGTCGACAATAGTTTAATGTGTATCGTGGTCTTAACAGAAAACATGGCAGAGTGGCACAATGACAGTGTCTGGAGGTGTGGGCAGCAGCAGCATCAGGAGGAGGCCACAAAGTGGCACAATGACAGTCTGGAGGTGGCAGTAGCATGAGAAAGCCACAGAATGGCACAATGACAGAGTGACGATCGACCAAGATACTTCTGGGGGAACCTGCCTGGCATAAACAGGCCTCTAGCAGCTACAGACAATGAGCAGACAAATCGTCAAGATAACTTTGAGCCCAGAAGAGTCGCAAAGATCATCAAGATACGTCACTAAAAATTTTACCGCATTTAACCGCAGCGCTGACCATTGAATTAATTTTGTTTTTCGACCGACATACTTCAATAAAGATTTTACTGCATATAACCGCAGCACCGACCACTGAATTAATTTTGTTTTTCCACCGAAATACGTCAATATAGACTTTACCACATATAACTGCAGCGCTGAACGCTGAATAAAATTAGTTTTTCGACCGCAAGACATCAATGAAGATTTTGCCACATATAACTGTAGTGCTAAACGCTGAATAAATTTTATTTTTTGACCGAAATACGACACAAAAGATTTTACCGCATATTACTACAGCGCTGAACGCGTACTAAAATTAGTTTTTCCACCGAAATACCTCAATAAAGATTTTCCCACATATAACTACACTGCTGAACGCTGAATAAAATTAGTTTTTCGACCGTAATACGTCACAAAAGATATCACCGCATATAACTACAGTGCTGAAAGCTGAATAAAATTAGTTTTTCGACCGAAATACGGCACAAAAGATTTTACCACATATAACTGCAGCGCTGAATAAAATTAGTTTTTCGACCGAAATAAGTCTCAAAAGATATTTTTTACCTCATATAACTACAGCACTGAACGCTGAATAAAATCTGTTTTTCGATCGAAATACGTTACTAAAGGTTTTACCATATATACCTGCAACAGTGAACGCTGAATATATTTTGTTTTTGTACTGAAATAATAATAACTGCAGAAGTAAAATGCGTATATATTTTTCATTTTGTATTGAAACCAGCCACTAAACTTTTTTACCACAAATAAATGCAACAGTGAAGTGCGTATATATTTTTCCTTTTTGTACTGAAATAGGACACTCAACGCTTTCACCACATATAACTGCAGAAGTGAAATGCGTATATATTTTTCGTTTTGTACTGAAATACGACACTTAAACTCTTTCACCACAAATAAATGCAACAGTGAAGTGCGTCCATTTTTTTTCCTTTTTGGACTGAAATAAGACAATGAACGCTTTCACCACATATAACTGCAGAAGTGAACTTAGAATATATTTTTCTTTTTGTACTGAAATAGGCAAGTAAATGCTTTTACTAGAAATAATTACACCAGTTAAGTGCGCATATATTTTTCTTTCTGTACTGACATAGGCCACTAAACACTTTCAACACATATAACTGCAGAAGTGAAATGCGTATATATTTTCTTTTTTGTAATGAAATACGCCACTGAACGCTTTCACTACATATAGCTGCAGAAGTGAACTGCTTATATATTTTTCTTTTTCTACTGAAATGCGCCACTAAACGCTTTCTCCACATATAGCTGCAGAAGTGGCAAATGAAAGGTGGAATCTGATTGGTTGCTATGGGCAACTAAGCCAATTCTAATTTACACCAGTTTGATATATCTCCCCCTATATTTCCAATTTGGTTACACAACTTGAGTACATTTATTCATGCCCAGTGTCATCTATTCCACACACTCAATCTCTCACGCCCCTACACACAGGCCGCAGATTGAACATAGATCACACCCGACCCCAACATACTGCCACCACCTATGAAATTTAACTTAATATAATAATTAATTAGAGACTCATAGAAAATCCCACAGCTCCCCACTTGGAAGCAGGCACACAGTAGCACTAGCCACACTAATAGCAAATACATGGTAACGCAAACCGCACTGACACACATAAAAATGGAGGTTACTGGTCTTGTTCAGGGCACAAGGCGAAACCATTAAAGATGTGCTTTAAAGAGGTTGTTCTGTCCCAAAATTAAAATTCTTTTTATGTACATCTAACACCCATCACCACGCATATATATGCCCCCAATACCTGTTTTTCATGTCTGCGCTTTCTTTCCACCTGTCTGGGCATCTACTAGTAGAAAATCTACTTTTCTCCCCTTCCTGGGCAAGCATAACGGATCTGTTGACAGGACTTTGTTTCATTCCTGCATAACGGAAACCAGACGGATCCGTTATGCTTGCCCATAGACTTTTATTATGACGGAATGCCTCTTAAAGGCTTCCATTTTGATTCCCGTCTTATGGATTCCATTATTTTTCGTTATAACCTTGTTATAACAGAAAAAAATAACGGAATGCATAACGGTCATGTGAACCCAGCCTAATGTATTAAAATGTACAGTACTTAGGCTCAGTTCACATTACCATTTAGCTTTCTGTTCTTCTGAACCGCTAGAAGAGAAAAAAACAGGATCCTGTAAAAAAACATATTCCGTTGCATCAGTTGTCATCCGTTTGAGCCATTTCTGCTAGAGTCAGAGGCTTCAGATCACAAAGTGCAAGGCACATGTGGAGCAACACTGTGGAGCCTGCATTACTTATTTTGGTTGTTAGAACCGACTACCTGACTCGGCTGCAATCCGGCTTTACTGAACTGGAGGCAATAAAATTCTCCAAGCAAATGAAACCTGGGGCGGGCAGTTGGTTTTACATGCTGTATTTTAAAGAAAATTTTGTAAGTACAATAAAACCATTTAAAGAAAAAGATCTTGAAGGTACCTCACTATTTGTGCTCATTCTTGACAGAAATACGCAGGAACGTTTGTGGAGATCAAACACCTGTGGAGCCTGTTGATATCCAGTGCCGGCGCATGTGGAGGATTGCTTGAACACTACCAGTGTGAATAAGGAGCAGCGCGGTTCTACCCTATCTATAAAGTTTTCGTGATTGGACCCACATCACATTTTGATCCTGCAGCGCAAGTAACAAAGGTCCTTTTGTGCAGACTACCACTCTTACTTAGGCCTCATGCACACGACCGTTGTTTGATTCCGTATCCGTTGCTACGTTTTTCGTGATTTTCTGCGGACCCATTGGTTTTCAATGGGTCCGTGGAAAACTCGGCAAATGCACCGTTCGTCCTCCGCGTCCGTGGCCCGTTATTCCAGTCCGTCAAAAAAATATATCCTGTCCTATTCTTGTCCGTGAAAAACGGTTCACGGACCCATTCAAGTCAATGGGACCGTGAAAAAATGCGGATGGCCATCCGTGTGTCATCCGCGTTCCGCGTCCATTTTTTTTGCAGATCCCTTGGTAGGCACTTGGCAAAAATTGTCAGCCTGTCTTTTGGTAAAATCTTTTGGGTCATGTCCGCTAAAAAAAACGGAAGACACACGGAAACACAACGGAAGGCAAATACGGACACGGATCACGGAACAACGGAACCCCTTTTTGTGGACAGCATAAAAAAACGGTCGTGTGCATGAGGCCTTATTCTGTTTGAGCCATTTCTGTCTGAGATCCGTTTTTTTTTTTACAGAAAAAAATACTGCATTCAGGACTTTTTTTCTGTATAAAAAACGGATTTCAGACGGAAATGGCTCAAACAGAATAAGGCCTCATGCACACGACCGTTTTTTTATGCTGTCCACAAAAAGGGGTTCCGTTGTTCCGTGATCCGTGTCCGTATTTGCCTTCCGTTGTGTTTCCGTGTGTCTTCCGTTTTTTTTAGCGGACATGACCCAAAAGATTTTACCAAAAGACCGGATGGCAACTGATGTAACATGATAGTTTTTTTTTTTCTTCTCTCTTCTTCTGACAGATCAGAAGAACGGAAAGCTAAACTGTGATGTGAACTCAGCCTAAGCTGTGATCTAAATGCACCCTTCGGGCATATTTTCAACCTCTTTTCGGCGCGTTTACGCGCCATAAAAACTCGCATATGTGCACATCTCAAATGGTGTGTTTTTTTTCTACTTCCCATTAGTTTGAATGGGAAAATCAGCGCTGATTCTGCCCCTAGATAGGACATGCTGCTTCTTTTTTACATGTTTCTTTTTTACACATGTCTTGAATGGAAGGCTGTTTTGAAACATTTTTTGAGCAGATCTGAAGCTGATTTTGAGGCACAAATGCTCCAAAAACAGCACCAAAAAACTGAGTTATAAAAAGATAAGACCAGAGAGGCTCTTTATAGTGATTTGTAAAGAGTCAGTTCTGGTTCCTAGGACAGGAGAACCTGGAACACAACAAAATGTTGATCAGATCCCCAAATTATGTTATAGAACTGTCCCCAATCCTATGTTTTTATGCCCCTTCAGCCGAGGGGTGGGCTATGAGGTGACCTCCTTCCACCCTGGGCCAGTCTTCTGGGAAGGCCCCTCATTATTTATGGTTAGGGTTGAGCGAACTCGAACTGTAAAGTTCGGGTTCGTACCGAACATTATGGTTTTTCGCGCCCCGACCCAAACCCAAACATTTCCGTAAAAGTTCAGGTTTGGATTCATTATTCGTCGATTTCTTCCCACTTTTAGAAAGGCTGCAGGGCAGCCAATCCACAAGCGTTTCACTACTTTGCCCTTAGAAGCCAACACAGCCATGTCTACTATTGGCATGGCTGTGATTGGCTAAGTGCAACATGTGACCCAGATTCTATTTTAGCTGGAGTCACGTAGCGCTGCATGTCACTGTGCTGCTCTTAGTGTAGGGACAGGCTGCTGCTGGTGCTCTCAGAGAGAGATTAGGGAAGAAATCTGTTGAACTTGGTGGTGTTAACTCTTCAAACTACAGCAATTATTGAGGGCGCTATGCTACACATTTGTACACAACCCTGAGCCCAGTGATACTGCAAAATAATTTTTAATCCATCTGTTACTGAGGTGACTTGCATGTGACCTGCATGTGTGCCAGCCTGCCAGGGACATCAGTCTAATAATTTTTTGGTTGCTCAGTGGAGAAAAAATTCCTTTTTTCTGGCAGGTCAAGTCTCCCTACATTACCTATTTTAAAATTTTGGGGTGACATAGTGCATTTCTGTAGTTGCTGTAATAAACCCGTACTGTCGTACCACAGAGCATGTTTGCATACACCGCTGAGAAACCTATTTTAAAATTTTGCGGGGAAAAACTGCATTTCTGTAGTTGGGTTAATAAACCCGTACTGTCGTACCAAAGAGCACATTTGCACACAACGCTGAAAAAACAGTTTTATAATTTTTGGGGTCACATACTGCATTTCTGTAGTTGGGTTAATAAACCCGTACCATTGTGCCACAGAGCACGTTTGCATACAGCGCTGAAAAAACAGTTTCAAAATTTTGCAGTGAAAAACTGCATTTCTGTAGTTGGGTTAATAAATCTGTACTGTTGTACTGTTGTGCCACAGAGCACGTTTGTATACAATGCTGAAAAATCTGTTTTAAAATTTTTGGGGTGACATACAGCATTTCTGTAGTTTGGTTAATAAACCCGTACTGTTGAGCCACAGAGCACGTTTGCATACAACGCTGAAAAATCTGTTTTATAATTTTTGGGGTGACATACTGCATTTCTGTAGTTGGGTAAATAAACCCGTACTGTTGTGCCACAGAGAACGCTTGCATACAATGCTGAAAAAACTGCTTTATAATTTTTGGGGTCACATACTGCATTTCTATAGTTGGGTTAATAAACCTGTACTGTTGTGCCACAGAGCACGTTTGTATACAACGCTGAAAAAATTGTTTTAAAATTTTGCAGTGAAAAACTGCATTTCTGTAGTTGGGTTAATAAACCGTACCGTTGTGCCACAGAGCACTTTTAAATACTATGCTGAAAAATCTGTTTTATCATTTTTGGGGTGACATACTGCATTTCTGTAGTTTATTGCGATAAACACTGGTTTTGTAATACATAGCAAATCTGAGGCCTACTCTGTATTTCAGTCATTTTAAGTAACCTGTGGAACTCTGCATTT
Source organism: Bufotes viridis (assembly GCA_033119425.1). Taxonomy (NCBI): domain Eukaryota; kingdom Metazoa; phylum Chordata; class Amphibia; order Anura; family Bufonidae; genus Bufotes; species Bufotes viridis. Next base: position 399,486,527 of record CM065591.1, on the reverse strand, counting down.
ACATAGTTGGTTGCAAAAACACTGGTTTTGTGGTAGATAGCACATTTTCGGCATACGCTGCATTTCTGACAGTCAAATTAAACCGTTAACCTCTGCTGTTACATTGTTGGTTTGAAAAATAAAATTTTGTTGATAGTGAAGTAATTGTATTGAATTTCTTCGTTACACTGTTGTGTCTCTGCCTCTTCCTCCACCTCTGGAGTCACAGTGGCACCTGCCACCTCCTACTCCACATCCACCTCCTCCTCTGGGTTGCAGGTTAATAATTTTTAATTTTTTTACATTTTATTTTAAGTTATTTCCCTATCCACATTTGTTTGCAGAGCACTTGCCATGCTCTTAAGCACATTGTGATGCTTTTTGCAGGCCTCTAGCCCTTTACATTTTTAGGGCCATTTTAGTGCTCAAAAGTTCGAGACCCCATTGACGTCAATGGGATTCGGGTTCAAATTCGGGTTAAGTTCAGATCCCAAACCCGAACTTTTTTGTGAAGTTCGGCCGAACCAGTCGAACCCAAACTTCCAGGTGTTCACTCAACTCTACTTATGGTCACTTTACCTCCCGATCCAGCTGGCTGATATGATGTGAACCAATGCATCTCCTGCCTATATGAAAGGGACTGCGGACACAGATATGTTTTTGTGAGCAACCACCATACTGTCTGTGTAGACCCCAAATATGACCTGGTTATGTCTCCCAGAATGCCAAACCTTCATTAAGTGGTAATGCATTCTGTCAAGTATGGGGTGCTTGGACTCCCCGTGACCCCCATGTTAGGCAGGACCCGATTATGACAGGTATTAATATGAGTTATAGTTTATGATATGTCGCATTTATCTTCTGTTAGTCAAGTTGAAAAGCTTCTGGGTGCCTGCTGTGCACGGAGCCAACATGTCTAAGGTGCCATGCATTTCCATGAGGCTCTAGTGTTACATCCACATAACAGGTAGTATTTAGTTTTAGGTTCACGTCTTATAGAGATCACTTTGACGTTTGGCCCAAATAATTTTGCAAAAAATGTATTTGCGAAGAATCTCAAATTTGCTAAATAAGCGTAGCATTAGCACCAGAATGTTTTCCATAAATATGTCATTATTGTACTTTATTTGTATCCGCAGAGTGCTGTGGCATTCTTTTTTCTTTGTGTTTCTAGCCATGGCAGAGTGCACCTGCATATTGGGATGTGCTGACTAACCCCCTTTTTTTTGCAGTTGTACTGGAGCTGGAGGTGTGGCTGACTCCTGTTGGTTTTGCACCCCTTACTAGCCTGTCTCCCCCGTAGGCTGATTTTAATTAGAGTAAGGCTACATTCACACAAACGTATTTTGTTGACGTGTCTGTTCTGGTTTGTTTTGCGGATAGGATGCAGACCCATTCATTTCAATGGGTCATGAAAAAAATGCGGACAGCACACCATTCTGTAGCCTCGCAAAAAAAAAAAAAAACACGTCCTATTCTTGTCCGTTTTGCAGACAAAGATAGGCATTGTTATAATGGATCTGCAAAAAAAAAAAACGAATGCCATACGGACGTCCTTAGTTTTTTTTGCGGATCTCCAATTTGCCCTCATTGGTTCCTTTGCTGACAGAGAGCATGAATAAGCTAATCAGTACTGCAGCAGGCAGGGAGATGCCCTAGTAGAACGAGTAGAATGCCTTTCTGTTCTGGGCTGTGAGAGAGGGTGTTTGGGTGTTAGTGTCTGCCAGGAAAACAATCAGGGATAGTCAGAAATCAATCAAGCTTATTGGCAGAGAGAGTTAAGGGAAAGACTAGGATTACAAAGAAGATTTGTGTGTTCTATGTAGAATACATACAAGCAGGACAGCTGATAGCCAGGAAGTTAGAAGGCAGGAGCTGTGGCTGGCTGTGCCTGCAATCAGAAGTGCAGCAGACCTCAAAAGCAGATACCTGCAAGCAAATACTTTCATTCACCCTCCCCCATTTTTTGTGGGATTCTATTTAATTAAGCTGTATATTTACATGATTACCACAGCAATACCTAAGGTGTGGCAGCAATCTACCTGTGTGTATTAAGGTGAAATTGGGGGTCAAGCCTCAATCGTCCGTTTATGTATAATCAGATTCCATACAGTTTCAATAAAAATTTTTTGAGGGGGTTACATTTAATGAAGCCGTAAATATACATAATTACAGCAGCAATACCCATGGTGTGGCAGCAATCTACCTGTGTGTATTAAGGTGAAACTGGGTATCAAGCCTCAATCGTGTGTTTATGTATGTTCGGTTTCCACATGGTTGGAATTTGAACTTTTTGGGGGGAATTGTTAAATTTAATTAAACCCGCACATATATGTCCTTACTACAAGACACAGGTTAGGGCAGAAATCTACCTGTGAGTGATAACGAGAAATTAAGCGTCATACCTCAATTGTCTGTTTCCGTGAATTCCATTTCCACACGGTTAGAATTTTTGGGGTGAATCACTTTAAAAAACTGCTTTTTCCTGGCTTCAGAGGACCTTTATAGTGGTGTAGAACACTGTGCCTTGCAGTAACACGCATAGGGAGTCTGCTGTGGTAGTGGAATAGTACTGGGAGTCAGTATGGCAGATAACAGGCGTTGCTCTTAGAATCACTGCACACTTCACTTATTTAGGCAGTCACGGGGCCAAAACTGACCAAATAACTCAAGTATTAACTCAACCTTATAGGTCGATGTTAGCGCCAAGAAGGAGTGCGCTTCTTTTACACCGCCATCAGCTGATTCCACATAGGTGTCTACAGAACCTGTTCTATTAAACGCTTATACAAGTAGAGCCCCCCGACAGAGTGGAGAGGGTGTCAGCAGTAAGTTTGTGTTGACGTCACTTATTATATTGCCCTTACTCTGATCCGTCAGAACAATAACCCCCAAAAAACTGATCCTGTCTGTGGGGCATCTGCCTTCACTCGGTCAGTAATTCATGAGTATTGCTATGGGTAATGCCAAAAAAACCAGGAGTGGATCCAAAACAGAGATAACACGTGGACTAAAGGAGCCTTACTGCAACCTTATCTGTTAATATTACACAAAAATTTCTTAAGTTTGTCTAGAAGGTCCAAAAGCTCCTGGATTCTCTGACGGTGCTGCTCATCTATCTGCTGCACTTTTCTTTCAAAATTCAGCTGCTGCTTCCTCTGCTGCTCCCAGAATTTCTGCATTGATTTTAGGTGCTCCTGTTGCAGCAGCTTTATTTATTTATTTTTTATTCAATTTGTACTGTTTGGATAAAAAAAATAAAAAATTACTTGCAATTCAGATTAAAAGGTAATTAGTGCATTGTGTGAAGTATTTGTTAAAGCACTTCCGATTTACATCTCAATTCCTTAGTTTATGATATTTATGTTGATGATTATATAGTTGGTTAATTAGTGATAGTTCAGTAGAGTATATATATATATGGGGTGTTTCCTGAATGGGGAGAAGATGGGGAACATATACTGGGGTACATTTTGTCCTATTACCCCTTGTGAAAGTGAAAAATTAGGGGCCGCTAGTAATTTTACATATTTACAAATGTGTGCTTTGAAGTGCTTTCACTATTGTTTCGGCCTTCTGTGAGACACCTGTTTGCTGAAAAATACCCTTTACAACACTTAAAATGTTTGTACGGAGGTGCTGTTTCCGAAAAGTGGTCACTTGGGGTTTTTAATTCCTGGGGACCTCAGGAATTTATTTAATGCGAGATGGTACCTAATATAAATGTCTGCAAATTCAGGTCAGCCAAATCTATATTTTGCTGTTTGATTCTAGAGCCCTGCTGTGCGCCCATACATCCTTTTTTGATCACATATGGGGTGTTGGCGTATGGGAAATGGGCAACAAAATGAGGGTTGAATTATGTTCTGTTACCCATTGTGAAAGTGAAAAATTTTGGTTTAAAGCAACTTTTCCTGGAAAAAATGTTAATTTTTCATTTTCACAGCCATGTGTTTCCTAATTCTGGGAAACACCTGATCGGTCAAAATGCTCACTACACATCTTCAAATATTCTATATACATGGCATGAATACAGAATTATATTGCTGTGTTCACATATTTACCCTTCTGGCGGGGTCTGTTGAGGTCCTCCTCCTCATTAGGACCTGGGTGGGGGTGGGGGGGCCCAGGTCCTGGGAGGGTCCGGCTTCTTTAGGGTCCACCTCCACCACTTTGCTCACATCAGTTGTGGGTTGTGCATCCTGCTGCTGGGAGGGTCCCGCCTGCTCTCCCTTCTCCTCCTCTGTGGACACCACCACTACCTCCAGATCCTCTGTGGAAGGCCTGCGGCGGACGGAGGGAATGGGAACACCTGTAATCACCCAATGTTCAGAATTTAAACAAACAACTCAGAACTCAAATAAAAAAACAAATTAAGTGGGGGATATATGTAATGTAATAATGGAAGGGCCTTTTACTAGAATACAGAATGATGATTGCAGTTTATGTTTATATATAGTGTTGATCACGAATTTTCGAATTGCGAATTCTAATGGCGAATATCGGCACTTCGAGAATTCGCGAATATTTAGAATATGACAAAATATATTCGCAATTGCGAATATTCGTTTTATGCGAATTTTTTATATGCAAATTTTTGCAAGCAAGAAAATGTCATTATTTTCTTGATTGTGAAAATTCTTATAAAAAATTTGCGTACATTTGCATAAAAATTTGCATAAACTGGCATTTAAAAGATACCTTTTAAATACCAGTTTATGCGAATTTTTATGCAAATTTGTGCGAATTTTTTATGCAAATTTTCGCAATCAAGAAAAATACGAATTTGCGAATTTTCGAATATATGGCGAATATTGCCCCTGCCGCTCATCACAATTTATATACACACACATACGTATATTGATTTATGTGTGTGTGAAACGTACAAAATCAGCCGGTTGCATCATACATCTGTACCACCCTGTGTGATCTCAGTGATCCACTCAGAGTGCCTCCTCTTCAGATCCGACCAGTGTTTAAGTATGGCCAGCGTTGTGTGCCTCTCCTTAGGCTTTTTTCAGACAGGCTTCCTGGATTTTCTTCGGATGCGTCCCGGGTGCATTGCGGCGCACGCAATTAGTCATTTTTGACTGCGATCGCGTTGCGTTGTTCAGTTTTTTCCACGCGAGTGCAAAGCATTTTGAACGCGCGTGATAAAAAACTGAATGTGGTACCCAAATCCGAACATCTTCACTGAAGTTCGGGTTTGGGTTCGGTGTTGTGTAGATTTTATTATTTTCTCTTAGAACATGGTTATAAGGAAACATAATAGCATTCTTAATACAGAATGCTTATTAAAATGTGCCTTGAGGCGTTAAAAAAAACTTTACTCACCTCATCCACTTGATCGCGCAGCCAACATCGTCTTCTTTCAGGACCTGCAAAAGAACCTTTGATGACGTAATCGCGCTTACCACGTGGTGACTACTATATATATATATATATATATATATATATATATATATATATTACAGATTGAGCACTCTATCTGCATATAAAGCTATTGTAATGTTCTGCTGTGCAACCATTTTGCTCGTGCATTACACGCATATTACATTGACGATTTCGCAAACAAGACCGTTTCGCGAATTCGCGACTATATGACAAACATTCTGCCAAATATTCGTGAAATATTGAAAATTCAAATATTGCCCCTGCCGCTCATCACTAGTGGTGACATCTGTGCAGGTCCTGCTGAATAAAGATATAAGGATCTTCTATCTTCATTCAGCAGGACCTGCGCTGGCGTCACCGCTCTTACCACGTAGTGAGCGCAATTACGTCATCAAAGGTCCTTTTGTAGGTCCTGAAAGAAGAAGAAATAAGACGATGCCGGCTGCGCGATTAAGTGGATGAGGTGAGTTAATTGTTTTTATTTTTTAACCCCTCAAGGCACATTTTAGTAAGCATTTTGTATTAAGAATGCTATTATTTTCCCTTATAACCATGTTATAAGGGGAAATAATACAGTAAATAGACCTTAATGGGGTCCGGGGTGGCTCATCCCATCTTCTAGCAACCATGCATGAAAATCGCACTGCATCGGGACTTGCTTGCGGATGCTTGCGATTTTCACACAGCCTCATTAGTTTCTATGGGGCCTGTGTTGCGTGAAAACGCGGAATATAGAACATGCTGCGATTTTCACGCAACGCACAAGTGATGCGTGAAAAACACTGCTCATCTGCACAGCCCCATTGAAGTGAATGGGTCCGGATTCAGTGCGGAATACTCGCCCATGTGAAATGGGCCTTACTCTTCCTCCGGTGCTCTTCCTTATCTCCCTTACTATCCTCTGTTTCTCTTCTTGGACCCGGGTGTTGTCGTAGCCCCGCTCCAACATGCGCTAGAGGATAAAGATGCAAGTTTATAGTCCCAAATTTTTTAACTAAAAGTATTTAAAATAATGTCCTCAACAGCACAGCTAAAAGTTTTTAAGTCTTTTAAGAGGAACCATTAGATTTAATGTCACTGTTATAAGATCTGAATGTATTGCAATTGTATGTGTGTGGGGTCTGAGCAATCGCATATTGGCCAGCAAAGATGTACCTGTCTAGTAAAGTTAAGGTACGGTATGGGTTGTACAGCTGGTTCGCTTCCCCATGGTGCACTTTGGGTAACGATAAATGAACCAGCAAACACTGGAGGTCTGACAAAGAAAGCTTCTCCTGACCAACACGACACAAACTCAAATCTATAGACTCTGTGTGTTTGTGTGTGTGTTAGGGTGGCCACTTGCGGAGCCCCAAAAAGGAGGACAGCATACCGGGGACAGTGGCGCACAATAGTTAAATTCTACATACTTGATGCCCAGGTTATACCAGCATGGTCCATATTACTATATATAAGAAGATGTATAACGTATACCAGCTCTACATATATAATTATACACAGGAGATACCCAGGTTATAATAGCATGATCTAATTAAATAATTATAATTTATACTGATGATGCCCAAGTTATTCCAGCTTAGTCCATACATAATTTATACTCAGATATATAGTCCTCTAAATACCTTGGGCAGTGGGATCTGTTGTATTCTTGTGCCTTGTGGGCTGATTCTGCTGGCTCTTCAAGCACTGGATGGCCTGGACCAGCGTGGAATCATAGATGGCAGGCAGTGCCAGTAAGCATTGGTCAGAGTGGCACCCGCGTTCTGCAGCAGCTCCTGCCTGAACTAAATGTACACCTCGGACGTGCCACGCACGCAGAAGCGCATATGACGTTGTGACATCACATCATACAGTATAGTGCACTGTGCGGTCCGAACATGCTGCTAGCCCTGCTTCCAGTTATGGGGATACGTAAAGCCATCCTGACCCGTGCCAACTGCCAACACCCGGGTAACCACAAAAAAGGAGAACTTCCGTCCGTCCTGTCCTTGCGCCAGATGGAGGACTAGTAGCCTGAAAACTGGACTCTTCCACCACCCTAGTTTGTGTGTGTGTGCGTGTGGTATATACTGTGTGGCAGGAAAATGGATGTGCAATGTGCAAGTGAGAGATATTTCCCTGCTGTCTATACATGCTACAGACATAGTGGTGTGATGTCACAACAATACTTAGTGCACCAATCAGTAATATTTACTTAGACCTAATAAAATATGAAGTTGCATGTATTGCGATTGCGCATCATTAATGCCGATTTGCAAATATATTGGAACACTCTAACTGCATATAAAGCTATTGTTTAAACAGTGCTGTAATGTAAAATCACTTACTGTGATCAGGAGTTCTTCCTCACATTTGCGAAAGTTGCTGCCAACCATCTTCTCCAGTCTCAGGAATCTTCTTCTGGCAGTATCACAACTAGCAAAACTAGACCACACCTATATCGCGCATGCGCATTACTGCATTGCCAATTTCGCAATCAAGAAAATCATCTCGAATTCTCTAATATATGACGAATACTCTACCGAATATTTGCTAAATATCGCGAATTCGAATTCGTCACTAGTCACTTCTGAACGTCAGCATGGTGTAAGATCTTCTAAAATGGCCAGAGATTTTCCTGGCCTGCCGCAAGACGTCCTGGACCCCGGGGTATTTGTCAACGAATCGCTCCACGACTAAGTTCAGGACGTGTGCCATGCACGGCACGTGTGTCATTTTACCCTGTTTCAGCGTGCTCAGCAGATTGGCACAGTTGTCGCACACCACTTCACCAACTATCAAATTCAGAGGTGTTAGCCACTGATCAGCTTGTGACTGCAGAACTGAAAGCAGTGCAGGACCGGTGTGGCTCTTGGCTTCCAGGCACAACAGCCGCAGCACAGCATGGCAATGTCTCACCTGGGACGTCGAATAGGTTCTGGGGAGCTTGGGGGGCGCAGGGGAAGAGGCGGTAGCACACTTTACATGCTTGACAGCCATCAAAAGGTTCACCCAGTGGGCAGTAAAAGTTATGTACATTAACTGCCTTTGTTTGCTAGACCACATGTCTGTGGTAAGATGTATCTTGGCACTGACACTGTGTGCTAGAGATATATTCACTTGCCGATAAACATGGCCATATAGCTCTGGGATGCCCTTCTGGGAGAAATATTTTCTTCCGGGGACCTTCCATTACGATGTGCCAATGGCCACAAATTTTCTAAAAGCCTCCGAGTCTACCAGTTTATATGGCAGTAGTTGGCAGGCTAGCAGTTGCGACAAGCCAGCGGTCAGCCGTTGGGCAAGAGGGTTAACCAGCGTCATCAAATTTTCATGATCAATATTTGGTGGAAACAGGTATATCAAACCCATTAATCAGTATTTTGTGGAAGCAGGTATATTGCAGGGCTCAATCAGTATTTGGTGGAAGCAGGTATATCAATCCCCTAATCAGTATTTTATGGCGGCAGGTATATTGCAGGCCTCAATCAGTACTTGGTGGAAGCAGGTATATCAAACGCCATAATCAGTGTTCGGTGGAAGCAGGTGTATTGCAGGCCTCAATCAATATTTGGTGGAAGCTGGTATATCAATCCCCTTAATCAGTATTTTGTGGAAACAGGTATATCGCAGGCCTTAATTAATATTTGGTGGAAACGGGTATATCAAACCCTTTAATCAGTATTTTGTGGAAGCAGGTATATCGCAGGCCTCAATCAGTATTTGGTGGAAACAGGTATATGAATCCCCTTAATCAGTATTTTGTGGCAGCAGGTGAATCACAGGCCTCAATCAATATTTGGTGGAAGCAGGTATATCAATCCCCTTAATCAGTATTTTGTGAAAGCAGGTGTATCACAGGCCTTAATGAATATTTGGTTGAAGCAAGTATATCAATCCCCTTAATCAGTATTTTGTAGAAGCAGGTGTATCGCAGACCTCAATCAATATTTTGTGGAAGCAGGTATATCAATCCCCTTAATCAGTATTTTGTGGAAGCTGGTATATTGCAGGCCTCAATCAGTATTTGGTGGAAGCAGTTATATCGAACCCCTTAATCAGTATTTTGTGGAAGCAGGTATTTCCCATACAGCGCAGGTAGGTTAGGTCCCGAACTACTTGAGATACCTTGTGCGGTGCCCAGGCTCCGATATGTCCTGCACAGTAGGATATATCGGCTACAATCTGAATTTTAACACCGGTATGAGGGTTTAGTCAGACCGCAGAGCGCACCTCTCCTTGTAAATGTTATTGTATCATTGTTTATCACATCCACACATTTGCTATCCTGTTTAGGTTGTCTATTGTGCTACTTAATCAGTATTTTGTGGAAGCTAGTATATCGCAGGCCTCAATCAGTATTTGGTGGAAGCAGGTATATCAAACCCCTTAATCAGTATTTTGTGGTAGTAGGTATATCGCAGGCCTCAATCAATATTTGGTGGAAGCAGGTATATCAATCCCCTTAATCAATATTTTGTGGAAGCAGGTATATATTGCAGGCCTCAATCAATATTTGGTGGAAACAGGTATATCGAACCCCTTAATCAGTATTTTGTGGAAACAGGTATATCACACCCGTCAATTTTTTTTTTTTTTTGCCACAACAGTTATTTGGGGCAGTTATTTTTGCCCTGTTTATTTGGGGCAACAGTTTACAGGTTTTTCGCAGACATCAATCAGTATTTTGTGGAAGCAGGTATATCACGCCACTCAATCATTTTTTTTTTTGGGGGGGGGGGGGGGGCAACAGGTACAGGTGAAACTCAAAAAATTAGAATATCGTGCAAAGTTCATTTATTTCAGTAATGCAACTTAAAAGGTGAAACTAATGTATGAGATATACTCATTACATGCAAAGTGAGATATTTCAAGCTTTTATTTTGTTATAAATTTGGATTATTATGGCTTACAGCCTATGAAACCCCAAAGTCACAATTTTGAGGTACCCTTTGCTTAGGGGGTATGGATTAATTAGCTGACTAGAGTATGACACTTTGAGCCTACAATATTGAACCTTTTCACAAAATTCTAATTTTAAGCTGCATTAATGCATTTCCTTTTAATTTGCATTACTGAAATAAATGGACTTTTGCACGATATTCTAATTTATCGAGTTTCACCTGTATATCACACCTGTTGCAAATAGTTGTTTCAATAGCGCTTGTCCCTATATATAGCTGCGGTATTGCAGCAGAACTGCACACAACTGCTGCACAATACAAATGCGCTATAATATACTTTCTATGTTAGAAAGTATATTATAAGTATATCACAGTATCACACCCCTCCGTATATCACAACTATCGATAGCACACCTATACCAGTCCATAAAAGGACTTTTTTGACCCTATTAGCTAGCATTTGGTGTCCTTAACAGCCTTTTGCTGCTCCACAAAGCAACCTCTCCCTACACTGGCAAAACACAGAATGTAAAATGGCTGCCAGATCGGGTTCTGTTATAGGGTGGGGGTGTGTCCATGTGCTGAAACATCTCAATTGGCTGTCCTGTCCCACCTGATGGATATGCCCTGGGTCAAAGTTCGGCGCAATGCAAAATAATATGGCCCCGGCGGACATCGCCATATGTTCGCATGTTCGGTGAATCGCGAACGTGCAAAGTTTACTGCGAAATGACTGCCGGGCGAATCGCAAGGCCATCACTAGTGTGAAGGTGGCAGCAGCATCAGGAAACCACAGAGTGACAAGGTGACATAGTGAGGAGGTGGCAGCAGCATCAGGAGACCACAGAGTGACAAGGTGACATAGTGAGGAGGTGGCAGCAGCATCAGGAGACCACAGAGTGACAAGGTGACATAGTGAGGAGGTGGCAGCAGTATCAGGAGACCACAGAGTGACCTGGTGACAAAGTGGGGTGGTGGGTGGTGGTTGGTAATACCAGCTGAAGATGGTGGGTGAAAAAAGAAGCACTTGGCATCAGATGTGTGGCATCAGGCGGGTGGCAGCATCAGAATAGTATCTGAGGCAGGTAGCCAGAAAAGAGATGGTCTCTTTTGTCAAAGTGTTGGTGTGGCACCATGGATGATCTAGTCTGATGAATCAGGCATTGGTGGGTGGAAATCCTGGCTGATCCATGCCTGATTCATCTTGACAAAGATCAGTCTCTCCATTTTTTGGGTGGACAGGCGAGTTATTCTTAGGGTAACTATGGCCCCCGAAGCACTAAACACCTGCTCTGATGCAACACTACTGGAAGGCAGGACAACTTTTCCAGTGCAAACTCTGCTAGTTGTTAATGCACTAATAGTTGTAACGGGATTAGCTTCCGGGATCGCCGTCTCCTGGGATAGACGGGCGCTATAGGCACATTAATCACAGTCCAGTCCACGCAAGTTTGGCTCAGCCAGTTTTATTGATGTTTGCAGGTCAAAATATAAAACAAAACAGTTCAAGAATAAATGAAATACCTGGCCGTCTGGCCGCTACGTCTAAACAAGAAGTAGTTCCTCACTACATGAGACTGAGCCTTGTGCCCAGCTCCATCAACAAAACACACAGTTTGTTTTACTCACACCAGAGTTGTTCCCAGGAGCAGAGACCACAGCTAGTGAGCTGTCTGCCCTTATATAGCTCACCCAGGTTCCAGGTGATTAGCCACAGTTACCCTGAATACCTGGAGTGGCTAATTGGAGCAGAGACCCACCCAACTCTCCCTGCTCCAAGCAGCCAGGCCCTTCTAACCAGGTTTTTAACAAAACCCTTGCAATGGGAAAACCTAGTTTTCCTTGCTGTCAATTCCCTGGCTGCTTTTAGAACGTATAAGACAGGAACCTAGGTGAAATGTATACTCCTTCTATCACTTTCCCCATGGTCCTGTCACATATCCTCCCCCTGTTTCGACCTTGGGGTAGGAACACACTGTGCCCTTAAACAGTACACCCTGGACAGGGCATCGGCGTTTCCAAGCTGACGCCCGGGTCTATGTTCAACTGTAAAACTATAATCCTGAAGAGACATGAACCATCGGGTCACTCGCCTGTTTTTCTCACGGTTTTGGCACATCCATTTAAGGGGGCATGGTCAGTTACAAGTTTGAATGTTCTTCCTACCAAATAATACCTGAGAGCTTCTATGGCCCACTTAATTGCAAAACACTCCTTTTCTACAACTGAGTATTTCTTCTCATGTTCATTTAACTTTTACTCAGGTAAACTACTGGATGCTCTTCCCCATCCCTCACTTGTGACAACACGGCCCCTATGCCAACATCAGAGGCATCTGTTTGCACGATGAACTCTTTTCTAAAGTCTGGTGTGACTAACACTGGCTGGGCACAAAGAGCCTGCTTCAGGTTCTTAAAGGCTTGTTCCGCCTCTGGGGTCCATTTGACCATGGTTGAATCCTTCCCTTTGTAAGGTCTGTTAAAGGGCTCGCAATGCTAGCAAAATTTTCAATAAAACGCCTATAATAACCAGTTAAACCTAGGAATGCTTTGACTTGCTTTTTGTTCAAAGGCCTTGGCCAGTTCTGAATGGCTTCCACTTTGTTTATTTGAGGCTTTATAGCCCTCGCCCAATCGTGTACCCCAAGTACTTTGCCTCTTCTTGCCCAACGGCACATTTCTTTGGGTTTGCTGTCAAACCCGCTTCCCTAATAGAATTCAGGACGGCTTGAACCCTGGGTAGGTGACTTTCCCAATCTGTGCTATGGACTATCACATCGTCTAAATAGGCAGCTGCATATTTACGATGTGGTCTTAAAATTTTGTCCATCATTCTCTGGAATGTGGCCGGGCCCCATGCAAACCAAAGGGAAGGACTACATACTGAAAATGGCCATCAGGGACACTAAAGGCTGTTTTTCTTTGGCCTCATCAGTCAACGGTACTTGCCAGTAACCTTTGTGAGATCTAATGTGGTAAAGAACCTCGCATTACCAAGCCTATCAATCAGCTCATCCACTCGCGGCATTGGGTAAGCATCAAACTTTGAGACCATGTTCAGTTTCCTGAAGTCATTACAGAAACGTATGGTGCCATCAGGTTTGGGAACCAAGACTATAGGACTAGACCAGTCACTATTGGACTCCTCTATAACCCCTAACTGAAGCATTGTTTGGACTTCTTGGGAAACAGCTTTACGTCTAGCCTCAGGTATTCTATAAGGCTTTTGGTTTACTCTGGCCCCTGGTTCGGTTACAATGTCATGTTTAATTATATCTGTTCGACCAGGTAGCTCAGAAAAGACATCTCTATTTTTCTGAACAAACTCCTTTGCTTCTTGAGTTTGAGACCCCGACAAGGTGTCTGCAATTTTTACCTCTGGTATCTCAACGCTATTTCCCTTTTGCCAATGCTGTTAGCTGCTAACAACACCTCTCGGTCCTTCCAGGGTTTGATTAGATTCACATGATAAATTTGGTAGGGCTTACGTCTACCTGGTTGGTGAACCCGGTAATTCACTTCTCCGACCTTCTCAACTATTTCGTAAGGTCCTTGCCATTTGGCCAAAAATTTACTTTCTACTGTGGGGACAAGGACTAGTACCCTATCCCCAGGGTTGAAGTTTCTTACTCTAGCCGACCTGTTGTAAACCCGGGACTGACTCTCCTGGGCCTGCAGCAGGTGTTCTTTTACAATGGGCATTACTTTTCCAATCCTTTCCTGCATTTGTGCGATGTGTTCAATCACACTTTTGTAGGGTGTAGCCTCACTCTCCCAGGTCTCTTTGCAATATCCAGAAGACCCCGAGGGTGCCGACCATACACTAGCTCGAAGGGAGAAAATCCGGTAGATGCTTGAGGCACCTCCCGTACAGAAAACATAAGATATGGTAAAAGACAATCCCAGTCTTTACCATCCTGTGCCACCACTTTTCTGAGCATCCCTTTTAAGGTTTTATTGAACCTTTCAACTAGTCCATCCGTTTGGGGATGATAGACTGAGGTACGCAAGTGAGTTACCTTCAACAGTTTGCACAACTCTTTTGTAACCTTTGACATAAAAGGCGTCCCCTGGTCAGTAAGTATTTCTTTAGGTATGCCCACTCTAGTAAACATCTGGAACAACTCCTTGGCTATCATCTTTGCAGAGGTTTTCCTTAGAGGTATTGCTTCTGGATAGCGGGTAGCATAATCAAGGACAACCAAAATGTATTGGTGACCTCTGGCAGACTTAACAAGAGGTCCCACCAAATCCATTGCAATTCTCTCAAAGGGAGTTTCAATAATTGGGAGTGGCACTAACGGACTCCTAAAGGTTGCCACCGGGTTGCGAAACTGACACTCTGGGCATGAATCACAGTATTCTTTTACGTCTTTATGTACCCCGGGCCAATAAAACCTCTGCAAAATCCTGTCTTTTGTTTTTCATAGGCCAAGTGCCCCCGAGCACATGTGAATGCGCTAGATCCATCACCTTTTGGCGATGTGATTTTGGGACCACAAGTTGCTCCACAACTTGTCCATTCTTCTCATCAACTCTATATAAGAGTTCATTCTCTAAAGCAAAATGGGGAAATATTTTCTCTACCCCAGGTTCTTGAGACACCCCATTGATTACTTTTACACTTTGCCATGCATGGGTTAGTGTAGGGTCCCTGAGTTGAGCTGTCCCAAAGTTGTCACTGGAGACTGGCAAATCAGGGAGTCCAACTTCTGGGACATCATCAGTATCACCTGCAAGCACTGCTAAGGGAAAACCCTCGGTTTCACTCTGGGTCACCCCTACTGTTTGCACATTTACAGGTTCAGTCAGAGGAATAGGATCTACAGCAGACCCACTTAAACACTTATCAAGAATATTCCACATTTGCCAAAACAGAGGAAAATCACACCCCAGAATGACAGTATGCATCAGACTATTTACAACCCCCACTTCATGGGTTACTTTCCCGCATGGGGTTTCAAAAGAGACTATAGCAGTGGGGTACTCTTTTGTATCACCATGTATGCAGATGACCCCCATCTGTCTCTTTTGCAGCTTCGTAGTGTCCACCAGGCTGCCATGCACAAGAGTCACTAGATTACCAGAGTCCAACAGAGCTTGCACTGAGTGTCCTTCAATCACCAAGTTGCAAGTTTGTCGCTCCGTATCTAGGGAGAGCAGGCAGGTCCCGCAAACAATGACCTCCTCCGCCCACTATCACACTCCATAGGCTCATCAACCAATGGACAGTTGGCAGCCACGTGGCCCAGTCCTTGACACCGCCAGCAAACAATGTTTTTGACAGTCACAGGCTGTTTAGGGCTAACTGGCTTAAGAGGTCGGGCTAATAGGTCAGTGTCAGTTCCCGCCCTCACCCCCTTTAGATCAGGAACAGTCTTACCGCGATCAGCAGTCTTCTGGCTCCTTGGGGCCGGCCGAGCAGGAGAAAAGTCTTGTAGATACTCCTCAGTGTTCAGATACCGCTCCACTAGGGCGACAAGCTGATCAGCATCCCTGGGATCCGCTTGACCAACACAGCGCTGTATCCGAACTGGCAGAGCACGAACAAACCGGTCCAAGACCACTCTTTCAACCACCTGAGCGGCGGTACATACCTCCGGTTGCAGCCATTTTTTAGCCAGGTGGAAAAGATCATACATTTGCGACCTCACTGATTTATCCAGTTGGAAAGTCCAGTTGTGCACTCGCTGGGCTCTGACCGCAGACGTTACACCTAAGCGAGCAAGAATTTCTGCTTTCAGTTTGTAGTACTGTCTGGCATCCTGCTCACTCAAATCAAAGTAGGCTTTCTGCGGCTCCCCACTGAGAAATGGAGCAAGGGTGTCTGCCCACTGTTCCACTGGGAGTTTCTCTCTTTCAGCGGTTCTTTCAAACACGGTGAGGTATGTCTCCACATCATCCTCTGCGACCATTTTTTGAAGTGAAACTTGCACTCTCCTCCCCGCAGAGATGGATTCCTCACGGATTTGGGGCCTTTCAGACAGCACCTTTATCTGCTCCACCAGACTTTTATTAACTGCTTGCTGTTCTCTGAGCCCAGCTTGTGTCGTCTCTATGAGCAACCGGTTAGTTTCTTGCTGGTTAGCATTCGCTTTCTGGAGCTGAATGTTAGCCTGGATCAGCTGTTTAACAACTTCCCCCATGTCTGCACTGTTTGGCTTTACAAGCACAGCAGACCTAACCCAGGACATAAAACTTGCTGGATTTTTGTGCCAGCGCAGCCTCCACCATATGTAACGGGATTAGCTTCCGGGATCGCCGTCTCCTGGGATAGACGGGCGCTATAGGCACATTAATCACAGTCCAGTCCACGCAAGTTTGATGCAACTGGGCTCAGCCAGTTTTATTGATGTTTGCAGGTCAAAATATAAAACAGTTCAAGAATAAATGAAATACCTGGCCGTCTGGCCGCTACGTCTAAACAAGAAGTAGTTCCTCACTACATGAGACTGAGCCTTGTGCCCAGCTCCATCAACAAAACACACAGTTTGTTTTACTCACACCAGAGTTGTTCCCAGGAGCAGAGACCACAGCTAGTGAGCTGTCTGCCCTTATATAGCTCACCCAGGTTCCAGGTGATTAGCCACAGTTACCCTGAATACCTGGAGTGGCTAATTGGAGCAGAGACCCACCCAACTCTCCCTGCTCCAAGCAGCCAGGCCCTTCTAACCAGGTTTTTAACAAAACCCTTGCAATGGGAAAACCTAGTTTTCCTTGCTGTCAATTCCCTGGCTGCTTTTAGAACGTATAAGACAGGAACCTAGGTGAAATGTATACTCCTTCTATCACTTTCCCCATGGTCCTGTCACATAGTGTTGAGCGAACAGTTCGAGAATAGTTCGGGTTCGTACCGAATTTTGGGGTGTCCGGGACCCGGACCCGAACCCGGACATTTTCAAAAAAGTTCGGGTTCGGGTTCGGTGTTCGTCGATTACTTCCCGCTTTATGAAGGGCTGCACAGCAGCCAATCAGCTAGCGTTTTACTTCTTGCCCTAAGAGCCCATCACAGCCATGCCTACTAATGGCATGGCTGTGATTGGCCAAGTGCAGCATGTGACCCAGCCTCTATTTAAGCTGGAGTCACGTAGCGCCGCACGTCACACTGCTCTGATTAGTGTAGGGAGAGGACGCAGCTTCTGTCAGGGCGAGATTAGGCAGGTTAAAGTCAGCAACAGCACCTAATGAACGGATCAATTTACAGCTGAGAATCATTGAACTTCTGCTAGTTACTTGCTCGCTGGTTTTTAGGCGGCACAGAGCGTTTTTCTGTCACTTATTTTCTGGGTTGATCGGCGGCCATTTTGTGACTTGTGGTGCGCCAGAAGAAGCTTTACAGTGTAAAGTTGACTGTATTGCTCTAAGTTATATTCGCGTACGAATATAACTTCTATTACAGCACACCAATACTAAAACTGACTAAGAGACAGCTTTAAGTTCTATTCGAACGCGATTGCAACTTTGGAACTTAAAGTGGTGTACGATTTTAAAAGTTGAGTACTAAAAAGTTGGAATCGCAATGCGATTCTTATGTATTTGCTTAATCGCATTGCGATTACAACTTTGAGCTACCGATCACCATGGGAACGCCTCCTCCAGTAGAATGTACTGTCGGATGTGAGAATTAAGTTGAAATCGCAATGCGATTATTATATATCTGCTTAATCGCATTGCCGTTTCAACTTAGCATTGCTAAATAATTCCATCCATATTCGTTAACTTACTGACTCAGTACCCAACAAAAAAAGGGTCCAAAAACAGAGCCCAGAAACTATAGGCCGGAAAGTTTAACATCTGTTATGGGAAAACTGTTTGAAGGTTTTCTGAGAAATGCTATCTTAGAGGATCTCAACTGAAATCAGCAAAAAAACATATCAGCATGGCTTAATGAGGGATCGGTCATGCTGAACGAATTTAAGCAGTTTCGATGAGGAGGCAAGTTCTAGACTTGACAGCGGCGAATCAATGGATGTCGTATATCTGGACTTCTCCAAAGCATTTGACACTGTACCCCATAAAAGGTTAGAATATAAGATGAGGATGCTCGGACTGGGAGAAAATGTCTTTATATGGGTAAGTAACTGGCTGAGTGACAGAAAACAGAGGGTAGTTATTAACTGTAGATACTCAGATTGGGTCACTGTCACTAGCGGGGTACCTCAGGGGTCAGTACTGGGCACTATACTTTTCAATATATTTATTAATGGTCTTGTAGACGGCTTTGCATAGTAAAATATAAATTTTTGCAGGTGACACTAAACTGTGTAAAGTAATTAACACTGAAGAGGACAATATACTGCTACAGAGGGATCTGGATAGATTGGAGGCTTGGGCAGAGAAGTGGCAGATGAGGTTTAACACTGACAAATGTAAATTTATGCACATGGGAAGGAATAATGCAAGTCACCCGTACATACTAAATGGTAACACACTCGGTAACACTGACATGGAAAAGGATCTAGGAATTTTAATAAACAGCAAACTAAGCTGCAAAGACCAGTGTCAGGCAGCTGCTGCTAAGGCCAATAAGATAATGGGTTGCATCAAAAGGGCATAGACGCCCGTGATGAGAACATAGCCCTACCACTTTACAAATCACTAGTCAGACCACATATGGAGTACTGTGTACAGTTCTGGGCTCCTGCGAACAAGGCAGACATAGCAGAGCTGGAGAGGGTTCAGAAGAGGGCAACTAAAGTAATAACTGGAAATGATTACAGAGTAATAGGAATAGCTCACTCCTATGTGATCAGGGGATGGGTGCTCTAGTCCTATATACTGTTTCACCCTTACAGAAAAAAGTTTTAAAAAAAGAATGTAAATTTATGGACCGGCACTCTAAGTGTGCGTCATTGATAGATTATTAAATAGTCTGGGTTAACAGGCTACCAATTCCATAATACATAAAATGGAATTGGTAAAATCAATATAAAACAATGATAATACAAATTGACAACCTGTATCTAAATAAAAACATGAAAAGAAAATAATAACTTAATAAATATGTTTGGCACCTGGTCAAATGGTGTTTCAGAGATCCAGGGTATACAAGCCCTCTGGAAAGGGAATATATGCACTTGGTTTCCTGTGGGTGACTTTAAGAGTTCACAATGTCTCTAAAGGGCTAATCTTACTACGCAGTAATTAAAGGATGTTAAAGCATATCTCCTACAAATGCCTCTAGTATATGGAAAGGTGCAATTCATATAGTTTAGTAGCAGCCAGTGGATTCCTTTATCTGATTGTGTCTTGGTTCCTGAGATTTCTATATGGTCCGGCTCTTGGTTGAGAAGGTCCGGACTCTATTTCAAATGCTTGGCCGCGCATAAAATGTGTAGACACTGCACACAACAATGTAGGTAGGTTTCTCTTACCTCCGCTTGCCTTCAGATGGTTGTTTAACTACATACCTAGCATTGTTTCTTCACTTTTCCGCTCCGTCCGCTGTCCTGACACGTTCGCTGGTACAAACGCTGGCGTGTCACGTGATTTGCAGCGGGATCTCAGTGTGGATCACTTGACGGGGTCTCGCGGGAGTTGATACCGTTAAGCTGTTAGAGGTATTTGCGATATCAGAAGCGCTTGGGTTATTAGGATATAGTCCAATTATGACTGTACAGTCAGTCCGTTTGGAGGCCTCCTTCTGTTCTATAGTCCGATGGGAGTTAATAGCTTCACGCCAGACGCGTTTCGGGGACTTCTTTCCCCTTCCTCACTGGAATGGGGCAACTACAGTACCCTGAAAGATTATAAAAATTAGTTTTTTACTTTAGAAAAAAGATGACTGAGGGGAGATCTAATAACTATGTATAAATATATCAGGGGTCAGTACAGAGATCTCTCGCATCATCTATTTATCCCCAGGACTGTGACTGTGACGAGGGGACATCCTCTGCGTCTGGAGGAAAGAAGGTTCGCATACAAACATAGAAGAGGATTCTTTACGGTCCGAGCAGTGAGATTTTGGAACTCTCTGCCTGAGGAGGTGGGGATGGTGAGTACAATAAAGGAATTCAAGAGGGGCCTGGATGTATTTCTGGAGTGTAATAATATTTCAGGCTATAGCTACTAGAGAGGGGTCGTTGATCCAGGGAGTTATTCTGATTGCCTAATTGGAGTCGGGAAGGAATTTTTTATTCCCCTTAAGTGGGGAAAATTGGCTTCTACCTCACAGTTTTTTTTTTGCCTTCCTCTGGATCACCTAGCAGGATGACAGGCCGAACTGGATGGACATATGTCTTTTTTCGGCCTTATGTACTATGTTACTATGTAACTATTCTTCATTATTTAACATAGTTTATGTTATGCGAAAAATCGCTAATTAAATATTTGCATTAATCGAATCGCGTAAGGACGTTAGGCAACTTTCCTATTGGGTTGGCTTGGTATAATTGTAGAATATGTAGAATATAGCTCTATATTCGTAAATTCGGAATATAGCGCTATATTCTACGTATTCAACAATTCTACCAAGCCAAGCCAATCCAACAGAAAAGTTGATTAATGCCCTTACGCGATTCGATTAACGCACATATTTAATTGAAGATTTTTTGCATAACATAAGCTATATTAAATAATGAAGAATATTCAAAATCAGTAATGAGTCATTACTGACTTGTGGGTCAATTCAATTCGAGAATATTCGTCATTTTTTTCCATCTGAAGTCATGATTCCTCTTTGCTTAAGTTGCTTTTGGGCCAATGACCGTTCACAGTAAATTGGAAAAAATGACGAATATTCTAAAAAACGAATATACAGTTGTGGCCAAAAGTTTTGAGAATGACACAAATATTAGTTTTCACAAAGTTTGCTGCTAAACTGCTTTTAGATCTTTGTTTCTGTTGTTTCTGTGATGTAGTGAAATATAATTACACGCACTTTATACGTTTCAAAGGCTTTTATCGACAATTACATGACATTTATGCAAAGAGTCAGTATTTGCAGTGTTGGCCTTTCTTTTTCAGGACCTCTGCAATTCGACTGGGCATGCTCTCAATCAACTTCTGGGCCAATTCCTGACTGATAGCAACCCATTCTTTCATAATCACTTCTTGGAGTTTGTCAGAATTAGTGGGTTTTTGTTTTTCCACCCGCCTCTTGAGGATTGACCACAAGATCTCAATGGGATTAAGATCTGCGGAGTTTCTAGGCCATGGACCCAAAATGTCAACGTTTTGGTCCCCGAGCCACTTAGTTATCACTTTTGCCTTATGGCACGGTGCTCCATTGTGCTGGAAAATGCATTGTTCCTTACCAAACTGATGTTGGATTGATGGAAGAAGTTGCTGTCGGTGGGTGTTTTGGTACCATTCTTTATTCATGGCTGTGTTTTTGGGCAAAATTGTGAGTGAGCCCACTCCCTTGGATGAGAAGCAACCTCACACATGAATGGTCTCAGGATGCTTTACTGTTGGCATGACACAGTACTGTCGGTAGCGCTCACCTTTTTTTCTCCGGACAAGCCTTTATCCTGATGCCCCAAACAATCGGAAAGAGGCTTCATCGGAGAATATGACTTTGCCACAGTCCTCAGCAGTCCATTCACCATACTTTCTGCAGAAGATCAATCTGTCCCTGATGTTTTTTTGGGAGAGAAGTGGCTTCTTTGCTGCCCTTCTTGACACCAGGCCATCTGCCAAAAGTCTTCACCTCACTGTGCGTGCAGATGTGCTCACACCTGCCTGCTGCCATTCCTGAGCAAGCTCTGCACTGGTGGCACTCCGATCCCGCAGTTGAATCCTCTTTAGGAGACGATCCTGGCGCTTGCTGGACTTTCTTGGACGCCCTGAAGCCTTCTTAACAAGAATTGAACCTCTTTCATTGAAGTTCTTGATGATCCTGTAAATTGTTGATTGAGGTACAATCTTAGTAGCCACAATATCCTTGCCTGTGAAGCCATTTTTATGCAACGCAATGATGGCTACACGCATTTCTTTGCAGGTCACCATGGTTAGCAATGTAAGAACAATTATTTCAAGCATCACCCTCCTTTTAACATGTCAAGTCTGCCATTTTAACCCAATCAGCCTGACATAATGATCTCCAGCCTTGTGCTTGTCAACATTTTCACCTGAGTTAACAAGACTATTACTGAAATGATCTCAGCAGGTCCTTTAATGACAACAATGAAATGCAGTAGAAAGGTTTTTTTGGTATTAAGTTAATTTTCATGGCAAAGAAGGACTATGCAATGCATCTGATCACTCTTCATAACATTCTGGAGTATATGCAAATTGCTATTATAAAAACTTAATCAGCAACTTTTCCAATTTCCAATATTTATGTAATTCTCAAAACTTTTGGCCACGACGGTGCTATATATTCGTGTTTTAGAATATTCGCATTACATAAATATTACATTGCCAATTTTTCGCAATCAATAGAATAATCTTGAATATGAATATTCGCGAATATATGACGAATATTCCAACAAATATTCGCGAAATATCGCAAATTTGAATATTGCCCCTGCCGCTAATAACTAGCAGAAGGTTGCATGTGTTGCTTTGAAGTCGGGTAGTGGCAGCTCATCAGAAACGTCTGTTGGGTGCTGAGGTCCTTTGAAGAGGCCACAAAGTTTGTCAGGAGGGACCACTGTTGTATGAATGATGTCATCCCTATTATATTTATCTTTGAACAGATGCTGACGCTGATGCAGCAGGGGACCACGGTGGAAGAAGAGCAGCTGACACATCTTGCCGTCTACCCTATAGCTGTTTGAGGCACACAAAAGGAATCTGACATAGAGGAGGAGCATGACGAAGATGAGGATGACAAAGATGAGGATGAGGAGCTGCCACTGCTAGAGAAGTTGTAGGTGGAGGAGCAAGAGGACGATGGTGAGGATGGCACCAGCCAAGACACCCAATTGTCTAAATGGGGGGTAGAGCCAGATAGAAGTTACTCCTGGGGTACGCTGGACAGAATTACTACCTATACGCTCACTTGCTTATGCAGTGACCAGTGTATTATTGACATCAAGCTACCAAGTCAAAATGGGGGAATGTTTTCCTTTTCGCAGAAAGGGAGGACAAATTACATTACTACCAGGAAACACTGTGTATACACCTTGCTGCAGCTTACAGTAGGCAGCTGCCTTCCGCAGTCATTCCCCTCCCGCCGCCACAAGCAACAGAATCCGCAGCAACTGTAGCAGCAGCCATTTCAGTCCCCTCAACATGATGGAGTGGTTTTTCCATGTGCCACGCAAGACTGAGGCCATTTAGCAAGCCGACAGATTCTGTCTCAATGCCTATGTTCAGGCCTACCTAAACTACAGCCAGTCTCTGTTGCATACCCAGTTCCCTTACCCCATTGATATCTAGGCAACCAGACTGGAACAGTGGCCCGAACTGGCCCAGGATGCTCTCTACCTTCTTTCTTGCCCAGCCTTCAGTGTCATCTCGGAGAGATTGTGAGCTTCTTTCTCAGAACAGCCTTGATATTCTCTAGTAGTATGCTGTCACTCTTTGGTGTGGGAGGGAAACACCACACTGAGCATAAGAGGGAAGGGGGGAACAGGGAATCAGGCCTGAGAACTAGGGAAGGAAGATGGACACCTCCTAGTAAAACCCTAACCAAAATCCTTACTGACTACCAGTATGAACAGACCCCAGAGGTAGGTGTGTTCATACATAGGAATCCCTAGAGTCCTATCTAGCCCTATACTATCCTGGTACTAATAGCAGGGACAAGACTACCTTTCCCTCCAAAAGGAAAGACGACTATAAACAATAGAGAAATGAAACACACAGAACCCAAACAAAATAGAAAAAGGGAAAGGAAAGACAACTTCAAAGGGGCTATGGAAGCACCAGGAACTCTGCCAAGATCCACACACCAGCTATCCACAACTGAAACTAAAGCTATAAACTGTGGGAGAGGCAACAATAAATAAGGAAGGTTAAATGACCACATTAGCAATACCTGAGGCAAGGGGTGTGTCCATTACCATAAACAACACAAACGCCTATTGATCCACAAGGAAAACCTGTCAGATCAAACCACATGTTGCCAGTCTCACTAATCTCCTGCCACTTGTCGCAGGAACGTCTGTGACGTATGCTCTGTTTTTTCACATCAGACAGCTTCACATCAGACAGCTCAGCTGACGGCTCTTTATCTCAGATTTTTGACCTGCTAAATACTCAGTATAGTTAAATTATTATCTTACTAATAAGAACGTTGCTTAAATAAGTGTTTATAACCTTTTAGTAATGTAAAGATAAGGTATATTAGATGACCAATACAAAGTTAAATTGAAAGTACTTTTCACACGGCTAGACAATTAATCCTGTGACCAAACTGCTGAATATTTTTAATAAAGACTAATTGAAAACATGATGTTAACTTTTAGCCCACAATTAGTAAAATGCAATCATACAAAAAAATGCCCCAAGGTGTACAGTACATATTCTTTAAGGGACTATATACAAGATTATATAACAATAAATAATATCATCAGCACAGGTTTACCAAGGACAGAAGTTGTCAGACTAAGGGTGAGTTCACATCCCCGTTATGGATTCCGTTATTGTTTTCCATTATAACATGGTTATAATGAAAAATAACGGAATCCATAAGACAGAAGTCAAAATGGAAGCCTTTAAGAGGCATTCTGTTTTTATCCGTCATTATAGAAGTCAATGGGCAAGCATAACGGATCTGTCTGGTTTCCGTTATGCAGAACCGAAAAAAAGTCCTGTCAACAACAGAATGCCTTTTAAAGTATTCCGTTTTGCATTCCCTCATAATAGAAGTCTATGGGCAGCATAACGGATCCGTCCTGGTTTCCGTTATGCAGGACTGGACTCCTGCATAATGGAAACAGGGACGGATCCGTTATGCTGTCCATATACTTCTATTATGAAGGGTCAAAACGGAATGCCTCTTAAAGGCTTCCGTTTTGACTTTCGTCTTATGGATTCTGTTATTTTCTGTTATAACCATGTTATAACAGAAAACTGGGCCACTCGAAGACATTCACAGAGCTGTCCCTAAGCCACTCCTGTGTTGTCTTGGCTTTGTTACTGTCTTAGGGTTATTGTCTTATTGGAAGGTAAATCTTCAGCTGGGTCTTAGGCGCAGAGCGCTATGGATCAGGTTTTCATTAATAATATCTCAGTATTTTTCTTCATTCAGGTTTCCCACAACTCTGACTATTCTCCCTGTCCCATCCACTAAAAAACATCCCCACAGAATGATGCTGCCACCAACATGGTTCACTGTAGGGATGGTATTGGACAGTGCCTGGTTTCCTCTAAACATGACTCTTAGAACTGAGGCCAAAAAGTTCAATCTTGGTTTCCTCACACTAGAAAATCTTGTTTTTCACCGTCCTTTAGGTGCCTTTTTGCAAACTTGTGCTTGTGAGAGAAATGCATTTAGCTGCGCAGTTGAAACAGGGAATAATATGGGTCAAAGAAACATTATGGAAACCCAAACATAACTTTTTCACAGTTATGATTGTACAAAGAAGCACAGTCCTTATGAAAGCTTTTTTTGAAAACTCAGGTATGCTTCAAAGAACAGCAATTTGTCAAAGTCTGACCTTCACAACATGGTTGTGGAAGTGTATTATGGCACAAACAAAGGAGATCTCTGACAACTTCAGAAGAGTTTGAGCTAAACCGATTTACAGTCAGGTAGACTGTATACAAATTCAAGACCATTATTACCCCTCCCAGGAATGGTCAACCAACAAAGATCATGCCAAGAGCAAAGCATATAATAGTCTGTGAGGCCACAAAAGAGCTCAATGTAACCTTTAAGCAGCTAAAGACCTTTCTCTTACTAGCTAGTGTTGATGTTCACTGAACAAAAATGGTGTGCATGGTAGGATTGTAAGGAGAAAGACACTGTTCTCTAAAAAGAACACTGCTGCCCATCTATAGTTTGCTAATGATTATCTGGACAAGCAAGAAAGCTATTGGAACAATATTTTGTGGACAGATTAAACCAAAATATAACTTTTTGGTTAAACTTAATAATGAACAAGTGCTTTACATGTATGGCATCTGGTGCTAGGCTTTTATCTGGAGCCCTGTACATTGATGGTGCTAGATTATAGCTCTTGCTCCTGCAGTCTAGCAGGAGTGGGTCAGATCCCTAGCTTTCAGTGACAGCTAGGATCTCAAGGCCAAAACAGAAGCGTTTTATTACAGATTCTGAATTCTCCCCTGTTCGGTGCATAGCACTAAATGAGGGACATTTACAAAAGTTTTCATGCCACTATTTAGGCGTAAAAAAAATCACATATTATGGCGCACGCCATATTTGTAGAAGAATTTGTGACTTTATAAGAGTACCGACACTTCTCAAAAATGCTGAGTAAAGGAAGTGAGGCTTAAAGGAGGGACGGGGCCTTAGTGCCACCCTCTGGATTTACTATAACATTCGCTAGAAAGTGGCATAAGTTATAGTTGAAGTCTATGCTAGCCTGTAGCTGGCATAGACTTCAGTATCTGGTGCATGGCAGAGCAGAGATGTGCCAAATTTATTAAAAGGCACTCAGGGAACGTCAGTTTTGATACATTTTCCTCAATAAGTGCTATGCAGTGAACAGAGGAGGACGCAATCCCACTTCTTTTATTGGATCCGGCGATGATGTGAATTCTGGGTGTCTTGGGGGCAGATCAGGGATGCAGGATCTTAGCCTATGTACAATGTCCCCACAGAGGGTTGTTTTTCTCTGGAACTGGGGCACCATCGCAAACATTTTTTTGACAATCCAACAAATAAAAATGATAGGACTGTTAAACTACCACATGCAATAAATCATGAAAAAGTGTCTGGTCATTAAGGTCTTTTCAGGCCTGGTAATTAAGTGGTTAAATGAGAATCGGTATGCTTGAAGAGAGGAAAACACTGTATTCCAGCATAAAAACGTCATCCCATTTGTGTAACATGATTAGTGGTATTATCATAGTTTGGTCTGTTTTGTTGCATCTGAGCCAGGATAACTTGCCATCATTGATTGGACAATGAATTCTCATTTATACCAACAGATTCTAAAGGAAAATAAAAGATCTGTCAGTGAGCTGAATCCCAAGAGAACGTAGGTCATGCAGCAAGACAACGAGTACACAAGTCATTCTACCAAAGAATAGTTAAAAAAGAATAAAGTTAAAGTTCTGGAATGGCGTCTCAAAGTTCTGACCTTAATCCAATAGTTGTGGAAGGACCTGAAGTGAGCAGTTCATGAAAAGAAACCTATGAACATAAAAGAGTTGATGTGTAGGAAACGTTTAGTTGCAGTTATTGCTGCACAAGGTGGTCACGCCAGATGCTGAAAGCAAAGGTTCATGTACTTTTACCATTCACAAACGTGATATTGGAGCCTTTCAACGTGCCCTGCAGCCTTTCAACAAGAACCATTAAATTGCCGAACACTGAACTCAAACCCGAACTTTTACGGAAATGTTCAGGTTCGAGTCCAGGTACCAAAAACCCTAAAGTTCGGTACGAACCCGAAGTTTAGAGTTCGGATTCGCTCAACCCTACCCATATGGAATATTTGCACTTTTTGCTAATATTGTGTACAATTCCTTTTTAACTTGGGTTTTACAGGAATTCTAAATTTGTGATATTACTTTTTCATATTCATTTTTGTTAAGCGTTGAACTAATTATATGCATTTTACAGTAAACAAAGATTTAAACTGAAAAAAATTAATACATTGATATAATTTAACTTTCACTAAGCCTACGGTTACATTTTCTGAATGTTAAATAAATGTCTGCATAATAATTAAGATAAAAAAAGATGAAAAGTGGAAGCACATAGAGCAGCGCTCATCTCCTGCTTCACAGGGCTCAGATTTCTCTACAAACATTTGTTCCTGACCCATATTGAAAAAGTCTTAGATTTCTTTAAAAAGCTTGTGAAGTGAAAATATAATTCACACATTTGCTATCAGATACTTCTAGGGGGGCAGCATTGCTTCCCTATAAAAACCAAAAATACCTACCTGTATATAATTATCATCATTACCCCATGAATTGCAACACAGTTTCAAAACTGGCATAGCTGGTAAAGATTTGTCTTTCTGGTGCATAGACTGACAGCAGATGCACCAAATTTAAAGTTTTTTTTTTTTACTGATAACCTATCCTCCTCCTCTTCTCCATTCAGACTAGACCACCATGATGATTTTTCAGCCATCTGTTGTCTCTACAGTTTGAGAAAAAGAACATTTTAGTTTCCTACTTTTCCATCATCCTTCTACCTTTATGACAAATCATCCTACCACGCCCAATACTGTGCCGCTGTGCTCCCCAATATTATACTGCAGAAACATATAAACCCCCTGAAACTACTGGTACCATGTAGATAGTGCCCTTCAATAATTATTGTCACCCAGTGTCCTGAAATTAGTGCGCCCAGAAAATAGTGTTCTCTCCAACATAATCTCACACGCAATCTCCGATCCTCACAAGACCTTCTTCTCTCCTCTTATCACCTCTTCCCACAATCGCCTCCAAGATTCTTCTCGTGCAACCCCCCATACTCTAGAACTCGCTACCCCAACATATCAAACTCTCACCTACAGTGGAATCCTTCAAAAGAAACCTAAAAAACCACCTCTTCAGACAAGCCTTCAACCAGTGACCCTGCTGCCTCTATATTGCCATGACCAGCTTTACCCTCACCTACTGTGTCCTTCTCCCATACCATGTAGATTGTAAGCCCTCACGGGCAGGGCCCTCTCTCCCCCATGTACCATTTTATAACTCGTCTTGTTCATGCTTAGTGCAATTGTCCTTATTATGTATGCATTATGCGTTTCAATAATAAATAATAATAACGTCCCACCAATAGTAATAATTCTCTGCCAGAGCACAGTTGGTAGTAATAGTGCTCCTACAGTGCCCCCAACATGTCCCCACTGTGCCCCAAAAGGATTAATGCTCCCATAGTGCCAATACTAGTAATTACTGTATGTTCACCAAAGAATATTAATGATCTTGTAGAAGGCTTGCACAGTAAAATATAAATTTTTGCAGGTGACACTAAACTGTGTAAAGTAATTAACACTGAAGAGGACAATATACTGCTACAGAGGGATCTGGATAGATTGGAGGCTTTGGCAGAGAAGTGGCAGAGGAGGTTTAACACTGACAAATGTAAGGTTATTCACATGGGAAGGAATAATACATGTCACTGGTATATACTATATGGCAAAACACTTGGTAACACTGACATGGAAAGGAATTTTATAGTCCTGACCCTATACAAATCACTACTCAGTAAACTTAACTGTAGCAACCAGTGTCAGGCAGCTGCTGCCAAGGCCAATAAAATGGCAAAATGCATCAAAATGGGGCATAGATTCACATGACGCGATCATAGTTCTGCCACTTTTCAAATAATTTGTTAGGCCGGACATGGAGTATTGTATGCATATCTGGGCTCCTGTGAAAAATAGGAGAGGCATGGTCATTAACTTTCCGACAGATTTATTGTTACTAAAGATAGAAAACGGCACTCATTTTAGCAAAAAATTACAACTGTTCATGGCATAAATCAAATTTTGGTCTGTTATTCCACAGGGGTTTTTCCACAAAAAAATTTGATATTTTTTTAAACCAGCATCTGGATGTGAATTCTTTGCAACAGCATGCAAATTTAGTATAGCCACTGAGTTATTCACTGATATCTATCTGTATAGCGCCACCTGCTGTTTGTCCTTTTTTTTATTTCTCTGTCCACCTCAGTAACCTTACTGAGATGGTTGCACATGCCCTGTTCTATCTTTCAACTGCCAGCTCTTGTTCTCCATGATTAGAGACAACTCTGATCACAGACAGTTAACTGCCCAGATAACCCTGCCATCTGAGAGGTCATGTACCAGCATCTGGCTGGTTCTGGTGACCAAATGGCTCCTTATGACAAATTGCAGGAGCTATTTGATGCTGAGGCGGCTTGGGGCCTTCTGAATCCTCCCAAGCCTGCTATAGTAAAGTTCATATTAAATGGGATGTCTCATCTTAGACATTAGTGGCATATCATTAAAATAGTTACCACCTTTGGGACCTACACCTAACTGTAGAAGAGATGCCCCAAATTCAACGAGAATGCAACACGCAAGTGTGGCCGCCCTCCTTTAATTTCTAAGGGAGTTCTGAAAATAGCAGAATACTGGCTCGGTTATTTCCAGCAGTGAATGGAGCAGTGGCCTCACTTGCACGATACACTCTCCTTTAGTTTCTATGGGACGTATGAAAATAGCAGAGTGCAATGTTCTAGAGAAAGGTGTGGGTCCCAGAGGTGGAACCTACACCTATCTCACATTGGTGGCATATTCTAGTGATGGTGTCCCAACCCTCAGGCAGGGCTTAAAGGGAATTTGTTAACAGGAAATGACATCACTGTTAAACCAGGCACGATGCCTTGTAGGGCTAGCTCAGCTGAATATAATCATGCTAAGAAATCAGTTACTTAAGGTTACATGCACACGACAGTTGTTTTTCTCGGCTTCCCTTTCAGTTTTTTTGCGGAAAAAAATAGGAACCCATTTATTTCAATGGGTCAGCAAAAAAATACTGACAGTTCATCCTTTTGTGTTCCGTGTCCGTTGTCCGTGTTTCCCTTCAGCAAAAAAAGTAATGCATATCCTACTTTTTTCTCATTTGCGGAAGAGAACAGGCATTTATTACAAGGGATCTGTGAAAACAAAGGAATTCTCCCAAAAAAACTGATGGACCATCAGTTTTTTTTTTGCGGATCCCGTAAAAAAAAAAAACAACTGTCGTGTGCATGTAGCCTAAATCTGAAGAAAAAGTAATTCAAATCTGTATGCAAATGAGTAACTAAGTGCACGGAGGGCGTGAACAAGCTACTATGTGCACCCTTGCTCTTCCTGCTTCCTCTGCATCCTCTCATTCTTGATTGACAGGGTCATATGAGAAGAATATGCAGGCACCTGATCCTGTCAATTTTTTTCTCCAGAATGAAACAACAGATGGTGAAGTGAAAGGTACCATTACATTCAGCTGAGCTAGCCCTACAAGGCATCGTGCTTGGCATAAGGGGAATCTGTCACCAGTGACCTCTCTATTAAACAGTTTGCATAGACATATAGCTGTGGTTCACCTGATTAAAACACTGTTTTCCAAGTTGATCTGAGGCTCCGTTCCTGAGTTATTATGTTTTTTATTAATATGCAATGAGGGCATCAGCACTGCTCTTATTGCACCCAAGCTCCACTTATTTCTGTGACCAACCTCTCCTTGGATGCTTTGATTCCCATGGCCAGGCAATGACAAAGCAGTGAGGTAGGGGCTGGCCAATGGTGATAAGCCAAGCACAATGCCTGGTGACAGATTCCCTTTATTAGGAACAGCAATTTTGCTATAGGCTGCAATAGTAAACTGTATAGAAGATCTAATGGTCACATGTTCAACCCCCTAGGAGGGCTAAAATAATTTAAAAAATAAAAAAAAAACTGCAAAAATATTTGTTTAACAATATCAATAATAAAATTAACAATTCAAATCATCCCTATTTCCCTATTTTACAAATAAAAATAAATAAACAAAAAATACATTGGTATCTCCACGTCCAAAATTAAAAGATTGTCCCACAAAAATATTCTACAGTTTTCAAACCAGCACCTGGATCTGAATACTTCTGTAATTGCATGTAATAAAAAATGTATTACAACTACTGAGTTATTAAATTAAATCTATCTGTGTCCTGCTCACTGAGAGGAAGCACATGCTCAGTTCCATCTTTCAATTGCCATCAGCTGCAGCAGACAATACACGCCCCTGAGAAGGAACACACCCCCTAAGCTGCCAGTCTGAAATAAATCTAGGAGAACAATTGAAACAATGAATGGGGAGATCTCTGGATCCATGTGAGGTACAGGACTGGTTCTAGCTTAGTTAGAAAGAGGTTGTCATGTCCTATATGATGTGTCATTTTCATTTTGAACACGAGATAGTTCCTTTAAAATATAAAAGCATTCATCCCATACGCCATACCAGAAAAAAATCTACAGTAAATACCCAAATTAATATTTTTGGTCCCTTAGCCTCCCAAAAAATTGAATAAAAAGTGATCAAAACATCATACAGACACCCAAAAAGTATCAATAAAAACTATAGTTTCCACATCAAAAAAAGAAGAAAAATAAAACACATCTCACACAGTTCTGTAGAAAGAAAAATAAAAAGTTATGGCTTCCAAACTATTTATTTTTAAGTATTAAAACATAAAAACGGTATAAATTAGCACTGACCCGCAGAATAAAGCTAACACATTTTTGCCATACAACAAAATAAAACAAATAAAACATTGGCACAATTGTTTTTTTCCCAATTGCACCCATTAATATTTTTTTCCAGTTTCCCAGTTCATTTATGGAATATTAAATGGCGCCATTAGAGAGTACAACTTGTCTCGCTAAAAAACAGGCTCTCATACAACTATGTGGAAGGAAAAATAAAAATGTTATGGCTTTGGAAATGCAAGGTGTGTAAAATGAAAATGCAAAAATGAGGCATGCACCTTTTTATAAATTTGGTGGAATTATTTTTTGCATATGAAATACCAGAATTAAAAACATGTGGGCCATAGCGTTTTAATGGTTTAATGGTGCATCCTGAGGAAGTCTCATCAAGATATTTGTCCACATTTAGTAATGTTATTGTGCCTAGAATTAGGCTTAAAATATGGCAAAATTTGATGCAACTTTGCGAATTTTTGGTTTTAGACCTATTTATGAATCAAACTTGACAAAAAGAATAATCTATCATGCCTAGGGGTGTGGCTTATAATAAAAAAGGTGTGACTTAGTAGAAAAGCGGTGTTAAGATGTGACAGAAGCCCAGAGTTACTAATCCTAAAGGTGGTGTAAGCTTACACAGGCTGTCAAGACCTGCACCAGATTTATCGTAGTGGCTCATAAAAGCTGCACTTTTGTCTGACTTTATACTAACTATTGGTTGGCTTACTTTGAGACTGATTTTTACGCCAGAATTGTGACGGCATTTTGGCACAAAAATTGTTCCTCTTAAACCCCACCCTTTACATTGAAACTCTGCCTCCTTTCTGCTAAACCACGGACGGAAAAAAGTGTAGAAACACAACATGCACCAAACTGCATCAATTTATGGTACTTTTCTAGAGATATATTTTTGACACGCACGGTAGTAAATCTGGACCAGTGTGAGCCAAAACTGTACCAACATTTTGGCACAAAACATTGGCGTGAAGTAAGTCAACCAATTCCTGATTTAAGGTAAGATGAAAGCGTTTAGCCATGCTCCAAATTTAGCATCCAGCGTGAGCCACCATAGTAGCTTTGGTGCGTCTTTAGACTTGGTTTTGAGTAGGATTGGTAATTCTACCCTATTGTGTGCAAGGCCTGGAAATAAAGAAAGTTTTAGTAAATTTAAAAAAAGAAGTTCTTGACATAATTCACAAATACTTTATTGTGTTTGATGGTGACATCAATTGCTGAAATAAAAACGCAGTAACATTGTATATGGTCCACTGGTGCATCAGCTACAACTCCCACTTTTCAGGTCAAGTATTTTCAAGGATTTTTAAAATGTACATTTGCAACACATACATTTCAAGTGACATAAGTTTAGAATTCTA
This sequence comes from Bufotes viridis, assembly GCA_033119425.1. Lineage (NCBI taxonomy): Eukaryota > Metazoa > Chordata > Amphibia > Anura > Bufonidae > Bufotes > Bufotes viridis. Next base: position 399,452,664 of record CM065591.1, on the reverse strand, counting down.
CCCATACACATAGTTCCTTTGGCAATAATTTTGAAAATTTTTATATAAAAATAGAACAAATTTCCCCACTATTTACAAACTTATTACAAGTACACAGTAGTCATGTAATTTCACTAACCAATGGCAAGCCATGTGTGAGATCAGAGCAAAAAACACAGTAAAAAAAATCAAATACTGCACATCTCATAAAAATTACAGAAACGTCAAACAATATTTGATTACCCATATCAAATGATATTGACCTGACAGGAATGTGATCCCACCATTTCTTTGATTTAAGGCACATTGGGGGGAAATTATCAACATTTTGCACATATGCAAAAGTTACGCTTGGTCGGCACAAATTAATTCCATTGAATAAATAAAAAAATACTATGCGTTTGAAAACGTTTCATTTGGTTGAATTATTTTGCGCATCCAGAGTAAGACTTTGATAGATTCCTCCCACTGTTTCAATGAGTGTATGTGTGAATGTGTATCACAAATATACACACACACACTGGCCACTGTTTATCCAGGTACAAGTACACTTACATAATGCAAAGAGAGTCTATAATGTAATGTACATAACACTGATATATCTGGTCTGGAAAGATAATCGATCTTTTTATAATAAAACCAGTATGCCCATCTATCCAGCTTGCCTTGTAGGCGAATGGTCTTGCACTAGGTTTAGAAAAGTGTAATGGCTTGTGAAAAAAATAAAAAAATTATGCAATAGAAGAAATTCCATTGGTAGTGAAGGGTATGGCTAATGGCTGCTACTAGATATGGATAATGTAGTGATTTTCAAAAGGTAATGGAGTTGGGGTGGATTTAGGAGTGGTTGAATTTACCATCTAGGTAAACTAGTGCAGCATAGTCTAGGGGAGCAGCAAAGAAACGGGATTATAGTCTTTTTATTGATTGAATATATATTTTTTGCAACACATTTAAAGGGGTTTTCCGATATTTTGATATTGATGGCCTATCCTCAGGATAGGTGATTAATATCAGATTGGCGGGGGTCTGACAACCAGGACCCCCACTGATCAGCTGTTTGAAGAGGCAGCAGGGCTCTGGTGAGCACCCTCAGGCTGGGAACACACCTAGGCATTTCTGAATTGCGTGTATGACGCGCGTTTTATGCACGTTTTTTGATGCGCGTTTTGTTAACTTACAAACGCGCGTCATAGGCGCGATTGAGTGACTCTCCCCTATGGCATCATTGTCCATAGGCACTTTAAAACACCCCAAAGAAGCTCATGTACTTGTTTGGGCGTTGGCCGTTTTACAGCGCGTTCAAACGCGCTGTAATACGCCCAAATGTGAACCATGCCCATAGGAAAGCATGGCTTTTCACATGTTGTGCGTTTTACAGCGCGTTTGAACGCGCTGTAAAACGCTTAGGTGTGTACCTAGAGTTACAGCTTACCAAGCACAGCACTGTCCACTGCATAGCAACTGTACTTGCAGCTCAGCCCCGTTCATCTTAGATTAGGCCATGTGACTAATGAAGGTGATGTCACTGGCCTAGGAAGAGGCAGCGGCTCTCACCGGAACGCCAGAGACTCTTTAAACAGCTGATGGGCGAGGTTTTTTGGGAGTCAAATTCCCACCAATATCAAAATTCCAGAGAACCCTTTTAAAAAATAGCCCAATTTTCCACTAAAAATGGAAATGGAGCACATGGGGCAGTATAAAGTAACCATGTCAAGGAAGAAAAATTCCAGTTGAGGTATATTTCCAAAAAGTTGATCTCATTTATAAAAACGAATACAGAAAAAACTGAGATGTTGCCAATGCCAACCCATCAATAAATGCTGAAACCTGGTTGGTTGTTTTGATTAGCGCTACCTTTTTTATTCTGCATTGTTTTTCATAATGGAGGACCAGTGTATGTTGGTTTGACCTACAACGTGTGATCTGACTTTGTCTGGTTTTGCATTGTTTTTGTAAAATCCCTCACCTAAAAACGATGATTTCTTGACAATTTTATAACTGGAAGACATTGTAATGCTTTGTAATAAATAACCTCATAGATATCACTTGAACTATGGCAAATGAAGTGCGTTAAGACTTCTTGTACCTAAATAAAGGATCGTTATTATTTAACTATGGTCAATAACTTAAAACTCTTAGAGTTATTCAGTCCCATTTACACAGATTGTGGCTGTCCATAACAGACTGTACAAGTCCAATTGTGTTAGACTAAAGTTCATCCTGTTCACAAGTGGTGTCCTGTGATGGCACATATCTACTTGTGCCAGGAGACTTGTAAAGAGGCATGCTGATTTCTTGTAAATCAGGAAGCCTGCCAGATCTCGGAGGTGAAATTAAAGTAATTGTCCTGCTTTCGTAGTCTTTGGGTGGCACCTTCTCAAACACACACTGGAGTCCACCTGTTTTCTGGAGGTGTGCTTGAGCTGTTGATGATTGGTAATAGTTATCTCTATGCAGAGGATCTCGAGGGAGAGAGGTGCTCTTGCCAAAGCTGGAGACTGAGAGCTGGCCTGTGTGCATGGCTGCCGAATGGACGTTTGGTGGTCTTCCACATGATGGACTCCAACAGCGGTCAGAATGACCTAGGATCTTACACTCTGTCGTACAGGCCCATAGTCCTAAAATACAAATAGGGCTTTTAGAGATGGGTATAGGAAGCAGAGTGAAGTGAATAAACAATATTTTCCCTGCCTCTTAGATTGACTAGGAACGTGTCCTGTTGAGATACATCACCATAATGATGTATAATAAGACAGCCATAAATTCACTACCTGCAGACCATCAGATTATGCATTCTACTGTGGTGGGGATAGGTTTGACAGACTCGCTGTCAGTTGATTATTATCTTACGTCAATATATGTGGGAGTATCCATTTTTTATGGACTTTAATATACTATGTTCCATTGATTTTGAATCGTGCTTTGGATATAAAGCTATGGGAAATGGCCTACTAGTTCAGATTATACTTTTCCCATAAAAAAGAGACCAAATGTAATAATATTCCGAAATGGTAGGAGTACCAGAAGATCCTTCATGTGACCTTGCCTCTCAGTTCCAATTTACTAGTAAATCTGTCTGTCTGTCTGTCTGTCTATCTACGTATCTCCTGTGAATGATTTACATATAGACAGTGCAAACTGCAAGTAGTGGGTGGGCTCCCGGATGTATGGTATCTTGTTACTAAAGCCCTGATATGGGCAAATATAAATAGATAGATATTTAGATAGATAGGTTCATAATTAGAATAAAATACAGTGCACAGATCATAGGATAGACAGACAGGCAGACAATAAACAGATAGACAGATAATAAGAGAGACAATTAGAACAGAATAAATTACTGCAGATAGACAGATAACAGAACAGATAGTCCGACAGATAGATGGACAGACAGACAGACAGATAACAGAACAGATAGACTGACAGAAAGATGGTCAGACAGACAGATAACAGGACAGATAGACCGACAGATAGATGGACAGACAGACAGATAACAGAACAGATAGACCGACAGATAGATGGACAGACAGACAGATAACAGAACAGATAGACCGACAGATAGATGGACAGACAGATAACAGAACAGATAGACCGACAGATAGATGGACAGACAGATAATAGAACAGATAGACCGACAGATAGACGGACAATCAGACAGATAATAGAACAAATAGATGATAAAACAGATAGATAGATAGTTAGATAGATAGATAGATAGATAGATAGACAGACAGACAGACAGACAGATAGATAGATAGATAGATAGATCAATAAAATACTGTAGATAGATCATAGGATGGATAGACAATTAGAATAGAATAAAATACTGCAGATAGACAGATAACAGAACAGATAGATGGACAGACAGATAACAGAACAGATAGATGGACAGGTAGATGGACAGACAGATAACAGAACAGATAGATGGACAGGTAGATGGACAGACAGATAACAGAACAGATAGATGGACAGGTAGATGGACAGACAGATAACAGAACAGATAGACAGACAGGTAGATGGACAGACAGATAACAGAACTGATAGATGGACAGGTAAATGGACAGACAGATAACAGAACTGATAGACCGACAGGTAGATGGACAGACAGATAACAGAACAGATAGACAGACAGATAGATGGACAGACAGATAACAGAACAGATAGACAGACAGATAGATGGACAGACAGATAACAGAACAGATAGACCGACAGGTAGATGGACAGACAGATAACAGAACAGATAGACAGACAGATAGATGGATAGACAGATAACAGAACAGATAGACAGACAGATAGATGGATAGACAGATAACAGAACAGATAGACAGACAGATAGATGGACAGACATACAGATATTAGAAAAGAATTTTGTAGATAGATAAATCATAAAATAGATAGACAGATAATAAAACAGAAAGGCAGACAGATAATCGAACAGATAAATGATAAAACATAGTCAGACAGACAGATATTAGAATAGGATACTGTAGTTAGATCATAGAATAGACAGTCAGACAGACAGACAGATATTAAAAAAGAATACTGTAGATAGATAGTAGAATAGACAGACAGACAGACATTAGAAAAGAATACTGTAGATAAATGGTAGAATAGACAGACAGATGGACAGATATCAGAATAGGATACTGTAGATAGATCATAGAATAGACAGACAGATATCAGAAGAGGATACTGTAGATAGATGGTAGAATAGACAGACAGACAGATATTAGAATAGGATACAGTAGATAGATGGTAGAATAGACAGACAGACAGACATATTAGAATAGGATACTGTAGATAGATGATAGAATAGACAGACAGACAGATATTAGAATAGGATACTGTAGATAGATGGTAGAATAGACAGACAGACAGACAGATATTAGAATAGGATACTGTAGATAGATGATAGAATAGACAGTCAGATAGATGGATGACAGATCCAAGCATTCGGCCCATGTATCTGGCACATGGGTATCTGAGGGCACTTACCTGTCTGCATGTGGTTGATGAGGTCCTTCTTCAGGGCGTCCCCGCTGATGTCGGAGTCGCTGTCATTGAAGTCACTGTCCCCTTTGCCGCTGTCCTTCCCACTGAATTTCTCGGCTTCCCGAATGGAAATGGTGTTGAATGAGTGGCCCTTCCACACGGTGACCGTGGGCCCCGCGTCCTTGCCGTAGCCGGGGGCCGGTGCATAGTTCTGCGGGATACAAGCGGTTATAGCGCCGTGTTCACACACCCCGTCCCGCCCGTACACGGACGCAGCCTTACCTCGTTGTTGGCGGTCCTCAGCCTCTTCTGGGTGTCATACAGGCCGGCGCTGAAGCTCTCCTCGGCGCTGGGCACCTCCGGGGTGACTACTGCTGCTGCCGGTGCTGCCTCGGTCCCTGTGAATGGGGTCGCGTTGGGGAAAGGTCTGGCATCGAACAGGTTGCCCTTCGGACTGTCTATGAGCTCCTCGTCGTCCTGCTCCCCCTTCTCCAGCTCGGAGATGTCCCTCTCCTTGCCGGCTTTACTCTCCTTCCTGCGCTTCTTGCATGTGGTGGCAATGGTGATGATGGCAGCCAGGAGCAGGGTGCAGCTGCCGGCCAGGACGATGATGACGATCAGAGGAATGTCCCAGCGGGAAACTTTCTCCTCCCAAGAACTTGGCTGCATGACTTCATGGTTGGCAGGAGGGGTGGCGGCTGTGACCAGGAAGCTTACAGTGGCTGTAGTAGATAGAGAGGGTCTGCCGCCATCCGTGACGGTGACCACCGTCTTGAATACTTGGCCCAGGTCATCACTGACGTCTGCTGTGAGGAACACCTCACCTGTCACCTTGTTGATGGTGAACAGGCTGCGCCCCTCTTCTGAGAGGCTGAAGGACAGTTCTGCATTGACCCCCTCATCTGCATCCTTGGCTTTAATCTGGGTGACAAGAAAGCCATGGGGAGCCCTAGCTGGTATCACCACTTCTGCAGAGCCATTGGACAGCACGGGGTTAACAATAACTGGAGCATTATCGTTTTGATCCACAATCTTGACCTTGATGATGGAGCTACTTGTGAGCTGTGGAGAACCCCCGTCACTGGCTTGTATCCTTAGGTCTAGCTGCTTGAGGATCTCATAATTGAAGGTCCTCAGGGCATAAACAGCTCCAGTAGCAGGGTCTAAGGACACATAGGTGGAGATCGGGGCACCATTAACTTCAGATTCTGCCAGCCTGTAGATAACTTTACCATTGTGCCCAAGATCAGGGTCCCTGGCCACTACGGTGGTGATATAAGCTCCAGGGGCATTATTCTCCATGACTGACACTTCATAAACTGGTTTGGCAAACACTGGGGCATTGTCGTTCTCATCGCTCACCCTGATGGTGTATTGCTTGATGGTCTTGAATGGTGGAGAACCGAGGTCCTCAGCCACCACTGTCAGGTTGTACTCTGCTATCCTCTCCCTGTCTAACGGTGAGGTGGTGACTATCATAAAGCTATCTTCATAAGCTTGCTGAAGCTTGAAGTGTTCATGACCATAGAGAGTGCAGTGAACTTGGCCGTTGGCCCCGGAGTCCCTGTCCGTGGTGCTGATCAGCGCTACAAAGCTGTCCTTAGCGGCTGCCTCCGTGATGTAGGCTACCCCTGCGCTGATGGAAGTCAGAGGAGTGATGGTGACAGCAGGAGCATTATCATTCACATCTAGGATATGGACAATTATTTTACAAGTGGCAGTTAAAGGGTTAGCACCCAAGTCCTGGGCTTGGACATCAAACTCATAGGTTTGCTTTGTCTCAAAGTCAACCTGACCTTCAAGCGTTAGGCGACCAGATTTCGGATCAATTTTAAAGAGCTGACGTACCTCTTGAGACACCTGGGGAGTGAAGCCATAGACTATCTCTCCATTAGCTCCTTCATCAGGGTCAACTGCATGGAGGTCCAGCAGAAGGAATCCTACGGGAGCATCCTCCATCAACTCCACAGTGACTGTGCTCCTCTCAAAGACTGGGCTGTTATCATTGAAGTCCAAAACACGCACCATAACCATGGCACTTCCAGATCTCGATGGGCTTCCTCCATCCATAGCCACCAGTTCCAAGGTATACGCTGACTGACTTTCCCTGTCCAGCTCTTTCATCAGGATTAAGTCTGCATATTTAACTCCATCTGCCCTGGTCTGTACATCAAGGCTGAAGTGACTGTTGACTGAGATTTGGAAGCTCTGGATAGAATTGGACCCTACATCCTCATCCACAGCTATCTCCAGTGGGATTCTGGTGCCCACTGAAGCGCTCTCAGACACCTCCACAGGTATCTCCAGACTGGGAAAGTGAGGGCTATTATCATTGATGTCTTTCACCTCCACTTCCACATGAATCAACTTGAATTGCTCCTTGGAGAAGCTGACCACGTCCAGGGCAAGGTTACAAGTGATAGATTGCTTGCAAATCCTCTCCCGATCTATTCTCTCTCCAATGCTCAGTTGGCCATCACTCTCCCTGACACGAATGAGTGAGCTGTTGAACTGTTTCATCAAACGAAAGCTACCTTCTGCAGGTAGGTTGAGGTGCATGTCTTCAGCTAAGGTCCCTATGACTGTCCCAGGGTCATCTTCTTCATAAGTCCTGTACCGTATAGTCTTGCAGGTAGCAATGGATACCAGGGTGAAAAAGCATAGAAGGCAATAGTGAAGATTTCTGGAACAGCATCCCCTTTTCATCAAAGTCATTTTCTAAAGTCAGTAATGCCAGCAGCAGGTGAGAAGAAAAGGGTCAATGTGATCTCTATGAAGACTGCATGAATAGTAGAAATGATCTGCTCTGCAAAGTGTCACTGCCAGGCTTGCTGTGATAGGAGCCTGTAGTTCTGAGCTGCTCTGACCACTCTTGGGGGGGTTTTATCAGCTCAGACATGCAAATCAGTGCACACAGCAGCCAATCACAGAAGTTCCTCTGACACCATCCTCTTGAATTCTTCCCATTGCACTGATTTTAACCATTTCACTGGTTTAAGCCTCAGCAATGAATAGATGTGCCAAGTGTTGGTGGGTCGTTTAGCCACAAAGGGGTTATTAGAGAATCTTAAAAGAGAAACAAGAGACTTCTTTTGTTTGTCCTTTTCTTCCTCCAAGGATGCACATGAGAACACTAGACGACACAGGAGCAACGTGACTGAATGTGAGTGTAGGACACCCTACTGTGGACCAGGTGCCTTGTCCTTTACCAATAGACTGCCCTCAGATCCGCCTAGTTACAGACAACTGCATTACACTTAATAATGATCATAGCAGAAGCCCTAAATGAGATTGAAGGATTACCCTGAAGACAGTGCGTTCAACTCTGTGCACACAATAGTGATTCAGTCGTGTGAGAGCCGCTGATCAGAGCTGCAATTTGCTTTTCAGAGGACTGTGCTGGGCTTTAGTATGCATGTCACTGCCCCAGTGGCTTTCATAAGCCTGGACACAAGCTAGACCCAAGAAAGAATGAAACGCTCCAAATAGGATTTAGCAGAGGCTTGAGGAGCTTTGGAAAGGTTTCAAAGATCAGACGGTATCAAAGGCTTATGAAGGCCTCGTTAGCTGAACCAGGATAATGGCATGGCAGGCTATCCCATTGGAGACACCAATGTCTGTATTATGTCAGTATGACAGGCACAGGGGAACAAAGTTGAACAGTTTCCACAGAGGAATTGGACTAAGATGAATATAATGAGCGAGCACCACATGTATCCATTCTACCCCTCTATTCTGCACCAATCAGTGCCATAACTCTTTGGCTAAATGATGATATGTGCTGAATGGGGCACAATAGCCTCCTCCTATTAGAATGCATTTAGTAAGCGATCCCTCCTGATGCTCTGTTCCGCCTATTTAGAGGATTTTCATTTTGTGCCTCTCTGGGAAGCAACACCAGTCTCGTTCCAGGCTCACAAAAACACAACAGGGGGTTAAACCTGGCACGAACCTTTAGGGACTCAACCATCTGCCTCTTCAATGTATGAAGACATATACACTGTGCTGTAGATCACCAGCTTTTACTAGCCCCAGGCTACTGTAACATGGAGCACGTGCACTACACATTTCATTATGCCTACACCATCTCCACTGAGGGGAACTACACCAATTATTACTTAGCTCCAAACTCATCGCAAGCTTCATAGATTCATGTCAAGGACTTGAGGAGCCTTAGTTAAACCTGTGAGGATAGAGGTCAATAATGCATTGGCTTCCATTGACCTATGAAGGCAGGGTAAATATAAAAGTATATGTCAGGTGTGTTTACTGCGCAGTAGAAAAAGCTATTATCGCTGCGCAGAGGTTAAATGATGCCAGATATCCGACATGAAGTCCAGAAAAAGGTTCATCATTTATCTCACATTTCTTCAAGAAATGATACAGCAGTCCATTTACAAGTTTACTCGGTGCTGTAAGATTTCGGGTTCCTGCTTACAATATTGCACAGATTTCCTTCATCATATGATATGCTAAATATAGACAAATCTGCACTTTTAAAAATCATCTCTAATTGATGGGGATCTAAAGTGTAACAGGTCAGAACCTACTTTATATTTGTCTGGAGCATGGAGCTGGCCATAAGGTTTTATGATTTATCCTACCTTCACTCCAGAATTCTGGCTTCAACAAAATCGTTAAATGGAGCTTTTCAGATTTTTTTTTTTAGCTCACTTGCACAAAAATTTAGCGACTTTTTGTATTTGTACACCAGGAACGCCAAATATATCACTGAGACTTTTTGAAAATAAGTTGTAAAAAAGCTGCAATCTCACTCCAGTAGGAGGTTGGAGTAGGAAAGCTAGAGTAGCTTCTCTTGATGAGTGTTAGGCTTATGGATAAGACAAGTTTATCAAACGACCTGTGACATTTGATAAATGTGGCATAAAGTACGCCAACGCAGACTCAAGCAAAACTGGCTTCAAATATTCCCCTCATGATAAGTTCCTACCTTTATGTTTACGGTGATAAGCTGATTGGTAAATGGGGCACACTGTACATAACTATTGAAAGGGAGTGTCTATGTGGGAAAAGTCACTGATAAACCGGGCACAATGCCTTGTAGGGCTGGAACAGCTGAATGTAATGATAACTTTCGCTTAGCGATCCACTTCTTCATTCTGGATAAAATGTACTCCTCCTCTTTTTTTCTGCCCGCTCCTCCATCTTCCTTTTGATTGACACATCAGGTTTCCTCATAGTCATCTTGCCTGAACCTGTCAATCAAGAAGGAGTGGGAAGGAGAGGAAGTAGGAGGACCAAAGGTGCACAGAGTGTCTTGGGCCTGTCCTCGATGCACTTAACACTCACAGCAAAGCTACCTGCATGAATCCTGCGCACTGGCATGTGGAATCTTCTTGGGTTTGTATTATAGACCAGTAGGCACTTCATGTGACAGTCTAGGGTGTCTCCTCTGATGCCTCAGATTCTCTAAAAGGACACAGTATTGCCGATCTGTACAACACTAATTATAGACTTAAAGAGGTTGTCCAGGATTTTACTATTGATGACCTATTCTCAGGACAGGCCATAAATATCAGATCGGCAGGGGTCCAACACCCTGCTCCCCTGCCGATCAGCTGTTTTAGAGTAGAAGTTGATGCCAGAATGACGCAGCTCCATCCATTGCATAGTGGCCGGGGCGGGTTACTGCAGCGCTGCTCTGATTGACGTGAATTGGAGCAACGCTGCAGTTACAAGCTCCGTCTTCTGTGAAAAGGGACATGGCTATGTAGTTCCTGTGACAGGTCTAATCTGAAACAGCTGATTGGCAGAGGTGCTGCCGATTGGATCTTGATGGCCCATCCTCATTATTAAAATCCTGGACAACCCCCTCAGCGTGGCTCATCAGTATCAATTGTCATTGCATGTATGGGCATCTTATAAAGAGACATTTATCATACTTTGAATGACTTCTTAAATATGTGTTGCAAACACTGATGAAATTAAGGACAGCTTTTAAATAATGGCAATCCCCGTAAGGGTGTATCAACAAGTGGGGCTTTGTGCAGTGATTATAAGGATGTGCAGCAAGGCTGTGGTGTTTTTGCTGTGAAATCCGCACCATAAATCGTGACATGGCCACCACTTAGGAATTAACCCGTACTGTACTGATAACTCTCCTCGATTGTGTGCACACGATTCTGTATGCCAAGAATGCAGATACATGTGAAGATAACCCTTCTCCAGAGAGGACCTCAGCATACATAAAGGACATCACAGTGTTTAGCCACGGCTCCAGTTCTCTTGATGTTATCACGCGCAGATCTATCTACTTCACGTATCTACAGGACTATCTGCTTCTCCAGTCCTCTAGGGGTTTGTAGCTTGAGAATCAAAGGTGGTCTGATTCTCACCCCCAGTTTAATCTACTCTAGGCAGCAACTTCCCACTCTTTGGTATATGTTATCAGAAGGCTGAATACATTGTGTACCAGAGCAAGTTGGAAGCATCCTGCTTGTGCACGCTTTTCAATTCAGACACATCCATTATTTTAATGATTAGGGCAGTGTGGTTACAGTCGTGGTGATTACAGCGTATTACTTTTTATGTGTAGTGAAATGGCTCAGCAATCTCTTTGAAGCACCCAGGCAGCTATTTTGATAATGTAATAAGGCTGCTCTACAAAGAAAGGAACACATAACACGTGGGGATGGATTCATTAGTGGAAAAAAGCATAGATATCTCCAACACATACAGTAACATGATGATCTGAGATATGATACGTGCAACCGGTGAGCTGATGCCTAGATTTTTTGTAGTATACTTTATATACGCCTATTAGTTTAAGCTGGGTTCACATCATGTATTTTTTCCTACAATTAACACATATGTTGGGGAAAAGGGGATGCAAAGCATAGTGAATTGTGCTTTTCTATCCTGCAGAGGCCAGCAAAAAAATAAAGAAAAAAAAGTATACATTAACGTATGTATATACATTTTTATTTTATTTATTTTTTACAATGGAATTCCATTGTGAGGATGCCACTATTTGGCATCTGTATGAGCCAATTATATCCGTTATATATATCTGTTTAACTTATATGTTTTGTTTTACTATGTAAGTCTATGGTGATGGATGTGTATGGCATCCGCCGGAGGCATCCGTTTAACGCAGGTATCCAGAACCAGATACCATTCTGTGCAGCCCTCAACCATCTGGTAGCAGACATGTATGTCCATGTCTTTTGGCTGCTGACATGTATTTTCATATGATCTCCCATTAGATGGGAGTCCAGGAATTATAAACAGACATTCCGTGTATATACTGTATGTCCGAGATGCCATAAATACAGTTGGTAATATCCCTGTAAGTTTTTGGCCCTTTGGATTGATTCAGTCTGACAACGTGGCCCCCAACCAAAAAAAGTTGTGCATCTCTGGTTTAACGTATACTTTTTTTGTACATAAACAAAAATGTGATGTGAACTCAACTTTAGGGCTCATGCACACGACCGTATGTATTTTGCATCCGCAAAAAACACGTATGGCACCCGTGTGCATTCCATATTTTCCATAACAGAACAGCTGACCTCTAATAGAACAGTGCTACGGACATACGGTAACGGAATGCACACAGAGTAATTTCCGTTTTTTTGCGGCCCTATTGAAATGAATGGTTCCGCATACAATCCCCCCCCAAAAAAAACGGAACGGACACGGAAAGAAAATACGTTCGTGTGCATGAGCCCTTTCCCTGATTTCTCTACCTGTAAGAGACCAGGTCAGTCTTTTGTTCCGTATAATGATATCTTTGGACATTGATCTAAGTGGAGCCAAAATGTAAAATCGAAGTTCTTGCTCTGACATTTATTATTATGGTTGTTTACTCAGCAGCCCCATGTGAACAATGCAGAATGTAACAAACATTTTTTGGCACATGCATTAAAAAGTCTTCCATGACCTTATTCCAGCTCATTGAAATGGAATAATTCCCCCATTCCCTCCCGTCTATTCCTTTACTCCACCCCTTCATCCAGGAGAGGGCCCATGTGCAGGACCAGGATATGGGCCCCCTAATGTCAGTCCGCAAATACCTGTGAATGAAATTCCTTTACGTGGTCCATTGCATATAATCTAACAGGCAGCAGAAAATAGCTTTTAAGGGGACATTACCCCTGCCCCCCCCCCCCGACCGTCTGGGTCCCTGTGCGGCTGCATAGGTGGCACATATGGTATGTCCGTCCTGCCCTCTGCTTTATTTTCCTCTCCCGATATAATGCCTCTATATCACGCAGCTTGGAGAGTATAACTCTTTAGTTGCCACAGAACTAAATGCAAAACTGTCAATGGCATGTTCTAGATACTGACATAACCGGCTAAAGATAGGAATTGTACTCATCCAGTCCTGAAGGACACTTTTAGAAGTCGAAACATGCATGAATATCATCTCATGGGCGAAATGTGTTTTTTTTTTCTCGTCACATCTGCTCGCTGTCACATAGAAACCTGGCATGAAACCAAGAAAGACAAGGTTAATTATCCAGAGGATCAACTATTTTTATCAGGTTATGGTCACACTCAATTGTTTAATGCTATTAAATGTCTGCCTATGTGTGACATTCAAGATCACCGCTTTGTCCTACTTTGTCTTCTTCTCCTAATTGTTCATTCTGTCAGTGGAACATATCAAGGGTGTGTTGTCTGTGCTGTGGAGCCTTGTCTGTAAGTTACTCTGGAGCTGTCCGCCGTATGTCACGATGCCTGCCTCCCTATCTAGTAACATTGCATTTACCTCGGTAAGGCTCACCATAGACAAAATATTTTCCTAAAACAAGCAGCTTGATATATTTTGATAACCAAGAGACACTTTTAAAATAACCAGATGCCACCTACATGCCACAATAATGCTGTTGGGCTCCTCCATTGTTTGAAAACATTTCCTGCAGGTTTTTGGCACTCTGCACACACCTTATACCGTTTAGTTTTTTGTTCTGTCAGCGCAGCCATGCAGCAGCATTGTATTAGCTAATTAGGATCAATGTTCATTGTTACAGGGGCTTTCCAATTTTTTTTTACTGATAACCTGACCTCTGGATTGGTCATCAGTATCTGATCGAGGAAGGTCCGACACCCAGGACCCCTGCTGATTACCTGTTTGAGAAGGCATCGGCACTCGCAGGAGCGTCACTGCCTCCTCGCAGTTTTGTCTAGACCATGTGATTTAACGTTCATGGGTCAAATGGCCTAGGAACAGCTTACCTTTATTGAAGCGAATGGGACTGAGCTGTGATACCAAGCACAGCCACTGTACAATGTACGACAATGTATGACTGTGCTACTACAAGCAACGGTTTCTTCCCAAATAGCTGATCGGCAAGGGTTCATAGTGTCGAACCTCCACCAACCAGATACTGATGACCTATCCAAAGGGTAGGTCACCAGTAAAACAGTCTCGGAAAACCCCTTTAATGGCTGCGTGGATTTTCCGGCTACTGCACGGCCATTAAATGCTTTGGCTTGCAAGTCCCCGTGGTACTCATGCTCATAAGGTGTCTACATCCCGTGCCGTGTGGCCGTACCCCTGTTATTTATTGCTTTCTCTTACCTGATTTCTGGAAACCTTTTTGCCTATTTTACCGTGCCTTGTGTAATATTTTGTTTGTTACCCTGCATTCCTATTGCCTTTTTTCTTCTCCTTAATCCTGTCTGCTCCTGATCCTAAGATTCTGCTCATTCCTATATGGTCTATCTCTTAATCTTCTGGTCCTGCCTGCATTATAAGCCCTTGCGCCGGTGCTCCTGCCGACGTACATCTGTTCCTTGTCCTGATCGTGCCCATTATGTCTGTCTGGCTTCATCAAGTTTGATCTCTGGATTTGTACCCCGGCTCTATGTTTTATCTGCTCTTTGGTAACATGATTGTTGTTTGTTAGACTTATTCAGTGATTAAGTATTGCTAGATTGTTTGAAAAGGTCCTGCAAAGTGTATAGACATATAGAAATATAACTGTTCTGTACCTATAAAGTTATGGTATAGTACCATGGAGTATATATACCTTTTGTATACAGTTGTATTGAAACATACAGTAGTGCTTTTAGTACTGTTGGGTCTGCGAATAGTGATGAGCGACAGGGGCTATATTCGAAGTTACGATATTTAGCAAATATATGGACGAATATTCGCCATTTATTGGCAAATTTGCGGTTATTTTCTTGATTGTGAAAAATCGTCAATGTAATATTCGTATGTTGCGCCCGCAATACAGGCGTGGGTCACTTTGGGTACATTTTGCTAGAACTACTAGAAGTTTACTGGGACTGGAGATAATGGTTGGCACGGCAGAACATTACAATAGCTTTATATGTGCAGGTAGAGCGCTCCAATATATATTCGTGATTGCGAAAATCGGCAATCAATGAAGCACATATTTTTGCGCAATATGTGCAACTGGGTAACATCACAGCACTATGTATATATGGACAGCAGAACCCTACCTAACACCTGCACTCGACCCTATCAGCTACACTCTAAATCAATGCAACCTACACTGAATATCTCCCCCTAACTATCTGAATTATATATCTAAGTTAACTGTCTAATTATAAAGCAAAGCACAGAGCAGAAATCACTCTGTTGTCTCTCTCAGATCTCTATTACACTACAGAAAATGGCTGCTGGGGAGGTTCTTATATAGTAAGGGGTAGGCAACTTTCCTATTGGTTGCTAGGGATGTTGCTAAGTTCAGACAAAGATATTGCAGCCGTCTCATTGGCCCACAAGCAAGAGGGAGGTTACTGATAGGAACAAAAAAGAGAAAATTCAAAATTATGAATATATAGCACTATATTCAAAATATTCCCGAATTCTCGAAGTTGCGATATTCGCAATAAATATTCACGCCCAACACTGTCTGCGAGATCCCAATGTAATCTGGCCAGAGATATGTAAGGAAACCCTTTTGGCATACATTAAAGCATATAGGCATGTGAGTGGCATATAAGCTGGCAATACACCACAGATGTGTTATGAATCAAACCCCTCTGACCTCTGAATTATCACTATTAACTCTGCTCCTCATTACAGGACTTATGGTGCATGACATGTCTACTACTAACCCTGCTTGCTTTTGGGCACCACCAGTTGGGGACCAGATCTAAAGCCATTCTTATTCTGTTAATGGTCCCTTAGTGGCTGGCTAAGGATTAAGACAAATAGGATTTTGTTCACTTAGTGCATCTACTGGAGAACCATGACCAGTATGGTCTATGTACCATCACTGATCAGAAATATATGACACGATCACAACCTTCAATGAAAGATATCAATGAGCAATATGGTAGCCTAACATACAGGGGCAGATTGGCCAACTGCCCTACAGGAAATTTTTAGGGTAGGCCAATGCTCAGGGGGCTGCCCGATCCCTCCTCATTATTGCTGCCCGGGTACATAATGATCTGATGCGGTCAGTGGTAGTTAACACTGGGAGAATCAGGTACCTTGCTGGGGGCCACTGGGGCCCTCCTGAATTGAGTTGTATTGCTATCCTCAGGTGATACAGTTTAATACTGCAACGGGGCATAGAATTCTATGGCAAGGTACATAAATATGCCCTTCTGTTCAACCTCATAGCCCACTATATGACCAGTGTATAAATGGTGCAGTGACACAGGCATCTCAGGCCGCAGGGGGAAAAAAACATCTGTATGCTGCATTAGACGCAGCAACTTGGAACAGGACTCAGGTATTTTCTTTTTTTCTCTTTTTCTTAACCACTTAGGGAGCATACAACTGGGGGCACTATAGGGGTCCTTATTTGGAGAAATCCTGACTGCATGCTTAAGTTAGACCTGATTTGGTGCTGGGGCCCACATCTGACCCCCTAAAGAGGGCAGAATGTGACAGGTAATTATGGTCGCCTCAGGGGGAGAGCTTATGGAGAGGTATTCTGTGGTAAACTATGGTATTGCTGACCCCGCCTACTAATGTTGGCCACATCTACTTGTGTTGACTTCCTTCTGTCAACTTGGACCCACCTACAACATGGAGGCCACTTTTTTTTTTCCAGGGCCACTTTAAGTTCCCAGTCCACCCCTGCTAACATATGGAAAGACTGAAAGTGAAATAACACTCCCCATATGACGGCCCATGATTAGTTGTCTCGGACAAAACATTTTACGAGTTATGTCTATTACCCTTTTTAATATGTAATAGAACAAGTATTCTGTTCTGGTTACCTGGATTTGCTTTCTAGGCAAATCCATGGGTAAAACACACTACCATGTGGGATGAATGGCAATATGATTTCAGTTCTTGATTATTCCTGCTGGAAGTCATGAACAAATTGCTAGAAAGTTGCAGTGAAGATTCAGCTGGGTGTTACCAGTGAAGAATGTTTCCCTGCACTAGTAGCGCTGATTGTATAAACACCCACTACTGGTAATGCCCATCTGGACCTTCATTGCAAATTGCACATCCTAAAAAGAACCATAAGAATAGATGCTCCAGAATTGTTACATGGGAGATGCATTTAGTTGTTAAAACAGACATGTCAGGACAGGAGAGGTTGCAGATCCTACAGTATTTTAATGGTCTGTCTAACCTTGACAGACATTAATTCAAATGAGACTGTCTGGGAGATCAGTCAATCCCTGAAGGCGTCTAGTATACCCTGTCTGTCGAAAGAAGAATGTGCAACATTCATTCAAGCAGGGGACCCGTGTTCGGTTTCATAGAACTCACCCTCATAATTGGGTTACCAAGTAAAACATGGTGTGGCCAAGTCTTTTATAATGGCTTATTCTGCTTCTTTAATGGCTCTCTGCTATGGTAGAATGAGGTTCAGGAATGACACCCTCAACTATGTTGCCCATATCCCATATCGGGCAGATGTTTTTTCATGACATCCCATTTACAGCTAGTTTTCCACAATGAAGAAAGCCTTATTTTGATAATATACAGTGTAATGCTAAGGGCAGTGTGAAATACTTCAGTTTTATATCTGTCATCTTTAAACTGAGCAACAAAAGCTTGTATTTAGCAACTTTCCAAGCAATTCTCTATAATGGAATTAAACAGAATAAATGAAGGACTGTGGTATTCAATCACAGCACCTCTAGAAGCCATTTATTGAAAGAGCGCAGAAGGGTGCAGACAAATATCGCAGAGCCGTAGAGATGAATATGCAACAGGCTGCCTCATATAGCTCAAGCTCAAGCAGCACATCACAGCACAGCTTGCAGGTAATGACCATATGGCCTTTCAGGTTGACGATATGCTTTGCTGATCCGGCATGAACAGTACCATTAGAGGACATAACAAGCCCCAGCCTGGTAGACGGCTTACGATGTGCCAGGACAGATCAAGCATACAAGGTGTACAATTTAGACATTTGTTAAGCTTTGTTTGCTTTATGTAGAGGCAATTTTCTTCACAACTTCTGCAAAGCTGAACTAAAGAAATAGAAGCCATTTCTCGCTTCACTAACAGGTCAAGTTTTTTGTTTTGTTTTTTTTTTATTTTATTTTTCAATATTCATAATCAGAAATATAATTTCCTTATATAAGCTTGATCCACCCCACTGGAATACTGAGAGTTGATGTAAACGGCAAGGACTGGTCATTACACAGTCAATTAATGGTAATTATTCTGGCATGATTTAATGGGTGGGCCGCTCGTATTAAGTGATACGTTATTTTCTTTTAATTGTGGTGAGCTCAGTCTCCAAGTGCATCCTTACAATACCCTCTCTGATTGCCTTCTGTTGCCTGTTTATGCCAGTTGGCTCTATCTTTTGTCACATGGAGCTTAGACTTAACATATACAGCAACCATCTAATCCCATGCCCGCACAGTGATCATATATGGTGAAGATGTCCTGGCATGTGAATGAAGCAAGCCTTAGGCTAATGAGAGACTGTCTGTTACTTTCCAACCCAATAGCAGACTGAGCATCTGGCCACTTTCCTCCTCCTTAGACATATACCCAGTTTGTCTTTAGGTATGGAATTACTGCTCTCGCTAACCAAATTCATCTTACACCCAAACTGAGCATTATCCTTGGATACGCAGATACGGCACAGCCACCAGGATTAAGCAAATGTCATTGAAAGTATCAACCCTTAGATCCCTACAGGGAGTTAAAAAAACACCCTGCGCAACTGATCCTCTGAACAAAAGCTTCTTTTTGTCGTGTCAATAGGCTTTTTAGTGTCTGAAAGGAGCCCCAGTGTTCATGTGAACCTTGCAGTAGACAAATGTCTACCAATCATGAGACTAAACAAGCCACAAAGCCTTACATTGGAGCAGAATGGGAAAGGATAGCTTGCAAAGTCTTATGTCAGTATTGTAATACTCGTGTGCAAACACTTGCATCACATGATGGATAAAATCTATTGAAAAGTTTGGACATAGTTTTAGGAAAAGGGCCCGAATTCATCTCATCTTTCTTCTGCTATGAAAGGGGAAGATGCGGGATAGAATCTCCTGAGTAATAGGATTATCTTTCTAGTTTCAAGTTCTATATAGCATGTAATTTATTTTTAATTAGGATTAGATCTAGGGGTATAGGAAACCTGAACTTGGAAAGGATTTTAAGGGTAGGATTTTTCTATCAGAGGACCTTGTTTGCCCTACCAGGGTTTTGGATGTAAGTAGTTTTAATGAGAAAATCAAGAATAGATCAGATAGATTGAAATTCAGAAAAAAGTTACTCTGAATGACACATTATATCTCCGCAGAGAAGTTTTTAAGTGGAGGACAATTGCAACAGTTTCCATACTAAGGTAAACATGGGTCATTCATACATGTATTCAGGGGCGGATTGGGAACTTAAGTGGCCCTGGAAAAAAACTAAAAGAGGCCCCATGTTGTAGAGGGTCCAAATTGACACAAGAAGACAACACAAGTAGGAGGGGTCAGCAATACCATAGCTCAAAATACAGTCCCAGCAGAACCATATACCACAGAGCAGCAGAATATATTGCCCCACACTGGCCACCAATGATTTTAATAGGGGGGGGGAGGCCGCACACTGGCCACCAATAATGTTAAATGGGGGGGGAGGGGGGAAGGGGAGGCCACACACTGGCCACCAATGATTTTATTAGGGGGGGGGGGGGAATGGGAGGCCGCACACTGGCCACCAATGATTTTAATAGGGGGGGAGGGGAGGCCGCACACTGGCCACCAATGATTTTAATAAGTAGGGGGGAAGGGGAGGCCTCACACTGGCCACTAATGATGTTAATAGGGGGGGGGGGAAGGGGAGGCTGGACACTGGCCACCAATGATTTTAATAAAGTGAAGTTCGGGTCCCCATTGACTTCAATGGGGTTCGGGTACGGGTCCAAGTTCGGATCAAGTTCGGGTCCCGAACCCGAACTTTTTTTTAAAGTTCGGCCGAACTCCCCGAACCCGAACTTCTAGGTGTTCACTCAACTCTAATCGTTATTATTAGTACAGTTATTCATAGTATTTCTACTCTGAGCGGGGACCGCTGCAATACAGTGAGTGCACCGGGCCCCACTGACATTACATTCACAATAAACAGCGACACTGTTAAGGGAGAATCTGTGGATGAAACATAGAATACGATGCTATGTGTCATCTACAGATACTCCCATAACAGTGTCAGCCACAGACCCCCCATAACAGTGTCAGCCACAGACCCCCCATAACAGTGTCAGCCACAGACCCCCCATAACAGTGTCAGCCACATATCCCCTATAATAGTGTCATCCATATACCACCATAACAGTGTCAAAACTAATGTTCTAGCGCCCGTTTTTGTAACAGGCCTAATGTCTAGTTCATTATATTTGGATATGGTCTACCACTGAGGAAGGGGCGTATACTCCGAAACGCGTATGGAGTGACCTGCAGTTTGGAGTAGCCACATAAGTCCGCGGACTACATTTGGAGCTACAGAACAGGAGAATACAAAGATAAGACAAAGTCCATACATCGGACGCTCCGCTGAATGCTTCTCCTGCTACAGGACCTGCGAACAAGGCACACCTACTCCTAAAACGTCACGTCACGTAACCGGTCACGTGACACGCCACCTTCCATTACGATCCAGCGCGGGACGCCGCGCTTGGTTTGACCGGATCACACGCGTGACTACAGGAGTGGTAAAGTATATGCTGATTATACAGACATCTGTGCATTTATTACCTATATCCTAAATCCAAAAGGGACGTTTATAGTGCCAATTATTAACCAAGCGGACGTCCTAGAAAAGAAAAGTCTGGTGCTATCCCCTGATCATCTGTGTTCTATTATTTTGGATTGCTCTGGACTATAACTACTAAGTGGATTAGTCTCATAAAAGTGACTACGTTTTAGTGGACATTCTGGCATTTGTGCGGTCATCCACCACATTGGCTCTACGCCTTTTAGGATTTTATAAGATTCTATGAAGTTTTATACTGTTTTTGTCTGCAATAAATTTATGTATTGACACTGAGATCCAGGTTTTCTGTATATTGAGTGCCCCCCACTATTTGCATTGTATTTTTCATTATATTTGGATATGGGTCATTAAATTGCTGTAATTGCCTTAAAGCGTTGCAAAAAAATGTGTAGATTAAAAACAATTAAGAAAATTGGGGCATATCTATGGTGTGTGCCTCGTGTGTGGATTATTGAAGTTGGTGGATTATGGGCCCTCAAGAATGTATCTTGCAACTCTATGATTGTCTTTGCACTGTTAGATAAATGCAGACGAGAGTTTTCATGTTCCACAAGGTTCTGCATTGTTCAGTAACTGTGATTACAGATGTAGGTATTTAAAAAAAAGAAGGAATGGGGGAAACAATTACATAAAAAACTTAGGTCAAGTTCAAGTATAGTGATCCCCCCCCCCTTTTCAGATGGACTTTCTCGTATTTTCAAAAGCATGTATTGTACATAGACATCTTTCAGTACATTGCCTACATAATGCTACCATTCCCCAAAAATCACCCAAAATAATCCCATACAATTCCTACATAACATCTCCAAGCCTTATAATACTGCCATATAATGCCCACATAACACTGCTATATGTTTCCCACAGAGTAGTGCCATTTAATGCTCAAATACAAATCCCAGACATTCAGTGTACAATACCACCACACAATACCTACACCGTTAAGCGATATTTCAATGCAGTCGAGCTTTACATGATTCTGGTTGCTTCTGAGTCTGGTTTTTAGGGCTGACTAAGGCCTTGTGCACACGACCGTATGCGTTTTGCGGTCCGCAAATTGCGGATCCGCAAAATAAACAGATGACTTCCGTATGGCATCCGTTTTTTTTGGGCGGATCCGTTATTTTTGCGGATCCATTGTAATAATGCCTATCCTTGTACGCAAACTAAAAAAAAAATAGGACATACGAAAACGGAATGCACAAGGAGCACCTTCCGTTTTTTTTGCGGACCCATTGAAATGAATGGTTCCGCATATGGTCCGCAAAAAAAACGGAACGGACACGGAAAGAAGATACGTTTGTGTGCATGAGGCCTAAAAAAAGTGGCTCCTGGGAGATTTCCACCTTTAGCACTTCCTAAAACAGACACTTCCTATGGTGGCATGGCATGCTGTTAGGAATGCCTTTGGCACTGCTATTCATGGTCCATACCCAAATTATTTTCCATTGTGCAATGGAACATATTTCAGATTCAAAATAATGCATTGATTTGGCCAGACAATCCATGATTTAGGCTAGGGCAGGGGCGTAGCTATATGGGGTGCAGAGGTAGCAGTTGTTACCGGGCCCAGGAGCCTGAGGGGGCCCAAAGACGCTTGTGCCGCATAGGAAGACACACAAAGCCTGAGGGAAGGGGGCCCAAGCTGAACACTTGCACCAGGGCCCATGAGCCGTTAGCTACGCCCCTGGGCTAGGGCTACATTGTGACAGTAGTCACGGCCAGGATTGCAGCGCAGCTGTGATCCCATAGAAAAGAGTCGCAAAAATCCAGAAATAGTTAAATTACTTAATTTTACTTATTGTACTAACCTGAAGTAAACTGCAATGTCGAGCTCTTATGTGTCTTTTATAATAGAAGAACTGACTGTACCATGTGGCAAACAAGCTTTTGTGTGGAATTAGGCATGATGATATTCAGGCTATTCATATTATTTTAATATGAATATTCATGGATGATGTAAAACATATCTACTCCATGCGGAAAGAAAAATAGCCCAATGTGGTGCCTGATATTATGCGCTAGAGGGCTTAATATAGAGTTAGGAGTAAAATGCATTTGTAAGGACTTTATCAAGACTTAATTTATAGAAAATACAGTAATCTTCTTTCAGGCTGTCAACAAGGGATCATGAAGGACTAGTCTTGCCAACCAATCTGATTATTTTTTATAAGTTAAGTTGCAATCTGGATTTCGGTAATGCAGTATAGTTGACATATATATAGATTTTTCCAAAGCACTTGTACAGCACATGGAGACCTGCCATAAATTACAGATACCAGGGTGCTGTAGAACAAACACAAGTATAAAATTATTACATTTGGAAATGAAATACACAAAGACAGGCTCACCTGCTTGTGCAGCTCAGCTGGTTACACACATTACATAGCTTGGCCAAACGCTTGTTTGTTCAACAGCTTTCTTTCCTGACTGCCCCATAAATAAGTTCAGCTAGGATTATCATGAATGTTTATTTCAAAGGGAAGAGGAGAATAAGCTGCTGTGACGCTGGCCACACACATGAGATAAATGTAGGCTGAACCTACTGAAGTTGGTGGGACCGTTGACCATCTCATATATATGGGGACCATGTGACTCTCCCCCGATGATCCTGCCCGTTCCTTTTGTTCTTGGGGAGATAGGCTGTCAGCAGCTTTCATTCCTCTACCCTTTCAAGACACATGCCTGCTTGACGAGCTTGCGAGTGCATGGAGGGTTTGGTAGATACAGCTATTGGCCAAACAAGTGTTCTCATGATAGCTATTTACCTTGGAAAGAAAAGGTCATGCATGGTGAGGACTGTTGCGCGGCCTCCAAAATTTAGATTGTTTGGTTTGGTCAACTTTAAGCTGATATCTATGGTTAGCATCGATCTTTCATTTCAAACATGCCGCATCAGCAATTTTCATGTAGTACCTTTTTTGTATCAAAGAATATGATAAGCTCCTATAGTAAACTACTGTTAATGTTACTCAGTTCTGAAGGAGAGACAATTGATCAAGAAAGTTAATGAAGGTGTAACCTTAAATGTGCAAATGTATTAACAAGATTGCTATTGGGCCACACAGTTGGTTTCTTGATGCAGTTTTTGAAGCCAAAACCAGGAGTAGATTTAAAAAAGTGGACAAATCTGATCTGTCGCAGGGTTAAAAGAAATAGAACAAATGGTACAGTAATGGGGAGTAACCTGAAGCTCCTGACCCCCAATTTAAAATATGTAACACCTCAAAAAAAGATTTAAAAAAAAAACATGGATTGATTCATATGTTTTCTCTTTTTTGGAAAATATATAAGACCGCCTGATTTTTCATTGATATTACTTTGTCTTTTTATGTGGTGGGGGACATTTGGTGGGACCGTTGACCGTTTGCCCGCTTTGCCACCAGGGCTTGGATATGACTGCTACCTTTGAGCCATTTATTGTTTGGCCCTGTACAGTACCCTTGTCCTGTTCTGGTACAATGTTAGTTTCTACTCTTTACGTGCAAGATGATGTCCTCAAATGGTACCACAGATACAAAATAAGTGGACAGAGCCTGCACCTATCAATCAATACATGTTAACATGTTTAAATTGTATTAGCTAGTAAATTATATGAGTAATAAACCCCTATGTTATGTCCTTGAGTTTAATACTGGTGTCATTTGAACTTTACACTATAGATTTAGTATAATTTGAATGTAAAAGTTTGTCTCCAATTGATTAGTAAACCTAATAAGTTGCTGCATTTTTCCGTGAACACTTACTGTATATGCCCATATACTGTCATGTATTGTAGCTGATATCTATTGAATTATAATGAGAGGTGCATTAGAACTTCCATTATCTAAAACTCACTTCTCAAGGGTCAAGTGTGAGCACTCCTATGACGCATCCTGTCAAGTGGTGCAAATGTTAAACTGTTAATAGGCAAGTAATGTATTATATTGAATGATTCCACTTAAATGCATTTGTGCATTTTATGTAGCTGCACTTTTTATGATTATAATGGAAGAAAGTAAAATGCACTATGTATAACAACAACAGCAAAAATGCTAATGTATAACATTTGCTCTAGGAACAATCCATGAACTATATGGAATAGTTTGCAGTTTAAGATATAAAAAGGCACTTAAGACATGGAAAAGAAATAAATGCTGTAAGTGTCCATCCCCTACACTCAAGTACAATAATGTCATGCCTGATGTCACGCTCCTTTATTGTGCCAATCCCCGCACTATTAATGCGCACCTGGGATGGAAATTTTGCATCTCTGACATTTAAAAATGCTAGTGAAGAATTACTTTGTTAAGAGTCGCATTCCATTGAATGTAGCTGTCGCAATGATGGGGAATGGCGATCGCACAGCCCCATGTCATTGAACCCCTCTTATGGATGCTGTGTTTACCGTCGATTGCGGCATCTGAGCATCACATTTAACCTATCAGGGGTTATTCTGGGGTTAAAAATATATATATATATGTACTCACCTCATCTATTTGCTGGCAAAGAGGCCGTTGTTGCCATCTTGATTGAAGAAAACGCACCAAATCTCGCGTGAGCCGACGTGATGATGTCACCATGTCATCACACTGGGTGGATGTGGTGACATCATTACTGATGAGGTCACTGCACCTGGCCAGCTTGATGACATGGTGATGTCACATGGCAGCACGCACAAGATTTGGCATGTTTTTTCCATCAAGATGGCTGCAACAGTCTCTCCGCTAGGAAATGGATGAGGTATGTATAATTTTGTTTTTTACTGCCATTACAGAAAAAATTGATTCATTACCATGAAGGCCAAGGAAATTTGTGACAAATCGAATTTTTTTGTGAAAAATCCTAGCATGGTAGTATAAGGGGTGTGACCATGAAATTTGTTATTTTTCCATTTTTGCATTCCTGGGACATATGGTATGTGCTCCCTTTTTCCACTGATGATCAAACTTAGACACCACTTGGTTATTTGGGAGCTTTTATGTATTTATTTTTGTTGTAACTTTATTATTTTCTGATATATGCATTGACTTATGACATTACTATTGGACTGTAGTCATAATTGGTCTCTGTTCGGTTGGCGGTATCTATCCCTTGTCAGGGACAAATAGGGCCTATCAGGAGGTTCCTGACATGGGATCGCCCCTATGGGGACGGCCATTCGCTAGGCAGGGCCTGTAGTTTGATAGGGCAAGTGTGCGGGTGAGATATTTTTCCTTTGCTTGTCCCGTCCAGCCTGATTGTCAATTGCTTTTTATGGGCACAATCTGGGTGAGTTTTAATGATCATCAGTAAAGGTTACGTTTTACACTAGTGAAGGTACTCTGTGATTATATTATAATTAATATACACTAGTGACTACCTGGCATCTGATGTCGATATCTATCAGAACTGTGATACATCCATATTTATCCAAATATATACTCCTGTCTTTCATCATTTTTCTAGGTCCATTATTTTATTGACTTTTCCTATCCTAGATTTTTTACTTTCTCTTATTTTTCTCATCTAATTCACTTGTCTATCATTCATTTGTCATACCTTTGTCTTACATACTATTAGTCTGTCTCTGTTCTGTCATCTGTGCTCCTCGTATTAACATTTCTCCATTGAGATCAATGTTCTCTGTTTATCAATCCACAAGCCAAAAAGAGAAATTTGGAAGAAATGAGCATGTGTTTAAACTGTAATTATATATATATTTTAAGCATGATTATCATTTATGCCATACACTTATTTGTGGGTGCCCTCTCCCTACTCAGAAGTGGGGCCGCAATTATGGCCGCATATAGCCACCATTCAGTCCCACAGGCTTCAGACCGGTAGGCAGTAGATCGGCGAAAGAGGCCACAATGACGTGACAGCGACCTTCTGCTCCTGGTCTCACATGATCACATCATCACAGGAGCGAGGATGTCATGTTGACCACCTGTGCCGAGATGCAGCAACACAGGTCACAGATCACAAGAGGGAATGGGAGTGAGGTAAGTGTTTGTTTGCTTTCTTACCTTAAGCAATAGCATTAGTAGTACTAGGGGGGGGGGGGGCATCATATATACTGGCACTGGGGTAGGGGAAAACATCATCTATACTGGCATTAGGGTTGGGGGTAGGCATCATATATACTGGCACTGGGGTGAGTGGAGCATTATATACTGGCACTAGGTTGGGGGGGGAGCATTTTATACTGGCAGTAGGGTGGGGAGAGCATTATATACTGGCACTGGAGGGGCATTATATAATTGTATACTGACTGTACAGGGGAGAAGCATTATATACTGACACTGGGGAGTGCATTATATTCTGGCTGTATATGTGGGACATTATATATTGGGTGTACAAGGGGGAGACTTATGTACAGGAATAACATGGAGGATAGAGGAGCATTATATACTGGCACTGCGGGGACACATATATATACTGCCACTATGTGGGGTATATATATACTGGCACTAAAGTTGTGGATGAGCATGATATACTAGCACTACAGAGGGCATATATACTGGAACTAGATAGTGGGGCAGAGAAATATTATATATTGGAACTATGAGAGAGCTATATAATACAGGGGGCACTTCAGGAGGGGCATGATAAATATTCGGGGCACTGGTGGGATTATTACTACCAAAGATACTGTTGGGGCATTATTATTACTGGGCAAAATATAGGGGGTATTGCTACTAATTTTTATATTATCACTATTGGGGCACTATTGCCAATGAGGGCAGTCTGGGAGTACTATTACTATGGGGGGCTATCTTTATGGCCTGTTATTTCTGACAATATAGTGTTTTTACGCATGGGGGAGCACAGTGGGCATATTATTGGGGGTAAGAGCGGGATGGGTTTAAACAAATTTGGGGGCTGATATGGGGTCTGTATAAATTTGGGGGCTGATCTGGGGTCTGTATAAATTTGGGGGCTGATTTGCAAAATTTGCAACAGTCCCCCATGTGCTATATAGTAATACTGGTGTCTTCTCATATAGGGTTGGGCAATATCAAAATTATTCCCACGATAACAATATTAAGAAATGTATTGCAATAATTTAATATGTATAGCAAGAAATACTAATTTAGAAGAAAAAATGAAAAAACACTTGGGGAAACACAGATGTTATACTCTGTGGGGCAGTACTGTATACTGTATGGGGGCATCAAGGAGAGATTATACTAAATGGGGCCACAAGGAGAACATATACTGTATAGGGCCATAAAATAAAATGTCTCCGTGTTGCCCCCATACATTATAGTAATGCCTCCTTGTGGTCCCACTGTCCCACACCATGTAATAAGACTTGAGCATACGGATTTAGAAATTAATGGGACTGCATTTAATCTACAAAAAATGCGGATCAGATGTGGACCAAAAATACAGTCGTGTGCATGAGGCCTTAAAGACATATCTGGGTGGACATTACAGACAGCGCTGCTAACCATACAGGGTAATACAGAAACACATATGTATCTCTTACATTCAGTCATGTCTCCTCTGATGTAGATGTTCTCTTTTCTCTTCTTCTCTATCGTTTGGAGATCAGACCGTCATAATGATTTCCTTCAGTGGTGTCTTGTCTCTGCAGAGTTAGATACACAGACATCTTAGATTCCTCACATTTCCATCCTCCTCCCCCTCCTGGTGTCCCAACATTTATATCATGCTACTATCAGCAATACTGTGACCGCCTCCCCCCCCCCCCCCATTACCATCAAACACTATACTGCAGAAATAATAGTGCCACACAGATATTCCCCCCAAATAGCTCACAGGTGAGGGATAGGATAATGCCCTCATATATAATGCCCCCCATAGCATAACATCCTCATATATAATGCTCCCCCTATAGCATAATGCCCTTATAGATAATGCTCCCTCCTTGTAGCATAATGCCCTCATATATAATGCTCCCTCCTTGTAGCATAATGCCCTCATATATATTCCTCCCCCAATTTAGCATAATGCCATCATATATGATGCTTCCCCCGTAACATAATGCCCTCATATATAATGCTCCCCCTGGTGTTGCCATAGATAGATGTACAAAAGGCCAGAAGTCTCTTCTTTCTTCAGACCTCAGGGCCTGAGTTGCTGCTTCCCAGCACAGGCAGTCGCAATGACATCACCGCAACCTCCTACACCCGGTTACGGGTGGCACGATGACGTGATTACATGCCTACTCTATCTCGCCGTCCATGACCCGGTGCAGGCGGTCACAATGATGCAATATCGCCATTTCTTAATGTTTCACCATACCATAGCTACCGGTATATTGCCCTACACTATTACCATATAGCAGACGGGGCTGAACACGCCTGGCCAAAGACATCTGTGTGTAATGGTCTTGACCAAATGGAGAAGAAAAGGAAAGTAAAGAATTGAAATCCTTGGAGATGTCAACTGCCAGTCATTGGAGGACCCCAGACTGCTCTCTTATATGTGGTTTAATCTTTTTATTATTTATTATTAATTTTGTGTTTTAATCTTTTATCTGATCGGTAGGGGTCCAACAACTGGGACCCCCACCAGTCAGCTGTTTTGGAAGGGACCAGCGCTCCTGTGAGTGCTTCGACCTTCTCATAGCTTAGTCTAAGCCAGTGATGACATGTTCATTGGTCACGTGTCCTAAACGCAGCTTAGTTCCACTCAAGTGAGTGGGATTGAGCTGCGATATTAAGCACAGCCACTGTACAATGTACGGTTCTATATTTGGTAAGGTGCGAGAAGGCGACGCCACTCACACTCACACTGGTATCATCTCAGTGTTTGTGTAAGGGGTCCTAGAGGTCAGACCCCCACCGGTAAAATACTGGTGACCTCTAAAGACAATAGGTCATCAGTTAGAACGAGTCAGAAAATGTTGTTAAGTCCTTGCTCTTTGAAACGTTGTACTAATATATATATATATATATATATATATATATATATATATACTATCGGTCATAATGTATTAGATTTTTATCATATGCATTGTACTACTGATCATAATGAACAGAATCTTTTTCTATATATAAAATTTTTCTGGTGACAAATATAATTCTATTATTTAGACTGAAAAAAATCCCCTCTGGCATTTTATACATGGATGACACGTCTCTGCATCAGCACAGTACCTCCAGTTTCTGAGCTGAGGATATTCACCAGATGACTCTCACAGTCCTTAGCCCTTTTACCTCTATCAAGGTGGCCACTCTCCAGCTCCAAAATATCATTACAATGCACCTTAGAGACCTGTTTAGATGAAAGCAACTATAAAAATGCAAATTGTTTTATCTCTCCCAGGCTTTGCAATCAGCACACACTTGCAATTCCTTAGAGATAGAGAAATGCTACTTCTTAGCTACTGCAGCTGCTGATAGAGAAACTCTCGACAGGAAGAAGATTTTAACTCCTCACTCAGCTATTTTAGGTCAGTAATATCCCCACGAAGGACAAAAGGCTTGATCAGCTCTGTACCCGCAAATCTATGCATTTATTCATGAAGAAATCTATTGTATATTGTACATATTGTATCCTCGTGCATAAATATCCAGGAATAATTACAGTATATAAATGCACCTTTTGGTTCTCACCAAGACAAAGTCATTTATAACTCAGGGGATTTTCATTCACTGTATTATACAAGTATAATACATCAGATTTTGTGAGTCTAGTGATAGCTGATGTGTACTGAGAAGGTATACCCAGAGGCATAAATACGACTGATGGAGATTAGGAGGCTGATTGCTTTTGTGGGGGAAATAATGCGTCTCCGATTCTCCCTGAGTAGTATTTATCTTTGTGCCGCTAGTATTGGAAGGCATGATGTTAAAGGATTAGCTGTCTTATTGAACTCCAAACTCCAGCAACATCAACAATCTCTAGCACATAAACCCTGTATTACAAATTTGGTATCCCGCATGGAAACGAGCAAAGAAACACTACAAATGGCTTAATCCCATCAAAAACTTTAAACAATGTCAATTACAAGCGTGGCACGCCAGTATTCTAATTCAGTCTGCTGGTAAATAACATGTCTAGCACAGACGAGACTGATAATCGGCTGCTGCACAGAGGACGCTGGGCGTGCCAAACTCATGCATTGCTTTTCCAGAACACTGAAGCTCAGTCAATTGCAGGGTGGGAAATTTTTGATATCTTTGCCTTGTAATATAATATTAATAAATTGCATATGTAGACTCTGTGTAGGGGAAAGATAAGTAGTGCCCTGGAATTAAAGACTATGGACACCTTTTTTATTGCATTGTACTCATTTTGGGCTAAAAATAATTTTTTCTATTGGTCGTTATTAATAATTTTCAACAGTTATTCTTCTACAGCTTTCAGTTCCAGTGCATTTGTAGACTAGCAGGCTCTACTTCACACTAAATCTGTCCCTTGGATCTGTAGCCCTCATCTCTGAACTTATGAAAACGGGAAACACTCATTTAAGGCTACTTTCACATCTGCGTTTTTTCTGGATCCGGCAGGGGATAAGCAAAAAAGCATCCAGTCAATAATACAACGGTCTGCATCCGTTCAGAACAGATCTGCTTGTATTATCTCCAAAATGAACAAGACGGATCCGGCACCTAAACCATTGTAAACCAATGAGCCGGATTAGGTTTTTTTGTGTCCGAAACAATTGACTTACATTATGTTTCATGCCGGATTCATCTTGATCACTATGCTGTTTGCAGTGCCTTGGATCTGGCATGGGAACGCAACAAAATGGAATGGAATGCATTCTGGTGCACTCCGTTACAGTTTGTTCAGTTTTGTTCCCTTTGATAAGGAATAGGGACAAAACTGAAGCATTTTAGCATTTTCCTCTGGTTCTGGGACCCTGTGCTGGATCTCAAAACTGGCAAGAAAAACCCAAATATGAAAGTAGCCTAAGCTAAATTCTTATCATACTGATATCCATTTAGCTACAATGAGTGTTTATGAGGGGTTAGGAAAGTACAGAAAAGGATACAGGTCGAGACAGTCCAGCAACTCTCTGAAGAATTCAGTGTGAAGCTGTAAAAGAAAAACTGTCAAAAATTATTTAATAGTAACCAATTGAAAAATGATTTTTAGTAAAATTCAATAATAATAATAATAATAATAATAATAATAAATTGCCTGGCAAAATTTGTCCATAGTCTTTAATGCTTTAAAATGAATGTTTTATTTTATTTTTATTTTTTTACAGTGGTTACGCACGCTGCTAAGTGCCCGAAATCACTAATATGCCATCATTATCTGGTTGGTGGTGGTACAACTGCTGGCGAGTGATACTGAGCAGATTAGCCACAGTCCCTTTGATCTAGGGATGGGTGGATTCCTACCTAAAGGTGGTAACTATATGTGTATTTTGTATACATTTGGCTATGTATATGGAATGTGGTGGTGTGTGTGTGGGGGGAATGAGGCGTAGGAAGAGTAAACAGTCATCTGGGCTACATTCTGCGGCTACGATCTTGGCTGTGACACCTGTCGTACAACCAAAGATCACTGTGTATTAGTATAGCCATTGAACAGAATGGGTTCGCTGCCTATCTGGCAAATTGCTCTGGCCCCAAAATTACATAAACATCCAGCAGTGTTGGATTTCTTTGCAATTCTGGAACTGCTGCAACTGGTGAGCTGCACTGCAACCCCCATTTGTTCAGTTTCTGCATTGCTACACAGCGATCTTTGGTTGTGCAACGGGTGTCACAGACAAGATCACCACGTGGTCAAAGTTGTAACATATTAGTTTATGGAATCCATGGGAAAAAGCCTCATAATCCTTCTGTATAGAAGTAAACAGGATTAGGCTACATGCACACGACAGTTGTTTATCGCGGCTTTCGTTTCAGTTTTTTTTTGCAGATAGGACAGGAACCTATTCATTTAAAAAAAATGCTGACAGTTCATCCTTTTGTGTTCCGCGTCCGTTGTCTGTGTTACCCTTTAGCAAAAAGAGTAGCGCATGTCCTACTTTTTTTTAATTTGCGGATGAGGATAGGCATTTATTACAAGGGATCTGTGAAAACAAAGGAATCCTACAAAAAGAAATGATGGACCATCCGTTTTTTTTGCGGACAGTAAAAAACAACTGTCGTGTGCATGTAGCCTTATAGTGTAAGGCCATAGCAGGCTACCAGCGGTTTGTCAGCTCTAGACAAATTGGCCTGGAAAATGTATTTTCGGACACATTTTAAAACATACACTGTATATGCCAAGCAAAGTCAGGCCGAATCCACCAATTTTGGCTCAACAAGCCAACCATCTAATGTGTATGGGTCCTCCCTACTTTCTCCTCCTAGGTGGTCCTTGAAGAACCTTTTATACTGACAGAGAAATGAAGGGCTAAATGAATGAATGTTCGCTTACTTTATTTTTTACATGGGGCGAGGTGCCCCTAACAAACACTCATTCATATGTGCACATAAAAGATGCAATCAGCAAGGGTTTGCTCATTTGTTTGCTGATCGTTGGGCTCTTTTAAATAGGGCAGTGATTGGGAACGGGCGATCAAAATGATGATCGTTCACTCAATCAACTGCCCATCTGAAAGACCTTTAAAGGGGCTTCTCAGGACTACAGAACATCACCAGCAGTACAGAATACAATGAGTCAATATACTGTACTGCACCTCACTGTACGAACCCTTGAAGAAAGGAATTTCTTCCATACCATGGTGTAACACTATGAACTCTTTAGGTCAGTTTTGTCTTGAAACCAAATTTTGGGGCTGCTCTGTATGAACTTTTATGCTTGCTTATGCATACTCCTCTGTATCCTATTGGTGACACTAAACTCAATACAAAATACTTATTAATCCCCCACTGGATTCAGGGCGATCCCCACGATGTTTGCTCAGAAATCACGTTGACACAGAGGGAGCATTACAAAGTTTAACATCCTTGTATAAGTCAGTAAACGAAGGTGCGTACGAGCATATATTTGATTAACTTGTATTACTGAAGCAGTGCGCGCTGGAAAAACCTGTACGTCTTCAGATAATTGCTTCCTGAAAAGAATGGATACTTTTCTCTTTTTCATTTAGCTGACAATGAATGATCTAAAATATTGTTTAATTATCACTGCTAATCATGTTCTCCTCCTTGTGCAAATGTAAGTCACTGTCGGATGCTTTCCGCGTTAGCACAATAAAACTGATTTATAGTGAGGATGGCTTTACTACTCAAGGAGAATGCGAGACACATTATTTCCCCCATGGAAGCAATCATCCTCCTAATCTCTGCCAGTCTGATATATACCTCTACACTCTACGTAAACCCTCGCCAGCACCCCCAAACATGGGCCCGGAGATAAATGCCAGATATTCTGTCGTCAGGCAGATGATTCTCTCCAAGTATTTGCCTGTCTGCATTCATCCCTCTTTGGTCACTTCAAGGGGGATGGAGAGGAGAAAGTGACTTTTCACTACAGCGTGGAGCAGCAGTTAATACACAAAGCAGTCACAATGTCCTTCAGACTCTCTCACGATTTCCCTAGCTACCACCTTCACTGCCATTGAGTGCCTACTATCCTGGATGCACTGTCGATGTGTGACCAGTACAGACTTAGGCTGCATGCACACGACAGTGAAAAAAAACGTCCGTTAAAAACGGACACACTGTCACTTTTTCATGGCCATTTTGCATCAGTGTGTGCATCCATTTTCTGGCCGTGTGTCTGTTTTTAATGTCCGTTTTGCATCAGTTTTTCATGTCCGTTACAAACGGACATGAAAAATGGATGAATTTGATTGGCAGTTATTTCTAGACCCACCTTTCTGAGAACACCCAAAGGATGGTAGGCCCCCATCTAAAAAAATGTCCCCCATAGTGATTCACGATCCGGAAAATGCGGCAAAAGATAGGACATGTACTACCTTTTGTGGTGCGGAAGCACGGACACGAACGCCCACGGAAGCACTTCCTAGTATTTCCATGGGCTTTCGGTTTCGACAGGTCCTATCTTTTGCCATATCTTTCAGATCGCGGACCTATTCATGTCAATGGATTTGCATCCGCAGCACGAAGTTCACACGGTTGGTGCCTGTGTATTACAGAACGCAATTTGCAATCTGCAATTCGGGCACCATGGCCATACGGTCATGTGAATGAGCCCTAGAGGAGGATCCGCCACCTCTACTGAAATGTCTGTTTTAGCAACTATGTGCATTTCTCATGTAATAGTTCTGGAACATCTATTCTTATGACTCTGTGATGTGCCATTCCTTTATTATTCCTACTAAAAGTTATGAATCACTAGGAGTTTGCGATAAATGCACAAAAAATAGCACACACCTTCTGGATTACAGACCCATTCAAGTGAATGGGTCTGCATCTGTGATGTGATGCAAAAAAGGCAATACGGGCACGACCAGCACTCAATCATGTGCATGAGCCCTAAACTGCATAGATCCCAAATTCTATGCTGATTTATTTCAGAATGTAGCACTATAGTTGTTGGTGCTCAATTTTTTGTAATGGGGCCTCTGCAACGGCTTACTAGTCTCAGTGATTGAGGCTTGCGATATACCTGCTTCTACAAAATGCTGTTTGAGGATTGTGATATACCTGCTTCCACCAAAATACTGATTAAGAGGTTTGATATACCTGCTTCCACAAAATGCTGATTGAGGGGTGTGATATAGCTGCTTCCATAAAATACGGATTAAGGGGTTTGATATACCTGCTTCCACCAAATATTTATTGAGGTCTGCGATATACCTGCTTCCACAAAATACTGATTAAGGGGTTTGATATAGCTGTTTTCACCAAATATTGATTGAGGCCTGTCATATACCTGCTTCAACAAAATACTGATTAAGGGGTTTGATATAGCTGTTTTCACCAAATATTGATTGAGGCCTGCGATATACCTGCTTCCACAAAATACTGATTAAAGGGATTGATATACCTGCTTCCACCAAATATTGATTGAGGCCTGTGATATACCTGCTTCCAAAAAATACTGATTAAGGGGATTGATATACCTGCTTCCACCAAATATTGATTGAAGCCTGCGATATACAGTACCTGCTTCCAGAAAATACTGATTTAGGCGTTTGATATTGCTGTTTTCACCAAATATTGATTGAGGCCTGCGATATACCTGCTTCCACAAAATACTGATTGAGGGGTGCGATATACCTGCTTCCACAAAATACTGATTGAGGGGTACAATATACCTGCTTCCACCAAATATTGATTGAGGTCTGCGATATACAGTAGCTGCTTCCACAAAATACTGATTGAGAAGTGCGATATACCTTCTTCCACCAAATACTGATTGAGGCCTGCAATATACCTGCTTCCACAAAATACTGATTGAGGGGTGCAATATATCTGCTTCCACCAAATATTGATTGAGGCCTGCGATATACAGTAGCTGCTTCCACAAAATACTGATTGAGAAGTGCGATATACCTTCTTCCACCAAATATTGATTGAGGCCTGCGATATACCTGCTTCAACAAAATACTGATTGAGGGGTGCGATATACCTGCTTCCACAAAATACTGATTGAGGGGTGCAATATATCTGCTTCCACCAAATATTGATTGAGGCCTGCGATATACAGTAGCTGCTTCCACAAAATACTGATTGAGAAGTGCGATATACCTTCTTCCACCAAATATTGATTGAGGCCTGCGATATACCTGCTTCAACAAAATACTGATTGAGGGGTGCGATATACCTGCTTCAACAAAATACTGATTGAGGGGTGCGATATACCTGCTTCCACAAAATACTGATTGAGGGGTGCGATTTACTTTTTTCCATCAAATATTGATTGAGGCCTCCGATATATTTGTTTCCACTAAATATTGATTGAGGCCTGCGAAATACTTGCTTCCACAAAATACTGATTAAGGGGATTGATATAGCTGTTTTCACCAAATATTGATTGAGGCCTGCGATATACCTGCTTCCACAAAATATTGATTGAGGAGTGCGATATACCTGCTTCCGCCAAATATTGATTGAGGTCTGCGAGATACCTGCTTCCACAAAATACTGATTAAGGGGTTTCATATACCTGCTTCCACCAAATATTGATTGAGGCCTGCGATATACCTGCTTCCACAAAATACTGATTAATGGGTTTGATATACCTGCTTCCACAAAATACTAATTGAGGGGTGCAATATACCTGCTTCTGCAAAATACTGATTAAGGCATTTGATATCCCTGCTTCGGATAACCCTCTTGCCCGCCGGCTGACTGCTGGCTTGTCGGAACTGCTAGCCTGCCAACTACTGCCATATAAACTGGTGGACTCGGAGGCCTTTAGATTTGTGGCCATTGGCACACTGTATTGGAAGGTCCCCGGAAGGAAATATTTCTCCCAGAAGGGCATCCCAGGGCTATATGGCCACGTTCGGTGGCAAGTGAATATATCTCTGGCACTCAGTGTCGGTGTCAAGATACATCTGACCACAGGCACGTGGTTCAGCAAACATGGGCAGGGAGGTACATAACTTTTACTGCCCACTTGGTGAACCTTCTGACGGCCGTCAAGCATGCAACCCGTGGCTCCCATGTGGATTTGGTGCTACCACCAAGGATTGCATGCAGGCCTGCCTCTTCTTCTCCTCCTCCCACTCCCTCCTCCGTCTCCTCCTCTGCTGACTCCTCCTTTTCCACTGCTACCGCCTCTTCCGCTGCTCCCCCTAAGCTCCCCAGAACCTACTCGACGTCTCAGGTAAGACGGCGCAATGCTGTGCTGCGGCTGTTGTGCCTGGAAGCCAAGAGCCACACCGGTCCTGCACTGCTTTCAGCTCTGCGGTCACAGGCTGATCAGTGGCTAACCCTGCTCAATTTGACAGTTGTTAAAGTGGTGTGCGACAATGGTGCCAATCTGCTGAGCGCTCTTAAACAGGTCAAAATGACACGTGCCGTGCATGGCACACGTCCTGAACTTAGTCGTGCAGCAATTCGTTGCCAAATAGTCCGGGGTCCAGGACGTCTTGTGGTAGGCCAGGAAAATCTCTGCCAATTTTACATGGCCATGGCTCGCCTTGCTGACGTTCAGTGGCGACACCACCTGCCCGTCAGACGTCTGATTTGTGACAGCCCGACTCACTGGAACTCCACCTTTTATATGCTTGATAGGCTACTCCAGCAACAACGGGCCGTTAACGACTATCTGTACGAACT
Organism: Bufotes viridis; assembly: GCA_033119425.1. Classification (NCBI taxonomy): domain Eukaryota; kingdom Metazoa; phylum Chordata; class Amphibia; order Anura; family Bufonidae; genus Bufotes; species Bufotes viridis. The sequence continues at coordinate 399,414,456 of CM065591.1, read as the reverse complement.
CTGCAGCAGGACAGGTTCTGGGGTGCTTGGTTTCTTTTCACCACGCCAGTGGCTGCTCATGCGCGATGTATGCAGACTTCTGTGGCCATTTGATGAGATTACCAAACTGGTCAGTCGCAGCCAGGGCGCCATCAATGACATCGTACCTTATGCCTTCTTTCTGGAGTGTGCATTGTGACGTGTCATAGATCACGCCGTTGAGAAGCAGGAGATGGAAGATGAGGAAGTCGCTATGCTGAATGAATTCCCAGGGGGGCTACTCCATCTGAGGCAAGTCAGCAGGAGTCTGAAGAGGAGTCAGAGGGGGACGGTGGCTGGGGGGAAGAGGAGGAGCAAGAAGAGCAGGCTTTAAACTTTTCGGAGTGTTGTCCGTGGCTGGGGGGCGTTGACCGAGGACGAAATTCTCCTGGGAGATGATCAGGAGCCAGGGCGCTCCACCGCTTCCAATTTAGTGCAAATTGGGGCTTTCATGCTCCAGTGTTTGAAGAGGGACTCCCGTATAAAAAGCATTTTTAGGGCAAGGACCAGTACTGGGTTGCAACATACTTTTGCACTTATTCACCACCCTCTCCATTTTTGCAAAAATTGGGTGATGCGAATGTGGGGGGCAAATTAACAAATAGAACACCTAAAATCTACAACAGCTCCCTACTGTCATTAGTTTCATTTTATGGCACACATGACTTCCAAGCATTCACCAGAACTAGAAGCCAAGGTGGTCATCTATTAATCTAACTTAGTAGTATTGCAAGCGCAGATAGCAGCACAATGGTGAGTTGCGTTGCTATCTGCTACTTTTCCCTGCTCACGTCAGGTCTAATATTTTGGGTGTGGCATGGGCAGGGAAGGGGACAGGCCGGCTGGCCCGTCTCATTCATCATTTTCTACGCCTGTTTTAGACGTAGAAAATGGATTAAATGTAAGACAGCCCGTGGCTAATGCCCGCAACCAGCAATACCGCTGATCACCACCATTACAGCCTTTAGATGCCATGTTCAAGTGTGATTATGGCATCTCAAGGGTGAAAAACCTGGAAGCTGCAGTTCCTATGTTGGCCAGCAGGTGGATAGGAGATCGGCAATTAAAGAATTACTACACTCCTTATGGTATAGTACTATTCTCTAAAAAACAAACTAGTGGACATTGTAGCCTTCTAGAGGGGCTGCAATATTTTTTTTTAAGTAAAAAAAAAGTCAAAAATTTATACAAAAAATAAAAAATAAAAAAAATTAATACATAAATAATAAAAAATATAAATATCATGGCATCACCACATCCGAAAGCATCTGTGCTATTAAAATATAAAATATTTTTCCAATATGGCAAATAGCGTAAGGGAAAAAAGTATTAAAATGTCCAATTCAACATTTTTTTATTGCTTCTCTTACCCCCTAATAAATTAATGAAATGTGATCAAAAAGACACACACAATAAAGACTACAGATGACACACACACCACACAGCTCAGTAGATATAACTATAAAAAAGTTATGGGGGTCAGAATATGGTGATAGGAAAAAAAATTTTTTTTTTCAAAGTCCACAATCTTTCCCCCTCTATACGTCTCTGACCTGCTTTCCCGTTACATCCCTGCATGTAACGTCCTATCCTCACAGGACCTCCTCCTCTGTTCTCCTTTCATCTGTTCTTCACACAGTCATCACACTCTGCACTAGACCATATATATTATTGCTTTATCTGTAACTGTCACTATCTTTCATAATAAAAGGAGTCTCATCTCTTATTTGCCTTATGCTTCTGATATTCTATGATTGCAAATAAACATAATAACATTCATTGTAATTGACAAAAAAATAAAAAAATAAACTCCCTGAGAAGGAGTTGAATGAAAGTTTTATGTGGGTGTGTGATTTTTTAGCACTTAGTATATTTCACCTGACCTGTGTCTTTCTTATGCTGCACATGTTGTTGCACAGCTCTTTGTTACCACATGAAAATTATGTCAAGTGTTTACTTGGAACCTTCTCCTCCAGCCACTCCAGATGTCAAACACAAAAAGACATAGAGCTTTCCTGCAACCTCTTAACAGTGCAAGGGGTGCCTCCCCCTAGGGCCCTCTATATATAAAACATTGCAGGTGTAGGAAATGCTGAGTGGTATGTTGCGGCCTAAAATGTCTCTCTATGTGTGTCAAGGTGCACCTACCTGGACATGGCTGGACCCAAGGCTTTGGCTCCGAAGCAACAAATAGGGGGAACAATTGAGGGACAACCCGAGTCCAGACCTTGAGATGAAGTTCAATGGCAGCTTTACTTGAGTAAACGTTTATCGAACAGTCCATAGGCTATGTCTTGGTTCCAGCAGGCTCCAGCATGAAACTGGCAGGCAAACTCCACTCTGCAATATCTGTTTTTCTCTGACTCTGTTGTACTGACAGGCCGGCTGTATAACTCAACTCCCTCTGTATGATCCATCTCACTCTGTGGTCTGATGCTAGGTTATGCCAGGGCAGTGGCGTTGCTAGGGCTGGTGTCACCCAGTGCAGTAGAAAATTGTATCACCCCCCCCCCCCCCGTTGGCGGCGATCTGTCTGCTTAGCTCCTCCCCCCATGTCAGCTGTCTAAACCCCCATCCATGCTATCGCTTGGGTTCAAATTCTAGAACCCCCAACAGGCCCCCAACCCCTGGCAATCTGTCTTCTGTCTGCTTAGCACCCCCCACACACATATTTGCATACATATTATATTCTGTGATATCCAGAATACAGCACCACATACCTTACATCCAGTAACTTCTCTGATGCAGACCTTGTTTCCTCGTCTTCTCCTTTCAGACCAGACCGCCATGATTTCACCCATCTCTCATCTCTGTAGTTTGACAAAAGACATCTTAGGTTCCTACTTTACCATCATCCTCCTACCTTATTAACAACTCACCTGCCACCTTCAATAATAATAATAATGTGCAGTAATTCAAAAGTGCTCCCGTTCTGTGTGCCAGTGCAAAATAACTTCCTCAGTGCCGCCAGTTGAGCGAATGTCCCCATAATGAGTGCAAGTATAAAATACCCCTATATAATGCCCCTAGTAAACGCCCACATAATGCTCCTCTCCTCTTCCCCATAGTGTCCCCCAGAATGTGCCAGTATTAAATGCCCCTTCTTAGTGCCCCCATAATGTGCCTATATAATATACCCCCAGCCCCATAGTATTCTTCTCCCCTCCAACACCATAGTGTCCCCATAATGTGCCAGCAATGCCCCCAGTAGATGCCCCCATTTGTCAGTAGATGCCCCCATAGTGTCCCTCATGTGCCAGCAATGCCCCCATAGTGTCCCCCATGTGCTAGAAATGCCCCCATAGTGTCTCCAATGTGCCAGCTATGCCCCCATAGTGTCTTCCATGTGCCAGCAATGCCGCCATAGTGTCCCCCATGTGCCAGCCATGCCCCCATAGTGTCTTCCATGTGCCAGCAATGTTGCCATAGTGTCTTCCATGTGCCAGCAATGCCGCCATAGTGTCCCCCATGTGCCAGCAATGCTCCCAGAGTGTTCCCCATGTGCCAGCAATGCCCCCATAGTGTCCCCCATGTGCCAGCCATGCCCCCATATTGTCTTCCATGTGCCAGCAATGCCGCCATAGTGTCCCCCATGTGCCAGCAATGCCCCCATAGTGTCCCCCATGTGCCAGCAATTCCCCCATAGTGTCCCCCATGTGCCAGCAATGCCCCCATAGTGTTCCCCATGTGCCAGAAATTCCCCAATAGTGTTCCGCATGTGCCAGCAATGCCCCCATAGTGTCCCCCATGTGCCAGCAATGTCCCCATAGTGTCCCCCATGTGCCAGCAATGCCCCCATAGTGTCCCCCTTGTGCCAGCAATTCCCCCATAGTGTCCCCCATGTGCCGGCCGGCAATGCCCCTATATTGTCCCTCATATGCCAGCGATGCCCCCATAGTGTTCTCCATGTGCCAGCCATTGTCCCAAAGTGTCCCCTTTATGCCAGCAATGACCCCCCAGCGCAGCCCAGCGCCTCAAAGAAAAACAAAACATAAAACAAAACACATACTTACCTCCATGGCAGCGATGCGATGCAGCCCTCTTCTGGCCTGTGTCCCGAGCAGTACAGCTCAGGCAAAGCGACAACGTAATCTCGGCGCCTCAATTGGCCACTGATAGGCTGCTGGCCTTGTGCTGGCAGCCTATCAGAGAACAGGGAAGGGAGACGCCTCTACCTCCCCTGCTGAAGTGTTCCAGGACCTCCCATCCCAACATCCCCACACCCCTCCCTAGATCCCCCCTAAGTGTCATCCACACATCCCCCCATCAGTGTCATCCACACATCCCCCCATCAGTGTCATCCACACATCCCCCCATCAGTGTCCTCCACACACACCCTCATCAGTGTCCTCCACACACACCCTCATCAGGGTCCTCCACACATCCCCTCATCAGTGTCCTCCACACATCCCTTCATCAGTGTCCCCCACACATACCCTCATCAGTGTCCTCCACACATCCCCCATCAAAACCTCAGTAATAGTTTCCCATATATAATATATATATATATATATATATATATATATCTCAGAAGTATAAATATATATTATCATACTTCTGATATACATGAATGCATAATTTAGCTTCTATTTCTAAAAGGTTTCCACCAGGACTCGAACTCACAACCCTTCACATCAGAGACAAAAACCCAAACCACTGAGCTATGAAGCTCAATGCTAAACTATGTTGGAAAAACCTCATAGTAGTGTATCAAGTATTAGGTATTCCTATATAGCAGAAGTATAATTAAATAAAAAAATAAATGTGTAATTACTATATATATATTGTTTTCTCTGACCAATTGTCTTGATGACCTGTGTATATAAACCCGCTATTAGTTATAGATGTTATAAGTCTGATGAAGGCACCAATTAGTGCCGAAATGCGTCACTTGAATATTATGTGACCAATAAAGCAGCAATATTGAAAACCAAAGAAGCGAGTGCCGGTCTTCATTCCTATATATATATATATATATATATATATATATATATATATAAAGTAATTACACATTTATTTTGTGTCAATTGCTGAAAAAAAAAATGTGTAAATTATACTTCTGCTGTGGGCGGTGCTTTACACGTTTATACTGCGCCATCGCAGCGCGCGTGTCCCACTTGCTATCCATACCGGAGCTATCCATACCGGAGCGCACTACCATGCGCTCGATACCTATGCTTCTGATGATTGAGGAAACGCGTCGAGCTTGAGTGTTTGTGTTTGTATGTCCCGTTTTCTGGGTGCCCCTGCGTCTAACCACACAGTCAGTCCGGTCCTGTACCTTTGCTGCACGCTCCAGGCGTTGTTTCCGCATGCATTGGGGGATCGGTCAGACTGTGTGTCTTAGTGCACTTTTGGTGCAGGTACGCACCTTAGGGGATCCCACCTGTTTATGCCTCGGCCGCACGTTCTGTGGGCTTGTGGTTTCCTTGTGGGCACCCTCTTTCCTATGCTACCTCTTCACCTTGGGTGAGTGTCAGTCCGGTCTCGTCCTGTACCAGGGCTGCGTGCTTTTGTCACGTAATACTGTTGACCCTGGGGAAGCGACCAGACTGATACCACTACCACTACAGACCGAGACCGTTGCCACTACAGATAGGTTGCATGTAAGTTAGCCCTGTGCGACCCACTTGCTCCTGGTTTGCTCTCAGGGTACACATATACAACCGTCATAGTTGACATACTATACGCATAATTGTATTGCCCAGGTGGGCCGATTCGATTTTAGTGCATATCATTAAAGTTTTTGACATATTTTAAGCATCTATGAAGCTCCAATATTGGATACAAGATTGTTGCTAGACTGTTCATACCCTACCTACATTTATGACTGGTTTATTCAATGATTTCAGTGTGTTTCATTTTCTATCAACTACCAGACCATTATGGGGTCATTTATCAAACTAGTGTAAAGTAGAATTGGCTTAGTTGCCCATAACAAACAATCAGATTCCACCTTTCATTTTTGACAGCTCCTTTAGAAAATGAAAGGTGGAATCAGATTGGTTACTGTGGGCAACTAAGCCAGTTCTACTTTACACGAGCTTAATAAATTATCCCATTAGAATTTCTGGACAATTGGATGTCAAAATTAAGGAATAGTTTGATATTTTTTCATTTCTGTTTGGAAGCTCACCAATAACAAATAAAATACAAATATCTCGAAAATGAGTCAGACCAGTACATTCCCTCCATCATCTAAAGGAAGGAGTTCAAACATTGACACCATATTAGGAGAATTGGTATTTAAAGATGATTGGTCTCCTCTCCTGACATGTTTGTGTTAGTAATTACTTGCAATTTCCATGAAATAACAATTGTGGAACATATTTTCTTTCAACTTGATGTTTTTCTGTTCCTCTGTTATTCCTCTTATAAATTTAGTTGACAACAGGATGTTACCATTCCCCTTGTCAAAGGGTAGTGCCCCTACATAGTCTGCCATTGCCAGCACTGATTGGACAGTTTCAGACTGTGCTGGGACACCCTCCAACTGGTAACACCCATTTGTTAATTTAGTCATAAAATTAGGAATAATAGAGGAATGGATAAGAATAGATGTTCCAGAACTGTCATTTCATGTGAAATGCCATTATCTACTAAAACAAACATGTCAGGTCCTCTTTAAATAATATTCCTAATACTTATCAAATCAAGTTTACTAAAAGTTTCACAAAGTCTACTGCTAACAAAAATACGTTCGTTTTAGATCATTCTTGACAGAAGACAGCTTGAACATATGAATAACTATAGCATGCCGTCTTCAGATGAAGCCCACCAGGCAGATTAGCACAATGTGTTATTCGGAGACGCTTATTGTGGTTTCATTTAGTACAAGCCTGATTGGTGTAACTTGGGAGAAGCAACGTTAATTGAAAATTGACAAGTGCCTCGCAGAAAACATTACGGGACTAGAGATCTTGGAGAATAAAGGAATGATTTATATTTCTCATTTTTACTTGGTTAAGAAAATAAATGTTTACCATGGAGCAGCACTTGATCACACACATAAGGGATGCTGAGGGGAAGAGACTGCTGTTAGAAGGCAATAAAGACAGACTATAGCTGTAACAGTAACATTTATCTGAAAAATGCGAATGTTTTTTATTATTCACATGACGACAGGAAGCTATCCCGCCATCTGCCGAAAAGGTTAAGTTTCATTGGCCATAAAGCCAGCTACATATAATCCAAGGCTTCCTTTGCCGTAAAATTACAATCGTAATAAATATTCTGAAACTGTGGCCTTACGTTGGAATTATTGCATGAACTCTATTGGGAAATTACTATAATATCAATCTCACTGTAGTGTCGGTATCACAATAATTCCCTTTGTGGTGTGGGAGTGATATGACAATATTCCAAGGCTAAAGGCGGATTTCCATCCAGTGATTTAGATCATATTCACATGGTACAAACTGCTGAAAATTGTAATGTGTTAACCAGAGCAAAACCAGTAGTTTAATGTATTAGATCATAGATAATTAAAGGGGGTTTCTGGGATTACTGTGGTCTTTAACAGATATGCTCATGTAGTTACCTTATTTTTTTTTTCAATTTAGACTCTCTTGACCCGTTTTCACCATAAAGCCAATCCCTCTGGTTTGTTTCCATCCTGTATGCAGCACTTTCTGTTGCTGTATCCAACCAAACCCATAATGCCCTTCTCCTTTCTCTACCACAGCTCCGGCACCGCCCCTAACAACGCCCAGCTAGTTTATAGCTCCTCCCACCAGCTAGTTATATTGACACTCCCCAATCACTGCTGCTGTTACTGCTTTGACACGCCCATGGATATAACATCACATGAAATAGGAAAGCTACATGGATACGGCCATGTGACCACAGCTCAGAACAGATAGGACCAATAAAGATAAAAGAAATGCATCACTAAATTACAACTACCTGCGTAAATTATTTTTTAAAGCCTGATGCCCTTTAAACATTTCTACAATATGTTCAAAACAGATGAAATAAAATATACAGACGCAAGCATATAACTTTGTGATGACTACCATGGAGTCAGAGCAGTATGATGGTAGTGAAAGGGGTGTTCCCATCATTGGATGTTACTGCTGCTTTCTTATTAGGATATTGCACAACATAGTAATTAGAGATGAGCGAAGTATTGGTAAATTCGATTTGGCTGCTTTGCCGAATTTTACCAAAAAATTTGCTTTGTGACTAAACACTTTATTAACAGTGGACTGGGAACTCCTTACAGAAATAAATTAAAACTTAACTTTTAATTAGATAATTAAGATGCTAAATCAAAGATCATGCTTAAATTCCTAGTTGAGTCAAAAAAGATGTTTTTTTAGGTAAAACTTGCAGTGGCTGGGTGAGGTCATGAAGACACCTATAAGCTCAATGACGTGTTGCTAATAAAGAACAGCACTCGTTGCTAATAACCTAGGTAAGCTTTCCCTAATACATGCTAGTCTTGTCATGGGGATCACCCCACATGGCTGTAGTCGGAACACCCGCCCTGATAAAAGCGACCCCCATCCAACTGTAACCTAGGACCTAAATTAATAAGAACCCAATATCTAATGTACCCTCAATTCTCCAACGCCTTTCGCCGTGATATACGGCTCATCAGGTAGTGGCATGGCAGGAAGTCAATATGTGCAGTGGCAGTGGCGAGCGCCGTGTGCTCTTGTCTTCCTTTTAAGCACGTGGCTCCGCCCACTGCAGGGACCAGCTATGAGCGCCGACGAGCCCCTGCAGTGGGCAGAGATTTATCAAATTGATGTACAGTAGAACTAGCTTAGTTGCCCATAGCAACCAATCAGATTCCACCATTTATTTTCCAAAGGAGCTGTGAAAAATTCAAGGTGGAATCTGATTGGCTGCTATGGGCAACTAAGCCAGTTCTACTTTACACCAGTTTGATAAATTTCCCCCAAAGTTTTGGTGGTGCAACCTGACCTTTTGGAGGACCTGTGGTGTGTCACACAGTCTCAAGGCACTTGTGGGTGCAACTGTTGAGAAAGTTTTTAGTCTTGATTTACAGTTTAAGGCCCCCTTCACACGTCCGCAATTCTGTTCCGCATTTTGCGGAACGGAATTGCGGACCCATTCATTCCTATGGGGACACGCTATGTGCCGCCCGGATCCGGAATTGCGGATCCGCACTTCCGGGTCCGCACTTCCGTTCCGCAAAAAAATAGAACATGTCCTATTCTTGTCCACAATTGCGGACAAGAAAAGGCATTTTCTATGAGAGTGCCGGCGATATGCAGTCCGCAAATTGTGGAACGCACATCGCCGATGTCCGTGTTTTGTGGATCCGCAAAACACACACGGACGTGTGAATGGGGCCTAAAAGAAACGGTTTACCCTTCTGTATATAACCGCCAATATTGCGTTAGCCCTCATTACCACTATGCAGGAAAACTGAGCATCACTGTGCAATAAAGCATAAGTGGTAAACATGATCAGCAATTGATGGCTTATGCCACCGATATGCCATCACTTGCATCAATATAGTATGATTTCCATTATACTGTTTTCAGTTAACGCTCCACTTTTGTCTAGAGATAATATTCTTTATCTACAATCTTTCTATTTGACTTATTTAAGTGTGAGAGTATTTGTGTGTCTGTGCTCCCACAGTGACAGAATGAAGGCCGCTACGCTGGTGACAGACATACTTTAAGTGTTTGCAATCTTAGAGTTCTACAAGACTGAACTGAGAAATGCCCAACAAGCATAAAATTAATTAATTCATTCATCATCAAGGCATGTAGAAGGAGGTTATGTCATTTACTAAGGAAGCAATTTGTAATTTTTCTTTTTCGGTAAGTGAATCCACATAAACTAGATGAATGTGACAAAGAGTTACACATAACACTTCCTTTATGTATACAAATATGCCTAGAGGTGGAGATGAGGAACAGTCTTGAAATTCACTTCATTTCCAATTTGTCAAATTTTTCAAACAATTTGATTGGTGTCCGAATCGATTCTCCATAAACCAAATATGCTCCTATTGGCTTGAAAATTGGCATCTGACACTCTGAGGTCTCTTAGGGCTCAGACTTTATTTAATCTTTTTATTATCGTGTTTAAAAAAAATGTAAAAAAATGTTGGTCTTTCTCGCTGACATATATAGTTATGGGTTAACGCATAGTTGATGACTTTAAAGAGGACCTTTCACCTGAAAATTCATGTTAAACTAAAGATATACCCTAACTTGCCGGCCCCCGGTGGTGCTTATTCTGCTCTTCTTTTTTCTATATGTGCCCCCGTTTGTCCGCGGTACCCCCCTCAATATCTCCCGCCTTGTATGCTAATAAGCCATTCGGCTCAACTGGGCGGGCCTGCAAAAGTTCTCCCAGGCGTGTCTGCCTTCCCCCTGGCACTGAGCGCAACCAATAAGCGGGGGCCGGCAAGTTAGGGTATATCTTTAGTTTAACATGCATTTTCTGGTGAAAGGTCCTCTTTAACAAACAGCCTGTTTAAAAACACACTGCACCATTGCATGTGTTATGCTTTTTCATATTATAAGCCTTCAAACAATTGTCCCTTATAAGGTTCAGATGGTGTTTAAACACACACAATGTTATGACAAAAAGACAGGGGCTTGTTGAGACCAAGCGTCCAGAACTTGTCCCTTAATAGGGGCAGAGTAGTGTTGATCAAGCACCCAAGTGCTCGGGCCGAATAAATCGGGATGCTCAGGTGCTCTATAGAGCACCCGAGTATAATGGAAGTCAATGGGAGAACCCGAGCATTAACCTCTTGGGGACACAGGACATACCAGTATGCCCTGATGTCTTGATATTTACAGACTCTTTCTAATATTTACTGACTCTATACTGACAGAGAATGTTCCACAGGATTGGCGCATAGCAAATGTGGTGCCAATATTCAAAAAGGGTCCAAAAACATAGCCTGGAAATTATAGGCCGGTAAGTTTAACATCTGTTGTTGGTAAACTGTTTGAAGGGTTTCTAAGAGATGCTATCTTGGAGTATCTCAATGAAAATAAGCAAAGAACACCATATCAGCATGGCTTCATGAGGCATCGGTCATGCCTAACGAATATAATCAGTTTCTATGAGGAGGTAAGTTCTAGACTTGACAGAGGCGAATCAATGGATGTCGTATATCTGGACTCCTCCAAAGCATTTGACACTGTACCTCATAAAAGGTTAGTATATAAAATGAGGATGCTCGGACTGGGAGAAAATGTCTGTATGTGGGTAAGTAACTGGCTGAGTGACAGAAAACAGAGGGTGGTTATTAATGGGACACACTCAGATTGGGTCACTGTCAATAGTGGGGTACCTCAGGGTCAGTATTGGGCCCTATTCTCTTCAATATATTTATTAATGATCTTGTAGAAGGCTTGCACAGTAAAATATCAATTTTTGCAGATGACACTAAACTGTGTAAAGTAATTAACACTGAAGAGGACAATATACTACTACAGAGGGATCTGGATAGATTGGAGGCTTGGGCAGAGAAGTGGCTGATGAGGTTTAACACTGACAAATGTAAAGTTATGCACATGGGAAGGAATAATGCAAGTCACCCATACATACTAAATGGTAAAACACTGGGTAACACTGACATGAAAAAGGATCTAGAAATATTAATAAACAGCAAACTAAGCTGCAAAAAACAGTGTCAGGCAGCTGCTGCCAAGGCCAATAAGATAATGGGTTGCATCAAAAGGGGCATAGATGCCCGTGATGAGAACATAGTCCTACCACTTTACAAATCACTAGTCAGACCACACATGGAGTATTGTGTACAGTTCTGGGCTCCTGTGAACAAGGCAGACATAGCAGAGCTGGAGAGGGTTCAGAGGAGGGCAACTAAAGTAATAACTGGAATGGGGCGACTACAGTACCCTGAAAGATTATCAAAATTAGGGTTATTCACTTTAGAAAGAAGATGACTGAGGGGAGATCTAATAACTATGTATAAATATATCAGGGGTCAGTACAGAGATCTCTCCCATCATCTATTTCTCCCCAGGACTGTGACTGTGACGAGGGGACATCCTCTGCGTCTGGAGGAAAGAAGGTTTGTACACAAACATAAAAAAGGATTCTTCAAGGTAAGAGCAGTGAGACTATGGAACTCTCTGCCTGAGGAGGTGGTGATGGTGAGTACAATAAAGGAATTCAAGAGGGGACTGGATGTATTTCTGGAGTGTAATAATATTACCGGCTATAGCTACTAGAGAGGGGTCGTTGATCCAGGGAGTTATTCTGATTGCCTGATTGGAGTCGGGAAGGATTTTTTTTCCCTTAAGTGGGGAAAATTGGCTTCTGCCTCACAGAGGTTTTTTGCCTTCCTCTGGATCAACTTGTAGGAAACAGGCCAAACAATTCAGACCTGCGGTTTGCAGTGCTTTCCGAAGTTTGTGATCCCTGCGGTCTGTAACCACTGGGATCAGAAACGTAAAAATGCCCGAACTTTAAATTTTTAACCCCCCCCTTAATCATATTTTGCCGGTGGGTGGTGCCCCGCCCGCCTCCTCGCTAATATTCATTGGTGGAGTAGTGGGTATACCAGAGTGTCAGCACATTGCTGACACTCTGGTAAAAACGGCTGACATCTGTGCTGTAATGTCAGCCGTTCAACCCCTTCCATGCTGCGATCCGTAGAGACCGCTGTATGGAAGGGGTTAACAGGGAGGGAGCTCCCTCCCTCTCCCATCGCGGGCTGCTGTGCCCTTGCAGCCCCCGATTCTTGATGCGATCACAAAGGGAGGGGGCCCCCCCACCGCTGCTATGTCCTGGCAGCGGGTCATGGTCACCATGGCAACAGGACGCCTTCTCAGGCGTCCTGCTTTTCATCGTAATGGTATCTCTGATCAGACTTCTGCTAAGACTTTCAGACTTTCTAAAGTAAAAAATACAGTACAGTACACTATATAGTGTACTGTACTGTATTATATAAGCATCTGACCCACTGAATCTTCACACTTATTTAGCAATAAATAAAAATGTAACAAATAAAATACACTACACATATTATATATCGCCGCGTCTGTAAAAACCTGCTCTATAAAAATATCACATGACCTAACCCCTCAGATGAACACTGAAAAAAAGGTGTAAAAAAAGCAATTTTTTTGTCACCTTACATCACAAAAAGTGTAATACCAAGCAATTATAAAGGCGTATGTCTCCCAAAATGGTACCAATCAAACCACCATCTCATCCCGCAAAAAATGAGCCCCTACATAGCACAATTGCCCAAAAAAATAAAAAAATATGTCTCTCAGACTATGGAGACACTAAAACATGATTTTATGTTTTCTAAAATGCTGTTATTGTGTTAAAATAAAAAAAATAAAAAAAGTATACATATTACATATTGCCGCATCCGTAAAAACCTGCTCTATAAAACAATGACATGATCTACCCCTCAGGTAAATACCGTAAAAAAAAAATTAAATAAAAACAGTGTAAAAAAAAACATTTTTGTCACCTTGCATCATAAAACGTGTAATAGCAAGCGATTAAAAAGTTATATGCCCCCAATATAGTGCCAATCAAACCGTCATTTCATCCCGCAAAAAATGATACCCTACATAGGACAATCGCCCCAAAAAATAAAAAAAATATGGCTCTCAGACTATGGAGACACTAAAACATGTTTTTTTTTTAAATGCTGTAGAAACTCCAAAAAAGTGACTCCATCTAAGAAATTACACCCCCTCAAGATATTCAAAACTGAGTTTACAAACTTTGTTAACCCTTTAGGTGTTCCACAAGAGTTATTAGCAAATGGAGATGACATTTCTAAATTTCAATTTTTTTATTACCTTGCCTCAAAAAAAATGGAATATAGAGCAACCAAAAATCATATTTACCCTAAAATAGTACCAACAAAACTGCCACTTTATCCCTTAGTTTCCAAAATAGGGTCACTTTTTTGGAGTTTCTACTCTAGGGGTGCACCAAGGGGGCTTAAATTAGGGCGTTGGTGTCTAAAAACTAGTGATGAGCGGCAGGGGCAATATTCTCGAATTCCTGATCTTCAAGCATTATTTTCTTGATTGCGAAAATTCGCATAAAAAAATTCACATAGACTGGTATTTTAAAAAAAAAGAATATTCGCGATTATGAATATATTATGAGATATTCAAAATATTCGTGAATTCTCGAAGTGCCGATATTCGCGATTAAGATTTGCAGTGATCAACACTACTAAAAACCAGTCCAGCAAAATCTGCCTTCCAAAAACCACACGGCGCTCCTTTCCTTCTATGCCCTGCTATTTGGCCATACAGCAGTTTACTACCATGTATGGGGTGTTTCTGCAAACTACAGAATCAGGGCAATAAATATTGGGTTTTGTTTGGCTGTTAACCCTTGCTTAGTTACAGGAAAAAATGGATTAAAATGGAAAATTTGCCCAAAAATTGAAATTCTGAAATTTTAGCTCCATTTGCCAATAACTCTTGTGAAACACCTAAAAAGTTAACGACATTTGTAAAATCAGTTCTGAATACCTTAAGGGGTGTAGTTTCTTAGATGGGGCCAGTTTTATGGAGTTTCTACCCCAGGGTGGCTTGAAATGGGACATGGGTTTTGTTTGGCTGTTAACCCTTGCTTAGTTACTGTAAAAAATGTATTAAAATGGAAAATTTGCCAAAAAATTGCAATTCTGAAATTTCATCTCCATTTGCCAATAACGCTTGTTAAACACCTAAAGGATTAATGACGTTTGTAAAATCATTTTTGAATACCTTGAGGGGTGTAGTTTCTAGTATGGGGTGGTTTCTATTATGTAAGCCTCACAAAGTGACTTCAGACCTGAACTGGTCTCTAAAAAGTGGGTTTTTAAAAATTTCAGAAGATTTGCTTCTAAACTTCTAAGCCTTGTAACGTCCCTAAAAAATAAAATAGCATTCCCAAAATGATACAAACATAAAGTAGACATATGGGGAATGTAAATTAATAACTGTTTTTTGGGGGCATTACTATTTATTATAGAAGTAGACAAATTGAAACTTAGAAAATTGCAATTTTTTTTACTCCATTTTACCAGTGACATAAAGTACAATGTGTGATGAAAAAGGCCTGGAAAAGTAAAAGCATTTTAAAGTGAAAATGAGCCTGGTCCCTAAGGGGTTAAACCAGGCACCCCTGCTCTGAAGAGGGGAGGGTGCCTGGTCCATTGGAAAAGGTCAGAACGTGACAGAAGAACCACCTAAATGGATCGGGAACAGCATGGGGACGATGTCTGGATGCATCTTGGACTCCCAGGTCACTGCTGGGAACCATGTTGTCCGAGTTGTACGCCACTTTTACAGACTGACAAAAATACGCACAAAACTAAAGATAAAATCGATTTTAGAGGAAAAATTGTTAGAAAACATTCTTTCCTGTATATTTACTTGTATATAAAGTGCGAGTGCTGCCAAAAATTAAAAACAAGAGGAACTCCGATACAACCTGTATATCACATAAAGGAGGGCCTCATTCACATTGTGGTACAATTGTTCATGTAGTGGGACTCCTACACTCACAAAGCTTATGCACTAAGTGAAATGGCTGCCAAAAATTAAAAGGAACCGACACTCCAATACACTGTTTGTTACACATAAAGGTGGGCATCATACACACCCTTGAAAAATTATGATGGCTGGCTGATGACCCTCAAAAACATTTGGAGCAAGGGCCTGTTGATCTGACCATCTAAAACATTAGAGGTGAGGGCCTGCTGGTGAGCTGACCCTGTAAAACATTATACGCAAGGGCCTGCAGGTGAGCTGACCCTCTAAAAGATTGTAGGTGAGGGTCTGCAGGTGAGCTGACCATGTAAAACATTATATGTGAGGGTCTGCAGGTGAGCTTACCCTGTAAAACATTATATGCGAGGGCCAGCAGGTGAGATGACACTGTAAAAGATTGTAGGTAAGGGCCTGCAGGTGAGCTGACCCTCTAAAAAATTATATGCGAGGGCCTGCAGGTGAGCTGACCCTGTAAAACATTATATGCGATGGCCTGTAGGTGAGCTGACCCTGTAAAACATTATATGCAAGAGCCTGCAGGTAACCTGACCCTGTGGCACTTGTAATGTCACTGTTAGAAGCGGACACCGTATATTGACAAAGTACACTGTATGTCACAGTTAATTTTTTTCAGCGCACACGGGACACTGGACATGTGGCGCTGGTAATATCACTGTCAGAAGCGAACACCGTCTATTGAAAAAGTACACTGTATGTCAGAGCTAAATGTTTTCAGCGCACACGGTACACGGGAGATGTTGTACTGGTATTGTCACTGTCAGAAGCGAACACCGTCTATTGAAAAAGTACACTGTATGTCGCTGATACATTTTTTCAGCGCACAAGTTACACTGCAGTTGTGGTGCCTCTTATGTCACTGTCCACAGCGGACACCATCTACGAAAAAAGTTCACTTGATGTCACAGATATTTTTGGGATGCACACACTTTACACAAGAGATGTGGTGCTGCTAATTTAACTGTCCACAGTGGACACCGTCTGCGGAAAAAGTACACTGGATGTCAACAGCAGCCTTTTAGCGCAGGATGGGCTAAAAAAATACATTGCTGCTGCCACACACAGTAGTCCTTAAAAATACTTTTGGGTCTGTAAAGTTTTAGCAATTTAGCACAGGTTGCGCTACAAATATATAATGCTGCTGTCACACACAATAGTCCTTAAAAGTTTTTCTAATAAAAATAGTCAAATATCACTCCCTACACTGTCTGTCCATTCCTATGCACAGCTCTCCCTGACTAAGACTGAGCCGAACACGCGCCATCGGGTGCTATATAGCACCCGATGACGCGTTCCGGGCAGCCAATCACTGCAATGGCAGTAACTAACATGGCTACGGCATTACAGTGAGGGCAGCACTTACCTGTATGTTTATTGGCTGCGCAGCAGCCAAGAACTGTGCGTGGAGTAGACTCGAGCATTGCGCTTGAGCACATGAGGTATTCGGCCGAATACCGCCATGTGCCGACCATAGCGATGCTCTACTGGTGTTCAGCAGAGCATGCTCGCTCAACACTAGGGCAGATCACTAACCCTGTTTATGTACACATGCTAATGTCATAAGAAACAGTGACTTATTCTGCACATGTCCAAGAATTATGCCTTAGCGAGGGCAGAATGCCTTCCCATTTATA
Organism: Bufotes viridis; assembly: GCA_033119425.1. Taxonomy (NCBI): domain Eukaryota; kingdom Metazoa; phylum Chordata; class Amphibia; order Anura; family Bufonidae; genus Bufotes; species Bufotes viridis. Next base: position 399,397,298 of record CM065591.1, on the reverse strand, counting down.
CACACACAGGTGTTAATTGTCAGAAGAAACAGTGGCTTGTTCTGAAGTTGAAAAAGTCTTATTTAAGAGCATCAGCAGTACAGTGTAGATGTGAAAAGTGTACGGGGTATAAGGGTAATAGTAGCAGGAATAGTAGTGCAAGCAGTAGCAGCACAGCATGGAACAGACAAGCACTAAGTAGTTGTATGTGCAGCTGTGTTGGGGTAGTAGTAGTAGTAGTAGTAGTAGTAGTAGTAGTAGTAGTAGTGGGTAGTAGTAGCGATTGTGTAATCATAGTGGTAGTAGGGATAATGAAAGTGGCAGTAGGAGGATTAGCAACAGTGGTAGCAGCTGTGGCGGTTGTGGCAGCAGCAGCCATATGATGGTAATGATGGTAGGCAGGCAGATAGTGGCAGTGGCATGATGGGGCACCGTTAGCAATAGCAGACCAATTTATTGGCCTCAGTCGCAGGTGTGTGAAATCCCTCATGGATCGATGCCTAATTCATTTGGACAAAAGTGATGTTTTGTACACTGGACAACTTTGTCCATTTGGCAGGGCCAAGAGAAAAGCCTCTTGGCCAAACATGTAGTTGGCAGGCACCAGCTCGTTGAAAGCTGTGGGAAACTGTGTACACAATGTATGTATCATGTCTGAGATGGCAGGTAACAGACATGACCCCTAGCTCGCCTGGCACTGGCACCTAGCTGCCCTGACATCCCTAGACGGGCTGCTAACCCGTACACGAACATGTGCCTCGTCCCTGGCTTACCCTGAAATAAGCCCTAAGTAGTGAGTAGAGTGGTGGGAGCACTAGTCCTCACCACTGACACCTAGGGTAACAACAGGGAAAGGACAAACAACACAAACACCACAAACAGGCACCGAAGGGAGAAAACAACAGGAGTGAACGGGAGATCCAACAGCTCCAGTTCCAATGGCTTCACAGCAACAGTTGTCCACCTGTGGACAGAATAGAAGATCTGGAAGGAAGGTCTATATCTGGCAACAAGGGAAGCAGAAAGGGAGAATATATAGTAGCTGGGAGTGGCTGACAGAGAACAGCTGAAAGGAAAAGCTACAGATTCCTAAATGAGAGAAAAAGGATTGCAAACCTAAGCAGGAAAACCTGGACCGGAATCTATTCTTATCATTAGATCATGGAGCGATCTCTTGAGAAATCGAGCGCGTAGCCACTCAATGCGACCTTCTGACCCCAGGCACAACAGGGTAAGCGATAGGTTGTGACAGTAAATATCACATCTGAGATGGCAGGTAACAGACGTGCGGTGCAGAGGGGAGGGAAGAGGAGTACCCTTCTACTTGGGAGAGGGAGGAGTGTTGACTCCTAGCTTGCTTGGCACTGGCACCTGGCTTCCCTGACGTCCCTAGATGAGCTGCTAACCCGCACACCAATCACGTGCCTCATCCCTGGCTTGCCCTGAAATAATCCCTAAGTAGTGAGTAGGGCAGTGGGAGCACTAGTTCTCATCACTGACACCTATGATAACAACAGGGAAAGGACAAACAACTAGAGTTGAGCGGACACCTGGAAGTTCGGGTTCGACGGGTTCGGCCGAACTTCACAAAAAAGTTCGAGTTCGGGATCCGAACTCGACCCCGAAGCCTATTGAAGTCAATGGGCACCCGAACTTTTGGGCACTAAAATCGCTGTAAAAAAAAGTCCTGGAAAGTGCTAGAGGTCTGCAAATGGCAGCAACATGTGGGTAAGTGCCCTGCAAACAAATGTGGATAGGGAAATGACTTAAAATAAAATAAAATTAAAAAAAATTAAAAATCTTGATCTAGGAGTTTGTAGTCACGCATCTGTAGCATCCCCAAGTCAGGGCAATGTGTGGGACTAACCTGGGGAATGCCAGTGATGGAGAGGCCGGCACGCTGTTCCTCTGGGGCACTCTCTGGGTTCTTGAGGGACACAGCCAGGTGGAATGCGAGGTGCCCTTGGTGTTGTAGTTTAACGTGCCTATGGCTGAGTCCCTGGTGTTTCGTGACGCCAGTGCCAATTAACGGTGGCACACCGTTTGCTGATAGTAGGAATAACTGAGGAACCACTTTATGATAAAACAGAACTTTAACTTTACTGAAGTACTTGATGGTTATCATACACGGACATAGATGGAAGCGCAGTTCCTTTGAAGACGGTTGGTTTCAGTAAGTTACAGGTTACAGTACATATGGCAGTCTCTGACATAGCAAGGTGATCACAGAGGGTTAACACACAGGACTCTCACAGTACAGGCGGCTTGCACTCTCTACCTGTCTGATCCTGGAAATGTAGACACTTTCCTCCAAGGCCCCAATGCCCTAAATCTGGCGTATATCCTTGGGATTAGATTAAGTACCTCCTCTGATATATGTAGTACCTCTTGCTGTCTTGGTTGCTGCTCTGCCTTTCCTCAGCTCCTCAGGCTGGTGACCAGAAACGCTCCTGCTGGAATTCTTCTCCTGTTTGCAGCTCGACTAAGGAGGCAACTCATCTCCACTAGTCCTAGGGTCTGGACTGCTCCTCCCAGGAATGAATCTTCCTAGGCTGGACCCTCTCAGGCTATAGGGCCTGGGCTGACTTCAACAGGCGCAGGGCCTGAACTCTGAACACCTTCACAGGCTCATGGCCTGGGCTTAACCTTGCAGGCACAAGGCCTGGGCTTCAACTGCTACAGGCTCAGGGCCTGAGCTTAGACTGCCTGTGCCTTCCCTGACTGGGCCTTATATAAACTAGGGCTCCCTAGCTCCCTCTAGTGACTAGAGCTGGAATTGAAATCCCTAGCAGGCCTGTACATGCAATACTCACAGTAACAGGGAAGTGCATAGCATTACATTACATCTGAAGATTATTTATACCAACCTCCCCATAAATAAAGGGGAAACGACAGCACACCAGTGACCCTTCTGTAGTGACGGGCATTACAGCTCCCGTACACTACATACCCCGCTGCTTTAAGGTGAGTACGACCTCGTACTCCAACAGGGCCCGCCCAACTGGAATTTTCACCTGAAATACAAAAAGAACATGCAGGCATACATAGGCATAAATATCAGTATCATCTGCATAGACATTCATATCAGGTCCAACTGGCAAAGGTGAAGTGCGGTGACAAGGGGCGTCGCTCTCTTCTCTCAGGATAGTGAATGGAACTGGGGCGCTGACCTGGCACAGCGGATGTTAATGAACCAGGATAGTCCATGACATAATATGAGTCCATAATAAAATATTATAAATTTTGGCTCACTCTCAGGGAGTCCATGGAAATAGAGATCGCAGAGGCTCGCACATGGGGAGTCCATCTCTGGGCACTGTGGGGAGTCGCTCTGGTAGACAGCGGTGCGGGTGCAGTTTAGAGGCAAAACCAGGAGTCCAGATTGTGCAACAAACAGTGTTTTATTCACACTTGCACACAAAATGAAAAACAGTCTCTTGGTGACAGTTCACACACAACGGAAATAAACGTAGCCAAACAAAACAGTCCAACACAGGTTCAGTCACCTGGGAGGTGTAGGTGCAGGTTCGCACCACGCTGTCGGCCCAGCCGCAGGAGAATCCAGCTTCAGGTAGCCAGGAACACAACACCTCCTTGCTGAGCTCTTTCCTCCTGGACAGAGAACTCCCAGCCCTGCCAGCAGCTCCAGGATAATCACACTCCTCAGACACAGCTGCTGGCTGCGTTTTATATCCAGCCCAAAACATGGACTGGACCGTGGGAGCAGCCACCCACCCTACTCTTTAGCTGCTCCCAGTAAGAGCCGGCCCGGATTGGCTTTGCAGCCAAACTAACTATAAATGTCAAGCAGCACTAGCTGCTGCTGACACATAAAAAATCCGGCTCTTACCTCACCGAGGCCAGGAACCTCGGTGACACGTACCTGCCGTCGACCACAGTACCTTGCACCTTACCACATACCCCCCTTTGTTCAACCCTGAGGGGTGAACACATGTGAGGCAGTGGACGCGGGACAGGGCATCTGCGTTACCCTGCAAGCGGCCTGCCCTGTGTTCCACGGAGAACTTGAAGTTCTGTAGGGATAGGAACCACCTGGTGACCCGAGCATTCCTCTCCTTGGCCTGGCTCATCCACTTGAGAGGGGAATGGTCGGTCACCAGACAGAACCTCCTCCCTAACAGGTAGTAGCGGAGAGATTCAAGTGCCCACTTGATAGCCAGGCACTCCCTCTCCACTATGCTATACCTGGTCTCGGCGGGACTGAGCTTACGGCTCAGGAAGACAACGGGATGTTCTTCCCCGTTGACCTCCTGAGACAGTACAGCACCGAGGCCTACCTCCGAGGCGTCGGTCTGTACTGACGAACTCCCTGTTGAAGTCGGGTGTCACCAAAACCGGGGACCCACACAGGGCCGACTTCAACGCGGAGAAAGCCTCCTCCGCCTTCTCACTCCAGCTAACCCTCCCAGACTTTCGCCCCTTCAACAGGTCTGTCAATGGCGCTGCTATTGTGGCAAAGTGGGGCACAAACCTCATGTAGTAACCTACAATCCCCAGGAACGACTTTACCTGCCTGGTGGTGACCGGTCGGGGCCAGTTACGAATGGCCTCTACCTTAGTTACCTGAGGTTTGATGACTCCCGCCCAATTATATATCCCAGATATTTTGTCTCCTCTAACCCTATGGAGCACTTCTTTGGGTTAGCGGTCAGTCCGGCTTTCCTCAGGGCATCCACTACCGCCTGCACCTTGGGTAAATGGCTTTCCCAGTCGGTGCTGTGGATGACTACATCATCTAAGTAGGCCGAGGCGTACCGGCGATGTGGTCGCAGCACTATGTCCATTAACCTTTGGAAAGTGGCGGGCGCCATGCAGGCCAAAGGGTAACACCTTGTAGTGATACAGGCCCTGCGAGGTAACAAATGCGGTTTTTCCTTAGCCGACTCCGTTAAGGGTACCTGCCAGTACCCTTTAGTGAGGTCCAGCACAGAAAAATAACGGGCTTGTCCTAAACTTTCAACCAGCTCGTCTACTCGGGGCATGGGATACGCGTCAAACTTGGACACTTCATTTAATTTGCGAAAATCGTTGCAGAACCGCAACGTCCCATCCGGCTTAGGTATCAGGACTATGGGACTGGCCCACTCACTTTTCGACTCCTCAATTACATCGAGCTTCAACATTAACTGTACTTCCTCCGCGATGGCCCGTCGCCGAGCCTCGGGTACCCGGTATGGTTTTAACCGGATCTTGGCCTGAGGCTCAGTGGCGATGTCATGTTGGATGAGAGGCGTGCGGCCAGGGAGGTCCGAGAACACATCCGTGTTCCGACTGATGAACTCCTGACTTCCTGAACTTGTTTGGAAGACAGGCTGTCTGCAATTTTTACCGTGGTTACTGCTTCACAGGCCTCGAACTGTGGGGCTGGACCCTTTTCACCTAGAAGCCCTGGCCGGGGCTGTGGTCGTCGGCTGTGTCCCTATCTTTCCACGGCTTAAGTAAATTCACGTGGTACACCTGCTCCGGCTTGCGCCGCCTGGCTGGTGTACTTTGTAATTTACTTCCCCTACCTTCTCGATCACCTCATAGGGGCCCTGCCACCTAGCTAGGAACTTGCTGTCAAGGGTGGGCACCAGAACCAAAACCCGATCTCCCGGATGGAAGCCCCGTACCCGAGCCTGACGATTATACACCCTACTCTGGGCTTGTTGCGCTGCCTCCATATGCTCCCGGACCAGCGGCAACACCCTTTCTATCCGTTCCTGCATCTGGGTGACATACTCAATGACACTTTTGTGGGGGACAGGCTGTTGTTCCCATGCTTCCTTGGCGATATCCAACAGGCCCCGAGGGTGTCTGCCATAAAGCAGTTCGAAGGGCGAGAACCCAGTAGAGGCCTGGGGCACCTCTCGCACTGCGAACATGAGATAGGGCAGAAGCAGATCCCAGTCCTTCCCATCTCTAGACACCACCCTCTTTAACATATTTTTTAGAGTTTGGTTAAACCTCTCCACAAGACCGTCTGTTTGCGGATGGTAAACGGACGTCCGTAACTGCTTTATACGCAACAATTTACACAGTTCCCTCATTACTTTGGACATAAAAGGGGTCCCTTGGTCTGTCAGAACCTCTTTTGGCAGGCCCACACGGGAAAACATCTCCATTAACTCTTTGGCAATGAGCTTAGCTGAGGTATGTCGCAGAGGCACCGCCTCCGGATACCGAGTGGCATAGTCGAGAATCACCAGGATATGTTGGTGACCCCTAGCAGACTTCGATGCGGGTCCGACCAGATCCATGGCAATGCGCTCGAATGGGACCTCAATTATTGGGAGAGGACCAGGGGACTTCGGTAATGCGGCTGGGGGCTATTTACCTGACAGGTCGGACAGGACTTACAGAATTCCTCTACTTCCTTAAAGAAACCGGGCCAGTAAAATCGCTGTAGTATGCGGTCCTGCGTTTTCTGCCACCCCATGTGTCCCCCAAGAACATGTTGGTGGGCAAGCTCCATAACAAGCTTGCGATATGCGGTGGGCACCACCAACTGTTCAACTGGCTCACCTCGGACTTGGTTCACCCGATACAACATATCCTGAAGGACAATAAATCGTGGAAACATTAATTCAGCCCCAGGTTTCTGGGGTTTACCATCAATCATTACAACACTTTCCCAGGCCCTGGTTAGGGTTTGGTCCCGGTGTTGTGCGGTCCCAAAATTTTCCCCTGAGACATTGAGGTCTGCCAACTCAGGTCCCGGTGGCAAGTCCTCCGTGTCTCCCACCATTACACTTAGTGGGGTTGTCTCCCCCTCTACCGCTGGAGCAGTGGTCACCCCTACCGCTGGCCCTTCAGACTCGGGCTCCCAGGGTTCTGGCCTTCCAGTGGTACCAGGCCACTCTCCTAGGGTTACCCCTGTCTCGGGTCCATCAGACAGTTTTATCGCCGGCCACAGTGCCGGGAAACCTGGGAAGTCCCTCCCAAGTATCAGTTCATGTGGGAGTTTAGCAGCGACAGCCACCTCGTGGGTCCACTTACCAGCCGCTGTGGACAAAGTCACTAGTGCAGTGGGGTAATCTTTTAGGTCTCCGTGGATGCACAGGACCCCGATTTTACGGCCGGTATACTCCGCAGGCCGTACTAGGGCAGCTCTTACCAGGAGACTAGACTCCCGGAGTCCAGCAGGGCCACCGCCAGAGACTCTCCCACCTCTACCTGACACAGGTGGTTATTGTCCTGCCCCTCACGGGTGCCAGTTGCGCACAGCTTCCGTGCATACAGGGAGTGGCGCCCCCCATAGTTCACATCCATCGGCTCATCCCGATGCGGACAGTCGGCCCTGATGTGGCCTGGCTCCTGACACCTCCAGCATACCCCGGGAGGCGGATCCGCAGGGGGTACATTCCGGGCAGGCCTCTCTGTCGCCGAGCGTCGGAACTGGGGCGGAGGCCTCCGGGGTTTGACTGACCCCTTCCCAGCAAGACTCCCCTGCAGGTTTCTGGTGGCCTCGTAACGCTCCACCAGGTCGACCATCTCCAGGGCATTAGTGGGGGATACCTGGCCAATCCAGTGCTGAAGGGGGTAAGGCAGGGCCCTCCAGAACATGTCGGCCAGCAGACGGTCCAGCATAGCAGTCGGACTTAGAACATCAGGCTGCAGCCACTTTTGCAACCGATGCAGCAACTCATAGTACTGCGGCCTGGCGGGTTCAGCCGTTTTATAGTCCCACTGGTGGACCCGCTGAGCCCGGACCAACACGTTTACCCCCAATCTGGCCAGGATCTCCCCCTTCACCGTGGGGTAATCAGCAGCCTGGGCATCTGCCAAGTCAAAAAAACTTGCTGGGGCCCGGATGCCAGGAACGGAGCGACCACCTCGGCCCACTGGTCACGGGGTAACTTTTCCCTCACGGCTACCTTCTCAAAGACCGCCAGATATGTCTCAACGTCGTCCGAGGGGTCATCTTTGGGATCGCCGCACGGACCGCTTTCCGGGCATCATGGTCGTGGTGGGACGCTCCTGCAGCTTGTAACGCCATTACGTGCTGTAACAGTAGCTGGTTGGTCTCCCGCTGCTGCACGTTAGCCTCTATGAGAGCTTTCACAGCCGCCTCCATGTTGCCAGTAATTCCTACTTGTAGCTTTGCTGGCTTAATATATGCCATGCACTTGTGCCCAGCAAAACAAACAAACTTCGGCGGTCACGCCAGCCTCACTGCGCATGCCCGCATCCGACACCAAATGTGGGGAGTCGCTCTGGTAGACAGCGGTGCGGGTGCAGTTTAGAGGCAAAACCAGGAGTCCAGATTGTGCAACAAACAGTGTTTTATTCACACTTGCACACAAAATGAAAAACAGTCTCTTGGTGACAGTTCACACACAACGGAAATAAACGTAGCCAAACAAAACAGTCCAACACAGGTTCAGTCACCTGGGAGGTGTAGGTGCAGGTTCGCACCACGCTGTCGGCCCAGCCGCAGGAGAATCCAGCTTCAGGTAGCCAGGAACACAACACCTCCTTGCTGAGCTCTTTCCTCCTGGACAGAGAACTCCCAGCCCTGCCAGCAGCTCCAGGATAATCACACTCCTCAGACACAGCTGCTGGCTGCGTTTTATATCCAGCCCAAAACATGGACTGGACCGTGGGGAGCAGCCACCCACCCTACTCTTTAGCTGCTCCCAGTAAGAGCCGGCCCGGATTGGCTTTGCAGCCAAACTAACTATAAATGTCAAGCAGCACTAGCTGCTGCTGACACATAAAAAATCCGGCTCTTACCTCACCGAGGCCAGGAACCTCGGTGACACGTACCTGCCGTCGACCACAGTACCTTGCACCTTACCACAGCACATAGACTTGAATACAAAACTTTGGCAATAAATACGGTCAGCAATACACATACTATTGACATCACAGGACTCTGACAATACCAGGGCCATGTTATCCTGGCAAGTCCTGCGTACCCTAAAAGTGCTGACATAAAATTCCCTTTCAACCTGAAATGGGGGTTAAAAGGGGAAAAAGGTGCAAATAAAAGCACAACTTGGATTGTGATTGTTTTTTCAAAGCAGGCAGGATGTCCCGGAACAGAAAGAGGCAGGCTGGGAGCAGTGGTTCCACAGTGGCAACTTATCTTCACAAACATGCCACCGGCCGTGGGGAACTGGCAGCAAGCTCCACCAGCCTGTCAACAATATGGGACAGCTCCTGCAACACATCCTAGCACTCCTGTGAGATTCAGCAGCATGGCCTAGCAGGCCTGCTCACAGGTAAGCGTCATACTCTTCTGGCTCACTATCTGAGGAGGAAGCAGGCGGCTTCTAATTGCGGCTTACCCTCGAACGGGTCCTCCTGGATTGACTTCGCCAGCTCTTCAAACCGCTTCTTCCTAGCAGTCGTCTTCCACGCGACCGCGGCCTGCAGTTCGGTCATCAATGTCGGCCACCGCGGGTGCCGGCGGACGATCCCACGGCGATCAGCAGCTTGCTCTCGCAGGTGGATGGTCCAGGCTGGAGGGTCCCAGGTCTCTGGTGCAGGGGAGTCTGGTGGTGTGGCGCCCCACTCTTCTATGGGCTCTGGCTCGGGCATGCTTGCGTCCGGCGCCGCCATCTTCTTTTCAGCTTCTCTCAGCTTACTCACAGACTCCTCCCTCGGGCTGGGCAGATCTCTCCTCAACTCAGGCCCGCCCCCTAGGTATAACGCAATAGGGAAGGCGGCCACATTATAATCCACAAAGATGGGCGGTATCCCAGGGTAGTTTTCTCCTCCCTTCTGGAGGGTATTGGCGCCAATTTTTCGCGCCACTGAGGATAGTGATGGCGCAGGAAGAAGTCCAATGGCGCCGGCGGCCATCTTGGGTGCCATGATGCGGCTATTCACTGACAGCAAGCCGCGGTAGTAAAACAGCATAAAAGTCCACAAAAATGTACCCTGATGCGGCGATTTTCTTCCTTTTGATAGCGCAACACTGCACAGCGCTTTTTGGAGGTTTTAAGCACACTTTTCTGTACGTTTTAGGTCCGCAAAGTTTACTTCAAATAAACAGGAGTTTTGTCACTTGGCAAACTGGTTAAGGCACAAAGTTCACGTTTTTTTTGCTCACAGTCCGTAAAACGTGCGTATCCTGTTCGTGACGCCAAAATGTAGCATCCCCAAGTCAGGGCAATGTGTGGGACTAACCTGGGGAATGCCAGTGATGGAGAGGCCGGCACGCTGTTCCTCTGGGGCACTCTCTGGGTTCTTGAGGGACACAGCCAGGTGGAATGCGAGGTGCCCTTGGTGTTGTAGTTTAACGTGCCTATGGCTGAGTCCCTGGTGTTTCGTGACGCCAGTGCCAATTAACGGTGGCACACCGTTTGCTGATAGTAGGAATAACTGAGGAACCACTTTATGATAAAACAGAACTTTAACTTTACTGAAGTACTTGATGGTTATCATACACGGACATAGATGGAAGCGCAGTTCCTTTGAAGACGGTTGGTTTCAGTAAGTTACAGGTTACAGTACATATGGCAGTCTCTGACATAGCAAGGTGATCACAGAGGGTTAACACACAGGACTCTCACAGTACAGGCGGCTTGCACTCTCTACCTGTCTGATCCTGGAAATGTAGACACTTTCCTCCAAGGCCCCAATGCCCTAAATCTGGCGTATATCCTTGGGATTAGATTAAGTACCTCCTCTGATATATGTAGTACCTCTTGCTGTCTTGGTTGCTGCTCTGCCTTTCCTCAGCTCCTCAGGCTGGTGACCAGAAACGCTCCTGCTGGAATTCTTCTCCTGTTTGCAGCTCGACTAAGGAGGCAACTCATCTCCACTAGTCCTAGGGTCTGGACTGCTCCTCCCAGGGAATGAATCTTCCTAGGCTGGACCCTCTCAGGCTATAGGGCCTGGGCTGACTTCAACAGGCGCAGGGCCTGAACTCTGAACACCTTCACAGGCTCATGGCCTGGGCTTAACCTTGCAGGCACAAGGCCTGGGCTTCAACTGCTACAGGCTCAGGGCCTGAGCTTAGACTGCCTGTGCCTTCCCTGACTGGGCCTTATATAAACTAGGGCTCCCTAGCTCCCTCTAGTGACTAGAGCTGGAATTGAAATCCCTAGCAGGCCTGTACATGCAATACTCACAGTAACAGGGAAGTGCATAGCATTACATTACATCTGAAGATTATTTATACCAACCTCCCCATAAATAAAGGGGAAACGACAGCACACCAGTGACCCTTCTGTAGTGACGGGCATTACAGCTCCCGTACACTACACATCTTTCGATCATTAACAGATATTTTTACCAAATTTGGTTCCCTGTCAGCAATACACAGCAGGGGTTTTTCACCGGCAAAACGGGGTTCATATCACCCACCAATGGAACAAACGATTTTTAAAAATGTAGGCCCCTGGCACCCAGGCAGAGGAGAGGTTTATTCACGGCAAAACGGGTTAATGTCACACACCAATTGAACAGGCGATTTTTAGAAATTGAAGTCCCTGTCAGCTATGCAGAGCAGGGGTTTATTCATAGCAAAACAGGATTGATGTCACCCACTAATAGAACAGGCGATTTTTAGAAATGTAGGCTCCTGACTGATGTCGATGGTAGGCTGGCACACATGCAGGTCACATACAGTTCCAAGGACACTGCAGTTGCTAAAATGGCTGCCGAACCCCACCTCAGTAACAGATGGATTAAAAATTATTTTGCAGTATCACTGGACTCAGGGCTGGGTACAAATATGTAGCATAGCACCCTCAATAATTGCTGAGGTTTGAAGAGTTAACACCACCGAGTTCAATAGATTTCTTCCCTAATCTCTCCCTGAGAGCACCAGCAGCAGCCTGTCCCTACACTAAGAGTAGCAGAGTGACATGCGGCGCTACGTGACTCCAGCTTAAATAGAGGCTGGGTCACATGCTGCACTTAGCCAATCACAGCCATGCCAATAGTAGGCATGGCTATGATGGCTTCTTAGGGCAAAATAGTGAAACCCTTGTTGATTGTCTGCCCTGCAGCCTTTCAAAAAGCGTGAAGAAATCGCCGAACAACGAACCTGAACTTTTACGAAAATGTTCGGGTTCGGGTCCGAAAAATCTTAATGTTTGGTGCGAACCCGAACTTTACAGTTCGGATTCGCTCAACCCTACAAACAACACAAACACCACAAACAGTCGCCGAAGGGAGACAACAAAAACAGGAGTGAACCGGAGATCCAACAGCTCCGGGTCCAACGTCTCCACAGCAACAGTTGTCCACCTGAGGTCAGAATAGAAGATCTGGCAACAAGTAAAGCAGAAAGGCAGAATATATAGTATACTAGGAGTGGCTGACAGAGAACAGCTAAAAGGAAAAGCTACAGATTCCTAGATGGGACTAAAAGGATCACAACCCTAAGCAGAAAAACCTGGAACGGAATCTATTCTCACTAGTGATGAACGAGCATGCTCGGCCGAATATCAGTTCGGCTCGAGCATCGCTATGCTCGGCACATGGCGGTACTCGACCAAGTACTGCATGTGCTCGAGTGCAATGGTCGATTCTCCGTCCCACACGTTTTGTGGGGTTTAAGCAGCCAATAAAGGTTCATGTAAGTACTGCCCTCACTGAAATGCCAGTAGCCATGTTGGCTGCTGGCATTACAGTGATTGGCTGGCCCGAACGCGTTATCCGGTGCTATATAGCACCCGATGACGCATGTTCGGCTCAGACATAGACAGGGAGAGCAGAACGTAGGAAGGAAAAGACAGAGTAGGAAGCGAATTTCACTGATTTTACTCCGAGAAAGCTTTTCCATGACCCAAAGGTCCTTTTAAGTACTACTGTGTGTGTGTGTGTTTTATATGGATACACCTTAATAAAATGGGAATGGTTGGTGATATTAACTTGCTGTTTGTGGCACATTAGTATATGTGAGGGGGGAAACTTTTCAAGATGGGTGGTGACCATGGTGGCCATCTTGAAGTCGGCCATTTTGAATCCAACTTTTGTTTATTTAATAGGAAGAGGGTCATGTGACACATCAAACTTATTGGGAATTTCACAAGAAAAACAATGGTGTGCTTGGTTTTAACGTAACTTTATTCTTTCATGAGTTATTTACAAGTTTCTCTTTGTTTACAGCCATTGACATGTCGCCGAGGTTAACACGTGAGGAGCGGATAGAAATTGTGTTGATGTCTGGTGAATGCAGTAACCGCGTCATTGCAGCAGATTTCAATGCAAGACACCCTACGAGACCACCCATCTCCCATGCTACAGTTAGCAAACTGCTTGCTAAGTTTCGTAAAACTGATTCAATGTTGGATTTGCCCAAATGTGGACGCATGAAATCTGTCACTAATGAAGAAACATCAGTGGGTGTCCTAGCTTCATTCAGCAAGAGCCCACAGCGTAGCACTCGCCGCATGTCACTGGAGAGTGGCATTAGTCGAACATCCCTTCGGCTGATATTAGCTACTCACAAATGGCACCCTTACAAACTCCAGCTACTGCAGCATCTCAACGAGGATGACCCAGATCGGCGCACTGAATTTGCAGAATGGGCAAATCAAAAAACAGGACCATCGGTTTACGCAGAAGATTTTGTTCAGTGATGAGGCAAACTTTTATGTGAATGGTGAAGTTAACAAACAAAACCACCGTTATTGGTCTGACACTAACCCACATTGGATAGGTCCCTCCAAGACTGTTGGAACAAAAAAATTGATGGTATGGTGTGGCATATGGGGTACAAAGATAGTGGGGCCATTCTTCATCAATGGAAACCTCAAGGCCACAGGATATGCGAAATTGCTACATGATGATGTGTTTCCCTCTTTATGCACTGAAGCTGGCACGTTCCCTGAGTTTTTCCAGCAAGATGGTGCACCACCACATTATGGGTGTCAGGTCCGAGCATTCCTAGATGAACAGTTTCCTGGAAAGTGGATTGGTCGTCGTGGGCCAGTTGAATGGCCCCCAAGGTCCCCTGATCTGACCCCCTTAGACTTTTATCTTTGGGGTCATCTGAAGGCAATTGTCTATGCTGTGAAGATACGAGATGTGCAGCACTCGAAACTACGGATACTGGAAGCCTGTGCTAGCATTTCTCCTGTGGTGTTGCTATCAGTTTGTGAAGAGTGGGAGAAGAGGGTTGCATTGACAATCCAACACAATGGGCAGCACATTGAACACATTTTATAGGTGGTCAGAAACTTGTAAATAACTCATGAAAGAATAAAGTTACATTAAAACCAAGCACACCATTGTTTTTCTTGTGAAATTCCCAATAAGTTTGATGTGTCACATGACCCTCTTCCTATTGAAAAAACAAAAGTTGGATTCAAAATGGCCGACTTCAAAATGGCCGCCATTGTCACCACCCATCTTGAAAAGTTTCCCCCCTCACATATACTAATGGGCCACAAACAGGAAGTTAATATCACCAACCATTCCCATTTTATTAAGGTGTAGCCATATAAATGGCCCACCCTGTATTTACCTCCTGCAGTCTTAGGGACAGTGCAGGGAGAGACATTTGCTGTTTTTACTACCAAAAGCTTTTCAAAGACCCCAAAGTCCTTTTAAGGACTACTGTGTGTGTTTGACAGCAGCAAGATATTTTTTATTTTAGACCTATTAGTGACATATACTGTACATCATCCGCAGACTGTGTTTTTAATAATCTGGGCCACATCTACTGTCCATAGTGTGTGGCTTTGTGTAGAAAATACTAAACAACATCTGCAAACAGTGTCTGTATTACAAATTCCATTAATCTGGGACTTATTTAGTGTCCATAATCTGTTGTGTTCTGTAACCAATACTGTAGAAGATCTGCAAACAGTGTCTGTATTACAAATTTCAATAATCTGGGCCTAATATAGTGTCCATAATTATCACTTATTTCCACCTTATGGTGTTGGTGTCACAAACACCATGGACCATGCCTCCACAGCACCTTAAAAACCACACCGCCAAGGGCACCTCAACCACCATCTGGTGGGAGTCCCTGGACAACAAAGTGTGCCCAGAAGGAACTGGTGCTCTCCTTCCATTCACTGTACGCCAGCCCAGAGAGTGCTGCTAACCTTGAGCAAAATTTCTTCTACCCCCATCAGCCCACCATGACTCACACATATTGCCCTTGCGGTCCGGTTGCTGCATATGTAATGTTTCTGAAGGTTATACTTGTATAAGAGCGAGTTCATACCACTGCTAGTTATTTCCTTTGTTCTGCTCGGTTAGAGGAACAGAACCGAGAAAATAACGGAAGTGCCAGATTTTGCACATGACTGAGAGGAATGGAGCTGAACAGACCTCATTGACTACACTTTCTGCATGCAGGACTTTTTTGTCCAGTTCTTTTGACAGAATCTGTGATGGAGGCTCAAATGGAGTCCACTCTCCATTGCAGATGTGAACAAGCCCTAATTCAAGACATCCAAATTCAAAAGTTGCTTCCAGTGAGAATAGCCTATATTTGTAATAAAACTGCTTGGAAACAGTCTAAATGCTTGGAAATAATCTGCAAACACTGTAAAAACAACAAAAGCCATAGCAATAATATATAGACAAACAAGGTAATTGAGCAGCTATAAAGGAGGAAAATTTAAAGACTTGTGTTTTTTTTTCATTAGGAAGGATTTCCTCTATTAACATTTCATTTGGTGTAGCAAGTAGTTTCTTATCCAAGTTTGATGCATTGTCTATGTGTCCTTCCCGTTTAATGATTATTATAATCCGATATATATTTACTCTCATGCTGATATTGTGTTTGATGATACTGATTTTCTGCAAGTGCTGTATGTTTCACGAAGCATGATAATATAGAATGTCGGCTCATTATGTGCACATTTTGAAAGGATGTAATGCAAAATATAGTGTCTGTTACAGGAGAATCACTACAAATGGAAAGGAGAATGACAGAATGAATAATTTATATAAAAAGCAGCATTACTCATGCACATTAAAGTGCATCTGCAAATCCGTACAGAATTTATGTCCCCATAAAAAGGGACTATTAATGTAATGTGAAAAGTGTTAGTGTTGTTTTCAATAAAAAGGTAACAAGAGCATAAAAAGATTAAATCCGTTATCTGGGCATTGGCTTGATCAGTAAATTACTTTCCAGTTAAAGAGTAGAACACATACTCCTTGCATTCAAGGTGAATCAAAGGAAAACTATTTCCAGGAGGAGCGGGGGGTGCAAAGCCGGTAGCAGTGGAGCACACGACCACATGACATGCTCCAGGGCAAGAGCCAGGCTGTTAGCACAGCTGCCGGGGGTGAGTGCCAAGAAGCCAGATGAGGACGCCAGGAGCATATCTGTCAGGCCTCTGGATAAGCCCACTGTTGGCTGGATTTCCTTGGTACTCATCCGGCCCCTATATCTGGGAATATGTACAGAGAGAATAGTATGAAAACATTGGAGGCAGCTAACATTTGATTAAAACATCTTATTAATTTTGCTAAATATGGCTTATTGGAGCAGTGTCAGTAAGATAGGTATAGAGCTTGAGAACTGGAAAATTCTCAAGTGCAAGTATAAATGCATGAAGAATTCCAAGAAATGATTTGGAATATCAAGTGAATGATAAAAAAGTAAAAGAATAAATATGATCGAAAGTGAATTGCACATTGAAAGCCTATAAAAACATAAAGAGGCAAAGAATGAAAATAGGCAACATCTCGCACACGGTTTACGGTATGTTCACATGCAGAACATACACTGTGGATTTTTTGTGCATGTTTTGTTCAGTGCGGATTTTAAATTTGTCACGTGCCAATTAATATTGGAGATTTTCACAGCGGAATTTACCCTTTGAAATGCATGATGTGAAATCCTTGGCAATCCGCCGTTGCCCGGCCGTGGTCGTATTGCGGCCCGCAATGAGTGTGTCCGCAATACACGGGCAATGGCCGTGTGCCCCCCGCAATACG
Source organism: Bufotes viridis (assembly GCA_033119425.1). Classification (NCBI taxonomy): domain Eukaryota; kingdom Metazoa; phylum Chordata; class Amphibia; order Anura; family Bufonidae; genus Bufotes; species Bufotes viridis. The sequence goes on along the minus strand of CM065591.1, from coordinate 399,380,447 downwards.
AGAGATGCAGTGCGGTGTGGAATGGAGGCACGGATCGGAAGCCCACGGAAGCACTACGCAGTTCTTCCATAGGTTTTCTGTCCGTGCCTCCGCACCGCAAAAAAGTAGTGCAAGCACTACTTTTTTGTGGTGCGGACAGTCAAATGCGGATCGCGGACCCCATTCAAGTGAATGGGTCCACAATCTGCATGCGGCAACCCCAGGGTCGGTGCCCATGCATTGTGAACCACAATCTTCGGTGCGCATCACGGGCCTGTCCAGCACATGATCGTGTGCATGAGCCCTAACTCAGATGTGGATTGTGCTGTGGAGGATTCATTGTAGGTTTTGCCACATATTTCTGCTCAATTCCAAGACCCATGTGGACATACGCCTACTGTGCTTTCCCTTTGTGTTGTAGCTATCGCCACACTGGTCTGGTTAGCATGAAGTACCAGGTTTGGGCTCATGCAGACGACTGTGCTACAGTTCTAAGAAATCATTATGGAACACCCATAGGACTATATTGTACCGGCACATTTGCCTCTGTTAAAAGATCAGAAGCAAAATCGGGGCATACAGCACATACCATATGGCACATTCACATAGTGTAATTCATTTAGGTAAGATTATTTCTATAATACAATGCTGTATGGTGGCACCATATAGTGGCACACAGAGCCACAACAATTCCATGTAGAGCTTCAGTACAGGCTCTGTATGCATTTCGATTCCGTATGTCTGTTCCAGAAAAAAATAGAACATGTCCTATTATTGACAAGCTTCCTACAGGGGACTCCAATCCTGAGACTGAAAGCTACTTAAGAGCTTCCAGAAAGGTAGTTAACTGATAAAATACCGCTAAGTGAAGGAGAACAGGCACCCATAGAAGTCTAGAACCACCATGGTCATGCATTGGATTAAGACAGTAAAGTACTGGTCATTTAAGACATTAAAGACTTACTACTATGGAAAGGGTTACAGTAATTGCCTCCTGGCCATCTGGATCTAAGATCTGCATCTCTCCGCTTGGGAATGGCAAAAGGGGTTAACAAATACAGAATAACACAGATTTGGGTATCTTGGAAACATTGCAGTGTTTAGAGAGAGAGTCTCAGGGACTACTACTACCATCATTGCCACTGCCCATGTACAGCTATTGGAAAGAAAATACACTCTGACATACTTTGGAACTGTACCAGTTGCTGCTATATGTACTAATACAGTCATCATCAATTCAGTAAAGATTCACTTTATTTATTAAAACCAATGGGCATGGTTATTGCCTCCACCATTCACCAGCCTCTGAAAATACCCTCCTTCTTTGCATCTTACTAACCGTTCATTATCAAGGGTACCCCACCTAACATCAGGCAGGAGTCTCAAGTCTAAGGTATGCCAAGGTGCAAAATCTGTAACACCCCCACCTACCAGGGGTATTGCTACCTAGAAAACAGGGGAGTTGACTGCTATGGGGCCCAAACTCAGGAAGGAGGCCTAGGAGGAGGACAAATGATTGAATTTATTTTCAGGGCCCAGGGAGCATTGAGTATGGTGCTTCTAGTCCTAGCACTGGTATTACCGCTCCCTGTTCTTTTACTTTGGTTGCCTGCGCTGCACTAGGTTCTTGTAGCATACAGCTTCAGGATGGGACGTAGTGTGCATAGGAGTGCACTATGACCTAAACCGGGGTGACATCAGGTACAGTGTAGTGCATGCCTAGATGTAGCGCTGCATGAAGTGTAGAGGTTCCCACAGGAGGACAAGAGAGGTGAGTATTTTTTTTATTTTGGTCCAGTCTGAGGACTGCATTAAGATGACTGAGGGGGGCCTTCAAACATTGTTGTGGGGCCCAGTCAGTTCTAGTTACACCACAGCCACCTACCATGCACTTTCTATAATATTGGTGTCTTCTTATGTAGCAGAGGGGTCTTTGTTCTCCTCAGGCTCCTCTCAACCCCCTATAGCTATGTCTCTGATCCACATCCATAAATACTCTGGAGTTGAAATCAGCTTATAACAGGTTTATGAGAATATACAATACTTGGTGCTGTACAAGGATGCAAGTCCTTAGGGAAGTTTTCCATGTTTAGTGTTTATGCCAGACAGTATATCTCCCTTGACTCATGACTCATTTAGTTAAGTTATTTGATACTTTTTTTAGTCAAAAGTTCTATGTGGCAATTTTTTGTAGACATTTCTATTACTATTTTATACATCTGAATGGAGTTTGTAAAAATCTATGCTTATGCTGCAGAAGTAATCTTGTTCAGACGTATAAAACACATTTTCAGTTGCAGAATTTTCAGTAAGAAATTTCATGTGTGCCCAGCTTTAAAGGGGTTGTCTACAACTGACTTTTTTTTTTTATTACACCCCAACCCCACTAGACCTGTGAAGGGAATTATACTTACCTGCTCCCCGACACTTGATTCCAGCTCCATGGGTCCTGGGCTGTCTTCACATCATATCTGGGCAAGACATGTAAACTTCCTGTGCAGGCAGGATTAAGTGCACTGCTGCAGCCATTGACTGGCCTCAGGAGTGATGTGTTTCCAAGCAGCACATGATCCGGCCGTGACATATGGCTTGGAGACATGTCACTGCTGAGCATAATCATTGATTGCAGTGGTGCACGAGACACCATCTGTGTAGGAACTTTAAATGTAGGGAATGGAGCCGAAACCAAGTGGTAGGGAGCAGATAGGTATAATTACCTTCACAAGTCTTGCAAAGTGGGGGTTGCATTTAAATAAAAAACTCAATTGCAGACACCCCCTTTAACTTTTGTTTGGCTAAAGAAAAGACACCTAAACGTAATTGAGTGAATGTGGCCATGTAAATTTGCAATATAGCAATAGCAAGCTATAAACCTAAAGTAAAAATTCTTAGATACAAGATAACATGCTGAAAAAAGAGAGCATTTTGTAGTCCATATCTACTGGCCAATGTTTTGTTCTATAGCCCTTGTGTGGTCCCTAGACAATAAAGGCAGAGGGCTTCCTGCTTGTATACAAAAGCTTGGTACTATGTCGTGCAGTTTTTTTTGTAAAGTCACCCATTATTTCTACTCTCTGAATTCTGTTATCATTGGAGAAAATAAATAGCTGTTTCCTATCAGTTTTCAGCAAAGGCAACAGAAGCTTTTTCAATTATGTTATCACTGCGGGTGGTAGCACTTATAATGAAGGAAAGACAATAAAATCTGTAACATTTACGCTCATACAAATTCCAGTTTTCGAACCCATATGAAGGCTCCGCACAACGTGTCGATCGTTAAGGGAGACTGCAAATGTATTTTCTAATAGAAAACATTTCTACTGATTGTGAGATATAGCGTCAATGTATTTTATATAAAGTATGAAAAACCTTTCTAGGCAAGTAGGCTACAACTGTTTCTTAAGTAGTGTAGAAGCTGCTTTGCAAAATTAATGAGAAGCCAAGATGAATATAGTGAGGCCGATTTATCAATGTGTCACCGCTGTAAACTGGAGAAAGAGGCAGCTAAAAAATTGTCTCAGGTTCGTTGTGCTATATTTATCAAACAGCCTAGATTCTGCTTAAAGGGTATATTGATAAATGACATCTATGGTATAGCCAAAGCATATGATACAGTATAACCGTCTGAGAGGCAAGTGTCCCACAGCTGAAACCCCTACCTTACTGGAAGTCCCATGAAGAAGAATGGGAAAGTCTCACCATTTTTCCTGAAGTATTCAAGAGGTGAGACCTTACCTATCAGAAATTTATGGAATCCTTTTTGTACTGTTAGAAGTGCAGCAGAAATGGCTTCTAAAATGGCTTCCATACATGATGGAACCACACTATCACATATTAATAAATGAGGCTTTCAACGCTCCGGCTTCACGACATTGAAGTAAATGGAGAAAACGTAGGCAAATCCTTAATGGGAATCTGTATTTGTTATTCACCTCTATTAACCTCAGTACTAGATGAATAGTACTGCAGATCGGGAGCCCAACTTTGCCAACCTGAGTTTTTCTTTTTTTTCTGGACAACTTATCCATTAAAAAAACAGAAAGCCACAAATTTGTTTTTACAGACTAATTGGAAAACCATAAGGAATGATAAAGATGACATGCAAATCTATAAATATTACATATATCTATAGCTCAATATACCAATATGAATTCATTACCAGCATTTACTGTGAGCCATACAATGCTCTGCACAAGTACCAACAACCTCACAACCAAGGACCCATCAGATTTTTTTCATGGACAAAATATCACAAATTTTTAGGAACTGTCAAGGCGCACAAAGGGGAGGACCTCCTGTGAGTGAGTTCAACAAATGGGGAACAGGGTGGGAGTGGTGAAAGAGTATGAGAATTAAAAACAAATTGCAGTCTGGATTCCCTATCGGCAGTACTTCTCATGCAGTTAAAGAAATCCATACTTATGCAAATCACCATGATAGACCCCCTTTAAAACCATATTTAGTGTGAAAATATTGGCTGGTGATGTAAACGTTTGTCACAAAGAACCCATAATATTTAAAAATATTCACGGAAAGTGAGGGCATGGATATGTTTTCAGTGGCGGGAGAAGAGAAAGTGGCTGCCAGAGTTGTCTTATCTACTGGGAGAGTAAAAGGATTGAGCATTGAAAATCAATGCAACCGGGGTCAGACTGGCTCACCAGAGTTTCAGAGGATCCGTTGGTAGGCTCAAGGTCTGACACAGTAATGGGTCACTAATAAAACATGACCCAAAGATCTATCAGAACATGATTTTGAGCTGACCCTGGAAGCAATACCCAAGTATCCTATTACCTTATTCATAATTCCTTCAGATGTAATAAGAACAATTGCTTAAAAGTGTATGTCCATGTTATACACAGAGGGTGGGCCCTCTGAATGATTTCCACTGGTGGTCCCAAGAAACATCAGTCCAATGCTGAATGCAACCAGTCCTTCTGTCCTTCTGTCCCCTTAACATCATCTGTCCCAGACAAGTCAGAAGCTCCCCATAGACATAATGTCTACCGATCCTGCTAAAAATGGCAGCCAATAATAGCAAATTGTGTATGCAGGTTTAAGGGTTCTGTATAATCATGCATACATTTGTTGCAAAAATGTTTGCAGCCATGTTATGACTCTGAATAGGCTTGATGAAATCCATGAATGTTTTCTCATTGTTTTATGTACCTTTGATTCTAATTTTATTTTACTTACAGCAAATGTCTTCCAATATCTCCTGTATTCATTGGCTGGTAGCAGAAATCATTGTTCTAACATTTGGGAGGTCATAACATTACATACATATCCAATGCATGTATATTTTATATATAAATAAAGAATATGGGAGGCACTCTACAAACACCTGGGATGTATGGAGGACACAAAGGCAGTGCTATAAGGAAGTGGTATGCCCTTTAATGTACCTAAACATAAAATATATAATGTAAAAACGTAGTGAAACGCTGATAAAACAACAATAATAAAACAACAATAATAAAAACAGCGGGTTGACCTCAAAACAGGTCCAAGATTGTGGACCAGTGTTCTGGGTTTGTATGTCAAGTGGAATAGTCCAGAGATGATGATACGTCTAGCAACTTAATTTGTCTTCTCCATATGATTGCTAGATCCACCGTTATTCCCAGGATAAATGTCCAGTTTGCATGTATAATAATAATACGTTGCGTGTGACACCCAATTTAATATTCCATATGGTGGGCATACGGCACAAGACAGTTCAGTTCAATGTTCCAGTGTTGCCCAAAAATGTATACTGTAATATATAGAGATGTTTACGTTACCACCAGCGCGTGTGTCGCGGCGTCCTTCTCTCTTCAAAGCGTTCGCTGTATGTGTCTTCCAGGACCTGTCGCGGCGTCCCACGTGATCCTACGTCATACGGTGGCGTCCCACCTGACGATAACAGCGGCGTTTGATTGGTCAGTGCTCTTTGAGACCGTAATATCGTATTGTGCGTTTCAGACAACAGATAGAATGGTATATCTCTCAGGGCAATCTTGTATCGGTGTGTAGTAGCATATCCTCACTTTCAGAACCCAAACGCTTTTGGGGCAACCGCATCTCTGGCCCCTTCATCAGTGGTCAAGGGGCCAGAGATGCGGTTGCCCAAAGCGCTTGGGTTCTGAAAGTGAGGATATGCTACTACACCGATACAAGATTGCCCTGAAGATATACCATTCTATCTGTTGTCTGAACGGCACAATACGATATTACGGTCTAAAAGAGCACTGACCAATCAAACGCCGCTGTTATTGTCAGGTGGGACGCAACCGTATGACGTAGGGATCACGTGGGACGCGCGACAGGTCCTGGAAGACACATACAGCGAACATTTTGAAGAGAGAAGGACGCCGCGACACATGCGCTGGTGGTAACGTAAACATCTCTCATATATTACAGTATACATTTTTGGGCAACACTGGAACATTGAACTGAACTGTCTTGGCTGCCGTATGCCCCACCATATGGAATATTAAATTGGGTGTCACACGCAACGGTATTATTATTATACATGCAAACTGGACATTTATCCTGGGAATAACGGTGGATCTAGCAATCATATGGAGAAGACAAATTAAGTTGCTAGACGTATCATCATCTCTGGACTATTCCACTTGACATTCAAACCCAGAACACTGGTCCACAATCTTGGACCTGTTTTGAGGTCAACCCGCTGTTTTTATTATTGTTGTTTTATTATTGTTGTTTTATCAGCGTTTCACTACGTTTTTACATTATATATTTTATGTTTAGGTACATTAAAGGGCATACCACTTCCTTATAGCACTGCCTTTGTGTCCTCCATACATCCCAGGTGTTTGTAGAGTGCCTCCCATATTCTTTATTTATCCATTTTTATTGGTAACAGGGCACACCAAGGGTTGTGCACCACGATCATCTTTGGCAGTTACTGGGTGTAGCCACTGGTTGTTTTAACCATATTTTATATATAGACTGAAGTCAGATTTTTCATGTAGTGCTGGGAAACGTCAACCCATTCCCATTTTCTTTTTTAAATTGTAACTTTTTCTTCAAAATAATATATGATTGTAATTAAACTCATCATGTACTTGCATTGTCAACACCCACGTTGTAATATTTAAATTTTTTATATTAATAATTTTACTTTAATATTAATTGCTTTAAAGATTAGCCAATTAGTAGGAAAAACTGTAATAAAGCAAAAATGTTTCTGTGTTTTACCTCTTGACTTTCTGACTGTTCTTCCCTCTTGCTGTGCTTGGGTGCATTATTATAAGAAATAAATATCTGATTATTGCAAGCATTAGACATGTTTTGGTAAGGGAACCTGTGGTTATCAACATCATAAAACACGATACAGATCATAGAGTAAACTTTACTTTTCCTTGCTTAGCCTGATCGGAATTGATCCTGGTACACAGCTCAAAGAATTTGAGACATAAGATTACATTAACCTTTTGTACACATATGTGACTGGCCTGACTGCATGAGATTTGGCCATTTAACCTCTCAGGTATAGCTGCCGAATATTTTTCAGCTCTACAGCATGTCTGTACTGTCTAGTATGGTGATGATGAATGCACCCAGAGGAGGAGGTTGCTTTATGTTGACCTTTAGATCACATACTTCTATACACTGATTAGCAATAACGATAAAACCACTGACAGGTGAAGTGAGTAACATTCAGCTGTTATCGGATGGGATATATTAGGCAGCAAGTGAACAATCAATTCTTGAAACTGATGTTTTGTCAGGAGGAACAATGGACACATGACAAGAGACAAATTGTGCCAGCTAGGTGGTTGGGTGAGAGCATTTCCAAAATGTCTTGGAAGGTGTTCCTATTATGTAGTGGTTGCTATTTACCACCTAAAGGAGGCTGGGAAGGACAACCTATAGAGTTAAGTGAATTGATTTGGTTCTAAGCGAATTCAACCTAAATTTACCAAAAATTCAAGTTAAAACCAAATATGATTTTTTGGTGATTTAATTCAATTTTTTTTAAATGATTTTAGCAATTTTTCAGATCAGAAGAGGAAAGATAATATGTCCCCAGGAGGTGTCTGTGTATGCATGCCGATAGGCATTTGCTGCCAAGAAAAGAACATTTTTGTACTACTGTATGTTAAAAAAAGTTATAAAACAGTGCAGTGCATTTTAAAGAGGCTGTGTGTTTCCACCAGCAGCCATACCAGCAGCCATTAATTTACCCAAAGTCATATACTGTATGCATAGTTGTAAACTGTCCAGAATTTGGCGCCACTCTCCCTGATTTTTAGGTGTGCAGGGGCGGACACAGGCAGCAGAGGGCCCCTGTTCAAAGAATATGCCTGGTCCCCCCAAGCCAAATTCTCAACCAAACCTATTCCATCCTAACACTACATACAGCAATACAAAACATACAAAACAAACAGGTACTTTCACATCTGCAGCACTACGACTCAACCAACTGATCCGGCAGAGAATGCAAGGAGTTTGTGTCCCACTGATTATCTGCATTTTTGCTAGATTGTGGCCAGATCTCTGCCATTATAGTTAATAGGGCCGGTGGGTATTCCGTCTGCTGGAACAGCCTGCCAGAATCACTAACTCAGATGTGAAAGTAGCCTATTACAGCGCTACATACCTCTTACATCCAGAGATGTCTCCTTTGATGTAGATGTTCTCTGTCCTCATCTTCTCCTTTCAGACCAGACCACTATGATGATTTCTTTCAGCCATCTCTTCTCTCTCCAGAGTTTGACAGACATCCTCCCATCTTCTGAACACCCCATCCTGCCACACCCAATACTGTGCCCGCTGTGCTCCCCAATACTATACTGCAGAAACAGTCACCCTGAAAATACTAGCTACATACAGATAGTACCGCCTTCAGTGATTATTGGCACACAGTGCCCAAAAAAATAACTGCGCCCAGGAAATAGTGTCCCTGACACTAATAGTGTAAACATAATGTTCCCCAAAAAGAATTGTGCTAAGCTGATACTGTGCAAGGGTACCTCCCCCCTCCCAGTAATAATGCTCCCGAAAGTCCCACCAATAGAAATAAGTATCTGCCAGGGTGTACATGGTAGTAATAGTGCCCCCAAAAGTAATAATGTCCCCATTGTGCCCCAAAAGTGATAATGCTCCCAAAGTGCCCATACTAGTATTCATATTCCTCATAGTCCCCCAATTGTATTAAAGCCCACCATAATGCCCCTGGTAGTAATAATTCTTTTTAGAACTTGTGACAGTAGAAAAATGACCCCTTATAATGTGCTCCAGTACATAAAAATGCCTTGTTGTGTGGCAGTATAAAATAATAATAAAATAATTCCTCCTCTTAGTGCCCCCAGTAGAGCCAATGCCCCTTACTGTGTGCCCAAAAAACCCTCTTAGTGCCCCCATTTGAGCTAAGGTCCCCATAGTGCCCTATAGTTTGTGCCAGTATAAAATACTCCTATATAGTTCCCCCATAGTGCTCCTCTCCTCATCTCCATGGTGCCTGACATAATGTGCCAGTATAAAATGCCCCCATAATGCTCCTCTCAGCACAGTGCCCCCGTAATGTGTGGCAGTATAATTCCCCTATATAATGCCCCAATAGTGCTCCTCTCCCCCCTTTTCCATAGTGCCCCCATGTGTGCCAGTATATAATGCCCCCATTAGATGACACCAGTGTGCTCCTCTCCCCCACTTCTCCATAGTGCCCCCAATCTTTGACAATATATATATAATGCCCGCCAGTAGATGCCCCATAGTGCTCCTCTTACCCCCTCTCTACAGTGCCCTCCATGTGTCCCAGTATATAATGCTCTTCAATAGATGCCAATAGTGCTTCTTTCCCATACATCTCCATTGTGCCCCCATGTGTTCCAGCATATAATTCCCCCCAGTAGATGCCCCCATAGTACTCTCCCTTCTCCATAGTGCCCCCATGTGTGAAAGTATATAAGATAGGGCCCCCAGTAGATGCCCCTTAGTGCTCCTCTCGCCCACATCTCAATAATGCCCCATGTGTTCCAGTATATAATACCCCCAAGTAGATGCTCCCATAGTGCTCCTACCTTCTCTATAGTGCCCCCAGTGTGTGCCAGTATATAAGATAGGGCCCCTCAGAGATGTCCCCATAGTGCTCCCCCCTTCTCCATAGTGTCACCCATGTGGACCAGTATGTAAGATAGGTCCCCGAGTAGATGCCCCCATAGTGCTCCCCCTTCTTCATAGTGCCCCTATGTGTGCCAGAATTAAGATAGGGCCCCCAGTAGATGGCCTCATAGTGCTCCCCCCCTTCTCCATAGAGCCCCAGTATATAAAATAGAGCCCCCAGTAGATGCTCCCATAGTGCGTCTTCCCCCTTTTCCAAGGTGCTACCTATGTATGCCAATATATAAGATAGGGCCCCTAGTAGATGCCCTCATAGTGCCCCTCCTCCTCCATAGTGCCCCCCATGTGTGCCAGTATATAAGATAGGGCCCCCAGTAGATGCCCCCATAGTGCTCCTCCATAGTGCCCCCCATGAGTGCCAGTATAAAAGATAGGGCCCCCAGCATAGCACAACTGAAAAGGCTACAGGCACCTGCCTCTGAAAGGCTACAGACACTAGGCCTGCAGCCTATCAGAGGAACTGGGAAGGGAGACAGCTCTCCCCAGCCTCGCCGCATCATTCATCTGTATTGCTGTCCTGAAGACGGCGATACAGATAAATATAGAGATGAGAATCTGTATTGCTGTCCTGAGGACGGCAATACAACTGAATACTGAGATGAGAGCTACGATAATAGAAGCGCTCATCTCCTGCTGCCCTGCCAAAGAAGCTGTACATGGGTCCCCCTTTCCGCACTGGGCCCCGCAGTGCACAGGTGGTATTTCCGCCCCTGTAGGTGTGTATGTTGTCTACTTGGGGAAGAGAAAGCACTAGGAGGAACTAGGGGAGCAAGACAAGCTAGCAATAATATGATGCTCTTTGCAATATTATGCTCTGAGATCTTGGGTCCAGGCAGTCATGTGAATGTTACTTTGACATATACTATCTACCTACATGTTGTTGTTGACCAAGTACCTCCCATTCATAGCAATGGTATTTCCTATGGGCAGTACCCTCTTTCAGCAGGATAGTATGCCCTGCCACTTGTCAAAAATTGCCCAGGAATGGTTTGAGAAATTTGACAAGAAGTTCAAGTAGTTAATTTGGCTTGAAATTCCCAAAATCTCAAATTGACCATGCATTTTTGCTAGAAAAACAAGTCCAATCCATGGAGACCTAACCTCACTACTTACTATTATAGAATCCTGACTAGAAAACAGGAATAATGTTATGGAGTAAAGTAGACGTGGAACAAGAAGACTCCGTGGCATAACTGATGGGTCCATCAGTCACAACAGTCCTAGTTCCAACAGGGCACACAAGTACTTGTTTGATCTCCTTTATGATTTTCTTTGAGGTCTGACATACAGCCCAGTACTATGAATCTGAGACTTTGGAGTGGAAGAGACAGGGGAAGAAGATTTATGATGCAGGGCATCCCCCACTGTCAGAAAGGATATCATTAACCCTTTTTATGCCCAAAGTAGCAGTGGGTAAGTATATAGTCAAAGAAGGGGAACTATGGAGAAAAAAAGCAGACAGATGGCTGTAATGGTTACAGTGCTCTCTAAGCACATGTCTATATGGAAGAGACTACTGAGCTGGACATAATATTATACTCCACCCCTACCAATTGGAGTTCTGGTGGTGTGTTGGGGTATAACTAATATGAGACCCATATCAGGACTTACAGCCCAAGTAGATTAAAGTTGGATAGTCAGTCACTGGCTGACACCAGAGAGTAAGTCAGTGCATAGAACTTGACAAAATAAAATGAAAGGACTGCCCCTGTGTCAAACACCTTAGATGCTGTGATCACTATTGTGATGTGGATGGCTCCAGTCAGAGTGAAGTTAACTGCAGTGTAATCACTGGTTACTAGTGCTGCATCCATGTGTTGGGGGGGCTCAAACTGTACTTTTGCATGTGGGACTGTGAAGGTTTAGTTACGCCCCTTAGCAGACTGCTGCCAGAGGTGATAATCCATATAAAGGAATCAGACTGCTGTTTTAGGGGGCAAATAAACAACCAAAATGTGCCCCTATAGGAAATAGCAGACCTTTTTGTAGTTTTTGTGTGATTGTATTGCCTTATAGCCTTTAAGCCCCCTTGCTTAACCATCAGGATATACTTATAAAACACTTATTTTTAGGACGAGTGTGGTTTTATTATCATAGACTTATAGATATTATAATAATCCTAGATATTTGCGAAAATGTACTATTCTAACAAAATCACTCCCAATAAAACACTTGTCTCATCAAAAGCTGCAACCCTTTAAAATTCCTGTTAGTGACCTACTATATTCTGAAAGAATGTTTCTAATGTCAAAAAGGGCATGAAAAAAAAAAAAATCACCTGATACTGTATAAATGTAATAATCAATACCCCAGGCCTTCATTATTTCTAACTTGATACCCTTAGCTAATTGGTTTCGCTCGGTTCTTTTCTATTTCTGTGCTGGAAGTAAGTATTTTAAGACCACAAAAATATTGTTAATTATTGCTTTTCTATATCAATCAATATGACTCCTGATTCATTGGAGCTCACTACCTGCATTCCATGTTACAGAAAAAAGGACTTCATGAAAAGCTGCTAGTGCATTAAAAAAGTTAAAAGAGGCTTGAAAGGTCTGGCAGAATGATTGATTTCAGAGCCTCCTGACACAATGAAATGAACCCAGCTCAAAACATCAGCTTTTGAGGATTTCTATAAAGAGTAGGCCGAGAAATGAGCACACCTGAGGGTGAAATATACAGTAAATAACCTCTCCTCCCACTGGCCTGCAATTATCTATTTATTAAGTAAATGCACAGTTTTCTTAATAACGTTCTCCCAGGTAATTGAGTCAGAATGGCCATGGGAGCAATATGTATTCTGTGCCCATTATGTCACCGCTGCCCACTGTGTAATGGGAAGAAAACAGTATGAAGAAAATGTTCAGCCATAGTCATCTATATACAATATATGGCAGCTCTCAATTCACTGCTTTCTTTCTTTGTTTTTTTTCTTTCTCTTCCTTCCTTCTTGTCTTCTTTCCCATATTGAATTATTAATGTTATAATTAAGCAAATTAATGCTGAACCAAAGATATTAATGAGGCATAATATGCTAATGTGCATTTTTGATAAAAGACTCCTCTTTTCCACTCCGAAAACACTGGCAAGCATATTTTATTTCAGGCCAGACAGCTGATCTCATGTAATTTCCTGAAAATGCTTATGTACCCTGAAAGCCTCTTGTAAACAAGGGTTAATATAAACCAATATCTGTAAAGGCTTAGTGCTGTGTTGTCATTTTCAGGGATACAATTTTTTTTTTTTGTTAAAGCATCAGGAACGAGACAAATAATGGGTTCTTGACTTCCCGATGGCTGCTATAGCAATTTGTTTAGTGTGAAAATGAAACATAGTCATTTATAGTGTTATAAATTATATTGATATGTGACAGCTACCAGAAAGCTGGCGATATTAGTTTAATGTGATTGTCCTTGTAAATAAAATGTATATCGAAGTGTATTGCGTTTGTTTTTATTTTTTAAATTAGTATTTTATTCTGTCCATATATTAGAATGCAAGATTGTTGAAAATAGTATACTCTGAATGTGAATTCTATGGGATGTGGCTAAAGTATATATTTTCCACTGCAAAATGCAATTACAGATGGAGCATTTTCTAACTTGACTGATACCCAATCACATTGTGGTATCACATTGCAAAAACCGCCAAAGAAGTCAAGGAAAAGTCAACTTAAGTATCAAGAAAAGGATCTCTACATCGATATGCTAGTATGGTAATATTTTGGGGACATTGCATGAATAGCAATTGTATGGTAAACATTCAATGTTTTAATTATTCCATGCAAATACTAGAGTGATATGATAACATAACAAGTTGAGTAACATAATAGAGTTTTTCTAGACTTGGAATGGTTGTGTTATTAAGAAAAAAAAAATCCTGTTCAAAGCATTCCCAGTAGGGCTGAGTGGAGCCGTGGATGTTCGGGTTCACCGGGTTCGGCCGAACTTCGGGTCAAAGTTTAGGTTCGGGATCCGAACTTGACCGAACTCGAACCCGAACCCGACCCTATTGAAGTCAATGGGGACCCGAACTTTGGTGCATAGTCATAGTGAGGGCTAGAGGGCTGCAAAAGGAAGCAAAATGGGGGTAAGAGCAGGACAATTTCCCTGCAAACAAATGTGGATAGGGAGATGACTTAAAATAACATACAAAAAAAAAATCTTGAACTAGGAGGCGGAGGTCAAAATGGAGTAGGTGGTTGAGGAGGCAGTGGACATGGTGGCATAGGTGGAAACGGCGGTGGAGGAGGAGGCGGTAGCCAACACTGTTTTTGTATTTTTATTTACATTTTTTTTCTATTTATTTATTATTTTTTATAAATTTGGGAAGACCCCAAAACATTGGGAACTAGAAAAGAGAATGCAAAGAGAAAGTGCGCTGGAGTCTAACAATGGCTGGGTGCGGCCGATATACTTGTCTATTCAGCACAAGGTACGGACAAGTCCTGTGGGATCCATGCAAGGTTCATTTTATTGAACGTGGACTTGTCCACGTTGGCTGTGGACAGGCGGCTGTGCTTGTCTGTGATCACCCCCCCCCCCCCGTTGTGCTAAACACACGTTCGGACAATACATTCGCCGCAGGGCAGGCCAGGACCTCCAAGGCGTAAAAGGCAAGCTCAGGTCATGTGCCCTTATTTGGAGACTCAGAAGTAGAATGGGGCAAACCCATCAGTCAGTATGTGTAGGCGTTTTCACACGAACTGTTCCACCATGTTGCTGAAATGCTACCTCCTGGTAAGACTTTCCGTATCAGCTGGTGGTGCTGGTTGTTGAGGCGTGCTGACAAAGCTTTTCCACATTTCGGCCATGCTAACCCTCCCTTCTGAGGTGCTGGTGGTGCCCCCAGCTGCATTGGCGACTTCTTCCTCCTCCTCTGCCTTCGCCTTGTGTTTCAACTGAGCCCCCACTGTCAGGTGGCAATGCCATCAGCAGCGCGTCTACCAGCGTGCACTTGCACTCGCGCATCTTCCGATAATGCTCCAGTGATGGAATTAAGGACGGTCACCCAGTAATCAGCACTGGTTAGGATGTGGGTAACTCGGCGATCGTTAGGTCGGCACTGCAGCATGTAGTTGCTAATGTGTGCGAGGCTGCCCAGAGGCAACGACAAGCTGTCCTCTGTGGGAGGTGTATCGTCTGTGTCCTCTGTATCCCCCCAGCCACACTCCAGTGATGGCCATGAGCTGCTTTGTGTGCCATCCTGCTGTGAACACGGTTTCTCCTCATCATCATCCTCCTTATCCTCCAGAACTGTGTCCTGGCTGGACAGTTGTGTACCTAGCCTCTGTTGGTGCAGGAAGCTACCCTCCGAGCCACTTGTGAATGACTGGCCTGATAACCGTATAAATGACCCCTCTTCCTCCTGTGCCACATCCTCTTCCATCATCACCTGAAACATTTTTTCAAGGAGACATAGAAGTGGGATAGTAACGCTGAGGATGGTGTCATTGGCACTGGCCATGTTGGTGGAGTACTCGAAACAGCGCAACATGGCACACACGTCCCGCATAGAGGCCCACTCGTTGGTGGTGAGATGGTGCTGTTCTTCAGAGCGACTCACCCGTGCATGCTGCAGCTGAAACTCCACTATCGCCTGCTGCTGTTGACACTGTCTCTCCAGCATGTGCAAGATGGAGTTCCACCTTGTGGGTACATCTAATATGAGGCGGTGAGTCGGAAGGCCGAAATTACGCTGTAGCGGAGACAGATGAGCAGCAGCAGGGTGAGAATGCCGAAAGTGCACAGAGACAGCCCGCACTTTCTGCAGCAGCTCTTACATATCGGGCTAATTTTTCAGGAACCTCTGCACCACCAATTTCAGCACATGCGCCAGGTAGGGGATGTCCGTCAAACTGTCTAGGCGTAGCGCTGCTATGAGATTTTGCCCGTTATCGCAGGCCGGGTTTGAGGCTCAGTGGCACCAACCACTCATCGGTCTGTTCGATGCACGTCCACAGCTCTTGCGCGGTGTGTGGTTTTTCCCCCAAACAGATGAGTTTCAAAACAGCCTGCTGTCGTTTCCCCCTGGCTGTGCTGAAGTTGGTGGTGCAGGTGTTATGCCGACCGGATGAGGAGGCGGTGGAGGAGGAAGTGGAGTAGGAGGAGGAGGCAACAGGAGGCAACAAGAAACGTCCTGCAATCCTCGGTGGCTGAAGGACATGCGCCAAACTGCTATCCTCCTCATGCCCAGCCGCCACTGCATTTACCCAGTGTGCTGTTAGGGAGATATAACGTCCCTGCCTGTGCTTCCTGGTCCACATATTGGTGGTTATGTGGACCTTGCCACAGATGGCATTGCGCAGTGCCCACCTGATTTTGTCTGCCACTTGGTTGTGCAGGGCAGGGATGGCTCTTCTGGAAAAGTAGTAGTGGCTGGGAACCACTTACTGTAGGACAGCCACCACCATAAGATTTTTAAAAGTCTCCGTCTCCACCAGACGGAATGACAGCATTTCAAAGGCCAGGAATTTTGAAATGCTGGCATTCAGGGCCAGGGATCACTGGTGGGTAGGGGGGATAGATGGACAGCTGAACGCTTCCATGGTACAGTGTGGACATGCTAGGTCACGGTGGTGGAGGTCGTGGTGTTGCTGCCACATCCTCTGTTTGTGGGGTGGCAGGTGCCACTGTCACTCCAGAGGGAGAGGAAGAGGCCCAAACTGCAGCAGAAGAGGGAGCAGGAGGAGCCTTAGATCTTTCATGGTTTTTGAGGTGTGTACTCCACTGCAGCTCGTGCTTTGCATTTAGATGTCTGATCATGCAGTTGGAGCTCAGGTTTAGAACACTTATGCCTCGCTTTAGGCTCGGATTGCACAGCGTGCAGACCACTCGTGTCTTGTCATCAGCACATTGTCTCAAGAACTGCCATGCCAGGGAACTCCATGGAGCTGGCTTTGATGTGCTCAGTCCCTGGTTGGGGTGGTTAGTAGCAGGCGTACTGGCTCTGGGACGGACACTCTGCTTTTCTACCCTGCTCCCTCTTTTGCTGTGTGACCAACTCCTCTTCCTCCAAACTGCACACGTCTCTCGCATGACCTTGATTCCATGTGGGGTCTAGGACCTCATCATCCTCCACATCATCTTCCACCCACTCCTCACTAGTGATGAGCGGAAGGTGCCATATTCGATTTCGCAAAATTTCGCGAAATTCGATTGAATATTCGTCATATTTCCGTCTAAATCGAATATACTATATATTGCGAATGTTGCGCGAATTTATATTCACATTGCGAATTAAACTTAGGGCTGAGCTCCTAATGGTTGTAACTTGTACTGCTAGAATTGACGAAGATAACGAATATCACGAATATAGCACTATATTCTTAATCTTCGTTATATTCTAGCAATACAACCATTAGGAACTCAGCTCTAAGTTGAATTCGCAATGCAAACATAAACTCACATTGCAAATTCAACTTAGAGCTGGGTTCCTAATGGTTGTATTGCTAGAATATAACGAATATCGCGAATATAGCACTATATTCTCAATCTTCGTTATATTCTAGCAACAACCACTAGAAACTCAGCTCTAAGTTGAATTCGCAATGCAAACTTATACTCGAATTGCGAATTAATATTAGAGCTGGGTTCCTAATGGTTGGCTTGCTAGAATATAAAGAAGATTGAGAATATAGTGCTATATTCGTGAATTCGTGATATTCGCTGAATTCGCAATGCGGGGTTGCCAGTTGAATTCGCAATGCGAGTAATTCAGGTTATATTAATCGCATTGCGATTACAACTTAGTCAAATTTGTGAGATCGTGATTCTTACATCCGACAGTACATTTTAGCATTAAGGCGTTCCCATGCACACAGGAAGTCGGCAGAAGCAGCAACGGGCATTGACTGGAGCGGGCAGGGAGCCAAGAATCCTCCGGACAGGTAAGAACAGCTTTTGGGAAGTGGAAAGACAACCAGAGAGCAACAAGGATTAACAACTTAAAAAAAAAAAACGAATATTCGAAATAGCGAATATATAGAGCTATATTCACAATATTCGCGAATTTGCAAAGTGACAATATTCGCTAAAAAAATTAGCTATTTGAATATATGCGCTCAACACTACTCCTCACCCCTGCCCTCCTTGCTAACTAGATTTATTTCCATGTCATGTATGCAGTGCAGGTGTACCTCACACCAAAAATGGAAATATGTCACCCACCGAACTAACAGATGGATTAACTAGATTTATTTCCCTGTCATATATGCAGTGCAGGTGTACCCGACACAAACAATCGCTACATGTCACCCACCGATGTAACAGTGGGGATTTAGTGGGGTCTGGGGTTAGTGAGGACAGTAGGGAGAAGACTGGGAATAACTATACACTTATGAAAAATAGAACTGCTGGTAACAAGAACCTGTTACATACAAACATCAACCAAGGTAACCCAAAAATCACTGATATTCAGAATATTATTCACTTTACAGGTAATAGTAAATTAAAATGTATTTTCACAAATGCCAGAAGTCTAGCTAGCAAAATTGGGGCGCTGGAGGCTATGGTACTAGAAGAACACATAAATATAGTTGGTGTGGCTGAGACATGGTTGGATTCTTCACATGACTGGTCTGTAAATATTAAGGGATTTACACTATTTAGGAAACATAGGGTCAATAGAAAAGGAGGTGGCGCGTGCCTGTATGTGAGGAGTGATCTGAAGACAAGTGTGAAAGAGGCAATTGTGGGTGAGGATGTGGAAACCTTATGGGTGGAAGTTCAAAGGGATAAAAACACTGAACAAAATAATACTTGGTGTAATCTATAGACCCCTAACATCACAGACGAGATAAAAATGCAACTGTATAACCAAATAGAGCGGGCTGCACAGGCTGGTACAGTGGTCATAATGGAAGATTTTAACTTCTCAGGCATAGACTGGGGTCATGATTCTGCCTCAACTGCAAAGGGGAGAAGATTCCTCAAATTGCTGCATGACCACTTAATGGGCCAAGTTGTAGAAGCTCCCACTAGGGGCAATGCTCTGTTGGAGCTGGTAATTTCTAATGATGCAGAGCTTGTTACTGTTTGAGAAACACTAGGTAATAGTGACCACAATATAATTATATTCCCCCTAAAATATAAGAAACAAACTCTATTAGGCAGAGCAAAGACAGTACATTTCAAAAAGGCTAATTTCCCTGGGTTGAGGGCAGCTTTTTAGGGCATAGACTGGGAGCAGCTACTGTCACATAATAATACTGAGCATAAATGGGAGAGATTTAAATCCATATTGAGTAATTTCACTAAAAAAATTATTGAAGTATATTATTAAAGTTATTAAAGTACAAAGAGCTGAAAATAAACCCCCTACTGTAAATTGGGCAATAAAAGGCAAAAAAAGGGATTTTTAAAAAATACTAATCTGAGGGGTCAACGGTAGCGTTTGAAGATTACAAAGGGCTTAATAAAATCTGTAAAAAGGAGATAAAATTAGCAAAGATACTAAACAGACTTCAGTTAGCAAAAGAGCGCAAAACAAATCCCCAAACATTATTTAAATAAATAAATGCTAAAAAACCTAGGTTTTTAGCTCTGTATATACAAAAGAAGAGAAATGAGCTGATATCTGTGGTGCTGGGGCTGTTAGTACATCCAGTAATATACTCAATTGGCTAACTGTAGATATGGTCCAAGACAAGTTAAATAAGGTAAATGTGAACAAGGCTCCGGCTGTGCCCCTGTTTATAATTGTACAGTGCCAAGTGATTGGCGCAAGGCAAACGTGGTGCCCATATTCAAAAAAGGATTAAGGTCCTTCACAGGTAATTATAGACCAGTTAGTTTAACTTTTGTTATGGGAAAAATGTTTGAAGGACTCTTAAGGGACTATATTCAGGAGTATGTGACTGTAAATAATATTATAAGTGATAATCAACATGGGTTTACCAAGGACAGAAGTTGTCAGACTAACCTGATTTGTTTTTAATAAGGAGGTGAGTAGTAGCCTGGACAGAGGGGCGGCTGTGAATGTAGTGTTTCTGGATTTAGCAAAGACTTTTGATACTATCCCTCATAGATGTTTAATAGGTAAAGTAAGGTTTATAGGCTTGGAAAGTATAGTTTGTAATTGGATTGAAAACTGGCTGAAGACCATGTCCAGAGAGCTGTGGTCAATAATTCCTATTCAGAATGGTCCCGGGTTATAAGTGGTGTACCCCAAGGTTCAGTGCTGGTCCCTTTATTATTTAATTTAGTTATTAATGATATCAAGGACACGATTAATAGCACTATTTCTATTTTTGCAGATGATACTAAGCTATGTAGATATGTACAGTCTATGGAAGATGTTCATATTCTACGAGCTGACTTGAACACTCTGTGATTGGGCATCAACTTGGCAAATGAGGTTCAATGTGGATAAATGTAAAGTTATGCATCTTGGTAGTAATAATCTCTGTGCTTCATATGTCCTAGGTGATGTAACACTGGGAGAGTCACTTATAGAGAAGGATTTGGGAGTCCTTGTGGATGGCAGATTAAATTATAGGATACAATGTCAATTAACTGCTTCTAAGACCACCAGGATATTGTCATACATTAAATGAGGCATGGGCTCGCGGGGCAGGGATGTGATATTATCACTTTACAAAGCGTTGGTGTGGCCTCATCTGGAATATGCAGTTCAGTTCTGGGCACCAGTCCATAGAAAGGATGCACTACAGCGGGAAAAAGTACAGAGGACAGCGACTAAACTGATAAGGGGCATGGAGGGTCTTAGTTATGAAGAAAGATTAAAAGAATTGCATTTATTTAGTCTTGAGAAGCGACATCTAAGGGAGGACACGATTAACAAATATACAATATATAAATGGGCCATACAAAAAACACGGTGAAAAACTATTCTATGAAAAATGCGCGCAAAAGACAAGGGGGCACTGCCTCCGACTGGAGAGAAAAAAGTTCAGTCTCTGGAAGCGTCAAAGCTTTTTTACTGGAAGAACTGTGAAGCTGTAGAATAGACTTCCTCAGGACGTGGTCACAGCAGGAACAGTGGACAGTTTTAAAAAAGGATTTAGTTGAATTCTTAAAGGTAAACAACATTAAAGCTTATGGAAATGTCTAGAAATCTGAGTCTCAATTCCTTCTGGGATTCGCGTCCCCACCTATCCCTTGGTTGAACTTGATGGACTTATGTCTTTTTTCAACTGTATTAACTATGTAACTATGTAGTACAGGATAAAATCCTAATAATACAGCGCATGAATTAGACAAACAATGATGTATCAGTACAGGAATAAGCAGGGGCATAGCTATAGGGGGTGCAGAGGAAGTAGTTGCAATCGTCCCAGGAGCCTGCGGGGACCCAAAGAACCTTGTGCAACATAAGAAGACACCGGTATTATAGAAAGTGCATGATGGTCAAGTTACACCTCTGGTTGGAGGGAAGGGGTTAGGTCAAGAATTTGGCGTGAGGGGGTTGCCATTTCATTGAAGGCTATGCGCTTCCCTCCCTCTGACCACAAAGCACTGAGGGAAGGGGGGCCCAAGCTGAACTCTTGCACCAGGGCCCATGAGCCTTTAGCTATGCCCCAGGGGGATAAGGCATACTATTCTGTCGTAGCTCAGGGATAATTCACACAAAAAGGTCACCATGTTCCCTTTGACATCATATTGCAAAGAAAATATATAATGATGTCACATACATTTTTATGTCCCAGTACTAGATTAATAAATTGAAAATAAAAAATTTAAAAGAAAAAAAATGGATACTGCAGACAAAGGTAATGTATGATGCACACAGCAGAGGTAACCAAGGGGCTCCATGGTAAACCTTAGGATTGGACTATCTTTCATTTTCCATACCCTTGTTACATGGTTCATAGTCATTAATAACTACCCCTTATATCTCAGTGAAAATGAGACCCTGTCGTTTTTTGGGCCCAATTGCAACTGCTATGCCTGCTACTCTACTGGTTAGGCCATTATTAATCCATCATTTATGTTTTAACTAACAGATTGGAAAACATTGCATTAGCACATGTGCAGTGATGGAAAGATCTGTGATCTGTGACTACATTTAAGGGTCCATTCACACGTCCGTATGAATGGTCCGGATCCGTTCCGCAATTTTGTGGAACAGGTGCAGACCCATTCATTTTCAATGGAGCGGGAACGGATGCGGACAGCCCACTGTGTTCTGTCCGCATTCGCATTTCCGCATCCGCATTTCCGGATACGCACTTCCGCTCCCGAAAAAATAGAACATGTCCTTCAACTGCGGACAAGAAAAGGCATTCTCTATTATAGTGCAGGCGATGTGTGGTCTGCAAAATGCGAAACGCACATTGCCAGTGTCCGTGTTTTGGTGGATTTACACTGTCAGCTTATTGCACAGATTAGCAGGAGCAAACGTTACTATGAATACTTGTTCCTGATCATCTGCCTTTATAAATGTGCTGCCAATCACCCAATGAATAAGGTAAACACACATACATTAGATCAAATGAACTTTCATGCAGCACATTAAATAATAATTTCTGGGCAGATATTTGTGCTGTGTGAACAGCGATCTGTTGCCCAAAAACAATGAATCTGTAGCCATTTCTCGTCTCCATACTTTGGAGATCTCTGCGTGTAAATGGAGCGGACTGGGAACTTAAAGGGTCCCTGGAAAAAAACAAAAATTTGCCCCGTTTTGTAGTCGGGTCTAAATTGATGGAGGGCAGGGCCAACACAAGTAGGAGGGGCCCACAATACCATATTGGGGCACATTATACCACCCCAACAGATCCAAATACCACAGTCTAGCACAAAATGCATCCCCAAAAACTTCCACTGGCCGGCACCGGGATATTTTCCTGTAAGGTCTATGGCCAATCTGCCCCTGCTTACGTCCACTGATGAGCAGGAAGTTATCGGGAAGGAATGGTCCCTCCTTTCCAGTAATTGCCCACTTGCCCGGCATGTTTAAATGCATCTTTGCCTGCCTAATGTGACTACAGAGATTCTGGTGTAGCGTGAAATCTTCCTCCTGTCCCATCATTGATTTATCTCATTGGCTGACCTGATAAATTCAGTAGGTTTGTGTTTATACGTTCTATCTATATCCATATTATAATGCAGAAAGTGATTGACAGGTTCCTATCTACATGCCTGACACTTTTATTATTTCTAGATTTACCGGTACTGTTGAATTCGTAGATGGACTTGACAGACTAATGGCTGATGCTGGATGATTCATATGGTGAACATTTAGAATGTCTAATCTAAGTTTACACAAGCAATTACTTAATTTACATTATGTCAGGCATTTGGATCAAATTGTCCCATCTTAAGCCACCCTCGCATCCCTGGGTGGGGACACAGTAGTAATGCCAGATTATGGGTCCCCTCACAGTAGTAATGCCAGATTATGTGCCCCTTCACAGTATTTATTCCCAGTTATGTGCCCCCCTCAAAGTAGATATGCCCAAATATGTGCCTCCTCAGAGTGGTTATGCCATAATATGTGCCCCTTAAAAGTATTTATGACCAGTTATGTGCCCCCTCAAAGTAGATATGCCCAGATATGTGCCCCCTCAGAGTGGATATGCCAGATTATGTGCCCTTCATATTAGATATTCCCACATATGTGCCCCTCACAGTAGTTATGCCAGATCAGGTGCCCCCTTAAATTAGTTATGGCAGATTAGGTGCCCCTCAGTAGTCAGTAGAGATGCCCACTTTTGTGCCCCCTCACTTTAGTCTTTCTGGGTTTTCAGATCTCCTCCCACAGCCAGCAGGGCGATGTGGTGCCAGCAGGGGGTGCTCCTGAGCTCTGAAGATCAGTGAAGCAGGGAGCAGAGAGGTTTCCCTGCTTCACTATGGAACCGAACTGCCGGCCGGGTGTGTGAGTGAGTGAGTGCGTTCTCCCCCCCTCCCTCCCCCATATTATATACGTAATGGAGCGCTCTGATGGGGCCCGAAATTGTCACTGTACTTCATGCCGGGCCCCATAAGAGCGCTCCATTACATATGAGTACAGCGGAGCCCCTGCCAGCGGCCGGCCGTTCTTAACATGCTTTAGGCCGGCCTGCGACCCCTGCGACCACTGTATGTACGCCAGTGGTCAGGAGGGGACCTCATGACTACCATGGGAAAGTTTTCTAGGCACGCTCTGTGCCCTGTGCAGATGCCATTGTACAAGGAAAAAATAGATAAGATTTGACAATCACCTATTCTGTATGGTGGATCCTATGTTATCTATATATGGGTGTTATCTTTTATTGTAATCCTTCCTCTGATAATGAAATGACTACTGAAAAGTGATCTGTACAGACCAAGAATTGAATAGGCCTATTGATGAATGAAAAAACTGCAGGCTTTGAGGATTTTTTTAGATTTAGATAGTAACACGGAAAATGAAAAATGACCACCAAAAAGTCTTTAATAATATGCTTAAAGGATAACTGTCAATTTTTTTTTTTTTTTACTATTGGATTCTGGTGATTAATATCACCTTGTTGGCCCTGTTTTAATTTCTGATTCTTAAATAAATAACCCCTAAAAGCCACCTAAAAGTCCCCAGTATTGGCTATATTTACCTGAGATAAAATCATGTTGCTATGCCCCTTCCGTCTACCAGATAGAGGACGGAGCACGCTGCGTGCACTGGGAACTGATAGTGAGTCAACATTGTAAGGGAATGTATAAAAAGCCAGGTTCTTCCTGACAGGAGATAACAGTGCTGGGCTGTGTGTGTGAACTTCTCCACATGCCTGTGCTTGGCAGACACTCCCTTAGCAGTGAAGGACAATGTAGAGCCCAGTGTATAAATGACAGCCTTATCTGATAAGAGGAGAGCTTGTAGGAGGACTACAGGCTTCAGCCAGACCTGGGACTTTCACTGCAAGACCCCCTATACAGAGCTGGTCTTCACTAACTTCACTGCAGGCGTCCTATGGATTAGGCTCAGGGCTGAGGGCGGCCATCTTAACAGAATAGTGAAATTGCAGTTTTATGCAGACTGGTTGCTAAGGGCTGAATCTTATTAAATAAGGGGTAAGTAAGTCTAATAGTTATTGATTCAGGAATATTATCATATTAGTAACTACATATATGAAAACTGAAATTAGGGTCTAAATGTGACAGTTATCCTTTAACATAAAAACTTGATTTAAACAGTAGCAGGTTATTTTCTGATAACATGCTCCCTTTAAGTAATATATGACATGTATGCCAGTCACTCATATTATACCTCTGCCCTGTTTGTTAAGTTTTATTTTTTTTTAATTGTCGTATCTCATAGACAAGATAGTATAAGCTTGAGGACAGTAAAACCATGAAACAGAAATATATATTTCTGGTCATATGACCCAATGGAAATGTCCTATATAGATTAGTACATACTGTGTACTATCAGCTGTGTGGAGAAGAATGCTCCAAGAGGGTATCAGCCACCTAAAAAAAATATACCCTATTGCACCTCTGCTCTGTATCATCAGTAGTGTTGAGCGCGAATATTCGAAAAGCGAATTTTTTTAGCGAATATCGGCACTTCGCTAATTCGCGAATATTTCGAATATAGCGCTATAAATTCGCTATTTCGAATATTCGTTTTTTTTTGTTGTTTTTTTTTAAGTTATATTTTTTTCTTTCCTACTTCCCAAAAGTAGTTCTTACCTGTCCTGAGGATTCCTGGCTTCCTGGCTGCTCTAGTCAGTGCCCGTTGCCGCTTCTGCCGACTTCCGTGCTCATGTGGAGCGTCCCCATCCATGGGAGAATCTCCATATACTAAAATGTACTGTCGGATTTGAGGAATTACGTTGAAATCGCAATGCGATTAATTCAAGTTATATTAATCGCATTGCGATTACAACTTAGCACTGCTATCTTACATAGGCTAGAATTAACGAATATGGAGTATAGCTATGCACTAGCAGTGCTAAGTTGAAATCGCAATGCGAATACTTTAGTTAAATTAATCGCATTGCGATTACAACTTAGCACTGCTATCTTACATAGGCTAGAATTAACGAATATGGAGTATAGCTAATGCTATGCACTAGCAGTGCTAAGTTGAAATCGCAATGCGAATACTTTAAGTTAAATTAATCGCATTGCGATTTCAACTTAGCACTGCTGCTATATTCCATATTCGTTAACTTCGTTAATTCTAGCAAGCTGACCCATTATAAACCCAGCTCTAAGTTGAAATCGCAATGCGATTAATATAACTTGAATTAATCGCATTGCGATTTCAACGTAATTCCTCAAATCCGACAGTACATTTTAGTATATGGAGACGTTCCCATGGTGATGGGGACGCTCCATGAGCACAGAAGTTATGGTTGGCTTGGTAGAATTAGCGAATAGCGAATATGACGAATGTATTCGTCATATTCCTCAAAACAAAGATAACGAAGTATTCTACATCTTCGTTTTAGCTACCTATTCGTCTCGTAATCGTCAACTTCGCTATTCGCTAATTCTAGCAATCAAATAGGAAGGTTGACTTACCAGACAGCTGTGTTAAATTCGCTATGCGATTATTTTTTTTTTTTTTTAATACAATAATTATATTACTTGATAAAATTATTATAAGTATTCTATTTATTAAAAAAAAAATCGCATAGCGAATTTAACACAGCTGTCTCTATAGTCAACCTGCCTATTTGATTGCTAGAATTAGCGAGGTTGACGAATAGGTTGCTAAAACGAAGATGTAGAATACTTCGTTATCTTCGTTTTGAGGAATAGACGAATACATTCGTCATATTCGTCATCCTCGCTAATTCTAGATATGAAACCAATAGGAAAGTAGCCTTAAGTACAAATCGCAATATGCGATTATTTAAATCGCATGTTAATCGCGATAACTAGAAAAAATGACGAATATTCGATTTCGACGAATATGAAACGAATATTCATTCGAATATTCGCGAATTTCGTCGAAATCGAATATGGCACCTGCCGCTCATCACTAATCATCAGTAGAAAACTTTGTGATGTCTATATTCTGAAAATAGGAATAGGAGACATTTGTAGTACCTCCATCACTTTCTGAAAAAAGAATATCAGCATAGTAAACCACACTTGGTGTAAAACTATAGTGTGCTTTCCTGGCTGGGGTTGACATTTAATACAGGAATCAAACAGCATATATATTTTCTATGATCTCATACATACTTTGCATTAGTAATATCTTTTTTCCCAAGAAATAATTCAGAAGACATACAAGGTACTCAACATTAATTGCAAATATTGTCACAGGTCAACCATTATAAGCACGAGAGTATTTGTGCCTATTGTTATACTTTTCCAGGTCAGTGGTGTCCGTGCGCCATCTATTTAGGCATGCGTTATGCACTTTACAGATAGTGTTGAGCACGAATATTCGAAAAGCAAATTTTTATCGCGAATATACTTATATAGCGATATATATTCGGAATGACGAATATTAGTTTATTTTTTTTTACACAGTACACATCACAGTGATGTGTACTGTGTAAAAAAATGTGATCATCCCTCCCTGCCTCTAGCATGTGGTCCAAAGGCTTCAATAGAACTTACACTGAGTCAGTGAGTGTAGCACAAAAATTCCTAACTGGAATATTTATTGCTATGCGAATATCGGCCACTCACTCATATTGAGGACACTCATCCCTTCCTTCTTTTAGCTTGTGGGCCAATGAGAGGGAGGCAAAGAGGTTAGCAACATCCCTAGCAACCAGTAGGAAAGTTGCCCACCCCTTACTATATAAGATCCTTTCCCAGCAGCCATTTTATGCGCTTTCAAGTGGTGTTGGTTGTGAGAGGAGCTGAATACTGTCCAGTGCTTTTTTAAAGCAAATCATATATTTGATTCTTGATATATCTGATAGTGTTAGATAGGGTAGGTTAGTGTAGCAGATAGGTTCTAGTTTAGGGTATAGTGTTAGTTAGGTAAAAAATATATTCTGTTTAGTTAGTGTGAGATAGTATAGGTTAGGGAATAGTGTAGCTGATAGGTTCTAGTGCAGGGTGTCGTGTAGGGTATAGTTAGCTGAAAGATATCCATTTAGTTAGTGTGAGATAGTTAGTTAGGTTATAGTGTACACAGTACATAAGGCCGAAAAACTAAATTTGTCCATCCAGTTCGGCCTGTCATCCTGCAAGTTGATCCAAAGGAAGGCAAGAAAAAAAACTTTGAGGTAGAAGCCAATTTTCCCAACTTGAGGGGAATAAAAAATTCCTTCCCGACTCCAATCAGGCAATCAGAATAACTCCCTGGATCAACGACCCCTCTCTAGTAGCTGTAGCCTGTAATATTATTACACTCCAGAAACATATCCAGCCCCCTCTTGAAATCCTTTATTGTACTCACCCTCACCACCTCCTCAGGCAGAGAGTTCAATAGGCTCACTGCTCTTGCCATAAAGAGTCCTCTGAAAGCTGATAGTTTGAAGAGCAGAGTGTAGGTTAGGTACAGTATAGTATAGTGTAGGCTTTAGTTGTGTTTTAGTGTTTTAGTTTAGTGTTAATTTCTTATTGTTTAGTTGGTGTAGTGTTTGTGTCAGTGTCTGCATCAGTGTCTGCGTCAGTGTCTGTGTCAGTGTCTGCGTCAGTGTCTGCGTCTTTTGTTAGAAAAAAAAAAATCATTACTTATTCGTATTTTGTGTTAGTTTTAGTTGGTGTAGTGTCTGCGTCTTTTGTTAGTTAAAAAAAACTCAAAAATAAAATAAAACAAAACAAAACACATTTTACTGAAATTGTGTTAGTGAGTGATTTTATTTTATTTATTTTTTGCCCCAGAGCCCCCATCCCAATAAATTTTTTCCAAATTCCCTTATTATTATTATTATTTTTTTTTCTACATAAAAACAAATTATCATGAGTACTTCATGTGGGCGTTCAGGCAGCAGTGGTAGGGAAGTTGGTTCCAGTGCTGGACCGCTGGCAGCACGTGGCCACTGCTCCACCCGCGGAGGGGCGGGCGCAGGTGTCAGGGGCGTCCGCCTCATTAGTGACTTTTTCAGGCGTGGCAGCCGCCCCATTTCCTCTCAGGATTCCGAGGAAAGTGGCTCTCGTGGCACAAGCCAGTGCCAGGGAGTCCTCTGCCCCGGCTCCTAGCAGCAACACTCTGCCTGCTGCAGGACCAACACCCAGCCCCCAAGAATCTACCCTGCTCCTGCTCAACAGCGACAGTTAGAGGGACATCTTGGGGGAGGTAATGCAGGAGGCTGAATTGCAGTTCAGTCCTCATGCGCAGGACCTTTTGGAAGGGATAGATGAGAAGGAGGAGAGGGAAACGCCTGTCAGTACCCCAATGACATCCCTTCCAACTGGTGCGGGTGGTTTCAGCCACCGAACCCCCCCGCACCTAGTCAGACCCAGGTGTCAGCGAGGGGACAGCAGAGACAGGTCAAGGTTTCCACTTCTGCTGTTCCCCTTAGTCCACCACTGGTTGGCCCTGGGTCTGACATATTGGGGGACGAAGAGGAGGTTGGGTGCCACCCCCCTTGTCAGGCATCAGCAGCACTGATGAGGAGGAAGGTAGGCACCCGAGGCATACGGTGCAACGGGTTGCCAGGGAGCTCAGTGTCAGGGGCTCCACTGGTAATGGCAGCATGAGGAGGCAGCAGCAGCAGCCAGCTCCACCTGTGTGCACCAAGCCCGAACAGGCGCAAGTCAGCACCAACCCATCTGACAGGAGGTCGTTGTGTAAGTCGCCTGTTTGGCCTTACTTCACCCTGGCACGAGACAATGTAACTATAGCCATCTGTCAGCTGTGTCATGCCAGGGTGAGAAGAGGGAGATCTGTGGCTCGACTGGGTACCCAGCACCTGAGAGTCAACCACTGGTGGGAATGGGAACAGATGAGGGTCTTCTCTATGTCCTCCACTGCCGTACGGCGCCAGCCGACGGTTGCAGGGCGCATTTGAATTCACCGTGGCCTACGCTCCCGGGGACCGACGCGTGCGTTCACTCAATAGGCTCCTGTCAAAGGTTATCAGCTCAACCCAGATGGAGTGTCCCCAGCTGCCATTTCTTTGCTAGGACTGGCGTCCCTGCCCTACACCAGCATGTTGTGCAGAATGTATCCCTGTCGCTGGATCATGCTGTCAGTGACAGGGTGCATCTGACAATGGATGCTTGGACCAGCAGACATGGGCAGGGACGATACATCAGTTTTACTGCCCATTGGGTGCCCCCCTGGGGCACCGGGGAGGGATCAGCGGCATGTAAGTTTGTGGTGCCGCCCCGGGGTGTGCAGGAGAGAACTGCTGCTCTCCCTCAAGCCACTGTGTCCACGCCTGCTGAGCCCCCCAGCAAGCATTCCCATAGCTATGCAAGTGTGGGGCATGTCTGCTGCCAGGCCGTGCTCCAGCTTTTGAGCTTAGGGGAGCTGAGACACACTGGACCTAATTTTCTGGCCACATTACAGGCTGAGGTCCAGAAGTGGCTGACACCCCGCAGGTTAGAGACAGGTATGGTTGTCTGTGACAATGGTAGCAACTTCCTCGCTGCCCTCCATACTGGCAGTCTTACATGTGGCACATGTCCTCATGACTACCTTGTGGTACAAAAGTTCTTACGCATATTCCCAGATTAGTGACATTGTGCAAAGGGAACGGAGGATTGCCAGCCACTTTCGACACTCCCCAACCCCCACAGCATCCCTGTCCAAACTGAAGCAGGACAACAGCCTGCCCCTTCACAGGCTGATTGTGGACAGCGTGACGCGGTGGAACTCCACCCTCCACATGCTGGAGAGGTTTTGGAAGCAGCGACGGGCGCTGAGGGAATACCTGCTAGATCTAGGCACTCCAGGGCTATCACACCCACTCCCCTACATCACTAATGCAGAGTGGGGGCAGATACAGCAGGTCTGCCACATGTTGGCCCCATTTGAGCAGGCAACCAAGATGGTCAGCGGGGAGCATGTCGGCCTCAATGACGTGCTCCCCATAGTGTTCCTGCTGGACAGGACACTAGATCGCCTGCTTGAGGCTGGGGAGAGAGCCTTGGTGCAGCAAGAA
Source organism: Bufotes viridis (assembly GCA_033119425.1). NCBI lineage: Eukaryota > Metazoa > Chordata > Amphibia > Anura > Bufonidae > Bufotes > Bufotes viridis. The sequence goes on along the minus strand of CM065591.1, from coordinate 399,349,387 downwards.
GAGGCAACACTACACCAAGACCAGGCCCAGGACGAGGAGGAGGAATTTGGTGATGAGTTTGATAACGTCTGGGCCTAGTCAGGAGGGAGAGCCAGTGCTGGGGGCACCGTTAGTCCGGGGGTGGGGCAGCTCCCACCGGGAGCAGCAGCAACAGCAGCAGGAGGACAAAGAGGTCCCTCGCAGCCATGAAGAGTCACAGCGGGCTGTCCTCTTCCCCATGGCTGCCCACATGCTGCGGTGCCTCAGGAGGGACCCCCGGATCAGGAAAATTAAGGGGAGGGATGATTATTGGTTAGTCATCCTTTTAGACCCTCGATGCAAGGGGAAACTGGAACAGTTCATCCCAACCAGCCAATGGGACCTGGTCATCATCATTAAATATTGTCAATATTTCTATAAACATTTATATATATATATATATATATATATATATATATATATAAAATATTCCTTTGAATTAAATATGATCATGTGGTGTTATGCCTAATTCACCAAAAACATTTTATTTCCTTTAATTTATTTTATTTGTTATAATTTTTCTTTAGTTGGGTTTTGGGCGCCCATGCTGTGTGGTTCTTACTAAAACTAGCTGGGGACCGCATGTGGGTTTCCCTTTGCAAGGATAAAGACACACACATATAATCCCAATTTTTTATAATTCAAGTATTGAAAATAATTTTCTCAACAAAACATCAGAAAGTATTTAAGTCTTTGCAAGGGAAATATTAGATTTCATATTACCGTTATAAGATCGGATTGTATGGCGATTGTATGTGTGGGGTCTGAGCAATCGGATATTGGCCAGCTGAGCAGTGATGTACCTGTCTAGTGAAGTGACGGTACGGTATGGGGGCTAAAGCTGGTTCGCCTCCTCATGGTGCACCCTGGGTAACTCTAAATGAACCGGCAAGTACTGGCGGTAGTACAAAGAAAGCTTCTCTTGAGTCCCGACCAACAGGACACAAACTCTAATCTATAGACTCTAATCTCTAATCTATAGACTGACTGTGTGTGTGGGGGGGGGGGGGGGGGGGGGGGGATTGGGGAGGGCGTTATATAGTGTGCGGAAGCAAAATGGATGTGCAATGTGCATATGAGATATTTCTCTGCTGTCCATACATACATGCTACAGACATAGTGCTGTGATGTCACAACAATACCTACTTCACCAATCATTAATATCTACTTAGACCTGATTAAATGTCAACTTTTATGTATTGCGAAAATAATTTCGGATCAAATGTAGCAATTTTCACAATCACGAATATTTTCTAACACTATATATGCATATAAAGTGATTGTTCTCACATGCATGTGACATGTAATAAATTACACTGCTGTTAAATTGCTTACATGTATCAGTAGTTCTTCCTCGGTGTCGCGAAAATTGCTTCCAACCATCTTTTCCAATCTTCTCAAACTTCGAGTAGTTGGATTAAGGCCACGCGCTATTACGCATGCGCATTACGCAAAATTTACATTGCGATTTTCGCAAAGTAAAAAAAGGCAACGAATATAGCGAATTCACGAATATAAGGCGAATATTTGTCCATATATTGGCAAAATATAGCAAAATCGAATATGGCCCCTGCTGCTCAACACTAGTGGTGACGTCATACATCACCGCACACGAGATTTTGCGTGAGATCTTCTAGTAAGATGGCCGCGGCTGCCATTTCACGCTTAAATGGATGAGGTGAGGTAAGTATGATTTTTTAAATTTTTACCACCATTTCAGGGAAAATCGATTCGTTACCACGAAACACAATAAAATTCGGCTTTGTGGCAAATCGAATATTCCCTGTTCCTCAACTTCACTTCAGATACTTCGTTTCACTCAACACTAAATATAAGGATACGAGTAGTGTTGAGCGAACAGTTCGAGCATAGTTCGGGTCCGTACCGAATTTTGGGGTGTTCGTGACACGGACCCGAACCCGAACTTTTTTGTAAAAGTTCGGGTTCGGGTTCGTCGTTCGGCATGTATTTTGGCGCATTTTGAAAGGCTGCAAAGCAGCCAATCAACATGCATCATACTACTTGCCCTAAGATGCCATCGCAGCCATGCCTACTATTGGCAAGGCTGTGATTGGCCAAGTGCAGCATGTGACTCAGCCTCTTTATAAGCTTGTGCGCACGTCGGGACGTGCTCACTCCCGATGTGAATAGAACAGGGATAGACGCAGCTGATGCTAGGGCGAGAATAGGCAGGGATAATTGAATAACTGGAAGCAAATTTCTCTCCTCCACCTGTGATTCATCTGAACAACTGCAGCTGAGCTGCTTTTTTGATAGGGATTGGCTATTTTTAGAGTGGCCAGAGTGATTTTTCCATCCACATGTACCTAGGCTGACCGCCGCCGCCATTTTGCGACTTGTAGTGCTGCAGCAGAAGCTGCCACAGTGTGCATTCCAAAGCTCCAAACAAGTCAGACATCTACACCTGGGATTCAGACCAATAGCGATTTAGCAGCACAGTCCAAGGCTATTTTTTTTAAAGGTTGTGCAGACCATTATGTGGCACATGTTACTGGGCTGATAGGCGGCGGCCATCTTGGGACTAGTGCTGCAGCACAATCTCTCCCAACGTCCATTAATCACTTGTAATAGTGGTCTGTGCCATAGAAATCCTACATCAGGGACTTGGGTGTGCTTGTGTCACCCCTACTAATACCAGTCCACCTGTAATCCATACAGTCAAAAGACTGAAAGTATTCCAGTGAGGGAATTTTTTTTTTATTTAAAAAAGGCCTAGTTAGTTTATCTGGCGTTCAATATACTAGATACAGTTAGGCCTGCGTTTCATACATCTGGAATTAGCAAATTAATGTGCTGGGGTTGGGAAAACATATATGTACCCATACTAGAATCTGTCAAAGAAAGCGGTACTCACATATAACAGTCATTCCATCTGTAATCCATACAGTCAAAAGACTGAAAGTATTCCAGTGAGGGAATTTTTTTATTTAAAAAGGCCAAGTTAGTTTATCTGGCGTTCAATATACTAGATACAGTTAGGCCTGCGTTTCATACATCTGGAATTAGCAAACTAATGTGCTGGGGTTGGGAAAACATATATGTACCCATACTAGAATCTGTCAAAGAAAGCGGTACTCACATATAACAGTCATTCCATCTGTAATCCATACAGTCAAAAGACTGAAAGTATTCCAGTGAGGGAATTTTTTTATTTAAAAAAGGCCAAGTTAGTTTATCTGGCGCTCAATATACTAGATACAGTTAGGCCTGCGTTTCATACATCTGGAATTAGCAAACTAATGTGCTGGGGTTGGGAAAACATATATGTACCCATACTAGAATCTGTCAAAGAAAGCGGTACTCACATGTAACAGTCATTCCATCTGTAATCCATACAGTCAAAAGACTGAAAGTATTCCAGTGAGGGAATTTTTTTTATTTAAAAAGGCCAAGTTAGTTTATCTGGCGTTCAATATACTAGATACAGTTAGGCCTGCGTTTCATACATCTGGAATTAGCAAACTAATGTGCTGGGGTTGGGAAAACATATATGTACCCATACTAGAATCTGTCAAAGAAAGCGGTACTCACATATAACAGTCATTCCATCTGTAATCCATACAGTCAAAAGACTGAAAGTATTCCAGTGAGGGAATTTTTTTATTTAAAAAGGCCAAGTTAGTTTATCTGACGTTCAATATACTAGATACAGTTAGGCCTGCGTTTCATACATCTGGAATTAGCAAACTAATGTGCTGGGGTTGGGAAAATATATATGTACCCATACTAGAATCTGTCAAAGAAAGCGGTACTCACATATAACAGTCATTCCATCTGTAATCCATACAGTCAAAAGACTGAAAGTATTCCAGTGAGGGAATTTTTTTATTTAAAAAGGCCAAGTTAGTTTATCTGGCGCTCAATATACTAGATACAGTTAGGCCTGCGTCTCATACATCTGGAATTAGCAAACTAATGTGCTGGGGTTGGGAAAACATATATGTACCCATACTAGAATCTGTCAAAGAAAGCGGTACTCACATATAACAGTCATTCCATCTGTAATCCATACAGTCAAAAGACTGAAAGTATTCCAGTGAGGGAATTTTTTTATTTAAAAAGGCCAAGTTAGTTTATCTGGCGTTCAATATACTAGATACAGTTAGGCTCATGCGTTTCATACATCTGGAATTAGCAAACTAATGTGCTGGGGTTGGGAAAACATATATGTACCCATACTAGAATCTGTCAAAGAAAGCGGTACTCACATATAAGAGTCATTCCATCTGTAATCCATACAGTCAAAAGACTGAAAGTATTCCAGTGAGGGAATTTTTTTATTTAAAAAGGCCAAGTTAGTTTATCTGGCGTTCAATATACTAGATACAGTTAGGCCTGCGTTTCATACATCTGGAATTAGCAAACTAATGTGCTGGGGTTGGGAAAATATATATGTACCCATACTAGAATCTGTCAAAGAAAGCGGTACTCACATATAACAGTCATTCCATCTGTAATCCATACAGTGAAAAGACATGAAAGTATTCCAGTGAGGGAATTTTTTTATTTAAAAAGGCCAAGTTAGTTTATCTGGCGTTCAATATACTAGATACAGTTAGGCCTGCGTTTCATACATCTGGAATTAGCAAACTAATGTGCTGGGGTTGGGAAAATATATATGTACCCATACTAGAATCTGTCAAAGAAAGCGGTACTCACATATAACAGTCATTCCATCTGTAATCCATACAGTCAAAAGACTGAAAGTATTCCAGTGAGGGAATTTTTTTATTTAAAAAAGGCCAAGTTAGTTTATCTGGCGTTCAATATACTAGATACAGTTAGGCCTATGCTTTCATACATCTGGAATTAGCAAACTAATGTGCTGGGGTTGGGAAAACATATATGTACCCATACTAGAATCTGTCAAAGAAAGCGGTACTCACATATAACAGTCATTCCATCTGTAATCCATACAGTCAAAAGACTGAAAGTATTCCAGTGAGGGAATTTTTTTATTTAAAAAGGCCAAGTTAGTTTATCTGGCGTTCAATATACTAGATACAGTTAGGCTCATGCGTTTCATACATCTGGAATTAGCAAACTAATGTGCTAGGGTTGGGAAAACATATATGTACCCATACTAGAATCTGTCAAAGAAAGCGGTACTCACATATAACAGTCATTCCATCTGTAATCCATACAGTCAAAAGACTGAAAGTATTCCAGTGAGGGAATTTTTTTATTTAAAAAGGCCAAGTTAGTTTATCTGGCGCTCAATATACTAGATACAGTTAGGCTCATGTTTCATACATCTGGAATTAGCAAACTAATGTGCTGGGGTTGGGAAAATATATATGTACCCATACTAGAATCTGTCAAAGAAAGCGGTACTCACATATAACAGTCATTCCATCTGTAATCCATACAGTCAAAAGACTGAAAGTATTCCAGTGAGGGAATTTTTTTTATTTAAAATAGGCCAAGTTAGTTTATCTGGCGTTCAATATACTAGATACAGTTAGGCTCATGCGTTTCATACATCTGGAATTAGCAAACTAATGTGCTGGGGTTGGGAAAACATATATGTACCCATACTAGAATCTGTCAAAGAAAGCGGTACTCACATATAACAGTCATTCCATCTGTAATCCATACAGTCAAAAGACTGAAAGTATTCCAGTGAGGGAATTTTTTTATTTAAAAAGGCCAAGTTAGTTTATCTGACGCTCAATATACTAGATACAGTTAGGCCTGCGTTTCATACATCTGGAATTAGCAAACTAATGTGCTGGGGTTGGGAAAACATATATGTACCCATACTAGAATCTGTCAAAGAAAGCGGTACTCACATATAACAGTCATTCCATCTGTAATCCATACAGTCAAAAGACTGAAAGTATTCCAGTGAGGGAATTTTTTTATTTAAAAAAGGCCAAGTTAGTTTATCTGGCGTTCAATATACTAGATACAGTTAGGCCTATGCTTTCATACATCTGGAATTAGCAAACTAATGTGCTGGGGTTGGGAAAACATATATGTACCCATACTAGAATCTGTCAAAGAAAGCGGTACTCACATATAACAGTCATTCCATCTGTAATCCATACAGTCAAAAGACTGAAAGTATTCCAGTGAGGGAATTTTTTTATTTAAAAAAGGCCAAGTTAGTTTATCTGGCGTTCAATATACTAGATACAGTTAGGCCTGCATTTCATACATCTGGAATTAGCAAACTAATGTGCTGGGGTTGGGAAAACATATATGTACCCATACTAGAATCTGTCAAAGAAAGCGGTACTCACATATAACAGTCATTCCATCTGTAATCCATACAGTCAAAAGACTGAAAGTATTCCAGTGAGGGAATTTTTTTTATTTAAAAAGGCCAAGTTAGTTTATCTGGCGTTCAATATACTAGATACAGTTAGGCCTCATGTTTCATACATCTGGAATTAGCAAACTAATGTGCTGGGGTTGGGAAAACATATATGTACCCATACTAGAATCTGTCAAAGAAAGCGGTACTCACATATAACAGTCATTCCATCTGTAATCCATACAGTCAAAAGACTGAAAGTATTCCAGTGAGGGAATTTTTTTATTTAAAAAGGCCAAGTTAGTTTATCTGGCGTTCAATATACTAGATACAGTTAGGCCTGCGTTTCATACATCTGGAATTAGCAAACTAATGTGCTGGGGTTGGGAAAACATATATGTACCCATACTAGAATCTGTCAAAGAAAGCGGTACTCACATATAACAGTCATTCCATCTGTAATCCATACAGTCAAAAGACTGAAAGTATTCCAGTGAGGGAATTTTTTTATTTAAAAAGGCCAAGTTAGTTTATCTGGCGTTCAATATACTAGATACAGTTAGGCCTGCGTTTCATACATCTGGAATTAGCAAACTAATGTGCTGGGGTTGGGAAAACATATATGTACCCATACTAGAATCTGTCAAAGAAAGCGGTACTCACATATAACAGTCATTCCATCTGTAATCCATACAGTCAAAAGACTGAAAGTATTCCAGTGAGGGAATTTTTTTTATTTAAAAAGGCCAAGTTAGTTTATCTGGCGCTCAATATACTAGATACAGTTAGGCCTGCGTTTCATACATCTGGAATTAGCAAACTAATGTGCTGGGGTTGGGAAAACATATATGTACCCATACTAGAATCTGTCAAAGAAAGCGGTACTCACATATAACAGTCATTCCATCTGTAATCCATACAGTCAAAAGACTGAAAGTATTCCAGTGAGGGAATTTTTTTATTTAAAAAGGCCAAGTTAGTTTATCTGGCGCTCAATATACTAGATACAGTTAGGCTCATGCTTCATACATCTGGAATTAGCAAACTAATGTGCTGGGGTTGGGAAAACATATATGTACCCATACTAGAATCTGTCAAAGAAAGCGGTACTCACATATAACAGTCATTCCATCTGTAATCCATACAGTCAAAAGACTGAAAGTATTCCAGTGAGGGGATTTTGCTTATAAAAATAATATATTTCATTGTGGTGCGAGTTGAATCGCAACAATGAAGAAAAATACTATTAAGGGACGAGGACGCGGTCGTGGTGGTGTCCGTGGAGCCTCTGTTGCTGGTAGAGGACGTGGCCGCTCGGCCCCAGGCGCACACAGTAGGGAACGAACTCCCTCAACTAGCCGGCAGAATGTACCGCAATATCTCGTGGGGCCCAATGCCGCTCTTAGGATGGTAAGGCCTGAGCAGGTACAGGCATTAATCGATCAGTGGCCGACAGTGCTTCCAGCACGTTCACCACATGGTCTTCCACCCAGTCTTCTGCGGAAAGCGCACAGGTGGCACCTGAAAACCAAGCCCATCAGTCTGTCACATCACCCCCAAGCATATCAGGGAAACGGTCTGAGCCACAAGTTATGCAGCAGTCTCTTCTTCTGTTTGAAGACTCTGCTTCCAGGGTTTCCCAGGGCGTCCACCTAGCCCTTCCCCAGTGGAGGAAGACATACCATGCACTGACGCACAACCACTTATGTCTCCAGATGAAGAGGACATGGGAATACCACCACAGCAGAGTCACCGACTCTCTGATGATGACGAAACACAGGTGCCCACTGCCGCGTCTTTTGCAGTGTGCAGACTGAACAGGAGGAGGTCAGGGAGGGAGACTGGGTGGAAGACGATGCAGAGGACGATGAGGTCTTAGACCCCACATGGACTGAAGGTCGTGGCGATGACTTTCACAGTTCAGAGGAAGAGGTAGTGGTGAGACCGAGACAACAGCGAAGCCAAAGAGGGAGCAGGGGGCCAAAGCAGACGAGCCGCCGCCCCAGAGTTCGCCTGCTACTGGACATCGCCAACAGGGACCCAGCCCCACAAAGGCAGCTTCAAAGAGTTCCCTGGCATGGCACTTCTTTAAACAATGTCCTACCGACAAGACCCGAGTGACTTGCACGCTCTGCCATCAGAGCCTGAGGCGAGGCATTAACGTTCTGAACCTCAGCACAACCTGCATGACCAGGCATCTACATGCAAAGCATGAACTGCAGTGGGGTACACACCTTAAAAACCAGGCACTCGCTGAGGCTCCCCTGCTCCCTCTACCGCTGCTGCCTCGGCTTCCGCCTCGAGAGGAATGTTGCCACCTGCCGAGCAGCAAACAGAGGATGTGCCACCGACACCACCACCACCGCCACCGTCAACTAGCGCCTCCACTATATCACACAGCAGCTGCTCAGCTCTCAATATCTCAAACCTTAGAGAGGAAGCGCAAATTCCCCGAGTCACCCTCGAGCCCTTGGCCTGAACGCCAGCATTTCTAAACTGCTGGCCTTTGAAATGCTGTCATTCCGGCTGGTGGACACAGACAGCTTCAAACAGCTGATGGCCATGGCTGTCCCGCAGTATGTGGTTCCCAGCCGCCACTACTTCTCCAAGACAGCCGTGCCTTCCTGCACATGCAAGTGTCCGATAAAATCAAGTGTGCACTGCGCAACGCCATTTGTGGCAAGGTCCACCTAACCACAGATACGTGGACCAGTAAGCACGGCCAGGGACGCTATATCTCACTAACTGCACACTGGATGAATGTAGTGGCGGCTGGGCCCCGGCGGACAGTTCCTTGGCGCACGTCCTTCCGCCCCTAGGATCGCAGGGCATCATTCTCTGCCTCCTGTAGCCTCCTCCTCCTACTCGGCTTCCTCCTCCACTGCTTCCACCAGCTCATCCGGTCAGCCACACACCTTCACCACCAACTTCAGCACAGCCCGGGTAAACGTCAGCAGGCCATTCTGAAACTCATATGTTTGGGGGACAGGCCCCACAGCGCAAAGGAGTTGTGGCGGGGTATTGAACAACAGACCGACGAGTGGTTTCTGCCGGTGGGCCTCAAGCCAGGCCTGGTGGTATGCGATAATGGGCGAAATCTCGTGGCAGCTCTGGGACTAGCCGGTTTGACGCACATCCCTTGCCTGGCGCATGTGCTGAACTTGGTGGTGCAGAGGTTCATTCACCACTACCCCAACATGTCAGAGCTGCTGCATAAAGTGCGGGCCGTCTGTGCGCGCTCCGCCGCTCACATCCTGCCGCTGCTCGCCTGTCTGCGCTACAGCGGAACTTCGGCCTTCCCGCTCACCGCCTCATATGCGACGTGCCCACCCGGTGGAACTCCACCTTGCACATGCTGGAGAGACTGTGCGAGCAGCAGCAGGCCATAGTGGAGTTTCAGCTGCAGCACGCCGCGTCAGTCGTACTGCCGAACAGCACCACTTCACCACCAATGATTGGGCCTCCATGCGAGACCTGTGTGCCCTGCTGCGCTGTTTCGAGTACTCCACCAACATGGCCAGTGGCGATGACACTGTTATCAGCGTTACAATACCACTTCTATGTCTCCTTGAGAAAACACTTAGGGCAATGATGTTAGAGGAGGTGGCCCAGGTGGAGGAGGAGGAGGAGGATGAGGGCTCGTTTCTAACACTTTCGGGCCAGTCTGTTCGAAGTGGCTCAGAGGGAGGTTTGTTTAAGCAGCAGAGGACAGGTTCACAAGTCGCCAGCCAAGGCACTGTACTGGAGGACGAGGAGGATGAGGAGGAGGAGGTGGAGGGGGACGAGGATGACGCAAGTTCACAGCGGGGTGGCAGCCCAGGCCCATCACTGGTGCGTGGCTGGGGGATACGGTGGACGATGACGATACGCCTCCCACAGAGGACAGCTTGTCCTTACCCATGGGTAGCCTGGCCCACATGAGCGAATATATGCTCCAATGCCTGCGCAACGACAGCAGAGTTGCCCACGTTTTAACGTGTGCAGACTACTGGGTGGCCACCCTGCTGGATCCCCGGTATAAAGACAATGTGCCCACTTTAATTCCTGAACTGGAGCGCGACCGTAAGATGCGCGAGTACAAGCGCACGCTGATAGAGGCGCTCTTGAGAGCATTCCCACATGTCACAGGGGAACAGGTGGAAGGTGAAGGCAGAGGAGTGGCAAGAGGTCGCCAACGCAGCTGTGTCACGGCCAGCTCATCTGAGGGCAGGGTTAGCATGGCAGAAATGTGGAAAAGTTTTGTCTCCACGCCACAGCTATCTGCACCGACACCTGATACGGAACGTGTTAGCAGGAGGCAGCATTTCACTAACATGGTTGAACAGTATGTCTGCACACTCCTCCACATCCTGACGGATGGTTCGGCCCCATTCAACTACTGGGTTTCGAAATTGTCCACGTGGCCAGAGTTAGCATGTTATGCCTTGGAGGTGCTTTCCTGCCCGGCGGCCAGCGTTTTATCTGAACGCGTATTCAGCACGGCAGGGGCGTCATTACTGACAAGCGCAGCCGCCTGTCCACAGCCAACGTGGACAAGCTGACCTTCATAAAGATGAACCAGGCATGGATCCCACAGGACCTGTCCTCCCTTGTGCAGAGTAGTCCTTATTAACTGCCTAAAACATGTCTTGTTGTGCTACGGGCCACTTCTTTATTTGATACAAATTTTATGAAACCCACAGTTGAATGAAACTCTTCTCTGTCTGGGCGCCGGGCCTAACCAGATGAAAGTGGCCGGTTAAACTAACGGGTGACATGAAGCCATAACCTCTGCCATGCTACCTCTGTCTTCTGTCTGGGTGCTGAGGCCTAAGTCAAATAAAGCGGTCTTCTGCTGTGCTGGGGATATGAAGCTAATCTCTGACCTCTCTCCTCTGTCTGGGTCCAAAGGCCTAAATCACTGAAAGAGGCCTTCTCCTGTGGTGTGTGATATGATGCCAGAATATGTGCTGTGGGGCCTCTCTCCTCTTCCTGGGTGCAGGGGTCAAATAAACTAAATTGTGGCCTACTCCTGTGGTGGTTGATATGATGCCTGATTCTCTGATGTGGAACCTCTCTCCTCTGTTTGGGTGAAGGGGTCAAAGTAACTAAATGGTGGCTTCTCCTGTGGTGGCTGATATGATGCCAGAATATGTGCTGTGGGGCCTCTCTCCTCTTCCTGGGTGCAGGGTCAAAGTAACTCAATGGTGGCTTCTCCTGTGGTGGCTGATATGATGCCAGAATATGTGCTGTGGTGCCTCTCTCCTCTTCCTGGGTGCGGGGTCAAAGTAACTCAATGGTGGCTTCTCCTGTGGTGGCTGATATGATGCCAGAATATGTGCTGTGGTGCCTCTCTCCTCTTCCTGGGTGCAGGGGTCAAAGTAACTCAATGGTGGCTTCTCCTGTGGTGGCTGATATGATGCCAGAATATGTGCTGTGGTGCCTCTCTCCTCTTCCTGGGTGCAGGGGTCAAAGTAACTCAATGGTGGCTTCTCCTGTGGTGGCTGATATGATGCCAGAATATGTGCTGTGGGGCCTCTCTCTCTTCCTGGGTGCAGGGGTCAAAGTAACTCAATGGTGGCTTCTCCTGTGGTGGTTAGATATGATGCCAGAATATGTGCTGTGGGGCCTCTCTCTCTTCCTGGGTGCAGGGGTCAAAGTAACTCAATGGTGGCTTCTCCTGTGGTGGCTGATATGATGCCAGAATATGTGCTGTGGTGCCTCTCTCCTCTTCCTGGGTGCGGGGTCAAAGTAACTCAATGGTGGCTTCTCCTGTGGTGGCTGATATGATGCCAGAATATGTGCTGTGGTGCCTCTCTCCTCTTCCTGGGTGCGGGGTCAAAGTAACTCAATGGTGGCTTCTCCTGTGGTGGCTGATATGATGCCAGAATATGTGCTGTGGTGCCTCTCTCCTCTTCCTGGGTGCGGGGTCAAAGTAACTCAATGGTGGCTTCTCCTGTGGTGGCTGATATGATGCCAGAATATGTGCTGTGGGGCCTCTCTCCTCTTCCTGGGTGCAGGGGTCAAAGTAACTCAATGGTGGCTTCTCCTGTGGTGGTTAGTATGATGCCAGAATATGTGCTGTGGGGCCTCTCTCTCTTCCTGGGTGCAGGGGTCAAAGTAACTCAATGGTGGCTTCTCCTGTGGTGGCTGATATGATGCCAGAATATGTGCTGTGGTGCCTCTCTCCTCTTCCTGGGTGCGGGGGTCAAAGTAACTCAATGGTGGCTTCTCCTGTGGTGGTTAGTATGATGCCAGAATATGTGCTGTGGGGCCTCTCTCCTCTTCCTGGGTGCAGGGGTCAAAGTAACTCAATGGTGGCTTCTCCTGTGGTGGCTGATATGATGCCAGAATATGTGCTGTGGTGCCTCTCTCCTCTTCCTGGGTGCGGGGTCAAAGTAACTCAATGGTGGCTTCTCCTGTGGTGGCTGATATGATGCCAGAATATGTGCTGTGGGGCCTCTCTCCTCTTCCTGGGTGCAGGGGTCAAAGTAACTCAATGGTGGCTTCTCCTGTGGTGGTTAGTATGATGCCAGAATATGTGCTGTGGGGCCTCTCTCCTCTTCCTGGGTGCAGGGGTCAAAGTAACTCAATGGTGGCTTCTCCTGTGGTGGCTGATATGATGCCAGAATATGTGCTGTGGTGCCTCTCTCCTCTTCCTGGGTGCAGGGTCAAAGTAACTAAATGGTGGCTTCTCCTGTGGTGGTTGATATGATGCCTGATTCTCTGCTGTGAAACCTCTCTCCTCCTTCCTGGGTGTAGGGGTCAAAGTCTTTCAAAGTCGCCTTCTCCTGTGCTGATTGGATATAAAGCTGATGGTTGTGCCATCTGACATGGTTGCCAGGGTCTGATTCAATGGGGCCTACTCCTGTGGTGGGTGATCTAAATGCCTGATTCTCTGCTTTGAAACCTCTCCTCCGTCCGGGTGTAGGGGTCAAAGTCTGTCAAAGTCGCCTTCTCCTGTGCTGATTGATATAAAGCTTATGCTTGTGCCATCTGACATGGTTGCCGGGTCTGATTCAATGGTGGCCTACTCCTGTGGTGGGTGATCTAAATGCCTGATTCTCTGCTGTGTAACCTCTCTCCTCCGTCTGGGTGTAGGGGTCAAAGTAACTAAATGGTGGCCTACTCCTGTGGTGGGTGATATGATGCCTGGTTCTCTGCTGTGGGACCTCTCTCCTTTGTCTGGGTGCTGTGGTCAAAATAATAGTAAGTGACCTTCTCCATTGGTGGGTGACTTGAAGCCTGATTCTGTGCTATGGGACCTCACTCCAATTAATATTGTTTAATTTTTATTTATTTTATGTTAACTCATCATTTCCCTATCTACATTTGTTTGCAGGGGATTTATCTACATTTTGCTGCCTTTTGCAGCCCTCTAGCCCTTTCCGGGTGTGTTTTACAGCCTTTTTAGTGCCCAAAAGTTCGGGTCCCCATTGACTTCTATGGGGTTCGGGTTCGGGATGAAGTTCAGGTCAAGTTCGGATCCCGAACCCGAACATTTTTCGAAAGTTCGGCCGAACTCGTCGAACCCGAACATCCAGGTGTTCGCTCAACTCTAGATACGAGCAATGTTTTTTTTGAACAGCAGTGGCTTCCTCTGTGGTATCCTCCCATGAAATCCATTCTTGTTTAGTGTTTTACATATCGTAGATTCGCTAACAGGTATGTTAGCATATGCCAGAGACTTTTGTAAGTCTTTAGCTGACACTCTAGATTTCTTCTTCACCTCATTGAGCAGTCTGCGCTGTGCTCTCGCAGTCATCTTTACAGGACGGCCACTCCTAGAGGCAGTAGCAGCAGTGCTGAACTTTCTCCATGTGTGAGGCACCATTCACATCAGGCAATGCTTCTTGGGAAAAACAAACCTATAACTGGTGTGTGTATTTTTTATAGGGCAGGGCAGCTGTAACCAACACCTCCAATCTCATCTAATTGATTGGACTCCAGTTGGCTGACACCTCACTCCAATTAGCTCTTGGAGATGTCATTAGTCTAGGGGTTCACATACTTTTTCCACCTGCACTGTGAATGTTTACATAGTGTGTTCAATAAAAACATGGTAACATTTAATTATTTGTGAGTTATTAGTTTAAGCAGGCTGTGATTGTCTATTGTTGTGACTTAAATGAAGATCAGATCACATTTTATGACCAATCTGTGCAGAAATCTAAATCATTCCAAAGGGTTCACATACTTTTTCTTTCAACTGTATATAACTTGGGGTGTGCTAATAAAGTTAGAGAGTTGAGAGTAGGAGGTGACAGGAAGTAAGTGTATGGAGGAGCAGAACAGGCCCAGTTCACAATGTAGCTGCCTTTTAACCCTCTGGGCCCTGATCAAGCCTAGAGAGTACAAAGTATTTATAGCAGCACAGCACAGACAAGTAAGTCTATGCCTGAATATAAAGAAAGTCTAGTGGAGATTAGAGCTAAGATTATCCAATGGACTTCACAGGCACCAGCGACCAGGAGAGACTTAAAAGTACCTGGACACATCCGGGTCATTAAAGGCGCCTAATTGTCCTTGACCACATGCCTCTATGGACATAGTGGACCTGAACATTTTTAGGAGAGCATCCTGCATAAATAATGTAGCAGAGAGTTTGCTTGCCACGAGGAAACGCCCTTATTGTATTGCTCAACATAAGTAAGAAAACATTATATTCAGTACCTGAGTGCTAGCAAGTGGACATAGTGTAAACCTATATCAGAAACAATCTATTTCTTCCCTGGTAGAGTAACAGCCTTAGGAAAACTCCTTAACTGACAACTGCCGAGCTTGATAAGAGGATTACGACATATTTGATATTTGGACTATTACCTTCTTCTGTACTAATCAACTGTACTGACTACCTGAAGACAATTGCTTTAAAGTATAACTGTCAAATATTTTTTTTTTTACTATTGGATTTTGGTGATTAATATCACCTTGTTGGCCCTGTTTTAATTTCTGATTGTTTAATAAATAACCCCTAAAAGCCACCTAAAAGTCCCCAGTATTGGCTATTTTTACCTGAGATAAAATCAGGTTGCTATGCTCCTTCCGTCTACCAGATGAGGACGGAGCACGCTGCGTGCACTGGGAACTGATAGTGAGTCAACATTGTAAGGGAATGTATAAAAAGCCAGGTTCTTCCTGACAGGAGATAACAGTGCTGGGCTGTGTGTGTGAACTTATCCACATGCCTGTGCTTGGCAGACACTCCCTTAGCAGTGCTGGACAGATATTTCGGCTGCTCAGTGTATAAATGAAAGCCTTATCTGATAAGAGGAGAGCTTGTAGGAGGACTACAGGCTTCAGCCAGACCTGTAAATTAAACTGCAAGACAGAGCAATACAGAGCTGGTCTTCACTAACTTCACTGCAGGCGTCCTATGGATTAGCCTCGGGGCTGAGGGTGGCCATTTTAACAGAATAGTGAAATTGCAGTTTTATGCAGACTGGTTGCTAAGGGCTGAATCTTATTAAATAAGGGGTAAGTAAGTCTAATAGTTATTAATTCAGGAATATTATCATATTAGTAACTACATATATGAAAACTGAAATTAGGGTCTAAATGTGACAGTTATCCTTTAAGTAAACGTTCAACGGTTTTACTACAAAAGACTCCTCATCTCTTCCACCACCAACCCTTCGCACCTAACGGTGCTGGTGTCACGAACACAGGGGCCCAACCGCTAAAGCACCCTAAATATTTATACCATCAATGGCACCTCAACTTCCACCTGGCTAGTGATTCCTGTACTAGAGAGTGCCCCGGAGGACTTAGTGCTGTCTTCTCCATCACTGCACGCTGGCCCAAGGAGGCTCTGCTAATCGTGAGTAACAAACAACTACTACCCCCATGGGCCAACCGTAGCTCACGCGTTGCCCCTGCGTACCCGGTCGCTGAACTTGCACCATATTCTACAAGTGCCATATTATTACTTGCTAAAGTTGTATTTAACAATGCTACAGTTCATACATGCAGCAGTACTGATGTATGAGATGACCCCCATTGTGTGTTTTGATGGAATAAGCAATATTTCATTAGGAGTCTTCATGCCTGAAGAAACTATTGGGAATATTTATGCGTTCTGTGCAGGCAAAATATCAGCTATTAAGTGTCCATTTCTTTATTTCTTTTATCTTATTGGTATATTGTTGCTCTCTGGAGCTGACATGACTTTGGTCAACAATCACAAATAATATTCACCATTAAGCATATTCTGCATCAATTATTTTAAATTCTTTAAAGGGTTGTCCTACAAAACCTATTCTACATTTTTCAAACCAGAAATTATTTAAATTTCTACAAAATAGTTGTGTGTCCATCTTTAGACATCTCACAGTTATGTACTACTATTGCTTAAAGCCTGAATTAAAATAACATTGGATTCTATAAGGGATGTATTATTAAGGATCTATTCTCTCATGGAGAATTTATACAGTTAAAGCCACCTTAAGAAGAGCAAATGTTGGACCTGCAATGGCGCCCCCTGGGAGCGAGTCCCCTAGATAGGCCACACTTTTCTATTGTATGAGCGCTATTAGGATACAAATTTATTAATATGGCAGAGCAGAAAATCATCAGCTCCCCTATGTAGTGGCAGGGAGTGTGCACTATAACATTATGGAGCAATAGGGCACTACCACTGTGTTGAGGACATAATTACTGTGTGTAGGTACAAAGGAGGGCAATGCTACTGAATGGAGGCAGTAAGGTGGCACTATTACTGTGTAGGGTCACTATTACTGCGTTTATACAACTAGTGAAGCACTATTAATGTGTGGGATGCAAGAGGGGTACTGTTACTGTGTGAGACACAAAAGAAATGCACTGTTACTGGATAGAGTACAAATAGGACATTATTATTGTGTGCAACACAATTACTATCTTGGGTACTTCTTTCATTTCAACTATATTTTTAGGGTAACAATAGTTATGAGAACACTGGAGGCATCAGCAAGCACAATATTTGATAGCTTGTGTAGGTGGTGGGGGGAATAGGTTGGGATGTTCTGGAAAAGCAGGGAAGCCAATAAATCTGGTCATCAAACTTTAGAGACTAATTGTGGACAGCAGAATTCATCATGGTCGTCTGGGTCAGATGGAGAAGCAAAATTAAACAGAATAACTCCAATCAGAGAAGATGTCAGCATGAGTCAATACTCACGACAAAGGGAAGTCGTGCCAGAAACAGTCAAACCAGGAGATCAATACCAAACACAATCACAAAGCGGAAGAAGGTAGCAATAACAAGCAAAGAGTAAATACCGGACAGGAAGCAAGTACAGAATCGCTGAGCAGAGGGAGAGGTCAATGAATAGCCGAGGTCAAGTCCAAAAGCAACAGTCCAATTCACACAAAGGCAGCAGAGCACAGCAAGGAAAACCTATAACTGGCAACGGATGGTTGCAAGTAGCTGCCTTAAATACGGAGCTAATCACCTGAGCACTGACATTACCGGGAGCGTTACTCAGGTGTTAAATGGGTGAGGGCGTGGTCATCAAAATGGGTGTGGCCTGCATCTTGTTGAGAGGGGGCGTGACCTAAGAGCAGAGTCACCAAGGGACATGGCCTGACAGTATGTCTGGCACAGCGCCGCAATGTCCGAACCCCATACTGCAGCCCTGGAGTTTGGACAGGCAGGTTGGTGACATATTCAGTGTATGCGTGTGTATATATGTGTGTGTGTGTGTGTGGGGGGGGGAGGGCGTTAGGGGGGGGGGTCTCACTCATGAAACCTTTGCACCAATGCACCAATGACACCATTTGTCTACCAATGTGTTAATAAAGCTTTTCACATGATGGCATGTAGAGTATACTTTGAAAGCCAAATATGCTACATTGTGTGTCATGGACATAATATATTTCCACAAGTAACAATATTAAGTTGAATTGATGATGTTTGAATGAAACCATGCATATTGACATAAAAATCCACTTAATAAGTTAGTACAGCAGTTGAAGAGAAGCTATCAATAAAAGTGAATGGTTAATAGTGTGGAACACAGTTGACAAAGCAAACAAAATTAAAATAGACACCTGACTGTTGCTAATTGCCTCGACGATCACATATTGAACAACCAGGAGACCAGTCTCTCTAGCATGGAATTGAATTCAAATTCAATTTGAAACATAATGGAGAGGATTTATCTGAATGATTATAATTATTTCAAGTTGTCTTCATGTTATTAAGGAGAAGGAAATACAAAAACCAAAAGATACAAATGAGAAAAATATCTACTAGTGTAAAATGTAATATAATCACCTGGTTAAGATCTTACCTGAAAATTTACTTTTGGTAGGTCACATTTTGGGTGGGATTTATGGTGTGGAAGAACACAATCCCAAATAGGCAATTATGCACATTCATGCTATTTAGCAAATACAAACCAAACTTTAAGCTTGTTCTGCTCGTTTTTTTGCTGCATTTCGAGGCACGGATAGTTAAAAAATTACATTGTGAACATAAATGCACTCGTCAAGACTGAAATTGCAACACCAAGAACTGCAAGCTGTAAGGTTATACAATTCAAGGGAGTAGCAGGTGTCACTATGATCTGCAAATGATCCAATTTTCAAGCACCTATATTCAATCTATGGAATGTGGGTGGGGCATAGAACCAGATTGAAAGCAGTTTTTGAGCCAAATCAAACCTCAAAAATTGGAGCTAGTTGTGTGAGATAATTATGTAATGTCTGTTCGTCGTCATGCCAGTTATCTTCGCCACTTGTCGCAAACTGAGAGAGACAGAATCCTTGAACTCAGAGATTTTGGTTTATCAATCTTGCAGATCGTTAAGTATCTCGTCCAAAATGTCAGCACTGGTCAACATTTCATGTCCCAATAGTTGGGAGAGCAACGAGGAACTAGAGTGACAGCAAGGGGTGCACAGAGGCAAATCTCTGCACTGATTGATCATCTGATTTGAAAATGGCACGCAGTGTTTCATTCTGTACTGCAAATGAAATTAAGCTTCACATCCCAATTCTAGGGTGGCAGACAGTGTCTACACAAACTATCAGAGGTCTATTTTCCATTGAACTCACACTATTGCATAGCACGGCAATGGGGGCTGTATTGGAGGTCTGTCCTCTTCAGTGATAAGTCCTGCTTTTGTCTTGTATGCAATTATATCCAGAGATTGGTCTAGAGATCACATGGGCAAAGCCAAGGTCACACCAGTCATACTTCCGTACTCTCAGGGTTAGGCCTCATGCACACGAACGTATTTTGGGTCTGCGTCCGAGCCGCATATTTTGCGGCTCGGGCACGGACCCATTCACTACAATGGGGCCGCAAAAGATGTGGACAGCACTCCGTGTGCTGTCCACACCCGTTGCTCCGTTCCGTGCCCCCGCAAAATAAAATAGAGCATGTCCTATTCTTGTCTGTTTTGCGGACATGAATAGGCATTTCTACAATGGGCCGCGTTCTGTTCCGCAAATTGCGTAACGGAACGCGGAGCAGCTACCGTGTTTTGCGGATCTGTGGTCTGCGGACCGCAAAACACCACCGGTCGTGTGCATAAGGCCTTAGGCACAATAACAGCTCTGCATTAAATTGATTTGGTTGTGGAACTAGTGGTGTGGCCATTTCTCCAATGTGTCCCAGGAGCCATTTTTCGACAGGATACTGTCAGGTTACATGTTGCTCTTAGTACTGTTAGCAGCCGGAGTGGCCTAAAGATACTACCATGGCTGCAGCGTCCCTGGACTTGTCTCCCATTGAGCACATCAAGGACATTAAGGATATCATTAGTCTGGAATTTCAAAGGGAACTACCAGCTCAGATTTTGATCTGCATGCCCAGGACAGAGTGACAGGACATTCCTCAGACAACCCCTGGTAACATCATTGATACCATGCCAAGATGTGTAAGTGTACATGGTGTACATGGTGCTCATACATAATACTGAAAAAATTGAGATGTTTTGAATATTTTGTTTACATTTTTTATTATTTGAATATTATTAACATGTCTATTGATTGTATTCTACAAATTTTCCTTCTTGATGTTGAACTTTCATTGTTGAGGGGTGTAATTTATTTTTCCTGTGCTGATCTTAAGACTTAAAAAAACAAGACAGATCCAAGTCAGCCTAATTGCCCATCTGACTCAATCCAGGTCCAAATAAGTTCTTTGGTTCCCTTTCTCTGTCTCTCACTCTCTCCCTCGGTCTTCTATCCTTGACTCTCCAATATCAATTTTTTTGTAAAAATAAACCCAAGCTTTAATGTAAATTCCTTCTTTATATTGTTTTGAAGCAAATATGAGAGACATACAGTAATTTTTGTTATAATACTGCTCTGTGTAATTTTCTGACTAGGACATTTCAAAAAATCTAATCATTTCTAGTAAATATTCTTTTAAAGTTTTCACTTATGTCACATTACAATATCAAAATGATCTGTATTACGTGTGACTTTAAAGGAGATTAATTATCTTATGGGCGCTCACAAATTTGTCATGAAGGCACACCAATGTGTCAGTCAGTTAATTAAATATACAGAATTAGGTACCAATTAATCTCTTGAAGCCACATTTTTTGGAAGGACGGAATGAGGCAATGTCTACTGTATTCTGAACTATTTAAGATTGCATATTGCAATGATTCATGTTAAGTCATGATTCGATAATTTTCTATTAAAATCTGACTAAATATTTGGAACAAACTACAAATATACATTACATAGCCAGATATATTTTTGACATGTTATATAGTCTGTGACTAATTAAAGGTAATGTTTCATATTCGGTTTACTAATAAAATAGAATATATACTAGTAAGGCCTTGTTCACACTTAGTTATTTGATCAGTTATTTCCATCAGTTATTGGGAGCCAAAACCAGGTACGGGTCAAAAGCACAGAACAGGTGAATATCTTTTCATTACACCTTATCTCTGAGTAGCCTCTACTCCTGGTTTTGGCTCACAAAAACTGATAGAAATAACTGACCAAATAACTGATGTGTGAACATGGCCTAACGAGTATGTGATACATAGTTTTGTAAAAATATAAAATATAAATATACAGTACATATATGATTCATATTTTTTTAATTTTCAGTACATGATTATGGAAGCAGCCTTTTTGTCTGAGATACTGCCATCTTGTCTGAGATACACATAGACCATATGAACCTGTGGTCTGGAGATGACTCTTTGACTTCTATTGAGGACTTTTCTAGACATGCTACAGTATATAACATCTGCAAAGGTCATTGGTAGGGAAGGGATAAGGAGCTCTAATCAATCCAGATTGTGAATGGTGAATCTTATGTTATCTATATATAGGAATATAGCAATAACAAATGACAAAACAGGCGCACACTGCGGTCTTACTAAGCCCTCAAACTGATGTTAAAATTGAGAGATTAGTCAACATGTCCTGCTGTCCTATGTAAATGTAGCCTGTTTTCCATCCACAGGCTACATTTAGGTGCACCTGTGAGGCCTGGGCCATATCAGCCAGTCTTGGGTGGGGCTCACAGCCTTCTCCCTCCTCCCATTGCAGGCATGGCTACATGCTGGAGGTAACTGAGGAGTTTGCTGCGAGTCGGCCTTTACATTCCTATAAGTTAGCCCACTGGCCCCTGGTATTGCCCATATGGCACAGGTAGGTGAGCGTTAGGTCCCGAGCTACTTTAGAGACCTTTGCGCGGTGCTCGGGCTTAGACATGTCCTACACTGCAGGACATGTTGACTAATCTCTCAATATTAACATCAGTTTGAGTGCTTAGTAAGACCGCAGTGTGCAGCTGTTTTGTCATTTGTTATTGCTATATTGTTATATTACTTATTACATCCACACAATTGCCATCTTGTGTAGGATGTCTATTGTGGTACTTGTGGTCCACTGCGGGCATCCTCCACCGTATGCATTTTTGCTGGGGATCGCCATTAGCAACTGGCCACAAGTGAAGAATCTGCTCCCCTGTATATATATGCACAACTGAATTTTTGGGTTGAGCACATCCTGCTTCATGCCACCTTTCAGTTGTTTTGTATATCTATATATAGGGGTTATCTTTCATTGTAATCCTGCCTATAATGATAATGAGATGACTGCTGAAAAGTCAGGAAGTTCTGAGGATTAATGGGCAGAATAAAAAAGCAAGATGTCATTTTTTTTAAAGATGACATAAAAATATAAATAAATCACCAAACATTCCTAAAAAATTGTATTAAAGGGTTGTCCAAGATCTAAAAATATTGATTAAGTGCAGGGAATGTTATAAAAAAAAAAAACAGCACTTACCTACCAAATCTATCTACTTTAACACCCTGCTCCCACCGTCCCTGCTGGTTTTTCTTAGAAATGACATAATGTACATCCACATAAACTGCTGTGGACAATCCATGGTCTCATGTAATATATGCAGGCATCATTGCTGAGGCCAGTAATAATTGCAGTGTCATATGCATGTGTGGCACATCATCACAGCAGCAAAGCAAACACAGTCCAGCCAGGACCACCGGAGCAAAGGGGAGATTAGGACCTGTGGGAGATTTAGAATTTGAGAAATTTCTACTTTTAGAATTTGAGAAATTTCTACTTTTATTTTTATTTTTAAAATCCTGGACAACTCTTTCAACATAAAAATCTGTCTTTGAAAAATACATCATTCTCTTAGAAAGGTTGTTATTTTGCAAGATTGTTGATTTCTGGGGCTTGTAAACATTAAGCTAGACTTGACTAAAACATACAGTATTTTCACGTGCATGTTGAAAAGCTCATTCTTAAAAAAATATGGGTAGTAACTTGAAATAGTTACATCAGAAATTTCCATCACCTCTGCTGCCACACCATTAGTAAATTTGGGTAAGGATATTGAGTCCCTGCCCTAAATTTGCCATATTATACCATTCTATGTACAGTTCCTCATACTGCAAAACGTTCCCATTTCCAATGAATGGGTCTTTATTGTTGCCTATAAAACCTAGCCAATTTTCACAATAAATTACTTGCCTGTCACAAGGACCTATGCACATAAAACATATACTATTGTGAGGAGGTTTTAGGCAGGTGGGGAAAAAATGCTGCAAAGTAAAAATGCTTTGAAAAATTGAAGTGTTAATAGTTTATTTTATCAATTAACAAAATGCAAAGTGAATGAAAAAACTCTAAATCAAATCAATATTTGGTGTGACCACCCTTTGCCTTCAAAACAACATCAATACTTCTACGTACACTTGCACACAGGTTTTGAAGGAACTTAGGGTACTTTCACACTTGCGTTATTCTTTTCCGGCATAGAGTTCCGTCAAAAGGGCTCTATGCCGGAAAAGAACTGATCAGGCATATTCCCATGCATTCTGAATGGATAGAAATCCGTTCAGTTTGCATCAGTATGCCTTACGTTCAGTCATTGTCAGGGGTTTTGGCCGGACATAATACTGCAGCATGCTGCGATATTATGTCCGTCCAAAATGCCTAATCAGTCGCCGGAATGCCGGATCCGGCACTAATTCCCATTGACTTGCATTAGTTGCCGGATCCGGCATTGTGAAACAACTGAAGGACGCGCAGACCGGGAAAACTGTGAAAAAGACTGCAAGACGGATCCATCCATCCGCATGACAAGCGGAGGAATGAATCCGTTCTTGCAATGCATTTGTAGATAGTTCCGCACCCGACAACAACGGAACTGCCTGCTGGATCACACTAACGCTAGTGTGAAAGTACCCTTAACAGGGAGGTTGTACCAAACATCTTGGAAAACTAACCACAGATCTTCTGTGGATGTCTTCTTGCTCAGCTCCTTCTATCTCTTATGTAATCCTAGACAGACTCGATGATATTGAGATCAGTGGGAGCCATATCATCACTTCCAGGACTCCATGTTCTTATTTTCGCTGAAGATAATTTTTTGCTTGGGGTTATTATCCTGTTGCAGAATAAATTTGGAGCAAGTCTAATGAATCCCTGGTGGTATTGCACGATGGATAAGTATCTGCTTGTATTTCTCAGCATTGAAGACACCACTAATCCTGACTAAATCTGCAACTCCATTTGCTGAGATGCTGCCCCACACTTGCAAGGAACCTCCACCATGTTTCACAGTTGCCTGCAGACACTCATTATTACACAGCTCTTTAGCACTTTGGTGAACAAACTGACTTGTGTTACAACCAGATATCTAAAATCTTGACTCATCAGTCCAGAGCACCTGCTGCCATTTTCTGCACCCCACTTTCTATGTTTTTGTGCATAGTTGAATTGCTTGGCCTTGTTTCAATGTTGAAAGCTTGGCTTTTTGGCCACAATCCCTCCGTGCCAGCCATTATGCAGTGGATGGAGCTGTGTAGTTCAGGTAGCTGTTTCCAGCAATACCAAGCAAGGAACTCTGGGAAAGTGGGATCACCCATACTGACATGCATGCTGCCAATCAGCAGCCAGCCAGTACTTTGATGTCACAGCCCTATAAATACGGCAGCCATCTGAGATTCTGCCATTCACCAGCATGCTTAGTGCAGGGAGAGACGTGTCTGCAGGCGCTAGGGACAATTATGGGAAAGACTTGATTGTGGTGAAAAAGAAACAAATTACAAGTGCAGGTAAAGATTACTCAAAGTGTAGTGAAAGGATAGGGAGGAATTATTCCACCAGCATTTGTGTTGAACAGGGTTCAGTCGGGGAGGTGACAGCCTAGGTAATAAGAACAATCTCATTACACCTTGCTGCACTGACTGGGGATCTAAATTGCCATTATACAGCTCTGCATTCCAGCAAACCTTTATTATTAGGGTGCAAGTGCTGTTTGATACAGGCATTAAAAAGTTTATTACAAGTGTGGGGAGTCGCTCTGGTAGATAGCGGTGCGGGTGCAGTACAGAGGCAAAAGGGAGTCCAGAAGGTGCAATAATCAGTGTTTTATTCACACTTGCACAACATAAACAATAAACAGTCTCTTGGTGTTAAATCACACACATCCGAAATCATGAGGCAAAACATAACAGTCCAAAAACAGGTTCCAGTCACCTGGGAGGTTTTAGGTGCAGGTTCGCACCTGGCTGTCAGTCCAGCCGCAAGGCGATCGACCTCATGCTTCCAGGCCGTCTGCACTCCTCCTTGCTTGGGCTCTTGCTTCCAGCGTGAACTCCACACAGCACAGAATGGATCAGAACTCCCAAACTCAGATGATTCCACAGCCTAACACCAGCTCCAGGATAATCACACCCTCAGCTGCTGAGGAGGCTGCCTTTTAAAGGCCCGGATAAAGTCCGGCCTGGATCGTGGGGAGTAGGCACCCACCCAACTCTTTGCCTACTCCCAGTAAGAGCCGGCCCGGATTGGCTTTGCAGCCAAACTAACTAACAATGTCAAGCAGCACTAGCTGCTGCTGACACATAAAAACCCGGCTCTCACCTCACCGAGGCCAGGAACCTCGGTGACACGTACCTGCCATCGACAACGGTACCTTGCACCTTACCACATACCCCCTTTGTTCAACCCTGAGGGGGTTAACACATGTGAGGCAGTGGACGCGGGACAGGGCATCTGTGTTACCCTGCAAGCGGCCTGCCCTGTGTTCTATCGAAAACTTGAAATTCTGCAGAGACCAGAACCATCTGGTGACCCGAGCATTCCTGTCTTTCGCCTGGCACATCCACTTTAGAGGGGAATGGTCGGTCACCAGACGGAACTTTCTCCCTAGCAGATAATAGCGGAGAGACTCTAGTGCCCACTTGATGGCCAGGCACTCTCTCTCACTATACTGTACCTGATCTCGGCTGGGGTGAGTTTGCGACTCAGGAAAACCACGGGATGCTCCTCCCCATTGATTTCCTGAGAGAGTACAGCCCGAGGCCCACTTCAGAGGCATCGGTCTGTACCACAAATTCTCTCTTGAAGTCGGGCGTCACCAAAACCGGGGACCCACACAGGGCCGACTTCAGAGCAGAGAAAGCCTCCTCCGCCTTCTCACTCCAGCTAACCTTCCCAGACTTTCGCCCCTTCAACAGGTCTGTCAACGGCGCTGCTATTGTGGCAAAGTGGGGCACAAATCGCATGTAGTACCCTACAATTCCCAGGAAGGACTTTACCTGCCTGGTGGTGACCGGTCGGGGCCAGTTACGAATGGCCTCTACCTTAGTTACCTGCGGCTTGATGACTCCCGCCCAATAACATATCCCAGATATTTGGTCTCTTCCAACCCAATCGCACACTTCTTTGGATTGGCGGTTAGACCAGCTTTCCTCAGGGCATCTACTACCGCCTGCACTTTGGGCAAATGGCTTTCCCAGTCGGTGCTGTGGATGATTACATCATCTAAGTAGGCCGAGGCGTACCGGCGATGAGGTCGCAGCACAATATCCATTAACCTTTGGAAGGTGGCGGGGCGCCATGCAGGCCAAAGGGTAATACCTTGTAATGATACAGGCCCTGCGGGTAACAAAAGCGTTTTTCCTTGGCCGACTCCGTTAAGGGTACCTGCCAGTACCCTTTAGTGAGGTCGAGCACAGAAAAATAACGGGCTTGCCCTAAATTCTCAACAAGCTCGTCTACCCGGGGCATGGGATACGCATCAAACTTGGACACTTCATTTAACTTGCGAAAATCGTTGCAGAACCGCAACGTCCCATCCAGCTTGGGTATTAGGACTATGGGACTGGCCCACTCACTTTTCGACTCCTCAATGACATCGAGCTTCAACATTAATTGCACTTCGTCCATGATGGCCCGTCGCCGAGCCTCGGGTACCCGGTATGGTTTTAACCGGATTTTGGCCTGAGGCTCAGTGACGATGTCATGTTGGATGAGAGACGTGCGGCCAGGGAGGTCCGAGAACACATCCGTGTTCCGAATGATGAACTCCCTGACTTCCTGAACTTGTTTGGAAGACAGGCTGTCTGCAATTTTTACCTTGGCTACCGCTTCGCAGGTCTCGAACTGTGGGGCTGGACCCTTGTCACCTAGAAGCCCTGGCCGGGTGCTGTTGTCGTCGGCCGTGTCCCTGTCTTTCCACGGCTTCAGTAAATTCACGTGGTACACCTGCTCCGGCTTGCGCCGCCCCGGCAGGTGTACTTTGTAATTTACTTCCCCTACCTTCTCGATTACCTCATAGGGGCCCTGCCACCTAGCTAGGAACTTGCTGTCAAGGGTGGGCACCAGAACCAAAACCCGATCTCCCGGGTTGAAGTCCCGTACCCGAGCCTGATGATTATACACCCTACTCTGGGCTTGTTGCGCTGCCTCCATATGCTCCCGGACCAGCGGCAACACCCTTTCCATCCGTTCCTGCATCTGGGTGACATACTCAATGACACTTTTGTGGGGGACAGGCTGTTGTTCCCACGCTTCCTTGGCGATATCCAACAGGCCCCGAGGGTGTCTGCCATAAAGCAGTTCGAAGGGCGAGAACCCAGTAGAGGCCTGGGGCACCTCTCGCACTGCGAACATGAGATAGGGCAGAAGCAGATCCCAGTCCTTCCCATCTCTAGACACCACCCTTTTTAACATATTTTTTAGAGTTTGGTTGAACCTTTCGACAAGACCGTCTGTTTGCGGATGGTAAGCGTGCGTCCGTAACTGCTTTATACGCAACAATTTACACAGTTCCCTCATAACTTTGGACATAAAGGGGTCCCTTGGTCGGTCAGAATCTCTTTTGGCAGGCCCACACGGGAAAACATTTCCATTAACTCTTTGGCAATGAGCTTAGCCGAGGTATGTCGCAGAGGCACCGCCTCTGGATACCGAGTAGCATAGTCCAGAACCACCAGGATATGTTGGTGACCCCTAGCAGACTTGATGCGGGTCCGACCAGATCCATGGCAATACGCTCGAATGGGACCTCAATTATTGGGAGAGGGACCAGGGGACTTCTGTAATGCGGCTGGGGGCGATTTACCTGACAGGTCTGACAGGACTTACAGAACTCCTCTACTTCCTTAAACAAACCGGGCCAGTAAAATCGCTGTAGTACGCGGTCCTGCGTTTTCTGCCGCCCCATGTGTCCCCCAAGAACATGTTGGTGGGCAAGCTCCATAACAAGCTTGCGGTATGTGGTGGGCACCACCAACTGTTCAACTGGCTCACCTCGGATTTGGTTCACCCGATACAACATATCCTGAAGAACAATAAATCGCGGAAACATTAATTCAGCCCCAGGTTTCTGGGGTTTACCATCAATCATTACAACACTTTCCCAGGCCCTGGTTAGGGTTTGGTCCCGGTGTTGTGCGGTCCCAAAATTTTCCCCAGAGACATTGAGGTCTGCCAACTCAGGTCTCGGTGGCAAGTCCTCCGTGTCTCCCACCATTACACTCAGTGGGGTTGTCTCCCCCTCTACCGCTGGAGCAGTGGTCACCCCTACCGCTGGGCCTTCAGACTCGGGCTCCCAGGGTTCTGGCCTTCCAGTGGTATCAGGCCACTCTACTAGGGTTACCCCTGTCTCGGGTCCATCAGACACTTTTATTGCCGGCCACAGCGCCGGGAAACCTGGGAAGTCCCTCCCAAGTATCAGTTCATGTGGGAGTTTGGTAGCAACAGCCACCTCGTGGGTCCACTTACCAGCCGCTGTGGACAAAGTCACTAGTGTCGTGGGGTAGTCTTTTAAGTCTCCGTGGATGCACAGGACCCCAATTTTACGGCCGGTATACTCTGCAGGCCGTACTAGGGCAGCTCTTACCAGGGAGACTAGACTCCCGGAGTCCAGCAGGGCCACCGCCAGGGAATCTCCCACCTCTACTTGACACAGGTGGTTTTTATCCTGCACCTCACGGGTGCCAGTTGCGCACAGCTTCCGTGCATACAGGGAGTGGCGACCCCCGAGAAAGGATCTCTCCTTTCACGGTGTCATAATCGGCCGCTTGGTCGTCTGCCAAGTCGAAAAACACCTGCTGGGGTCCGGAAGCCAGGAACGGAGCGACCACCTCAGCCCACTGGTCACGGGGCAGCTTCTCCCTCACGGCCACTTTTTCGAAGACTGCCAGGTAGGTCTCAGCATCATCCTCGGGGGTCATCTTGGGAATCGCTGCACGGACCGCTTTCCGGGCATCATGGGCACGGTGAGAGGCTCCAGACGCTTGCAAAGCCATTACCTGTTGCAACAGCAGCTGGTTTGTCTCCTGCTGCTGCTTGTTGCCCTCCCGCTGCTGTAAATTGGCCTCCACGAGAGCCTTTACAACTGCCTCCATCTTGTCAGGGTTCACGTGTTGAAACTTTGCCGGCTTGACACTTGTGCTCAGCAAAACAAACAAAGTTCGGCGTTCACGCCAGCCTCACTGCGCATGCCCGCATCCTCCACCAAATGTGGGGAGTCGCTCTGGTAGATAGCGGTGCGGGTGCAGTACAGAGGCAAAAGGGAGTCCAGAAGGTGCAATAATCAGTGTTTTATTCACACTTGCACAACATAAACAATAAACAGTCTCTTGGTGTTAAATCACACACATCAGAAATCATGAGGCAAAACATAACAGTCCAAAAACAGGTTCCAGTCACCTGGGAGGTTTTAGGTGCAGGTTCGCACCTGGCTGTCAGTCCAGCCGCAAGGCGATCGACCTCATGCTTCCAGGCCGTCTGCACTCCTCCTTGCTTGGGCTCTAGCTTCCAGCGTGAACTCCACACAGCACAGAATGGATCAGAACTCCCAAACTCAGATGATTCCACAGCCTAACACCAGCTCCAGGATAATCACACCCTCAGCTGCTGAGGAGGCTGCCTTTTTAAAGGCCCGGATAAAGTCCGGCCTGGACCGTGGGGAGTAGGCACCCACCCAACTCTTTGCCTACTCCCAGTAAGAGCCGGCCCGGATTGGCTTTGCAGCCAAACTAACTAACAATGTCAAGCAGCACTAGCTGCTGCTGACACATAAAAACCCGGCTCTCACCTCACCGAGGCCAGGAACCTCGGTGACACGTACCTGCCATCGACAACGGTACCTTGCACCTTACCACACAAGTAATATGTTTTATTTGCCCTTGTGCAGGGCAGTTATATGCTCTAAAGCATTTTTTGGCTTGTATTAGTGGGAAAAAATGGCTTATTAGGCCGTTGTGTGGTAAAGGGGCGAAAATTACAGCCCTTTTTGTCGTGTATTAGTGGAAAAAGGAAAATGCTGCTTGGCGCCTCAGGGTTGCAGTTATCTGTTTTAAAGGCCTTTTTTCCGTGTATTAGTTGAAAAAGGAAAAATATCTTTGCCACTTAGCGGTGAAGTTATGCTTTAAAGCCTTTTAAAATAAAAATATATTCGCCGTCCAGTGTTGCATATATCTGTTGAAAAGCCAGTTGTGTAAAAGTAGAAAAAAATTTGGGCCTAATTGCCATTCTGCGGTGCAGTGATATATTCTAAAACCCAGTCTGCCATGTATTAGTGGCGAAATAAAAAGTATTTGATCTAATATTTGATCTAACGGTATGTCAGACAGAAAAGTGTCAGGGCCCGCACAGGGGAATAGCAGAGGCGTAAATGTTTCTGGTGCAGGCAGGGGTCACAGCAGAGTAAGGGGCCATGGCAGCAGGGGTCACTTTAAGAGGCCTGAGCTCCCGGTGTCACCTAGCGGTCGTGTCGTGACCAGCAACCCATCGGTTCTTGAATGGTTGACTAGATCTTCGACTTCGTCACAAGTGACATCAGACACCCCCAGCCAAGAGTCAATGGGTTCGTCAGACACATCCCATAGTTGGCATGGCCCGGGAGCAGGCCCTGTGCCCTCACCTGTCCTCAACCTGCCTCTGTTCTTTCCTCCACTAGGCAGGCAAGTAGTGATGAGGAGAGTTGCGTGGGAGCTGGTGTTGTGAGCGGTCAGGTTCCTGACCCAGAGACGGTTGAGGAGGATATCAATGACGTGCAGACAGTACTCGATGATGATGATGTAGCTCATCGCACTTGGGAGCCGGGTGACGAAGGGGCTTCATTTTTCTTTTCTTTTTTTCTTTATATAATAATGTAATATTATAAAATCCCTTGTCTCCATGATAAATCTCCAGTGTGGGGGCCCCGTGTGACTTCCACACACTTTCAAAACAATCCTTCAGTGGGGTGAAAAGGTGCCGGATGACCGGGATGCTCCATGACCTTCCCTGGAGCTGCTGTTGCGAGCAGCGGTTTATTTCTGAGATTTCCTAATAGTGCGGGGGAATCCGAAGACCCTCTCCATCTCCGTGCTCCACAGGATGTCCTCCTTCCCATCAGGATGACTGGGAACTCATGATGTTTTCCCTAATGAAGAGACCAGGGGCTGGTAGTTATGGTTTGAATCTTGATGAACTTTGCAACTCTTCCAGGCTCCAAGCAGTCTTGAAGCTTTGTCTTCTCATTGTCTGTAGCTACTAGAGGCCTGTTCATGCCAGGCAGGCTCCCCCAGAAGTATCTGGCTCAATGAGCAGCCGATACCGCACTTGCATCAATCTTTTAGGATTTGTCTCTAGGTGGAGAGAAATAGTTTTTTGGAATTCTTTCTCCATCTAAACCATGTCGTCGAATAAACAGAAGACTGGCCGATTCTCTCCTGTCTTGGGCAACACTTTTTTTTATAAAATTTATTAAATATTAAGTTGAACCAACACTTAACTTCACCAATATATTATCCAAATCTTCAAGGGAAATTCCCAGACAATCAATTTGCCAAGCCTTTTGTGCTGGATAACCTGTATTATTAAATCATGTTTTAAGCAATACTTTATAAAGTTGCGAAATTTTAACCGTCTGTTCAGTCCCATATTCCCTATAAATGAATTGAAAAAGCGGCCACTCTGTGGTCTCCTCATGCTGCTGCCACCCCCGCAATCTCTCATCATCGTGCCACTCTGTGGCCTCTTGATGCTGCTGCCACCTCCACAATCTCTCGTCGTCATGTCACTCTGTGGCCTCCTGATGCTGCTGCCGCCTCCGCAATCTCTCGTCGTCGTGCCCCTCTGTGGCCTCCTCATGCTGCTGCCACCTCCACAATCTCTCATCGTCATGGCACTCTGTGGCCTTCTCATGCTGTTGCCACCTCCGTAATCTCTCGTCCTCATGCCACTCTTTGGCCTCCTGATGCTGCTGCAACCTCTGCAATCTCTTGTTGTCATGCCACTCTGTGGCCTCCTCAAGCTGCTGCCACCTCCACAATCTAATCCAACGTTGAGAGAAATAACAAAAAGAGATTTATGGCACTAACCGAGGTAGAGACTTTGACATTCTTTATTCATCCTTGTACAGGACACTTGTGAACGGGGTGCAGGGGAGGACAGCCAGTTGCAGATGATTAGCGGCTACCCTGTGCATCTGTCACTGTGCCACTCTGTGCCTCCTCATGCTGCCGCCACCTCACCACTATGTAATAGAGCCACTCTGTGGACTTCTCATGCTGTTCCCACCCTCCCCACTTCATAACTGGGCTACTATTTAGCGTTTTTGGCTTTGCTGACATCTTTTATTTGACCCTTTTCTGATCTGTCAGAAGGAAGGAAAAATGACAAGAACAACAGATCCTGTCTGTGTAGCAGCTGTAAGGCCTGTATGGTTCCATGAGAATTAGCTTGTGATTTGGTAGCCAAAAGCAGGAGTGGATACAAAACACAGAAGACATGCAAATATTCATGTGTCATCTCTGTTTTGGATTCACTCCTGTTTTTTGTGGCATTTGCAATACTGATAGATTGCTGACGAAATGCTGACAGAGTGACGGCGGATGTTCAACAGACAGGATCCGTTTTTTGGGGGTTATTGTTCTGATGGATCAGAGGAAGGGCAAAATAATCAGTGACTTCAACACAAACTTACTGCTGACACCCTCTCCACTCGGTCGGGGTTCTCTACTTGTATAAGCGTGTATACGCGTTTACTAGAAATGAGAAACTATGTGGAATCAGCTGACGATGGTGTAAAGGAGTGCACTTCTTCTTGGCGCTAACATCGACCTGTAAGGCTAAGTACATACTTGAGTTATTTGGTCAGTTTTGGCAATGTGACTGCCCAAATATGTGAAGTGTGCAGTGATTCTAAGAGTGACGCATGTCATACAGACTCACAGTATTTTTTCACTACCAGCGCAGACTCCCTATGCATTTTACTGAAAGGCACAGTGTTCTAAACCACTATAAAGGCTGTATGCAGCCTGGAAATAGCTGCTTTCGGCTGGTACAGAGCGAATGAGGACCCTGCCAGCGATGGCTTACAACCTCCCAAGGATGGGGTTGCAGTAATAAAGAAAAACTCACCATACACTCAGCACTTATACAATGCTTCACACTGTTGCAGAACTCTGAATTTTACTTTCTCCCATATCAGTCCAGATGTGAAGAAGGTCCAAGTATTCAGACTGAAACATATATGTATCTGTTTTGGATTGTCGCAAAATAAAATCTAAGTGAATCATTTCTCCCTTTGAGTGCCAAATTTTTATTCACTGAACTATATGGACTGAAAGCCTGGTTGTACATCATTGCAACCTGGAGTGCTGAACAGCAGCTGTAAATGATCTATAATAATAAAATAAGTAATTTCACTTACTACTTTTCTCCCCTGCCACTTCCAGTGTCATGCTGTGGTCTACCCAGCCGCTGTTTGCTTTCCTGGCTACAGCAGCGGCATTTCACTTCATGTCCCTGCTGCCTAAGGTTTTATTAAATTTGGACAACCCCACTAAGGGCTGTATTACACCAACAGATTATCTTATCAATATATGTCCAATCAGACGAATAGTTTGTGTCTATAACAAAATATCTGTGTGTGTAATCGGCCATCTCACCAATGATTGCGCAGAAAATCTGTCAGATAATCTGTTGGTGTAATACAGCCCTAAATCTAGGAGTACTCCTTTAAGCTGGCCCCAGTCTTTAGATAGCTGTCAGCTGAACACTCCTTGAGCCAATGGCTATCCCTTCTGACCCACAGCCCTCCATGAACATGTACTCTTGTCTCCCTCCTGAATGGGGAGAGGGGTACCTCTGACAATGGCTTATTTCTGCTGAAAAGAAAAGGATCAACGTGTTGAAATCCAACATCCTGATCCTCCTTTTCTTCTGGCATCTGCCATTGGGGGAATTTGGGCATCCTCAAACCCCATCCTCACTGTCCGAAGTTATTGAAAATGAAGTAAAATTGAAGTATTTTTGATTGTCTGTTAATGAATGGACTATTTTGGAGAAAGAGCAGTTGAAAATTCTTTTATAAACTTGTAGACTTGGCAGTGTTTTGCATTGCAACTGCTATTTGCTGAAAACGATAAAATCAAGTAAAAAGTCTGAAAAAGAAAACATGTTTAAATATGCTGAAATGAGAATCCGTGGAAGTAATTCACCAAAACTCTGAAGCAGCTGTGGGGGATATTTTTAGATGAGATCTTACATTAAATCAAGAATGAATTACCACAAATAAATGCACAGATTTTTCATTAACTCTGATGCTGCTTAGAAATTTTGAGTTTATTTTTTTTTGCCAATTCTGAATATCTAGAATTACTTATATGTGGCTTATAACCTGGGAAGCTCACAGTGTATCAAAATATAGTATTTCAGCTATATAACAGCAATATATAGCTATTATAGCTGTATGAAGCGTATTTCTGGCGCAGATTGTGGCACAAAGATTATTTGCCCTGCAATCTGTGACTTTTCCCAGCTCACGCTGGCAATCAGTGAGAGGCCGGCACTTTTTCCCATAGTGTGCAAGCACGACCACCACTTCTGGATTATAGTGTGGTCATAACCATGTAAACGAGCAGTATAATACATGATGGAAAAACAAATTCAGCCAGTGAAGGAAGCAATACGGACAATAACAATACATTAGCAAGTCCCTTGTATTAACTTCCTCCACATAGTAAATGGCACTTGCTGAAGTGACACAACCCTTTTAAAGGAAACAAGTTCTGCTCTTGAAAACTGATGTGAAAGCAGTGCTGTGATTGGTTGCTAGAAAGAAGTGCTGTGATTGGTTATTATGAAAGTAGTGCTGTGATTGGTCAAAAGTCAAATTTCTTTTAGACAGTTTTCAGGAATCTGCCCCTTAGGTTAGTTTGAACCTGTACACAAAGTAGAAGTTTTAAGATGACGACATGGCAGAAAGGGAAAGATTTTTCCTTTGTTAGAATTTGCAAGAATGGGGTCTGTTGTAACAGTAAATGTGCTCCGAGTAGAAACTGCGTTAAACGTTAGGTAAAGCAGTTTGAAACCATTGGCTGTTTATGTCATTGGAAAATTCCCGCCTGCAATGAGCAGGAGTACCATCTACAATCCATTTTTTTATTTCCAAGGTTACTGTCCGTGGCCTGGAAATGTTAAGGGAATGGCTTATACCATAAATAGGGGAAGATCTGCCAGACGTGGTCTTTAAGCAGGATGGTGTTCCCCGTCATTTCCAGTTGCATGTTCGTTGATACCTGAATGAAACTCTACTGGAATGTTGGATCTGCTGGAATAAAGGATTCATCAATGTAGTGCTGGCCTCCAGATCACCAGATGTAACACCCTGTAACTTCTTTCTGTTTGGCTGCATCGAAAACTAAGGCCCCTTTCACACGAGCGTGTCCGGATTAGGTCCGGATGCGTTCAGTGAAAACTGTGCAATTTCACAGGCAAAGCCATTCAATTTTCCTGCGATTGCGTTCAGTTGTTCAGTTTGTTCCGCGCGGGTGCAATGCGTTTTGACGCGTTTTTCACGCACGTGATAAAAAAACTGAAGGTTTACAAACAACATCTCCTAGCAACCATCAGTGAAAAACGCAACGCACCCGCACTTGCTTGCGGATGCAATGTTTTTTTCACGCAGCCCCATTCATTTCTATGGGGCTAGGGATGCGTGAAAAACGCAGAATATAGAACATGCTGCGATTTTCACGCAACGCACAAGAGATGCGTGAAAAAAACCGCTCATGTACACAGACCAATTGAAATGAATGGGTGTCGTTCACGTCACGCATTGCACCCGCGCGGAAAACTCGCTCCAGTGAAAGGGGCCTAAGTGTATTTATTCTCCCCCAAAGGCACAGGATCTAAAAAACCTGAAACGACGTTGCTGCTGCGTTCAAAATCTGTGGACCTGCTGAAGATAGCTGAGTATATCGATCTGGCAGTCAGACTCTTCTCATCTATGCTGTGGATAGTTGATACATTGGAAAACACATACAATGTGGTGAGGATTTACTAATTCAGTACACAGTATGAATTCAATGGCTCAGACTGGATGATACAGCAGGTTTGGTCCATGGCTAGACCCTTTTGTCTGATATACCAACTATTGGTTGTCTTAGGTTGCAACAGAATGTTACTCCAGAAATGTGGCACAATTTTGGTGCAAAATGTCATCTTAGGTGATGCCCCCTTAAACTGGCATGCTCCGTCCTATCAATTGAAACATGTTCCCTTTGACAAGCAAACCACAGGTGGTTTCTCTAAAACTAGATGTGTCAAATTACACCAATTTTTGCCACAGTTAACAACCATGCCTAGGTGCACTCTATTAGCATGGTGGCCGGTACCTGCCCCATCCCAGTCTCCCAAACAGGCACTGGTGCTGCCATACTCACCCTCCCCATCCTGAGGGCTAGACCAAAATAAAATCGGTTGGTTGACACTCTGGTAGCATGGTGGCCCATACCTGCCGCTATCCCAGTCACCCAGACAGGCACGGGTGCTGCTATACTCACCCTCCCCATCCTGAGGGCTAGACCAAAATCAAATCGGTTGGCAGGCACAGTAGTTCCACACACAGTCCGTAACACACTCACAGTAAATGAGTGCCCTTGACTTTAAATAGGGTTAAGCAAAATAAAGTATCTGAATGGACTTTGATCCGAATTTCAGAAAAAATTCAATTCGCAGCGAAGGCGAATTTCCCCATGCTATCTGGTAACGAATCAATTTTCCCTGAAATGATGGTTAAAGAAAAACTATACTCACCTTATCCATTTGAGCACGAAGAAGCCTCCACGGCCATCTTGATTGAAGATCCTACGCAAAATCTCATGAGGGGTGATTAGTGATGTCACCATGCCGGCCAGCAAGATGACATCCTCTTGCACCGCATCAGGCTACGGCAGCCTCTTTGCGCTCAAATACATAAGGTGAGTATGTTTTTTTTTAAAAATGGATTAACCCCTGAAAGCCCTCACTATTATTCCAGGATGCCGCGATCAGCGATAACAGGGGGTGGCCAAATCGCCGTCCCCCTATCATTGCGCCCGCTACTTACAAAGAAATGTGCTTCGTGACAAAGTAATTCCTTACAATGCAAATTTCTTTATGAAATTCATTGAAGAAGTCGAATCAGGTTTTTCGAAACTTTGCTCAACACTAAGGCCCCTTTCACATGGGCGAGTTTTCCGCTCGGGTGCAATGCATGAGGTGAACGCACAGCACCCGCACTGAATCCTGACCCATTCATTTCAATGGGTCTGTGTACATGAGCGTTTTTTTTCACGCATCGCTTATGCGTTGCGTGAAAATCGCAGCATGTTCTATATTCTGCGTTTTTCACGCAGCCTTAGCCCCATAGAAGTGAATGGGGCTGCGTGAAAAACGCATTGCATCCGCAAGCAAGTGCGGGTGCATTGCGTTTTTCACTGATGGTTGCTAGGAGATGTTGTTTGTAAACCTTCAGTTTTTTATCACGCGCGTGAAAAATGCATCAAAACGCATTGCACCCGCGCAGAAAAAACTGAACAACTGAACGCAATCGCAGGCAAAACTGAATGGCTTTGTCTGTGAAATCGCACAGTTTTCACTGAACGCATCCGCAACGCATCCGGACCTAATCCGGACACGCTCGTGTGAAAGAGGCCTAACTTTAAGTATATGTCATATCCGTAGATGAAGGTGTTTTCTGCAGGAACTAATGTCATTGAGTACCGTGACCAACTATGAAGGATAGGTTCAGAGTTTCCAAGTACCCAAAACCAAGTTTAAACCTTTCTACTGATCTTTCCCTTTCACTTCTGTATGGGGATAACATGTGCTCTTGGTCATTATGAGGGTGCATTTTTTTTTAACAAAAATCTTTTGGCCTTTCAAATATCCATGGTATCCTTCAGTTGAACTTGAAATGATAAAGTAATGACTATATCTAGGTGTTCTTAGATTGTCCACACTGCTGATATTATGTTTCAGCGGCTTTGTGTGTGACATATTTTCCAAAGACAAAATTCTATGTTGGAAGATATATCACAGAAAGAAATATGTGACAGTGGAAAAGAATAGCATTTGATGAGATATTTTTTTTTTGTGACTAAAAATGAAAAACCAAAAAAAAAGCCAACATACATTCTGGGTATACTGCAAACGGATGGAAGGGAACACACAGTGAAGATAGATTGCATTAATCTTTGCTAGATACAAAAAAAATCCAGCACTAGTTTGGACAAGATACTTATCAGTTGTTACACAGCAGATAAATAATCTCTGGCAATGTGCGCTTGTATTTTTATATCACCACTAAAATCTCTTAAAGGTTGTGTGCGGGCTAATCTAGTTTCTGTAGCTAGACAGAGCAGATGGTCTTGTACATATTGCCGTGATGTTAATGAATAGAGGTTCCTATCTCCCCTTTGCGGTTCCTATTAACTTACAGCAGTCCAGATCATAAAAAAAAAGGAAAATATTGTTCATCGGATCAAAGTTTCTTTTTACTGGGCAGGATTTCTTTTCTCCGCTAAATCGTCGTGTCTCAATTAAGTACCACAATTAAGGTTTTGCAAAGCACAGATCATCGGCTGTGTGCCATAGAGTGACACTCCAGCTTCTGCCAAGATAGCTGAGTGTTTGCAAATAGCAGGGGAAAGTTGGTAATCGTTAAG
This sequence comes from Bufotes viridis, assembly GCA_033119425.1. NCBI lineage: Eukaryota > Metazoa > Chordata > Amphibia > Anura > Bufonidae > Bufotes > Bufotes viridis. The sequence goes on along the minus strand of CM065591.1, from coordinate 399,310,396 downwards.
CGGCTCAGCCCTGTCTTATTTCTTGCAGCAAATATCTCTTATGTGTCTGGGCTTGGCATGCTGATGACTTTACACTATAAGCAAATAAGCTCAGTAGGGTATGGATTTAAGGGCTTTCTTTAAAACCATCTGGCATCTAGAAATTAAACAGCATTGGGTCAACCGATTTGCTAGACAAAATGGTTAACATCTCATGAATACAACTTTTTGTGGGAAAGAGGTAAAGAAAGGCATAATGAATCCCATCAGGAAGGGGCATTTGCTTTGCTGTTGTGCTCGTATCATTTGTGTCAGCCATCAGCCTCGCCCACTTCTTTTCCACTTCAGTTCCATCATTATAGGGTGAAACATGTGGTTTTGTAGTATGTCAGTGTCAGCAATCTGTGCTGAGGTTCCTAACAGATTTCTAATGACTTTTCAATGATAATGTACAAGGCTTTGTGCCTTCTCTCTCGTTTCCCTCCTCCTTGCCGTCTCATTGCTTTTTTTGAGAAGCTGCTGACTTTTGTCCCCTGTTCGCTTCAGCGCTCCTATTTTTTTTTGGTTTCCCTCGTTCTGCAAGGTCAGCTCCAGCCATTCTGCTTCACGTTTTTCCATGTAAGAAAGGAAAGAAAATGTATATGAGGGAATAGGAAGCCTTTCAGTCTTAAAGGATAAGGATTAAATCCATTTGCAAAAAAAAAATAAAAAATATCAAGGCTTCCAAGTATGTCACATGAGCAAAACTCATCATCTTTATCAGCGCAGTGATTGCTATAAAGTATTAACCTTAAAGCAAAACCATTGATTTGAGAAAATCCTTTTATATTGCTTCACTTCTACGTTGGAATGTAGGTCTGAATTAATAAGATCATCTGCATCCTCCTTCTGTGCTGAATTCCCTTGGTGGAGATTCTGTTTCACCATGTAAGCTATTTGTGTTTGAGATTTAATCAAGACTTTCTGAACCAGATGCAAGGGGCTTGCACCCTTCATTACCCTTAGAATCAACCCAAATGCCATTACGCAGAGCAGGAGAATAAAATACACATTATTATAAGGCTTAGTGCCGTTCATTTATTAATCAGATAGGAGCCAGGCTGCCCATTGGCCGGGACGGCATCTTTTATTTTAAGAGCCTGTCACTATGGCTAAGGACAAATATCACCAAAGGATTTTGTGTTTTCTGTATATGTCATCTAAAATGCTATCATGCCCTCCTCTATAAACATGTTGCTTAGTAGTACAGTATTTCCTTACAGTTTTCACTAGTTAAGTGCAAGGTGATTCTAAGGAAGGCGCCTCAGCAGCACTCCTCGGGATGTGATTTTAGCATTATGTCCGATCTGATATGCTGACTAATGCTTTACTTCCTTAGGGACCCACGACCCAGTAAATCTCAGGTGTTGATGGAATACAAAATGAAATGCATTGGGTATACAGAGCTGGTCACTGTCCAATGTCAATTCAGTTGCTTTGTTAATGTACTTGATATCACCCATTAAACTCCACTTAATTAGTGTCTAGAAGCAGTTGGTGGTCAGTCTTTGGTAAAGCTAGTAACCAGTGGCAATGTTCCCCATGCCTTGTTTTACTGAATAATACATTTTTTATGTGTGATCTTCTTTTAGGTTTTTTTTTAGACGTCATTGAGAATGATTTACAATGACATTTGTGTAACCACATACTGTACTTTTAGAAACAGATGCAATACCCATAATACCTCCACTTCTCATATGACGCATTATTGACAGCTACCTCTTTCTTCTACTGACAGCTTAATAATTTCTACTTTTAATGAAAAAACTCAATTCTGAAAATTAAATAGTTGTGGATAACATTACTAGTACATATGAAGTAGTGTTTTCCAGTGGGAATTTTTTTTATTTTTTTTATGGGAAATCAAGATGCACACTAGAGGTGACAGAACCACTTTGTAACGAACTGGGTTCATTACAAACGTTGAAAAATGTCATCTGGCAAACAGGAACCTTTTCAGGTTTCTTTCGGATTAATCTAGTAAAGCGGGTGCACCGTACCATTTTACTGTACATGTTGACGGGAAAAAACACTAGGGAGGAAGAAGAAGGATGCTCACATGACCCAGAGAGGAAGCGGGGGGGGGGGGGGTGACTTGCCCTGATTGGCTCATAGGCTGACAGACAGCCTGGGTGAGCCAGTCAGAGCTGCAGCAGACAGTGAGGTGCACTAGCAGAACAAGCAGAACATCATTCTGTGTTGGGCTGTGAATGAGCGTGGATGGGTCTATGGATCTTAACCACGCCAGGACCACCTAATGCGTTCAGCGGCCGGGCGGGTTATTCTGGGTGGATGCATCGGCGCGTCATCTCGCGAGGGGTGAGATTTCCTGTGAACGCGCGTGCGGAGGAAGGTAAACTACAGCCTGCCAGTGCCGGTCATGCGCTGGCAGGCTGTAGTAGTTAAAAAAAATCGCATATCAGACGCTGTTTTGTTAACAGCGTCTGATATGCCTGCTGCCTGCTCCTCTGGTGGTCCCTTTTGCTTGGGACCACCAGTGAAAACATATGTAAGTGCACCAATCACCATACAGACCCCCCCATCCACCACCCCGTCACTGATTAACCACTGATTAACCCCTGATTAACCCCTGATCACCCCATGCCACTCTCCTGATCACCCCCCCGTCACTAATCACCCCCCTGTAAGGCTCATTCAGACGTCCGTATGTGTTTTGCGGATCCACGGATCCGCAAAACACGGACGCCAGCAATGTGCTTTCCGCACATTGCCAGAACTATATAGAAAATGCCTTTTCTTGTCCACAATTGCAGACAAGAATAGGATATGCTCTATCTTTTGCAGAGCTGCCGGATGGATGTTTGGGGGCCGAAACCCGGAAGTTCGCGGCCGCAGCTCTGCAAATGCTGATGCGGCGAGCACATAGTGTGCTCTCCGCATCACCGCTGGCCCCATTGACACTGAATGGGTCCGCATCTATTCCGCAGAATTGCGGAATAGATGCGGACATTTTTGCGGACGTGTGAATGGGGCCTTACTTCTTTTTTTTTTGCACATTTTTTGGCAGAGATTTTTTCATCCACATTGATTGATGCGAATGAAGAAATCTGTGCCATTCATTTTTTTTTTTCAGCCCAGAGGCTGAATGGAAAAAAAAAATCTCATTACACGTATGCTCAATATAAGAATAGCAGAAACTCCTCATGCTGGCCATACATGTAATGATTGCGGAGACCCTCAAATGCCAGGGCAGTATAAATACCCCACATGTGACCCCATTTTAGAAAGAAGAAACCCCAAAGTATTCCGTGAGGGGTATGGTGAGTTCATGTAAAATTTTATTTTTTGTCACAAGTTAGTGGAATTTGAGACTTTGTAAGAAAAAAAAAAAAAGTCAATTTCCGCTAACTTGTGCCAAAAAAAAATCTTCTATGAACGCGCCATGCCCCTCACAAAATACCTTGGGGTGTCTTATTTTACAAAATGGGGTCACATGTGGGGTATTTATACTGCCCTGGCATTTTAGGGGTCCTAAAGCGTGAGAAGAAGTCTGGAATCCAAATGCGTAAAAATGCCCTCCTAAAGGGTACTCATTGGAATTTGGGCCCCTTTGCGCACCTAGGCTGCAAAAAAGTGTCACACATTTGGTATCACCATACTCAGAAGAAGTAGGGAAATGTGTTTTGGGGTGTATTTTTACATATGCCCATGCTGGGTGAGAGAAATATCTCTGTAAATTGACAGCTTTGTATAAATTTTTTTAAAAAGTTGTATATATGTGTCTTATAATAAGCATGATAGTGGAGGATAATGTGATAGCTTGACATAGAAGGCCAAAATCCGTGTGTGGGTGACTGCAGTATTTTGTGATGGACTGTGGTATTTGGTTCTGTTCGGGTGGTATAATGTGCCACAAAATGGTATTGCTGGCCCTGCCTTCCAGACTACAAAAACTGGGGCACTTTTAGTATTTTTTTCAGTGCCACTTTAAGTTCCAAGTCCGCCCCTGCTTCAGTGTGTTTTTGGAAAGGGAGTCTCTGTCTTTCAGTTCCAGAAACCAGATTTGCAAACTGTACCACACTGTATGCATTTAGGCCCAAGAATGTCAGGGATACCGAAGGGTTCCAGAAAAAAGAATGTGGGTAGTAGCCGGATTGAGGGCTGAGAAGGAGGTAAAGAGCAGAGGAAACATACCTCTCAAAGAACAGCGAGGGCCACGTCTCCTTTAGGTGGGTTAGGCCCAAAATGTGACAGAGCTATCCTGATCTCAGCTGCCTATAGTTCTGTGCAAGCAACTCTTGTAAGATGTTTTTTCTCCAAAGTGGGCCCACAAAACCGCAGCCCTGTGCAAGATCTGCAGGATTAAAATAAGCCATAGACGTTCCAACACAATCATAGGAACCAGGGGCGTAGCTAACGGCTCATGGGCCCTGGTGCAAGAGTTCAGCTTGGGCCCCCCTTCCCTCAGTGCTTTGTGTGTCTTCTTATGCGGCACAAGGGTCTTTAGGCCCCCTCAGGCTCCTGGGCCCGGTAGCGACTGCTACCTCTGCACCCCCTATAGCTACGCCCATGATAGGAACCACAGACCTATTGCCTTACATGAGGCTGCATCAACAGATCCTATGAGAAAATACAACTGGCCAGCATTCCCAATCAAAACAAGTCTGCCCTCAGTCCTCTTTGTAGCAGCCAAACCACACCCCTAGCAATACAGTGTCCTTGTCATCATTATCATCACTTTCTTCTTCTCCTGCTAAGCCTCTTCCTTGTCGAACACTCCATTGTGAGACATCTAGTGTACAACAGAATGTTTGACCATGAAAAAACTATTATTTACCAGAAATTAGCATGTCTACAAGCTGAACCTCCATCTGGCCATGTAATTTTGTAATAATAACAGCATCATGGGACCAGGAACCGCAAGGGGCATGGTGACACAGAAACGGACCAAGCTGTCCTCTGTCACTGTCAAAACATTACTTTTCTCAAAATGAATTAAACCTGGATTTGGGAGAATTTTCACACTCATCCAGCTGACGTTGATGAATAGATGGGACCTTTGTGACGTGGCCCATTCTCATTCCACTGTTGCTGTCTGCCTCTGCCGCCATCGTGCCACTGCTGCTGCATGCCAACCATCATCTTCCAAAAGGCTGCATCCGCCATTTCTACCACTACTACAACTATTGCTATTACCACTACTACCCATAGGCAGCCGACCTACTGCCTTGTTTGTTTCATGCTATGTTGCTTTTGCTACCACTACAATTGCTTCCACATGCCTCTAATACTTTACCCTATCCACATCTGCACTGTACTGCTGCTGCTCTCAATTAAAAGGGAGCATTTTCATACAAGCCACTTTCTTCTAACAATGAACATTTGTGCGTGTCATTATGGCAGGTCAGCAGGCATCCTGACCCTGTCAAGGAATATTTTTTTGATGCTTGGTCCCCCAACAAGCCACCTTTTTTAATTAATTTTTTTATCCCCATAACACTGCGCATGTTTAAACACTATCTGCCCCAATAAGGGACAATTTTTGGAAGCTTTGGTATATGAAAAAGTATAACACATGTGACGGTGCAGTGTGTTTTTAAACACTGTTGGCGGAATAGAACAGAAGACAAACAAAAAGGGAGAGAGAAGAGAATGTCCATCAGAACAGAAATGTTAAGGGACACCTTAGACAGCCTTTTGGCATTGTATTGGTAAAGTCAAGGTATATTCTGTTCCTCAAAAGTCATACCCAGGAAGATAGTAAAAATGTGTGAAGTCTTAATATTGCAAAGCACTTGTCCACATGCTGGTGAATTTTTCACCCAGTTAAAAAATTACTGTCTCTTTATGGCTAAAATGTTAAAAATGGATTTCCTTGAAGTGGCAGAACCACCATTTTTTTTTAGACATGATAAAAATTTTTGTCAAGACCACAATGCTCCATCCATGTTACTGGTAAGCAAAATTAAAGCTATAGCAGCCCCATTTTGATGATCTTCCCATATAGCCTTCTTTAGTTGAAAACTTTGAATGTGACTTGGGAGGAGAGGTGTGAAGTGGGAGTAAAGATTAGAGATGAGCGAATTTCTCAGTTATCCAAATTTTCCGAAAAGATTCAATCCCAATTTATTAGTGTCGAATCAAGTTTAAAAAACTGCCATTTCCTGGCTGCAGAGAGCCTGTATGGTGGTGTAGAACACTGTGTTTTGCAGTAACACAAATAGGGAGTGTGCTCTGCTGTGGTAGTGAAACAATACTGTGAGTCAGTATGACATGCAGATGACAGGCTTCACTCTTAGAATGACTGCACACTTTACTTATTTGGGAAGTTACGGGGCCAAAACTGACCAACTAACTCAAGTTAGTGGCCCAGTGACATAGTGTTGAGGTGGAAGCAGCATGAGGAGACCACAGAGCAGTGATGTGGCAGCAGCATGAGGAGACCACAGAGAGGCCCAGTGACATAGTTTTGAGGTTGCAGCAGCATGAGGAGACCACAGGGTGGTGATGTGGCAGCAGCATGAGGATACCAGATAGTGGCCCAGTGACAAAGTGTTGAGGTGGCAGCAGCATGAGGAGACCACAGAGTAGTGATGTAGCAGCAGCATGAGGAGACCACAGAGTGGCCCATTGACATAGTGTTGAGGTAGCAGCATCATGAGGACACCACAGAGTGGTGAGGTGGAAGCAGTATGAGGAGACTGCAGAGTGGCCTAGAAACATAGTGTTGATGTAGCAGCAGCATGAGAAGACCACAGTGTTGATATGGAAGCAGCATGAGGAGATCACCGAGTAGCCCAGTGACATAGTGTTGAGGTGGCAGCAGCATGAGGAGACCACAGAGTAGTGATGTGACAGTAGCATGAGGAGACCACAGAGTGGCCCAGTGACAGAGTGGTGATGTGGCAGAAGCATGAGGAGACCACAGAGTAGTGATGTAGCAGCAGCAAGAGGAGACCACAGAGTGGCCCATTGACATAGTTTTGAGGTAGCAGCACCATGAGGACACCACAGAGTGGTGAGGTGGCAGCAGCATAAGGAGACCGCAGAGTGGCCTAGAGACATAGTGTTGATGTAGCAGCAGCATGAGAAGACCACAGAGTGGCACAGTGACAGAGTGGGGAGGTAGGGGGCAATACCAGTACCAGCTGAAGATGGTGGCTGGCAGTAGGAGCACATGGCATCAGCAGAATATTAGCTAAAGATGGTATCCAGAAGAAACAGGCCTCTTTTGTCAAAGTGTAGGTGTGGCACTATGGTTGATCTAGTCTGATGCTTCAGGCACTGGTGTTTGAAATCTTGGCTTATCCACGCCTGATTCATCTTCACAAAGGTCAGTTTCTCTACAGTTTGGGTGGACAGGCGGGTTTGGCTGCACAGTAGTCCAGTGGATCTTCGATGACGGGTGGCAGGGTGCACTCCAAGTATGCTACAACCTGCTGGTTCAGGTTCTGCTCTATGTCTAGCTGCTGCTGCTGGTGAGTAGTTTCTTCAGTAGGCTGGTGAAGAAAACTGCTCATCAGTGACTCCACACTTAAGCTGCTGCTGATGGAGCTGGTACTGCTGCAGCCCCCCCACCCCCACCCAGTAACATGGCAGTGGAATGTGAGCGCAGAGGGCCCCCGGGAAGATCTACGTGAGGACGAGCAACGGCGCACATAGGCAACGGCCAGTTGACTACATAGGATGTCTCGATAGTAGTTCAGTTTGTCCTCCCTGTTAGCGGGTGTAAAAAAAGGCCCGCCATTTTGGACCGGTAGCGAGGGTCTAACATGGTGGAGAGCCAGTAGACATCCCTCTGGCGAAAGGTAACAATTCGTCTGTCACTACACAAGCAAGTGAGCATGCATCAGGTCATTTGCGCAAGTGACTCGGAGGGACTACCTGCCTCTATCTCCACAGATGTACTTTTTTTTTACACTTATACACCCCAAAAAAGGCTGTAGTACAAAGTAACTGCACCGCAGAACAGCAAATAAGATGTCCTTTTTTTATACTTATACACCCCAAAAAACGCTGTAGTGCAAAGTAACTGCACTTTAGAACGGCAAATAAGGCGTACTTTTTTTACACTTATACACCCCCAAAAAAGCTGTAGAACAATCTAACTGCACTGCAGAACAGCAAATAAGATGTACTTTTTAGACTATTAAAACACCCTAAAAAAAGTGTGTAGTACAATGTAACTGCACTGAAAACCGGCAAATATGACGTCCTTTTTTTACACTAATACACCCCAAAAGAAACTGTAGAACAATTTAAACGCACCGCAGAACGGTTAATATGACGTATGTGTATTTCCTATAAATACACCCTGCAACACAGCACTTGCACCCCAATAACAAACAAGGTTTGATGGAATTTCAGAGGCATTATCCAGTGCAAAAAGCAGCAGTATTAGGCGATTTTCCCACTAGCGTTTTTGCTGGATCCAGCAGGGTTATGAATAGATCCGGTTATATTATCTTTAACATAGCCAAGACGGATCCGTCATGAACTCCATTGAAAGTCAATGGAGGATGGATCCGTTTTCTATTGTGTCAGAGAAAACAGATCTGTCCACATTGACTTGCATTGGGGGTCATGCCAGATCTGTCTTGCTCCGCATCCCAGGACGGAAAGAAAACTGCAGCATGCTGCCGTTTGCTATCCGGAATGAGAACGAAACGAATACATTTCGGAGCATTCTGTTCAGTTACGTTTTTTCCAGTATTGAGACCCTATGATGGATCTCAATACCGGAAAACGATAACGATAGTGTGAAAGGAACCTCATAGCAATTTGGATCCCCAATAAGTGCAGCAATGTGTAATAGAATCGCTTCTATTACCCAGGGCTGTACATTCTCCTATTGCACCATGTTCTTCTTTTATAGCATGAATGATTCATCCCTATGCTTTCCCTACACCTTGAATAATCTTTCCCTGATCTTGTAAATAATTTTTTCAGCACAATTAAGTTTTTCCTAGCACTTTCTCTAGCGCCTGCTGATGTTTCTCCCTGTACTAAGCACACTGGAAAATGGCAAAATCCAAAATGGCTGAGGATATTTATAGGGCTGCGACTGGCTGCATGCATGGCATTATGGGTGATCCCTCATTCCCAGAGTTCTTTGCTCCATGTCCTAACATGTGCAGCATCCATTTTAGGAAAAAAATGTGATTCGTTACCACGAAGTGTGAGGAAATTTGGATTCGGTGCAAATCAAATTTTTCCTGAATTTCGGATCGAATTCCACTTCGTCAACTTCGATTCTCACCTCATCTCATCTCAACTCATCTCTAGTAAAGATATACGGGGTCATTTATCAAACTGGTGTAAATTAGAACTGGCTTAGTTTCCCCATAGCAACCCATCAGATTCCACTTTTCATTTTCATTGTCATACACAAAAGGTGGAATCTAGTCTTGATTAAGCACCAAAGTGCTCAGGAGCTCGAGTAGAACACTTTGGGATGCTTGGGTGCTCTACAGTGCAATAGAGCACAATGGAAGTCAATGAGAGAACCAGAGCACAGTGGCGTGACCGGGTGTCAGGCTGTCAGCTATACATCAGCACCCGGCGCAATGTCTCTGGAAGGAAGGAGAGCTGTGATTCTTTAGGAGAAAGGACCTTTGTTGACATCATAACCATGTGACCAGTAACATATTGATATTACTGGTCACATGGCGATGAAGTAATCAAAGGTCCTTTATCTGTACCAGGAGTGTTGCTGCAGGAGAGGTTTGCCATAATTGTGGAGGTTTTTTTGTGAAGATTACATCAGGAAAAGGTGACAGGGGCTGTTATACTATTATACTCTAAGCTACTGTATAGTGTGGGGAGCTGTATAGTGTGGGTGCTGTATACTGTTGGGTGTTATACTGCTCTACTGTATACTGTGAGGTGCTGTATATTATGGAGTGCTATACTGCTCTGCTGTATACAGTGGGGTGCTGTATACTGTGGGGTGATGTATACTGTATACTGTGGGGGGCTGTATACTGTGGGGTGCTATACTGCTCTACTGTATACTGTGGGGTGCTATACTGTATGCTACATACTGTGGGGTGCATACTATATATTGCATACTATGGGCTACTATATACTATAGGGTGCTTTACTGCATACTGTGGGCTGCTATATACTATAGTATGCAGTATAGCACCCTGTGGGGTGCTTTATACTATAGGGTGCTATACTGCATACTGTGGGGTGCTGTATACTATGTATTGCATACTGTGGGGTACTATATACTATAGTATGCAGTATAGCACCCTGTGGGGTGCTGTATACTATAGGGTGCTATACTGCATACTGTGGGGTGCTGTATACTATGTATTGCATACTGTGGGGTACTATATACTATAGTATGCAGTATAGCACCCTGTGGGGTGCTGTATACTATAGGGTGCTATACTGCATACTGTTGGGTTCTGTATACTATAGGGTGCTATACTGCATACTGTGTGGGGTGCTGTATACTATCGTGTTGTGTTATTCTGTGTTCACTCCTGCACCAGGGATGTGTCACCACTCGTCCCTCTATTGCTTCCTCTTCATTGATTAATCGCATTGATTATATGGTTTAGGGTCAGCATTGACAATAGCGGTCCTCTAAAATCGCTTCATACGCTGCCCCCAAAATGTTTGCCAGATCTCTAGCACCCTCAGGGGTAATGGGCAACGACACTATACACCAGAAAAAAATAAACATGAGGCACAACGCGAAAGAGGGGACGGTCGGGGCAAACGGACAGAGGAGGCACAAGATGGGTAAACAGCCACTGGCCTATTATATACTTAATCCGCCCTGTATGAGTGCTCTCATAAGCCAGGGAGCGCGCTCATGTCTATCTCACTTGTATTCTTGCCTCCGGCCGCCGCTCACCTTCCAGGCGGGAAAACCTTCCATCTTCTTTGTAGCCACTTTCTCCAGTGCTCCTGAGCAAGAAAATGGCTGTGCTGTGTGGCCTGTGCCTTCTAGTGAAGTGACCACCTCACCAGTGTTGTGTGTGTCTGCAGATACACTGCAGCTGAGCTGAGCCTGCTTCAGTTTTAAAAAAAAAAGGACTGTGGTGTGTTGCAGTTAGGAGTGGTGCAGACAGTCAAAGTGGCACTGTGGTGTGTGGCAGTTAGGAGTGGTGCAGACAGTCACAGTGGCACTGTGGTGTGTGGCAGTTAGGAGTGGTGCAGACAGTTATGGTGGCACTGTGATGTGTGGCAGTTAGGAGTGGTGCAGTCACAGTGGCACTGTGGTGTGTGGCAGTTAGGAGTGGTGCAGACAGTCAAAGTGGCACTGTGGTGTGTGGCAGTTAGGAGTGGTGCAGACAGTCACAGTGGCACTGTGGTGTGTGGCAGTTAGGAGTGGTGCAGACAGTTACAGTGGCACTGTGATGTGTGGCAGTTAGGGTTGGTGCAGTCACAGTGGCACTGTGGTGTGTGGCAGTTAGGAGTGGTGCAGACAGTCACAGTGGCACCGTGGTGTGTGGCAGTTAGGAGTGGTGCAGACAGTTATAGTGGCACTGTAATGTGTGGCAGTTAGGGTTGGTGCAGTCACAGTGGCACTGTGGTGTGTGGCAGTTAGGAGTGGCGCAGACAGTTACAGTGGCACTGTGGTGTGTGGCAGTTAGGAGTGGTACAGACAGTCACAGTGGCACTGTGGTGTGTGGCAGTTAGGAGTGGTGCAGACAGTTACAGTGGCACTGTCATGTGTGGCAGTTAGGGTTGGTGCAGTCACAGTGGCACTGTGGTGTGTGGCAGTTAGGAGTGGCGCAGACAGTTACAGTGGCACTGTGGTGTGTGGCAGTTAGGAGTGGTGCAGACAGTTACAGTGGCACTGTCATGTGTGGCAGTTAGGGTTGGTGCAGTCACAGTGGCACTGTGGTGTGTGGCAGTTAGGAGTGGCGCAGACAGTTACAGTGGCACTGTGGTGTGTGGCAGTTAGGAGTGGTGCAGACAGTCACAGTGGCACTGTGGTGTGTGGCAGTTAGGAGTGGTGCAGACAGTTACAGTGGCACTGTCATGTGTGGCAGTTAGGGTTGGTGAAGTCACAGTGGCACTGTGGTGTGTGGCAGTTAGGAGTGGTGCAGACAGTCACAGTGGCACTGTGGTGTGTGGCAGTTAGGAGTGGTGCAGTCACAGTGGCACTGTGGTCTGTGGCAGTTAGGAGTGGTGCAGACGGTCACAGTGGCACTGTGGTGTGTGGCAGTTAGGAGTGGTGCAGACAGTTACAGTGGCACTGTGGTGTGTGGCAGTTAGGAGTGGTGCAGTCACAGTGGCACTGTGGCAGAACAGTGTGCAGTCAAGAGGCAGCAGACTAGACAGACTAGAGAGGTATTTTTTCAGTTAAGGGCCTTGGTGCGGCTGCTGCCAGCCAGTGCCAGGGCAGAAATTTACAAGGGGTCCAAATATGGATGGGAAAGGACCAGGCTTATTAACCTGTAGGATACCAGTGCTGTACCTGTATGGCGCTGCAGGACGTGACTTGAGTCCCAGCGCTGTACAGGTATGGCGGGCTTATCGGGCAGGTGCAGGAGCTGTGCACGTCCGATCAGCGACACAGGTCCGGCTGTCACTGACAGTTGAGCCCCTTCTATCAGGGCAGGGTGCACTGGCATCAGTGAAAACTCCAGCCCGCTCTCTAAAAATATAACATGTGTAATACCAAGCTTATATTGTATTTTTTGTGGTGACAGATTCTCTTTAAATTTTCATTTACCAACAATTTTCTGTTTACTAGCGATAAAAATGTTATTTTATGCAAAATAAATATTTCAGTATATTTAAATGTAAAAATAAAGTTTCTTATGATTTTGGAGGGTGGAAGGAAGGTGCCAGAGAAAGTACAAGGAAGAGGCACTCCAATACAACCTGTAAATCACATAAAGGAGGGCCTCATTTACGTTGTGGTACAATTGTTCAGGTAGTGGGACTCCTACACTCATAAAGCCTATGCACTTATTAAAAGGGCTGCCAAAAATTACAAGGAACCGGCACTCCAATAACCCCTTTATTACACATAAAGGAGGGTATCATACACACCCTTGAAAAATTATGATTGATGTCCTGCTGGTGACCCTCAAAAACATTAGGAGCAAGAGCCTGCTGGTGACTCTCTAAAACATTAGGGGCGAGGGCCTGCTGCTGATTTGACCATCTAAAACATTAGGGGTGACGGCCTGCTGCTGAGCTGACCCTCTAAAACATTAGGGGCGAGGGCCTGCTGCTGATCTGACTATCTAAAACATAATGAGCGAGGGCCTGCTGGTGACCCTCTAAAACATTAGGGGTGAGGGCCTGCTACTGAGCTGAGCGAGGGCAGCCTAATAAGCATGTTAAATGATGGAGGAGGAGGAGGACGAGAAAAGAAAGATTGAACCATATACCCTTTTTTTGTGGTGAAAGGGGTGCATGGGAGTACACTGTATTCAATACACCATAAAAGCCACATTTAAAGTGAGTAGAGAAGTCAGGGGCAATCCAGGCCTTGTTAATTTTGATAAGAGTCAACCTGTCAGCATTTTCAGTTGACAGGTGGATGCGCTTATCAGTTATTATGCCCCCAGCAGCACTAAATACCCGCTCTGACAAAACGCTGGCGGCAGGGCAGGCCAGCAACTCCAAAGTGTAGAGCGCCAGTTCTTGGACACCCAATAGTTGTAAGGCACAGAGGGATCACTAAGGACGCTGACACTACTTCTTCACCATCTTCCAAAACTTTTCCCTCCTTGTGACACTAGGCCGCGCATCAGGGTGAGGGTGCTGGTGGGGTGTCATAAAACTGTCCCAGGCCTTGGAGAGTGTTGCCCTGCCTCTGTTGGAACTGCTTTGTGTTTCCCTCATCTCCCCTCCTCGGCTGCCAAAGGAACTACGGTATTGCACCATTTTGCTAGTCCTCTCCACCACAGGAATGAGAGATGAGAAGTTCTCTTTGTAGCAGGGGTCGAGAAGGGTGAATAACCAGTAATCAGTGATGGCCAAAATTATAACGCGAGGATCACGGGAAAGGCAGCATAACATAAAGTCAACCATGTGTGCCAGAGTCCCGACAGACAAGACTTCGCTGTCCTCATCAGAAGGATGACTCTCAATCTCCTCATCCTCTTCCTCCTCTTCTGCCCATCCACGCTGAGCAGATGGAATAAACCTGCTATGGGTACTACCCTCTGTAACTGGAGGCAACTGTCTCTTGATCCTCCTACTCCTCCTCATCATCATCCAATTTGCGCTGAGAAGACAAACTGATGGTGGTCTGGCTATCACCCTGTGTACTGTCTTCCCCCAGTTCCATCTCTTCCACATGCAAAGCTTCCGCCTTCATTGTGAGCAGCGAGCGTTTCAGTAGACACAGAAGTGGGATGGTTACGGTGATAATAGCAACATCACCGCTCACCATCCGTGTTGATTCCTCAAAGTTGCGTAAAACCTCACAGAGGTCAGACATCCATGCCCACTCGTCACTTGTGAAGAGCGGAAGCTGACTGGAAAGGCGACGACCATGTTGCAGCTGGTATTCCACTACTGGAGTTCCAGTGTGTGCTCACGTTGCACAACAGTCGGTGAGCTGGCAATTGCAAGCGTAGATGGGCACACACAACACACCTTCACCAGTAGCTCAGGCAAATTGGGGTAGGTTTTGAGAAACCGCTGAACCACTAAGTTGAACACGTGGGCTAGGTATGGTATGTGTGTGAGCTTGCCGAGCTCCAAAGCCGCCACCAAGTTACGGCCATTATCAGACACAACCATATCTAGTTGTAGGTTGAGTGGCGAGAGCCACAGCTCAGTCTGGTCCCTTATACCCTGCCACAGCTCTGCAATGGTGTGCTGTTTGTCACCTAAGCAAATTAGTTTCAGCACGGCCTGTTGCCGCTTCCCCACTGCAGTGCTACACTGCTTCCAGCTACTGACTGATGGCTGACTGGTGCTGCAAGATGAGAATTCAGAGGTGGAAGTGGAGGAGGAGAAGGGGGGTTGCAGCCACTAATGTAGGTGGTGGCGGAAATCCTGATGGAAATAGGGCCCGCAATCCTTGGCGTCGGTAGCACCTGTGCCATCCCAGGGTATGAATCACTCACGGCCTCCCCCGCATTCACCCAGTATGCCGTCAGGGAAATGCAGCATCCCTGGCCCAAACCACTTGTCCATGTGTCAGTCGTTAAGAGGACCTTCCCAATAACTGGGTTGGTCAGGGCACGGGTGATGTTACGGGACACACGCTGGTGTAAGGCGGAGATGGCACACCGGGAAAAATAGTGGCAGCTGGGGACTGAGTAACGAGGGACTGCCACCTCCATCAGGCTGCGGAAAACTTCAGTGTCCACAAGCCTAAATGGCAACATTTCCATGGCCAGACAATTTGGAAAGGTGCGCATTTAGTGCTATGCCCTGTGGATTGGTGGCTGGGTATTTGCGCTTTCGTTCAAAGGCCTGGGGTATGGACATCTGTACACTGCGCTGGGACATAGAAGTGGATGTGCTATATGATGGTGCTTGCGAAGGTCCAGGTGCAGGGTGGGAGGCATCCGGGCCTGCATCTTGGACAGGAGATTGGCCAGTAAGTAACACAGGGGAAGAGGAGGCAGTGGTGTGACCCGCAGACACTGATTGAGGACCCAGGTGTTCGGCCCACCTATTAGGATGCTTTGATGCCATGTGGAGGATCGTGCTGGTGGTGGTGAGGTTGCTAGTGTTCATGCCCCTTCTCATTTTGGTACGGCACAGGTTGCAAATGACAATTCTTTTATCGTTCGCACTTTCCTCAAAAAAGCGCCAGACTGCGGAACACCTACCCCTATAGTCACAGGACATTGCCGTTGACTTATTGGCAACTGTGTCTCATTATCATCATCCACCTGGTGAAACACTAATTGCCGTTCCCCACCGTCATCTTTTTCTGACTGGATGCTCAAGAGTTTGGGAATCAGTGCACAAGATCTCCTCATGTCCCTCTTCAAGCGGGCTTGGCGAGAGGCCCAAATCAAGGAATGGCGATAAAAAGAGATCCTTGGAATATCCGAGTGTGGGATCACTTGTTTGCCAAGACTCTCCATGGTGGGAGGAAGGAGGATCAGGGTGAGGATTCTGTTGACCAGACTCTTGGCTACTGAGACTGGACTTGTGGAAGACAGGGTGGTGCTTAACCGACTGAAAGCATTATCTGCTGCAATCCAACCGACCACCTGGTCGCACTGGTGTGACTTTGAGAGTGGTGTCTTGCGCCGCCCTACAAACTGGGACATGAAGCTAGGTATCGTGGATGAGTGTGTTTCTTGTGCTCTGGCAGCAGGCACAGTTTCACTGCACCCAGGGCCACGGCCTCTGCGTGCACCAAAAGCGGCATGGCAACTTCCCCTTCCCTTACTGCTCGCCTTGAGCATATTAAATGGTATATATGCTTGCAAGTATGTCACACGTACAGTAGCGCAGGTTTTGCGAGTTTATGCACAAATAAATTACACTGAATGTCACAGATATTTAGGATGCGTAAACTTTATACAGGAGATGTAGCGCAGGTAATGTCGCTGTCAGCAGTGGCCAAACAATTGCGCTGAATGTCACAGATATTTAGGATGTGCAGATGTAACACGTCAGATGTATCAGCGGTTGTGTCACTGTCAGCAGTGGCCAAACAATTGCACGCAATTTAGCGCAGGTTGCGCTAATAATATATATTGCAGCCAGATAAAACAATAGTCCTTAAAAGGACTGTTGAGTCTCTAACATCTTTCAACACTAAACCCTGCCTAAAAAAAAAGAAAAATTTCTGTCGCTACACTATCTGTCCCTCTTGCAGGAGCTCTCCCTGACTAAGACTGAGCCGAACGACATGTCATCGGGTGCTATATTGCCCCCGATGACGCTTTCCGGCCAGCCACTCACTGTAATGCCAGTAACCAACATGGCTACGGCATTTCAGTGAGTGCCAGTACTTCCACGCACGTTTATTGGCTGCGTAGCAACCAATAAACGTGTGGGGAGGAGACCAAAGCATGGTGCTTAAGCACACGTGGTTTTCGGCCAAACACCGCGATATGCCGAGCATCGCAATGCTCAAGTTAAAATGGTATTCGGACGAGCATGTTGGCCCAACACTAGTGGAATCTGATTGGTTGCTATGGGCAACTGAGCCAGTTGTATTTTACACCAGTTTAATAAATGACCCCAATAATGTATGTCCAAAAACATGTAGACTCCCTCCTAATCAGTGAGTATCGCTGTTTCAGCCTCACACATTGCGCTCAGAAGCATAAATTCAAGTACACAGTTATGTAATCTCCATAGATAAACAT
Organism: Bufotes viridis; assembly: GCA_033119425.1. Lineage (NCBI taxonomy): Eukaryota > Metazoa > Chordata > Amphibia > Anura > Bufonidae > Bufotes > Bufotes viridis. Next base: position 399,293,144 of record CM065591.1, on the reverse strand, counting down.
TAGTAGTAGTATGGGTCATACTGAAGTGGGGGAGATTTATCAAGATTGCCATTTCTAACACCAGTCTGGATCTGCTTAGCAGTGGCATGCAGTCTACCAACATTATTAAGAACCCCTGTTAAAGGGGTTGTTCACTTTCAGGCTACTGTTGACATGTGTTTGTGAGATTATTATACGGCACTTACTAATATAGCCTTTGTTAAAATTCTGCACCATTTTCTATATTTCATAAACTGTGCCCCCTTGCTTACAAAGTCGTTTCTGCTGTCCACACAGAGGTTCTGTCCATTACCACTGATGGGGGGGTCATGTGACCAAATCACCTCCATGTGATGTCTCCTCAGTTCAAACACACTGTACTTGTACTAAACTCCCAGCAGAACAAGTGCAGATATCAGGTGCAATGTACTTGAATGTAGGAGGCATCACGTGGAGGTGATTTGTCTGATCACTGTCACATGACCCTTTATCAGCGGCCATCTTATGGACAGGACCTTTGTGTAGACAGAACAAAAGACTTTGGAAACAAGGGGGCATACTTTATGAAATATAGAAAATAATGCAGAATTGCAACAAAGGCTATATTAGTAAATGCTATATTATCATCTCACAAACACATTGGTCAACAGTACCCAGAAAGTGACCAACCCCTTTAATAATTTTGGCGTATCTCAGCAAGACTGTGTGCCAAAATCTGAAATCTACGCCACTGATGCAGATTTTAGATGTTACTTGAGCCAGAAAAATGTGCAAGTAATCTTAAATTTGTTGGGCTACTCATTCACTGTCTACTCTACCCAATCCCTGCCTACTCTTTAGAAAAGTGAAGAGTGTGGAGTAAAAGGGTAATATGTTGGGATTTTCTTCCCCCAAAATTACAGTTGTACAATGATTGGTGATTCTTTGGTGCCACCCTTTCTGGCTCAGAGAACTTGATAAATCTCCGCCCAGTGACTTTAAATGTGGCAATGCAATAGGATGCCACATTCAGCTTGTGAAATTAATCAGATGGATATGCCCCAGACAACTGTAAAGCTGGTCATTAGATGTGTAACAAGAAAACCATTTGATTTTGCTAGGTTTAGCAAACCATCTAATGTCTATGGGGCACCGGCACTACCTCAATGGTTGATGTCAGAGGAGATAAGGATCGGACAGGTTGGATTCAATTGCCTGATCTTTTTGTTACTGGGGAAAAAAGCCACTGTAGTTTTCTGCCCTCTCCCAGTTCACTATATATGCATGCTCAGCCAAGCATGCATATGTATGGGAGGATTAGGAAAGATAGCTGAATAAGATTTTGGCTGACAACTATCTCAGGTTTCAAGAGCAGAAATTATTTATGCCAGGATAACACCTCTGTACGCATGTCTGTCAGTAGGGGTGTAGCTGTAGGGGGTGCAGAGGTACAAGTTGCTACCATGGAAGGGCTCTGTCATATATTTTGCACTGGGGCCCAGAATCTTCAAGTTACATTTCTGGCTGGAGGGAAGGGGTTAGATCAAGAATTTAAATTTTTGCCCCAGGTAGCAGGAAGCGTAGGTGCTCCCCTGCTCTTGCTCCAAAGCACTGAGGGAAGAGGTTTCCAAGCTAAACGCTTGCACCACAGCCCATGAGCCTTTGGCCTCATGCACATGGCCGTTGTTGTGGTCCGCGTCCGAGCCGCATATTTTGCGGCTCGGGCGCAGACCCATTCACTTCAATGGGGCCGCAAAAGATGCGGACAGCACCCCATGTACTGTCCGCATCCGTTGCTCCGTTCCGTGCCCCCACAAAAAAGATAGAGCATGTCCTATTCTTGTCCGTTTTGCGGACGAGAATAGGTATTTCTATAATGGGCCGCATTCCGTTCCGCAAATTGCGGAACGGAACGCGGAGCAGATTCCGTGTTTTGTGGATCCGCGGTTTGCGGACCACAAAACACCAACGGTCGTGTGCATGAGGCCTTTAGCTACGCCCCTGTCTGGCAGTCTGGTTACATGAGCACCTGTCCTTGTGTTCTCACTGTCTGTATGTTTTTAACACTAAACTTTATTAACAATGTGAAAAAATATACAGCTAAGTGGTTTTTGTAATAATAAGCATTATTCCAACAAGTGCTATTATTGCAAAGTAGAAACATCTTGGAGTAAAGTCGGCTGTAAAGTTGTAGACAAACTGTTGTATTTCTTACTACATAGTTCATCAGCAAAAACACTGTGCCAGGAGCATCCGGAAATAGGTTTCCAATTGGTTGTGCACAAGTCTAAGATCACCTTATAAACTGTAAATCATCAACAGGAATAATGTAATATACCTCATAAGCAAATAGTAGATTGGTGGTGGTCTAAAACCCAGCAGCCCCATCAATCAGCTGTTTTTGGCACCTGTAAACTACACATTGGATGGAGCTGGAAGAAAAAAAGGCTTCATCCACTATTTAGTGGCCATGGTGACGTACTGCAGCTTACTTTCACTATCCAGAGGATAGGTCCTCAGTATCTATATGGTGGAAAACCCCTTTAAGTCATAATCTAATAATATGGCATAAAAACACATTGTTGACTGCTGAGTTGCCTGTACGATGACAAAGTTTGGTGATACAGTATTTTAGATCCAAAAGTATTAATTATTCTATGCAAGATATTAGGAATTCCTTTTTTATGGACATCAGCAGTTTCTTCGTCAAAACCTGAACATTTATATTTCAATGCATTGCATTATTAGTCTTCCATTCAACAATCCAAGTCATACTCACAAATGTCCTGAAAGGAGACATCTGTGGTGCTGTATGTAGGGTCATCCCAATTATGTCTTTAAAGAGAGAATGCTAATCACTGCTGACCACCTACTACCTTTCAAGTCATTCTGTGGCAGAAAACATGTAAATCAGTTGTTTGGTGCAAGAAAACAATTGGCAACAATTGTTTAGGTCTGAAATTTCTCTATTCCTCTCAGGACAACAGAGGGTTAGAGTTTGGGGTCAATTGCAGTCAAACCTGTACTTTAGGTAAAGTTGGGTTTTAATTAATCTTAAATTCATTTCAAAAGCCCCTAGGAATTGTCTGAAAATGTAGACCACTAAATACAATCAATTTTAAAATACATTGTCATTAATAATTTGCACAAATGCCTATGTAAATGTAAAAATACACAATGTAAGTACATGAAAGTGGAATGGTGGTAAATTATTTAGCCACCTTTTATTCAAGTACTGGTTCTGTACTGGTTCTATAAACATTTCTTTTTCACAATTTTCCACAGCCTTGAAAGTTGAAGCCAGACTTACAGAATAACTGTAGTAAAACTAGCTGGTGAGAGATGAAACAGAATAATTACGGACCTGACATGACAACAGAAAAAGGAAAATACTACCACTGTTACTTTTAGTAATATGGATTCTCATATAGTGCTAAATAATGTGATAAAATAGGTGTAATTAACTGATTTCTATACTTTCATCGTCAAAGAATCCACAATAAAAAAAACACATTAGCTTAAAGGGGGTTTCCATATGTCCACCATCTCCTTTTTTCTAACTGGCTGTAGGGCAGTGTTTCCCAGCCAGTGTGCCTCCAGCTGTTGCAAAACTACAACTCCCAGCATGCCCGAACAGCCTTTGGCTGTGCGGGCATGCTGGGAGTCGTAGTTTTGCAACAGCTGGAGGTATACTGGTTGGGAAACACTGCTGTAGGGAGTCCTGCTGCTATTATTAGTGTTGATGGCAAATATTCTAATCGCAAATTTTTATTGCGAATATCGGTACTTCGAGAATTCGCGAAGATTTAGAATATAGTGCTATAATATTCTAAATTATATTCTAAAAAAAAATTCATCAGTACCCTCACTGCTTCTTGCTTGTGGGCCAATTAGAAGGCTGCAATATCTTTGTCTGAGCTTAGCAACATCCCTAGCAACCCATAGGAAAGTTGCCTACCCCATACTATATAGGAAACTCCCCAGCAGCCATTTTTTGCTGTTTTTTGCAGTTCTGAGAGAGAGAGCAGTGTCATTAGTGTGCTCTGTGCTTTGCTGAGTGATCTGGATCCTTATTCCGGTACAGTGGAAAGTTAGTTAGCTCATATATATAATACAGATAGTTAGTGGGAGATAGTCAGTGTAGGTTAGATAGTGATATAGTGTAGCTGATAGGTTCCAGTGCAGGGTGTTAGATAGTGTGATAGGAATTACTGTGCTGTGATAGGGATTAGTGTCTAGCAGCTCGAAAAATGTAGCAAAAGTGAGCCACGCATATATTGCGCGTGCAATACGCACATATTACATTGCCGATTTTCGCAATCAAGAAAATAATGACTGGAGATCACAAATTCTAAAATTTGCGAATTTATGGCGAATATTTGGGCAAAAATTAGCGAAATATCGTGAAAACAAATATTGCCTATGCTGCTCGTCACTAGCTATTATTTGTAACTTACTGTTCTTATCCTGCACAGCATTCCTGTTGAATTAAATTAGTGTTTGTGCCTTTATAGCAGCTCAGTACTTAGGCCAATAGAAGGTGGGGTCCTTTATAAGGTATAAAAAGTTATCTAATATAGACATGATTTTTAAGAATTCAGTGGCCTATTGTTTACCCTGTTCAATCTTGCAACTAATGCAGTAACCTTTGTCATTAAAATGTACTTTATATCATGCAATTTATATATCTTATTCCAACCTTTGGTCATATTTTATTCATGGTAGTGTCAACTCATTGTCTTTTACTGGAGACAGCTGCTTTTCGAACCCCATACCTGAGATCTACTGTGTCATGTCTGGGTAGTCAGCTAGAACTTCAATATGCAGGAAATGCTACAATCCTGATCCCCTCCCGTTCTCTATTTCTATTTTCATTCTCCATCACCTTCCTCATTGACCTCTCCAAATTTCAGTGTGAAGACAAGAGCTGGAAAATATTAATTCTTGCTCTTGTCCCCCTGACCAGAAATTCATTGAGGCAATAGTGTTGAGTGTGCTGCCTGAGGATAATGATCAGGAAGAGTGCTCAAAGAGCATGGTACCTGATCACTGTAAGATGGTGGCTAGAGATGATTGAATTTTTCAAAAAGTTGATTCGTCCGGTTCGCCCAATTTTTTGAAAAAATTTGGTTTGATCTGAATTTATTTGCGGTGAATCGCGTTAAAAACAGCTATTTTCTGGTTTCAGAGAGCCTTTATAGTGGTGTAGAACACTGTGCATTGCAGTAACATGCATAGGGAGTCTGCTGTGGTAGTGAAATAATACTGTGAGTCAGTATGACATGAAGATGACAGGCGTCACTCTTAGAATCACTGCACACTTCACTTATTTGGGCAGTCACAGGGCCAAAACTAACCGAATAACTCAAGTATGAACATCGCCAAGAAGAAGCGCACTCCTTTTACACCGTCGTCAGCTGATTCCACAAAGATGTTTACAGAAACAGTTCTATTAAATCCTTATACAAGTAGAGCCCCCAATAGAGTGAAGAGGGTAAGTAAGTTTTTGTTGACGTCACTGATTATTTTGCCCATCCTCTGATCCGTCAGAACAATATCCCCCAAATAATGGATCCTGTCTGTTGAGCATCCGCCTTCACTCGGTCTGCATTTGGTAAGTAAGCCATCAGTATTGCTAATGACAAAAAAAGGGGTGGATCCAAAACAGAGATGACACGTGAATGAGGAGACCACAGAGTGGCCTAATGATAGTGTGGAGGTGGCGGCAGCATCAGGAGGCCACACAGCATCAGGAGGCCACAGATCGGCACAATGACAGAATGTGGAGGTGGCAGCAGCATCATGAGGCCACAGAGTGGCACGATGACAGAGTGTTGAGGTGGCAGCAGCATCAAGAGACCACAGAGTGGCAAGGTGACATAGTGTAGAGGTGGCAGCAGAATCAGGAGACCACAGAGTGGCAAGTGACATAGTGTGGAGGTGGCAGCAGCATCAGGAGACCAAAGAGTGGCAAGTGACATAGTGTGGGGGTGGCAGCAGCATCAGGAGACCACAGATTGACCTGGTGAAATAGTAGGGAGGTGGCAGAAGCATCAGGAGACCACAGAGTGGCAAGGTGACATAGTGAGGGGGTGGCAGCAGCATCAGGAGACCACAGAGTGAGGAGGTGGGTGGCAATACGAGTACCAGCTGAAGATGGTGGGTGAAAGAAGGAGCACTTGGCATCAGATGTGTGGCATCAGGTGGGTGGCAGCATCAGAATAGTATCTGAGGCAGGTAGTCAGAAGAAACCAGTCTCTTTTGTCAAAGTGTTGGTGTGGCACCATGGATGATCTAGTCTGATGCATCAGGCATTGGTGGGTGGAAATCCTGGCTTATCCATGACTGATTCCTCTTCACAAAGGTCAGTCTCTCCACATTTTGGGTGGACATGCAAGTTCTTCTTGGGGTAACTATAGCCCCTGCTGCACTAAACACCCGCTTTGATGCCACACTACTGACCGGACAGGACAGCTTTTCCAGGGCAAACTCTACTATTTGCAGCCACAAATCCAGTTTGGGGTGGCAGGGTACTGTCCAAGTATGCCACAACCTGCTGGCTCAGGTCCTGCTCCAGGTCTAGCTGCTGCTGGTGAGTAGTTTCTTCACTAGGCGGGTGAAGAAAGCTGCTTATCAGCGACTTTAGACTCAAGTTGCTGCTGATGGAGCTGGAACTGCTCCTACCCCCCCACCCTGCCATAGCAGCCATGGTAAGGAAATGTGAGCACAGAATGTGAGATCTAGGCGCCACATCTCCAGTCCCCTGACCAGCCAGATTTACCAGCATCTGTTCCAGGACATGAAGCAGTGAAATGATGTTGTTCATCCCGTAGTCCTGGTGACTGACAAAAAACGTGGCCTCCTCAAAGGGCCTGAGCATATGGCAGGTGTCACGCATAGGCTGCCATTGTAAGACCTATAAATCACTACCAGACCGCTTATAATTCAATTCAATTCATTACATAATTGCAAAAAACATATATGACATACATGATTAAAACGGGAGAGGAATACAAGTTCAGGGAAGAGGCACCATCATCTGGAGGGAAAACACAGCAGATGAACAGTTCATATATATGTCTGTGTACACAAGTAAGGGCTCGTTCACATCACCGTTTGTCTTTTCCGTTCTCCGGCGCTGTTAAGGAGCAGGAGAACGGAAAGGACGGATGCTGTACATAACTGACACCTAACTGACACCAACAGAGCCTAAAGACCCCATAGACTTTAATTGGGTCAGTTTGGTGTACGCTCAGAACATGATTTTTGAGCGGAGTACTGCATGCAGGACTTTCGTGTCCGATCAAAAATCATGTTCTGAGCGGTCACCAAACGGACCCCATTAAAGTCTATGGGATCTTTAGGCTCTGTTAGTGTCAGGTAGTTGTCAGTTATGTACAGCATCCATCCTTAACGGAGCCGGAGAACGGAAAAGACAAACGGTGATGTGAACGAGCTCTAAAAAAGGCAATAAAGTGCAAGTGCATTAACAACATACAATAATCAATTGGACAGAGAACAATTACGCATGCTATGCTCCCTCCCTCCCTCTGTCGAATTGATTATTGTATGTTGTTAATGCCCTTGCACTTTATTGCCTTTTTTACTTGTGTACACGGACATATATATGAACTGTTTATCCATTCTGTTTTCCCTCCAGGTGATGGTGCCTCTTCCCTGCACTTGTATTCCTCTCCCTTTTTAATCATGTATGTCATATATGTTTTTTGCAATTATGTAATAAATTGAATTGAATTATAAGCGGTCTGGTAGGGATTTATAGGTCTAATATTTACTGTTCTACCATAGGCTTAAGTGTGTACTCTGTTGATGTGAGTTACCGGTAGGGATGGTGAATCCCAATGCTGAGGCAAAAATTGGTTTATATGAGCTGCCATTGGCTGACATCAAAGTTACACAGAGTAGTACTCCTGTCCACTTGGATCATCAAGAAATCGTTAATGGTCTTTCTCTGTTCGCATAGTCGGTCCAACATATGGAGGGTGGAATTCCAACGAGTGGAAACTTCGCATATCAGCCTATGTTGGGGGATGCCGTTCTGCCGCTGCAACTCAAGGAGGGTGTGCTTTGTGGTGTACAAGTGGCTGAAGTGCATGAAAAATTTCCTGGCCATTTTTAGGATGTCTTGCAGATGGGTGGAAGACTTTAGGAACCGCTTGACAACCAGATAATAAGCCCTTTCTTTCCCACTAATACAAGCCAAACAATGCTTTAGAACATATAACTGTACCACACAATGGCAAATAAGACATATGCAATAAATCCTGTTAATGGCTGTATAAAACAGCTCTTGCACCCCAATAACAAGAACGGTTTGCTGAAATTACAAAGCTGTATAATGGCCATTTGAGTCCCCAGTCAGTGCAGCAAGAAAGGTAATCAGATTGTTCCTAATACCCAGGCTGTAACCTCCACTACTGAACCCTGTTAAACATAAATTCTGTGGAATGGTTCCTCCCTATCCTTTCCCTACACCTTGAATAATCTTCCCTGAACTTGTAAATCGTTTTTTTAGCACAATTAAGTTTTTCCTAGCACTGTCCCTAGCGCCTGCTGACGTCTCTCCCTGCACTAAGTACACTGGAAAATGGCAGAATCCAAGATGGCTAAGACTATTTATAGGGCTGTGACATCACAGGGCTGGCTGGCTGCTGATTGGCTGCATACATGGCATTATGGGCGATCCCACCTTCCCAGAGTTCCTTCATCTATGTCCTTACATGTACCGGCAGCCATTTAAAAAAAATGTGATTCGTTACAGCGTGTGGAAATTCGGATTCAATGCGAATCAAATTTTTCCTGGAATTCGGATCGAATTCCCGATTCATCAACTTTGATTCGTTCATCTCTAATGGTGGTATACCTATGCAGTTAAGCCTTGTCTTATGTCATTATCCATGACCAGTAACTGCTACTCCACTCTGTGGCATTTTAAGGGGAAGCTGCTGCTTTGCTTGCTAGCCTGAAAATTACACCTATACTGAGAGGACCGTGTGCTAGAGCTGTATGGACCCCCCCCCCCCTCTCCTCCGCCATGCACACATGCACAGATCTATATGGCAAGAACAAAACCAGCACTAATACTAGTGTATTAAACCCCTAGGCACATGGGCTCTGTTCATCCAGCTCCAGCAGTGATGCATTGATATGACATGTGACCTCAGATGTCAATCACTGGCCACAGTGGTGACTTACAGTTAAGTGGTGTTGACAGATCACTACTACAGCTAGTGATGTAACAGTCAAACATTGTGTTGGCATAACATCAGGGTCACAAGAGAGAGGAAGAGGGCCAAGACCATCAGGATAGGATCAACCAGTGGCCCACCACATAAACTTATCTATGATTGTTGTTACGTCTGCTGTTTATGTCCACTGCTGCACTACTCTCCTCTGCGGGCATGATACCTGTGATACTCACCATATTGCTGCTTACATGCTTCTGTATTTAAGGTGACTGGCAAAGGCGTTCTGATAGTCCTGTGCTATGTTTAAGCTGTGTTTGTGCCTTTCTGTCCTCCACATTGTAACTGTTCTTCCTGTGTGTTCAAGCACTTACAGTTTCAGTTCTATCTGTGTTTAAGTTAACCCTCTCCATCTGCCTTGTCTGTGTCCCTGCCGAGTATCCAGTCTGCCTGCCTTGTCTGTATCTTCACTATCACACTGCCTTCCTGTTTATCCTGTGTCTCCCACTATCTACCCTTCAAGTGTTCTGTCTGGATATCAGAAACCTGTATTCAGGTCTTAGTCACTGTTCAGACTATACCAATCCCTGTGGTATTCCTGTGTTTTTAGTGCATTTTCTGGCATTTTTGGTTCATTTTCCTGAGCTTCTGGTGTTGCACCAGAGTTCCTGGGTTTCCTGAGGGCCAGCTGCCAACTACACTAGGACTATTTAAGGTAGGAAGGTATCAGTTCCTTTGCTTTCCTGCAGCAAAGACCAGATCCCTGCACAGGGGTTAAAGGGTTAATACCAGGGGAGCACTGGAATAAGGTCCTTAGGGTTTAGCCCAAAGTCAATCTGGTTAGTTGGTACAGTGGGTCCATACTCTCTGATCCGTAACATTAAGCATAGGCCATGGACTCTGTTAGCCCAACCCAAATGATCCTGCCAGAAATTCGCCTTGACTTGACTGTCCCCAGTTTTCTCTGCCTCCATGTTATGATGGTGACAAAAAGTACTGCAGTGTTTTTTTTAAATCATTGCATTCATTATTTTGAGTTATTGCTGCACCAATTTCTATCTGATCAAGCTAAAGTAGACTTCATTATTTCTCATCTAGTCAAAGAGGCCCAAGCATGTGAAAAATCTATATGGGTGGAGAATGGTCCAATTACAAGTAACCTACAACTTTTCTTGGACTCTTACTGGAGAATTTATTTGGAACCTGGATGTGCTTTATCAGCGGCTTTCTCAGTGCTACGCCTACATCAAGATCCCCTTACTGTCAGCCAATATGCAATCCAGTTCTGAACCTTGGCCTCTGAACTGGCCTGAAATAATGAAGCCTTGACTTATGCCTTCTCGGAGGGGCTTTCTGATCAAATTAAAGATGAGTTTGCAGGCTGGGACCTACCTTTCTGGATGAGCTTAAATTTTGGATACCCGAATTGACTGTGAGCATGCCAAAGAAGTGGCCAGAAAGAAAAGACCACTTCAACTAGTACAGATTTCTCAGGAAACACTGTATCCATCTTCTTCTTCCTCACCAGCTACTGCACCTGAACCTATGCAGGTGAAAAGGGTAAGGCTGATGGAAGCCAAGCATAGCCACTGATGTACAAATGGACTGTTTCTGTACTGCGGTAGAGAGTAGTGTTGATTGAGCACCAAAGTGCTCGGCTGCTTGGGCTGAACATATCGGGAAAGGGCTGCCAAATACTAAGTGAAAGGGCTGCCAAAAGTTACAAGGAACTGGCACTCCAATACACCCTTTTTGACACATAAAGGAGGGCATCATACACACCCTTGAAAAATTATGATTGATGGCCTGCTGGTGATCTGACCTCTAAAAGATTGTAGGTAGTGCCTGCAGGTGAGCTGACCCTCTAAAAGGTTGTAAGTGAGGGCCTGCAGGTGATCTGACCCTGTAAAACATTATATGCGAGGGCCTGCAGGTGAGCTGACCCTGTAAAAAATTATATGAGAGGGCCTGCAGGTGAGCTGACCCTGTAAAACATTATATGTGAGGGCCTGTAGTTGTGCTGATCCTGTAAAAGTAGGTAAGGTCCTGCTGGTGAGCTGACCCTCTAAAATGTTGTAGGTGAGAGCCTGCAGGTGAGCTGACCCTGTAAAACATTATATGCGAGGGCCTGTAGGTGAGCTGACCCTGTAACAGATTGTAGGCGAGGGCCAGCTGGTGAGCTGACCCTCTAAAAGATTGTAGGTGAGGGCCTGCAGGTGAGCTGACTCTGTAAAACATTATATGCGAGGGCCTGCAGTTGAGCTGACCCTGTAAAACATTATATATGTGGGGGCCTGTAGGTGAGCTGACTCTGTAAAAGATTGTAGGTGAGGGTCTGCTGGTGGGCTGACCCTGTGCACATTAAATGCGAGGGTCTTGGCTACTGAGACTGGACTTGGTGGAAGACAGGGTGGTGCTTAACCGACTAGAAGAATTATCTGCTGCAATCCAACCGACCACCTGGTCGCACTGGTCTGACTTCAAGGGTGGTGTCCTGTGCCGCCATGCAAACTGGGACATGAAGCTAGGTATCGTGGATGATTGTTTTTCTTGTGCTCTGGCAGCAGACACAGTTTCAATGCACCCAGGGCCACGGCCTCTGCGAAAACCATCAGCATCACGCCCACTTCCCACTTACTGCTCGCCTTCTTCATATTAAATGTTATATATGCTTGAAAGTATGTCACACGTACAGTAGCGTAGGATTTGAAAGTGTATGCGCAAAAAGATTAAAAAAGGTATTTGGGAATGGGATGTGGAAACATCACACAGGAGATATCCCACAGATAATGTCAATGCTGTCACCAGCAGCTAATAAACAATTACAGGGAATGTCACAGGTATTTGGGATGAGGAAACGTTATACATTAGAGGTACCACCAGTAATTTCACCGTCCGCAGCATTTACGGAAAAAGTACACTGTATGTCACAGATAACATTTTTACGTTACACTGGAAATGTGGCACTGGTGCGGCCGGAAGCACGCGCTGTGCGAGGAGACCTTAGGGAGCGTTAGAGCGTTGCCCGGGAGATTCCTCTAAGTGATGTCACCACTGGTAGTACTGTAGCCTCCAAGGTCCACACTTCCTACGCGTTTCAAAGCCTAGCGGGCTTCTTCATCATCTCCTGCATCCCTGATGAAGAAGCCTGCTAGGCTTTGAAAAGCGTAGGAAGTGTGGGCCTTGGAGGCTACTGTACTACCAGTGGTGACGTCACCCAGAGGAATCTCCCGGGCGACGCTCTAACGCTCCCTAAGGTCTCCTCGCGCAGAGCGTGCTTCCGGCGGGAGCAGCGCCGCTGCTAGAAGGAAACCAGAAGAGGACTACAAGTATCAGCACAGCAAAACCGAACCTGAACCGGCGACTAACGCAGCGATCAGACAGCCACAAAGAATAAGGTAACCACCTAACAGCGATTGTGCGCTGATTATATATGGTTTCCTGCTGCGCATTGATAGAATTTTAAAAGCCCAGTACACGGATACTGCAACTGCACTCTCACAGTTGAATTTATCTAATACCGATAACAATACCAATACTGGTGCTGTTAACAATACTACCACCAATAAGATCACATTGTCACCCACATATAATAGCACAGTACCCCAGCGCTACAATCATTATCGCAACTTGCGATTATTCCTCTATATTTTAGTTCATATAGGGGCTGGAACAGATCCCCAAACAGATAAGCAGCAGCGGAGTCTCCTTCCTACCAAGGAGACTAGGTACTGTACTACACGTATGGCAGCGCAGGCAGATCTCGTGATTTGTAAGAGACTTCTCCCATTGTATTTCTGTCCGTTAAAGGGTATATTACACAAAGTGTTAAAATACAATTGCTGAAGGCATAATCCTACATATTTTTTTACACGCTACTGTGCATCTCCAAGTGTAAATCTGTCTATAAAAGGATACCTTTCATCCAGGGCCTAAATACTAGCGCTAAAAGAGATATTCCCCTAAATCAGTGGTTACTGCTGGGCCTGGATTAGTGTAATACGCTACATAAATAAATAGGCAGATAGTGTTAGGTGCCTGTAAAAAAAGGCCTGAATTTGAAATCAATAAGTTGGGCCAAATAATTTTTTTCTTATTGTGGTGCTTGGTGAATGGTAAAAATGAGGAAAACATCTAGTAAGGGACGCGGACGCGGTCGTGGTGGTGTTAGTGTACCCTCTGGTGCTGGGAGAGTACGTGGCCATTCTGCCACAGCCACACGTCCTAGTGAACCAACTACCTCAGGTTCCAGTACCCGCCAGAATTTACAGAGATATTTGGTGGCGCCCAATGCCGTTCTAAGGATGGTAAAGCCTAAGCAGGTGCAGGCGCTAGTCAATTGGGTGGCCGACAGTGGATCCAGCACGTTCACAAGATTATTTCCCACCCAGTCTTCTGCAGAAAGCGCACAGGTGGCGCCTGAAAACTAAGCCCATCAGTCTGTCACATAACCACCATGCATATCAGGGAAACTGTCTGAGCCTCAAGTTATGCAGCAGTCTCTTATGCTGTTTGAAGACTCTGCTGGCAGGGTTTCCCAAGGGAATCCACCTAGCCTTTCCCCAGTGGTGGAAGACATAGAATGCACTGATGCACAACCACTGATGTTTCCTGATGATGAGGACATGGGAATACCACCTCATCGGAGTCCGCACGTCTCTGATGATGACGAAACACAGGTGCCAACTGCTGCGTCTTTCTGCAGTGTGCAGACCGAACAGGAGGTCAGGGTGGAAGACTGTGTGAAAGACGATGCAGGGGATGATGAGGTACTAGACCCCACATGGAATGAAGGTTGTGCCACTGACTTTCATAATTCAGAGGAAGAGGCAGCGGTTAGACCGAGCCAATAGCGTAACAAAAGAGGGAGCAGGGGGCAAAAGCAGAACAGCCGCCGCCAAGAGAGTTCACCTGCTACTGGCCACCGCCACCAGGGACCGAGCACCCCAAAGCCAGCTTCAAGGAGTTCCCTGGCATGGCTCTTCTTTAAACAATGTGCTGACGACAAGACCCAAGTGGTTTTCAGGCTGTGCCATCAGAGCCTGAAGCGAGGCATTAACGTTCTGAACCTTAGCACAACCTGCATGACCAGGCATCTACATGCAAAGCCTGAACTGCAGTGGAGTAAACACCTTAAAAGCAAGGAACTCACTCTGGCTCCCCCTGCTCCCTCTTCTGCTGCTGTCTTGGCCTCTTCCTCCACCTCGGGAGGAATGTTGGCACCTGCCGCCCACCAAACAGAGGATGTGCCACCGACACCACGACCTGCGTCACCAAGCATCTCCACCATGTCACACGGCAGCGTTCAGCTCTCCATCTCACAAACCTTGGAGAGAAAGCGTAAATTCCCACCTAGCCACCCTCGAGCCCTGGGCCTGAATGCCAGCATTTCTAAACTACTGGCCTTTGAAATGCTGTCATTCAGGCTGGTGGACACAGAATGCTTCAAACAGCTGATGGCCATGGCTGTCCCACAGTATGTTGTTCCCAGCCGCCACTACTTCTCCAAGACAGCCGTGCCTTTCCTGCACAACCAAGTATCCGATAAAATCAAGTGTGCACTGCGCAACGCCATCTGTGGCAAGGTCCTCCTAACCACAGATACGTGGACCAGTAAGCACGGCCAGGGATGCTATATCTCTCTAACTGCACACTGGGTAAATGTAGTGGCGGCTGGGCCCCAGGCGGAGAGTTCCTTGGCGCACGTCCTTCTGCCGCCAAGGATCGCAGGGCATCATTCTTTGCCTCCTGTAGCCTCCTCCTCCTACTCGGGTTCCTCCTCCTCTGCTTCTACCAGCTCATCCAGTCAGCCACACACCTTCACCACCAACTTCAGCACAGCCCAGAGTAAACATAAGCAGGCCATTCTGAAACTCATATGTTTGGGGAACAGGCCCCACACCGCGCAGGAGTTGTGGCGGGGTATTGAACAACAGACCGACGAGTGGTTTCTGCCGGTGGGCCTCAAGCCCGGCCTGGTGGTGTGCGATAATGGGCGAAATCTCGTCGCAGCTCTCGGACTAGCCGGTTTGACGCACATCCCTTGCCTGGCGCATGTGCTGAATTTGGTGGTGCAGAAGTTCATTCACAACTACCCCGACATGTCAGAGCTGCTGCATAAAGTGCGGGCTGTCTGTGCACGCTTCCGGCGTTCACATCCTGCCGCTGCTCGCCTGTCTGCACTACAGCGTAACTTCGGCCTTCCCACTCACCACCTCATATACGACGTGCCCACCAGGTGGAACTCCACCTTGCACATGCTGGAGAGACTGTGCGAGCAGCAGCAGGCTATAGTGGAGTTTCAGCTGCAGCGCGCACGCATCAGTCGCACTGCGGAACAGCACCACTTTACCACTAATGATTAGGCCTCCATGGGAGACCTGTGTGCCCTGTTGCGCTGTTTCGAGTACTCCACCAACATGGCCAGTGGCGATTACACCGTTATCAGCGTTACAATGCCACTTCTATGTCTTCTTGCGAAAACGCTTAGGGCGATGATGGAAGAGGAGGTGGCCCAGGAGGATGAGGAGGATGAGGGGTCATTTTTAGCACTTTCAGGCCATTCTGTTAGAAATGGCTCAGAGGGAGGTTTTTTGCAACAGCAGAGGTCAGGTACAAATGTGGCCAGCCAGGGCCCACTACTGGAGGACAAGGAGGATGAGGAGGAGGTGGAGGAGGATGAGGATGAAGCAGGTTCTCAGCGGGGTGGCACCCGACACAGCTCAAGCCCATCAATGGTGCGTGGCTGGGGTGATACGGAGGACGATGACGATACGCCTCCCACAGAGGACAGATTGTCCTTACCTCTGGAGAGCCTGGCACACATGAGCGACTACATGCTGCAGTGCCTGCGCAACGACAGCAGAGTTGCCCACATTTTAACGTGTGCGGACTACTGGGTTGCCACCCTGCTGGATCCCCGGTACAAAGTCAATGTGCCCACCTTACTTCCTGTACTGGAGCATGATAGGAAGATGCGCGAGTACAAACGCACGCTGTTAGACGTGCTCCTGAGAGCATTCCCAAATGTCACAGGGGAACAGGTGGAAGCCCAAGGCGAAGGCAGAGGAGGAGCAAGAGGTCGCCAACGCAGCTGTGTCACGGCCAGCTCCTCTGAGGGCAGGGTTAGCATGGCAGAAATGTGGAAAAGTTTTGTCTCCACGCCACAGCTAACTGCACCACCACCTGATACGGAACGTGTTAGCAGGAGGCAGCATTTCACTTACGTGGTTGAACAGTAGGTCTGCACACCCCTCCACGTACTGACTGATGGTTCGGCCCCATTCAACTTCTGGGTCTCCAAATTGTCCACGTGGCCAGAGTTAGACATTTTATGTCTTGGAGGTTCTGGCCTGCCCGGAGGCGTTTATTCAGCACGGCAGGGGGCGTCATTACTGACCAATGCAGCTGCCTGTCCACAGCCAACGTGAACAAGCTGACGTTCATAAAAATGAACCAGGCATAGATCCCACAGGACCTGTCCGTCCCTTGTGCAGAATAGACATTTATAACTGCCTCCCCCTCAACCATGTATTCTTGTACTCAGGGGCACTTCTTTATTGAATCCTCATTTTTTTAACTTTACCATGATCTTGCAGTGCAAACCAAAGTTGAATGAACCTCTTCTCTGTCTGGGTGCTGGGGCCTAAATAACTGAAAGTGGCCTTCTCCAGTGGTAGGTGATATGACGCATGATTCCATGCTGTTGGACCTCTCTCCTCTGTCTGGGTGCTGGGGCCTAAATAACTGAAAGTGGCCTTCTCCAGTGGTGGGTGATATGATGCATGATTCCTTGCTGTGCGACCTCTCTCCTCTGTCTGGGTCCTGGGGCCAAAATAACTGAAAGTGGCCTTCTCCAGTGGTGGGTGATATGACGCCTGATTCCTTGCTGTGCGACCTCTCTCCTCTGTCTGGGTGCTGGGGCTTAAATAACTGAAAGTGGCCTTCTCCAGTGGTGGGTGATATGACGCATGATTCCTTGCTGTCGGACCTCTCTCCTCTGTCTGGGTGCTGGGGCCTAAATAACTGAAAGTGGCCTTCTCCAGTGGTGGGTAATATGACGCATGATTCCTTGCTGTGGGACGTCTCTTCTCTGTCTGGGTGCTGGGTCCTAAATAACTGAAAGTGGCCTTCTCCAGTGGTGGGTGATATGACGCATGATTCCTTGCTGTGGGACCTCTCTCCTCTGTCTGGGTGCTGGGGCTTAAATAACTGAAAGTGGCCTTCTCCAGTGTTGGGTGATATGACGCCTTATTCCTTGCTGTGGGACCTCTCTCCTCTGTCTGGGTGCTGGGGCCTAAATAACTGAAAGTGGCCTTCTCCAGTGGTGGGTAATATGACACATGATTCGTGCTGTGGGACCTCTCTTCTCTTCCTGGGTGCTGGGGCCTAAATAACTGAAAGTGGCCTTCTCCATTGGTGGGTGATATGACGCCTTATTTCTTGATGTGGAACCTCTCTCCTCTGTCTGGGTGCTGGGGCCTAAATAAGTGAAAGTGGCATTCTCTAGTGATGGGTGATATGACGCATGATTCTCTGCTATGGGACCTCTCTTCAATTGATAGTGGTTAATTTTTATTTATTTCATTTTATTTTAATTCATTTCCCTTTCCACATTTGTTTTCGGGCATTTACCTTCATTTTGCTGCCTTTTTCAGCCCTCTAATCCATTCCTGGTCTATTTTACAGCCTTTTTAGTGCCCAAAAGTTCGGGTCCCTATTGACTTCAATGGGGTTCGGGTTCGGGATAAAGTTCGGGTCGAGGTCGGACCCGAACCCGAACATTTTTGGGAAGTTCGTCCGAACTTCTTGAACCCGAACATCCAGGTGTTCGCTCAACTCTACTTGAGATAACTGTAGTGGTGGCATCCCTTGTTGGAAGGACCCTGTCTGAGTCCATACAGTTTTCCACCATGCCTTTGCATCTCCAAGTGGGTGCATTCCACTCATAGATTTCTCTACTTATGCTCCCAAAGTCATTAAGGATGCCATAGCTTTTTAAGCATAATCCTGTTGTAGATTGGAGTTTTAGTCATATTTTTTGCTGGGGACCAGATTTTCATTTTAAGTATCTAACTTCAGATAACCCTAAAAAACAGAAGAAAAAATGGAGCTCACAACTTCCATGTACGAAAAGTATATATATCCTTTATTGTCACATAGTAATAAATATCAAATGTTAAAGAAAGGGAGTAGAGGACAAGAAACACCATCCCAGTACACCAGGTCACAATACCATTTCATGTAATTAAAAAATACTTCATTATACCATATGAAATATATGTGTAAAATCGCAAACCATATAACGTCAATAAGTTATATATGGAGTGAATATCCAAGGAGAGCATGTACAAGGAGAAAGACCATAAATGCTGATAGTAACATAAAGTACAACAGTATTATTGCAGAGTCATATATGTTAGGTCATGACTCTGCTAAACCCATGTGACTAGTTATTCATATAACAGAAGGTCTAACTGCAAGAATGAAAAAGTACACTGTGCCCCGTTGGTTAGAAACAGGGGGCTCATCTCGTTATGTCAAGACCTGTGAGACTGGGATGGTGCTAACCCTGTAGATTATTGCCATAGTGCTGATGCTTTGTCCTTGTGATCTGATCCCTGGACCCATTTGTGAATTGTCTTCCCCGGCTGGAGACAGATTTTTCTTCAGGAAGAAGAACAAAAAGCATTACAGCCAATGCACCATCAAGATCTCTGGATCTCATTGTCCAGGAGAAGAAGACACAATATACCATCATTCCTGCCAAGTGGTGACTGTGGCTCCAGTTAGTCCTAAGTAGAGATGATCGAAGTTTTGAAAAATTGGATTTCGACAAGAAATTAGATTCGTTATGAATTATTTGTCAGGAATTGCTATAAATCATGTATACCCAGACCACTCTGCCTTAGGGTATGGCCACATGGAGCAGCTGTGCTGCGGGCGGGTTACAGCCATGCTGCGGTGAAGAACCGCATGGCTAATTAGCTCGCAGCTGCTTTTTATTTAATAATGAAGACCGCACTGTCAGTGGCATACATAGAGAAGTAAGGGCCCCATAGCAAGGATCAAACCAGGCTCCCCACACAGGACAGGAGGGTTTCCATCTAAACCCCTTTCAATCACCCTTGGGCCATTTTTTCCACTGCCTCATTTGCTAAAAGTTGTTCCTTTAGAGGATAGAGTCCTGACCAAGTTTACACCTCCAGTAGAAGAGGATGATCCCAACTGGGCCCCCTCTTGCCTTAGGCCCCATAGCATTCGCATGGTCTGCCACTATGGCAGTTACGCCCCTGTGCACTGCATAGTCAGTCTTCATGGTTAATGGCCACGCTGCACCTTTAAGCAGCTTTAAATAGGGACTGTACCCATTTCTCCAGCCCCAGCGCTCTCCTGCCCTACAGGTGGGACCCCTTCTTCTGCCATCTGCTTTTCCTCCTTTTCCATATCATCTAATATCAATAAGAATATGTCATCAGGAACATCCAACTCCTCTCTCTGCATCTTGCTGACTTTTGTAAGAGATTGAGACTTTGAAGTATGATTTAGAAGAAGTAAAGCCAGCAAAAGATGAGCATGGTTATCTTTAAGATTTGGGACCCCCCTAAAAGGCGCAGACTGGATGGTATTGGTTGGCACGCTGAAAGTGGAATAATAAAGGCGTCCATCTTATTGGTATTGAATTACATATCTGGGTTTTGCGGCTGATGTAGGAATAAGTAAATGGAGGCATAAATAAATAAAACTGATACAGAATAAGTCTCCCTGCACTCTCCCTCTCCAATATTCTTATATTAATCATTTTCAGCAACACTGTGCCTTGCTCATGAGTGCTTTCCACGTCTCTCCCTATGCTCAGCTCACAGGACAATGAGGGATGAGGGTTTTATAGAGCTATGACATCAGGGGGATGGCTATCTGCGGATTGGCTGGCTTCACAACATTATGAGTGATCTTGCGTTTCTGGGCTTGTCTCTTCTACATTCAGTTTTGCTTCGTAACACATGCAGTCACCATTTTAGGAAAACCTGATCCATTATCACAAACCGTGAGAAATTTGTGATTCATTGCGAATCAAAGTTTTCCTAAACTTTAAACTGAATTTGAATGCTTTGCTTCGATCAACACCAGTTTTTAGCATGCCAATGAATTCAAGTAGTTCCTAATATGAAGAGCGTAGACTCTTGCTTACCCGAGGAGAACTTCGATGCTTCTCTTCTTGTGAAGACGTGTCTGCTTAGATCTGACCTTAAGAAGAGGAGCCATAAGGGGGAGAAGGGGTACTATTAGGTCAGCAGTCTATGTCTGCCACTGCCCTGCTCTCCTTTGCAGACACATGATACTTGCACTACTTACCATGTTGCCATCTCCATGCTTTTGCCTTGTGCTCCAGCCTCTGTCCCCTTAGGGTGTGCATTCATCTCCGTCAGCTTGAAGAGCCAGTGTGCACGCTTCCAGATTCTTCCCCAGCCAATGTGTGCCGCTTCCATGGTTGAATAGGAGAGGTGTCAGTCTTGTGCTATTGTGATCTACCTGTGTTTATCCTGCATTTGTGCCTGTCTGTCGTTCAGTTTGTACCTGTCCTGTCTGTGTGTTCTAGCACTTGCAGTTTCAGTTTTGTCAGTGTTTAAGTTAACCCTCTCCGTCTGCCTTGTCTGTATTCCTGCCAAGTATCCAGTCTGTCTGCCTCATCTGTATCTTCACTCCTTGCCTGAATTCAAGTCTTAGTGACTGTTTAGACTATACCAGTGGTTTTTCAGCTTTTTTTGGTGCGTTTTCTGTATCCTGAGCTTCTGGTGCATGCCCCAGAGTTCCTAACCCCTGTGGGTTAGCTGCCAATTACATCGGGACTATCAAGTATCTAGTCTGCTTCATCTGCATGTTCTCTATCATCCTCTCTGCCTGTTAAATCTGTGTCTCCCACCACCTATGCTTTAAGTGTGCTGCCTGTATCTCAGAAACTTTCTTTCAAGTCTTAGGGACTGTTCAGATGATACCTGTGGTTTTTCAGCATTTTTGGTGCATTTTTTGTATGATGATCCTCTGGTGCTTGCACTAGGGCCCCTCACCCTTGTGAGTCACCAGCCAATTACATTGGAACTATTTCACAAGGTAGCACTCTGGTTGCTTCCCTGCATTGAAGGCCAGATCATTGCACATGCATCTTATCCAAGGACATCCAGCTTCAAAGTGCAACTTGATGTTAGAGATAACATCTTTATTCAAAAATAACCAAAACGTTGCTAGTTTATTTAACCCTTTTTTTTTTGTCTACATAGCAATATGAGGGCTTTATTTATGTAAAATCAGATGTATTATTTAATGCCACCATTTTGGGGTTCCTCTACTGAACTGTATAACTTTAAATAAAACTGTGGGGCAAAAACATGATTCCATCATTGTTTTTAGGATTTGATTTCTATGGTATTCACTCAATAATGACATTTTAACTAATCAGTATGATCTATAATCTATGTTTATGGAGATACTACATTTATTTTGGTTTTTACTATATTTTACTATAAAAAAAAAAACTTAAAAGAAAAAAAAAGTTGTGTCACCATTGTAACAGCGGCTGATGTGCGCCGCTGTTCCCCTGCTTACCGCCGTGATCTGGGGCGCCTTGTTTAACGGTGATCTGTGGCCGGTGCTTCCCATTCACCACTGCAGTCCTGTGCTATGTCTGTGTAGCTACTACTGTACTGGGATCTGCTCCACAGCTTCCTCTCAGCCCTGGCCACAGCATACTTGCTGTTTGTTTCTTGCAGCACTTCCCTAGGGGCCGGTGCACGTCACTTCCTCGGCTTTATGGGTTAGATCATGTGACTTTGCTGACCAATCCTAGCCCTTCTGCACATATATAAGTAGCTCAGCTCCCTTCCCAGATGCCTCAGTGTCAAGGTCCTTGTGTCCTGTTAAGTTCCTGATAACCACTTGTGTTCCTGTGTTCCTGATTCGTATTGTGTTCCTGGATTCTGCTACCCATCTGATCTCTGCCTGCTTGCCTTGACTCTCCTGTTGCCGATCCGGATTGCCTGATCTGTACCTGTGTCGCCTGCCCTGACCTTGCCTGTCTGACTACGACTCTGCCTCATCCTTCGGTCCTGCACTGTTGCTCCTGGTAACGACCCCGCCTGCTGACATTGCTTTTACTTTTACTACCTTTCTCAGGTATCTCCTGGTCTACCTGGATCAGCTGCCTGGTGAGCCTATCCTCCTCAAAAGGTGGCGACCTGGTGTTCCCCCGTAGTCTATGCCCACCATCAGGGTTACTGTGAAGAATCGAGGGGTTCACTTAGACAATGCCCTTAGAGGAGGTAGGATACATGGCACAGTGGGTTCATACCCGCTAGTTCGTGAAGACCATATTGTAACACCTACAACTTTTGTATTTTTGTAATGACAGTAATATATGAGGTCACTTTTTTGCAGGGTGATCTGTATTTTTTTATTATATTTTAGGATACACGCGACCTTTTTGATCTTTTTTTAATCAATTTTTCGGAAATATGAGATGACTGAAAAGCGACAATTCTGGTATTTAGATTTAGGGATTTATTTATGGTGTTCACCATGCAAGTTAAGTAATGGGATGGTACAATTGGCAGGGTACAATACAGCTGTCACCTGCAAGCAATGGCATCGGCACAGCTCCTAATCCCTTGCTTTGCTATCACCATGACTTACTATTATGTTGCTGAATGTTAATGACCGGTACTGAGTCACATAATAATACATTGCTGAATGGGAAGGAGGTTAAGTCAACTATTGTGGGAATACCTTTTGTAGGTTTCTAGACAATTTTAGATATGACACAGTGTTGAGCAATGAAGACGGTTAAAAAGAAAAAAATGAACCAAATTATTTGACTTTTAGTTTAGTTTGCAGTGACCTCATTGGAGTCACTAATACACAGTAGTTTCTGGAGTTGCATTAACTTGGAAGCCACATGCAGGGGACCTCAGAGACGCTGGTAGTGAAGGGTTGACGAACTCTGTTCTATATAAAGAAGGTGCCCCAATATTGATACTGGTTTTACTTCATGAATATTTTATATTAAGGTACGCTTTACAAGACTGTTGTTAAATGCAAAGCCATGTGTTGATTGCATTCCAATATTTTCATGTCATGTAGATGTGAGCCAGGAGTGATGATAAGAACTACCACAATGCCCTGTGACCTGCTTTCTCCATGATCGTGCCATGTTTGCTGCTCCCTCTTGACATATCTTTGGGCGAAATTTAACAAACACCATAATCTGGAAATACGTTTTTAATGCTGATGTCAAGGGCATAGCTCCAATTACAGTGCTTAATACGTTTGGACAATTGAGTAATTTATCTTGTGTCTTACTGCAGCAGAAATGCCTCTTAGAAAAAACACACCTTTCGTAAAATGTTACATTTTCATTTACATCTAATTTGAATACTTTAGCAAATCATGAATATATTAATTAATTAAGAATCTAATCAGAGCAAGTGGTTGCAAAACACACTTTGGTTTTTCAAAACTTCTAAGGTAGAACGCGTTCTTTCACCTTATTGTGTTTTACAAGGATCATTTAACATTAATAACCATTTATTTTTCCATTGGAACATGGAAATTCTTCTGCGAGCTTTCATTAATGTATTATTTACAATGATTGCCACTATTATTTAAGATCATAAAGGGCATTTCAGATTCTTTGATCACCTTGTCTTTCTAAAGGTCTTTTTTTTTTAGGCAGCCACATCATTTGTCTGTACAGAAATCATTGTTCCCGACTCAATCTATTTTGAGCAGGAGCGAAGGAAAGAGCCCTACAGGGCTCTAGCAAAGCACTATGAAATAAATGTTTTTTATTCTGCGTATTACTTATTTATTAAAGCTGCTGAAGCATAACTAAAAGGAAAAGGACTGAGAAATATAGAATACAATGGCCTTTAGATTTTAATGGGAGATATGGCTTGAAGCTATTACTTAATTATTTAATAAATCACTTTTTTTGTTCTAGCCAATCTCCATTTAGGTGTATATCCTAACTTCAGAATGTTTGCTTTTAAACCTACTTAAAACCACTTACATACCAAAAGGGGTTTCAATCTACAAGTCATTTTTTGTGGTATAATTAACCTTTAGATTCCTGGAGGGAACAGAGCTGCAGCTCAGAAATTAGTTCTTGTCCTTTCAACAGAACATTGGCCAGACCCGCTGTATAGTTATTGCAAGTCAAGAAAACTTGAAACTCTGTCTACGTTTGTCTATGCAAGACGGCGGATATTCCTAATATTTCCTCATCTTTCACAAATTATTCAAATCACTGACTTGTTATTTCCTCTCCTGGCATTAGACAATTTTATTATATACCATGCTCATTATATGAGATTATACAAGCATGTCGAAATTGAACTGTTTGGAGATTTTTGCTTAATGGGAAGCAAAAACTGTTACAAAATATATTATTTCTAAACTCAATGCCATGTAACGGTCAAAAATAAAGTGTTTTAATGCATTAAAATTTCAAGAGTGGCAATACAATCTCTATTTACTTCTTAAAGAACGGCTTAATCTTAAGAAATTAAAAATTGATGCTGTAGACACATTTCCCCCATAATTTTCAATAGCTCCTGGGCCTGTGCTTTGCTCACTGATGCATACTAGAAAATGGGAACAATTTTCACTGCCTCACTGTACGGAAAGCAGACAGCATAAAAACACTTTTGGGGAGCTATGTAGTGCTTACTGCTCAACATTCAATTCATTAGTTGAAGTAAAAATGTAGAGCAGAAAAGTACATTGGAGGCTTGTACTTGAGAGAGCCATACAACTCAGCTTGGTTTTAGTATTTACTATACATGCCTTGCTATTCCTTTTGAGTTTTAATATGGTTTTCTGGAATACATTGAAGTGATGCCTTTTATGTGCTTGTTAAAAGGGGTTTTCTGCCATTTTAATATTGATGACCCATTCCCAGGATAGGTGACCAATATCAGATCGATGGGGGTCAAACACCCTGCACCCCCGCCGATCATCTGGTTGAAGAGAAGGCCGCGCTCCATGCCAGAGCTGCCTTCCCTTCATTATTTACCTTCTTGCCGTCGATATTGCAGCGGTGAGCAAGTGTAATTACAAGAAGTTGTCCCATTCACTTCTGTGGGACGTCTCCTTCCTATTCAAGTGTATAATACAGAGCCATCCCATGGAAGTGAATGGGATGTTTTCTTGTAATTACTCCTGCTCAGCATTGTAATCTTGACGGCAATGTAGGGAAGGCAGCACTGGCACTGCATGCGGCTATTTCTTTAAACAGCTGATCTGCAGGGGTGCCGGGTGTTTGACGCCCGCAATCTGATATTGATGACCTATCTTGGGGATGGCTCATCAATGTTAAAATCCCGGAAAACCCCTTTAAGGTATTTTGGGTGATGGCAGAGAATACCTGTCTTACTGTGCTCTAGATGCTTTGGTCCACTAACCTTATATCATTTTCTAATCTTATAAATATCTGTCAGTGTGACACTTGTCATAAGCATTGCATTCTGTCATTGAATTACAGTTTAAAGTTTGCTATAATCTGTATTTGAAATGTGAATAGCTTCTAAATTAATTAATTGTGTAGATATTTATATCCAAGTTGGTAGCAATTATCATGATTTAGGAATTATGCAAATGTCAGAATTATTTTTAGTACTGGAATGTGAGTGTTACTGGTTTCTGACAATTCATTATATAATATTGTTAAGATTAATGTTATCCATTAGTAATATTATGATGTGGAGGCATTTAGAGTACTGGGTGGGATTAGGTGTATAGTTTTGGTTGGAGTTGGAGGCGTGATCTAATGCAGAAAAAAATTGCGCTCCACACATAGTGTCTCTACTCCGCTCCACCCCTCCCACTAAAGGCCAATAGTTTTGCCAAAAACTGTATGTAAGGAGAACAGTCAGGGCCCCTAGTGTTTTGTAGTTAGGGACCAGTGTTTGGAGGGAAAGACTGCCAGTCTGCATAAATGATCAGAAGAAGATGCTGAGATGGAGATGCTGAGCCATAGACCATGGGTAACCAGCCCTGTGACCAAGGAGCTACCCAGACTATTGAGCCACAGACCGTTTTTCCAGGGTACCAGTCTTCTGAGAGCGAGAGAGACAGCTAGCTCAGGCCTTTCCTGAGCATCAAACCCGTCTTCTGCCAGGAAGGAGACTGGAGAAGCTAGCCCTATGCCTCAATTGTTTTGCACCTGAATTCTTCCAGTACAGAAGCACAGTGGTCAACTGCAGACCCTGACTCTCTGAAGTTATTTCCCATTGGGGTGCACCACGCCTTACCATCCCTTCTGGAGAGCAGCAACATGTGGTGACACCTCAATGATGTCTGGGGGACCAAGTGTAGCTTTGGGGCCACCCCAAATCTGGCCACTGCATATGTATTTGGTATCGATGTTATCATTGGTGCACATGCACAAACAATTTTGTACAAAATGTATTTGAAATTTATTAGCACTAGTATATTTTCTATAGTGAGTATGGCACTATTGTGTTCTTATTTGTGTTTGAATTTTGCAACAGGAGAGGTAAAATACAGAGTGAGTTCAGCATGCATGTGAAGCCAGCAATTCCCTTAATTAAATGGAGGCCTTTATGGCACCAAAACAGTGTGGGCTCAGCAGTGTGGTATCTGAATTTAATGGAGGTCAGTATGGCACCAGAGGAGGTAGTATTTAGCGTAGGTTATTTTCCTAAGGAGATTGTCTTGTTGTTGGCGGACAGGCACAAATAATTTAATACAAAATGTATTTGCCAGGAATCTAACATTTATGAGCGTAGCAATAGCATTAGTACGTTTTGTATAGTCAGTATGGCACTATTGTATTTACTTTATTATTTGTGTTTGCAGAGTGCTGTTGCATTGTGTTTGTTTTTGCTTTTGTACTTTCAGCCATGGCGACGTGCACCTGCACATTGGGATGTGCTGGCTAAACCTTTTTTTCTTTGCAATTATGTTACTTATGCCAAAAAATTTACACTAAATGATTTATAATGTAAAAACTCAGTGGCACTATTGCTGATTTTTCCTATCCCCCTCCCAGAAATAGTTAATTAGAGTTAATCAGTAAGTTATGTGGCACTATTAAAAACTAAAACTTTTGACAAAAACAATCCCCCATATGGCTACATAGATTTAAAACAATTATTGGCCAGTAAAGCCCACAACAGGCTGGTCACTAAGGGGTTAAGAAGACATCAGCATTACAAATGGCACATTTTAAGGGTGTGTGTGTGTGGAGGGGGAGGGAGGAGAGTGTTGTGAAGACTCCGTTTTGAAGCCTGGATGACTGAGATTGGTTATGGATAGGAGGAACTGGCACAGGCATTGCTCTACACTCTGAAGCCCCAGCTTGACAAAACATGATGCTTCCAAATCAAAAAGTCATATTTGAAATTGCTTTGTACTTGGAAATTACAAATACACAGTAGGATTACATTGAGGTTACTGTATCTATTATCTGTATCTACAGTGACTGGCAAAAGTTTTCACCCCCTTTGACTTTATTCGTGCCTTGTTACATTACAGCCTTAAGTTCAATGTTTTGTTTATCTGAATTTTATGTGATGGATCACACAATAGTCTAAGTTGGTGAAGTGAAATGAGAAAAATATATAAACAAAACTATTGTTTAGAAATAGAAAACAGAAAATTGGCATGTGCGTATTTATACGGCCCCTTTGTTAGGAGGCCCATAAAAAGCTCTGGTGCAACCAATTACCTTCAGAAGTCACATAATTAGGGAAATGATGTCCACCTGTTTGCAATCTAAGTGTCACATGATCTGTCATTACATATACACACCTTTTTTGAAAGGCCCAAGAGGCTGCAACACCTACGCAAGATCAAAGTAAAGTCAAAAACAGCTCACCACTGGGCGCCTGCACGGGAAGGGGTTGTCCCCAGAAAAATAGAAATCGATGAATCCCAGCAAGCGTATAAGGAATAAACTTCTTTTATTTTCGGAAAAACAAAATGTCACAGGACGCGTTTCGGCCCGTCCAGCCTTCTTCAACTGCAGTAATCGCGGTAGCGATCTAGTGTCTCCCCTGCAGCTGAGTCCAGCTTCCGCATCCTGGAGCGGGATAAAGGGTGAAAACCAGGGGGACACTTAGACTCCGCTCCCAAGTTTGGCCCAAAGCCAAACCGGTAAGTGGCACAGCGGGTCCACACCCCTTGATCCGTTACATCTATTGCTGTTTGTATAGGGAAAGGTTGCTGCCAGTGCTCCCAGGGAGATATTAGGAAAGAAATCTGTTGAACCTTGTAGTGTGAAATCTTCAAGCTACAGCAATTATTGAGGAAGGGTGCTACTGCAATCCTACATTTTTCTACCCAGCCCTGAGTCCAGCAATACTGCAAAATGTTTTTTTTTTTAAATCCATCTGTTACTGAGGTGGGGGTCGGCGGCCATTGTAGCCACTACAGTGTCCTTGGAACTACATGTGTGCCAGCCTGCTAGGGACATCAGTCTACTCCTTTTTGGTAGCTCAGTGAAGGAAAAAATCCTTTTTTCTGACAGGTTAAGTCCCCTACATCACCTTTTGTATAATTTAGGGGTGACATAGTCCATTTCTGTAGTCTGGGGCAAAAATCTGTATTGTGATGCTATAGAGCACTTTTGCATACAACGCACCAAAACGTATTTTCAATTTCAGCAGTGAAATAGTGCATCAGTGTATTTTTGGGAAAAAGCGATATTCCTGGTCCACAAAGCAGTTGTGCAAACAGCGTACAAATACCTATTTTAAATTTCTGCAGTGAAACTGTGCATCAGTATATTTTGGGGGGGAAAAAAGCGGCATTCCTGGTCCACATATTTTACATTTCTGCAGTGAGAGAGTGCATCAGTGTATTTTTGGGAAATAAAGCGGTATTCCAGGTCCACAAAGCAGTTGTGCATACAGCGTACAAATACCTATTTTAAATTTCAGCACTGAAATAGTGCATTACTGTGTTTTAGGGAAAAAAAGCAGTATTCCTCGTCCACAAAGCAGTTGTGCATACAGCGTACAAATACCTACGTTTAATTTCCAGCCGTTAAATAGTGCATTTGTGAATTTTGGGAAAAAAGCGGTATTCCTGGTCCACAAAGCAGTTGTGCATACATTGTACAAATACATATTTAACTTTTCTGCTGTGAAAGAGTGCATCAGTATATTTTTGGGGAAAAAAGCGGTATTCCAGGTCCACAAAGCAGTTGTGCATACAGTGTATATATAACTATTTAAAATCTCAGCACTGAAATAGTGCATTAGTGTGTTTACGGAAAAAAAGCCATGTTCTTGGTTCACAAGGAAGTTGTGCATACAGCGTACAGATACCTATTTTAAATCTCAGCACTGAAGTAGTGCATTAGTGTGTTCAGGGGAAAAAAGCCATGTTCTTGCTTCACAAGGAAGTTGTGCATACAGCGTACAAATACCTACGTTTAATTTCCAGTTGTTAAATAGTGCATTTGTGAATTTTGAAGAAAAAAGACGTGTTTTTGGTCCACAAAGCAGTTGTGCATACAGCGTACAAATACCTATTTTAAATCTCAGCACTGTAATAGTGCATTAGTGTGTTTTAGGGGAAAAAAAAGATGTGTTCTTGGTTCACAAAGCCGTTGTGCATACAGCGTACAAATACCTATTTTAAATCTCAGCACTGTAATAGTGCATTAGTGTGTTTTAGGGGAAAAAAAAGATGTGTTCTTGGTTCACAAAGCCGTTGTGCATACAGCGTACAAATACCTACGTTTAATTTTCAGCCGTTAAATAGTGCATTTGTGAATTATGGGGAAAAAAGCTGTGTTCTTGGTTCACAAAGCAATTGTGTATAAAGCGTACAAATACCTATTTTAAAGCTCAGTACTGTAATAGTGCATTAGTCTGTTTTAGGGAAAAAAAGTTGTGTTCTTAGTTCACAAAGAAGTTGTGCATACAGCGTACAAATACCTACATTTAATTTCCAGCCGTTAAATAGTGCATTTGTGAATTTTTGGGAAAAAGCCGTGTTCTTGGTCCACAAAGCAGTTGTGCATACAGCGTACAGATACCTATTTTAAATCTCAGCACTGAAGTAGTGCATTAGTGTGTTCAGGGAAAAAAAGCCATGTTCTTGGTTCACAAAGCAGTTGTGCATACAGCATACAAATACCTATGTTTAATTTCCAGTTGTTAAATAGTGCATTTGTGAATTTTGGGGAAAAAAGACGTGTTCTTGGTTCAAGAACACGGCTTTTTTCCCTAAAACACACTAAAGCTATATATATATTTCAAAAATATAAAAGTGCCAAATATATTTTTCTTTTGCCACTAATACACACCACAAAAGGCTTTAGAACATATAACTGCACCACTGAACCACAAATATATTTTTCTTTGGCCACTATTACACAACAAAAAGGGCTTATAACATATAACTGCACCGCTGAACGGCAAAAAAAAAATTCTTTTGCCACTAATACACGCCACAAAAGGCTTTAGAACATATAATTGCACTGCTGAATGGCAAATATATTTTTATTTTTCCACTAATACATGCTAAAAAAGGGCTTTAGAAAATATAACTGCACCGCTGTACGCCAAATTTATTTTTATTTTGTCACTATTACAAGATAGAAAAGGCTTTATAACATATAAATGCACCGCTGAACTGCAAATTTATTTTTCTTTTGCCACTAATTTACACCACAAAAGGCTTTAGAACATATACCTGCATCGCTGAATG
This sequence comes from Bufotes viridis, assembly GCA_033119425.1. Classification (NCBI taxonomy): domain Eukaryota; kingdom Metazoa; phylum Chordata; class Amphibia; order Anura; family Bufonidae; genus Bufotes; species Bufotes viridis. The sequence goes on along the minus strand of CM065591.1, from coordinate 399,262,245 downwards.
GCAAATATATTTTTATTTTGCCACTTACACACTCCACAAAAGGGCTTTAGAACATATAACTACATCGCTGAACGGCAAATATATTTTTCTTTTCCCACTGATAAACGACAAAAAGGTCTATAATTTTTGCACTTCACCACCCAACGGCTAATAAGCCCTTTTCCCAACTAATACAAGCCAAAACATGCTTTAGAATATGTAACTGCACCGCACATGAGAAAATAAAACATAGAAATATTTCCTTGTAATTAACCCTATTAATGGCTGTATCAAACAGCACTTGCACCCCAATAACAAGAATGGTTTGCTGGAATTACATAGCTGTGTAACTTCAATTAGGGTGCCCAGTCAGTGCAGCAAGGTGTAATAGCATTGTTCCTATTACTCAGGCTGTAACCTCCCCTACTGAACCCTGTTCAACATAAATGCTGCAGAATGATTCCTCCCTATCCTTTCTCTACACGTTGAATAATCTTTCCCTGCACTTGTAAATCATTTTTTTAGCACAATGAAGTCTTTTCTAGCACTGTCCCTAGCGCCTGCTGATTTCTCTCCCTGCACTAAGTACACTGGAAAATGGCAGAATCCAAGATGTCTGAGGCTATTTATAGGGCTGTGACAAAACAGGGCTGGCTGGCTGCTGATTGGCTGCATGCATGGCATTATGGGTGATCCTGCATTCCCAGAGTTCCTTGCTCCATGTCCTCACACGTGCAGCAGCCATTTTAGGAAAAAATGTGATTCGTTACCACGAAGCGTGAGGAAATTCGGATTTGGTGCAAATCGAATAATTCCTGAAAACCGGATCGAATTCCACTTCATCAGCTTTTTTTTTTTTTTTTTTTATTAATTTAAAAAGGTATATTCAAGTACAATTTCACGCACCAGAACAGAGAAACAAAAACCTATTCTGGTGCCAATATACATCTCAGACCAATTCAATAACAATAGCACATCAATTTAATCACCCCCCCTTCCCACCCCCCACAAGGTGACGTCGATGCATTCCCCCCGCCAAGGAGGCCTACCTTAGCCCCTTACCAACACATCCTTATTCTATATTAAACCTCGAGCCCCTTAATTATTTGATCTCAGTCTTTCATACATGCAGATACGATACATCAATTGATTCATCAGCTTTGATTCACTCATCTCTAGATTCTACCAACAGTATAAAATGCACTAATGTGTCTATATTGATTATTACGGTATTTTAAAATTGCGACACTATACTACAAAAGAGTGATTATATCTGAAATAAAAAGACACATAGAAATACACTCAGAGACCCTACATTCTACAAATAAATTGCAAACAATGTTATATACAGTACTTTTCTAGTAATAAGCATCAATAAGAACAGAGTTTAATCAAGAGTTAGAAAATACTTAGGAAACAAGGAAATGCAGTGAGTTCACCGTCTGCTTATAAAGTATGGCCTTGTTGTATGCTTCTGACATATTTGACATTTTAGCAACTTAACCACTACAGGACCGCCTAACGCACGGATACGTCCGACGGGCGGTCCTGTAGTTCTGTTCTGACGCATCGGCAAGTCATCTCGCGAGGCGCGAGACTTCCTGTGAACGCGCGCGCGTTCACAGTGCCGCGCGTCTCAGGAGTTCTACTGCAGCCTGCCAGCGATGATCAATTGCTGGCAGGCTGTAGATTCTAAATAAATAGCATCAAAGATGTATATCAGACGCTATTTTGTTAACAGCGTCTGATATACCTGCTACCTGGTCCTCTGGTGGTCCCATTTGCTGGGATCGACCACCAGAGCAGAGGTAGCTATGTAACGTTGCACCAAACACTACACTAACCCCCCCACCCCCCCTCACTTATTAACCCCTTGTTAACCCCTTGATCACCCCATCTAGATTCCCTGATCACCCCCCTGTCACTGATCACCCCCCTGTCATTGATCACACCCCTTATAAGGCTCCATTCAGACGTCCATATGTGTTTTGCGGATCCGTGTATTCATGGATCCGCGGATCCGCAGATCCTCAAAACACGGACACCGGCAATGTGCTTTCCGCATTATGCAGATCCGCACATTGCCAGAACTATATAGAAAATGCTTTTTCTTGTCCGCAATTGCGGACAAGAATAGGACATGTTCTATATTTTTGCGGAACGGAAGTGCAGACTCGGAAGCAAGGATCCGTAATTCCAGATCCGAGCAGGACAAAGTCTGTCCCCATAGAAATGAATGGGTCCGCAATTCCGTTCCGCAAACAGAATTGCGGACGTGTGAATGGGGCATAAGGGTCCCTTATCACCACCAGTTAGTTAGCTACTTGTTAGTTAGCTAGCGCCCAGCCCACTGCACCGTAGTCACTGATTTTGGCAGAGATTTTTTCATCCACGATGATCAATGCGAATGAAAAAATCTGTGCCGTTCATTTTTTTTTTTTTTTCAGCCCAGAGGCTGAACGAAAAAAAAAATCTCATTACCCGTATGCTCAATATAAGGAGAATCGCAGAAACTCCTAATGCTGGCCATATGTGTAATAATTGCGGAGACCCTCAAATGCCAGGGCAGTACAAACACCTCACATGTGACCCCATTTTAGAAAGAAGACACCCCAAGCTATTCTGTGAGGGGTATGGTGAGTTCATGTAAAATTTTATTTTTTGTCACAAGTTAGTGGAATATGAGACTTTGTAAAAAAAAAAAAAATATATATATATATATATATATATATATATCAATTTCCGCTAACTTGTGCCAAAAAATTTTTTTCTGTGAACTCGCAATGCCCCTCACAGAATACCTTGGGGTGTCTTCTTTCCAAAATGGGGTCACTTGTGGGGTATTTATACTGCCCTGGCATTTTAGGGGTCCTAAAGCGTGAGAATCCAAATGCATAAAAATGCCCTGTGAAATCCTAAAGGTACTCATGGGAATTAAGGCCCCTTTGCGCATCTTGGCTGCAAAAAAGTGTCACACATGTGGTATCGCCATACTCAGGAGAAGTAGGGCAATGAGTTTTGGGGTGTATTTTTATATATACCCATACTTTGTGTGAGAAATATCTCTGTAAACGACAACTTTTTATTTTTTTTTATACAACGTTGACAATTTACAGAGATATTTCTCTCACCCAACATGGGTATATGTAAAAATACACCCCAAAACATATTGCCCTACTTCTCCTGAGTACGGCAATACCACATGAGTAACACTTTTTTGCAGCCTGGGTGCGCAAAGGGGCCCAAATTCCAACGAGTACCTTTAGGTTTTACATGGCTGCTCACAATTTGGCCCCGCCCAAAATGCCAGAACAGTAAACACACCCCACAAATGACCCCATTTCAGAAAGTAGACACCCCATGGTATTCACTGAGGGGCATAGTGAGTCCGTCTGAGATTATATATTTTTTTTTGCCAGAAGTTAGCAGAAATGGAAACTTTATTTATTTATTTTGTCATTTTCCGCTAACTTGTGAAAAAAAATGAAATGATACATGAACTCACCATGCCCCTCCGCGAATACTTTGGGGTGTCTTCTTTCTAAAATGGTGTCATTTGGGGGGTATTTATACTACCCTGACATTCTAGCACCGGAAGAAACATGACAGGTGCTCAGAAAGTCAGAGCTGCTTCAAAATGCGGAAATTCACTTTTTTGCACCATAGTTTGTAAACGCTATAACTTTTACCCAAACCAATAAATATACACTTATTGGATTTTTTTAAATCAAAGACATGTAGAACAATAAATTTAAAAAAAAAATTACAACAGCAAGTGAAAAATGTAAAAAAAAATGTTGCAAAAATGTCGTTATATTTTTATTAATAGCAAAAAAAGTTAAAATGTCAGCAAGAATGAAATACCACCAAATGAAAGCTCTATTAGTGAGAAGAAAAGGAGGTAAAATTCATTTGGGTAGTAAGTTGTATGACGGAGCAATAAACGATGAAAGTAGTGTAGTGCAGAATTGTAAATAGTGGCCTGGTCATTAAGGGTGTTTAAGCTAGGGGGGCTGAGGTGGTTAAAGGTAATGTGCCATTAGGATTATCATTGTCTATGAGGGCATTTAGTTGTCATGCGGAAAATCTTTTCTTGAAACCACCTTCCATTATCCACACCAAAGAATGGCTTCTTCTTTTGAAAGCAGGAGAAATGTGCAGCACCCATCATATTCCCGGGCAATGATGGATGAGCTTTTAGCTGTCAGACCCTTACAGGGGCAGATCCAACAGGGTGGATGGAAAGCTAGTGCTAGTATTTACCACTTTCCATAGTAAAGTATCAATGGGCCAATCTACATTTTACCCCCATAGTGACCCATGGTCTCCAGGACCATTTTTATAGAAGATGGAAAATTGAGCAACAAGTAAAGTACTCTACCCACCATTTTAGACAGTCGTCTATACAGTGCCATACTGTATATTTTCCACACCATACTGCCATCTAATGCCCCAATAAATGTAACATTCAGCTTTCAAGCAATAATGTCATACAATGCAAAAATGTGAAGAAGTTAACAGTAAAGTCCCTGACAGCCCAAGTGTCACTACCAGAGTTTTGAGGAGTTCTCACAGCTCTGTTTCTCCGCCCCTGTGATGAGGTCTTTACTTTCATTTTCACTCCTTTCCCTCTTCCCAGCTGTTCCTTCTCTGATTGATTCCCCTTCCTTTAAATCACCCCTCTTCCTGTTTCACCTTGTGGGTTATATTTCTCATCTTGAGTTGTGTCAGCCGCTGGAGTAGCTACACTGCTGTGGTCACTTTACACTGGACGTGTGTTTTGCTGAAGCAAGCAACATCGCATATTGTCTGCTGAGATTGGATCTGTCTTCACTGCTGCTGCAGCCCCTACAGATAAGTTTGCAGACATTGTTGGTTTTGTTTATTTGCTGACTGGATCCGAGGCGACCCCGGTTCCGTCCGTATACTGAGCAGGGAGCCGGTGGCCGTGCCCCCCCCTTTTATCATAGGGGTTTCAGGTCTCACTCAGCCTTAGGTACGCGGGCATGTCTCGACCCACCATCAGGGTCTGGGCATGTGCATAGCAGCGCAGGGAGAGCTCTTAGGGTCTGACAGGCGTTACCTTTTATGCTCCCTAGTTTGAGTCCTCTCAGTAGCTTGTGCACTGATTGTACTCCTGTTGTTCACATATTCCCGTGACACCAAGGCAATGAAAGTTTTTTTAATGTCTTTATTATTCTCCAAATATAAAATCATCATGCAAAAATATTACATGTTAATACAATGCCCCTTGCTAACTCCTACACCACCTCCTCAATGGCTGCATGGAAAAAAAAATACAAAAAATCTACTAACCATTAGCTTAATACACCACTTATTAATTCCAGTACTTTCTGCTTCCCCAGTTATTTTCCAGAATCAATTTTTCATAGCATATGATTTATCTGAAGCCCTGGCTGTAGGTGTCTCATTGGCTGCATAATGTATTTCTTTGAAATTATTAATCTGGCTATGAACAATATTTGACATACCATACCACTGAACCAGATGGCCCATGCAGATAACTTAAGATCACAATCAAAATCTCGTCTTTTGAATGCTAGCCGTATGCCAACTTTTGGCACATAATATAGCCTATGCATTGCAAAAAAATTGTCCTGACCTGGGTTCGGTATCTCGATTTTTAAGCAATTTGCTCCAAAATCCTTTCTCTTTATTACTTTCCAGTGCACTGAAAGTTGAAATACTTCACTCTCAGGTTGTTGCTGTGTGTGTAGTTTGCTACCCCCTAAAACTAGATCTAATGTGTTTGCAAGAGGAGTGAAACTGATGAAGACTGTCATTGTAACCCACCTTCTATCTAATCTCTATAGTATCCTTGAACTTTATAAATTTGGAAATGTCATGTTTTGCTGATTCTTTGTGCATTGCAGTTTGATAATTTTTATAATGCCATAATGTGTACTGTACTTTATTCACAGACAATCAGCAGATATATACAGTATATGTAAACTATAAACATAATACAGAGGGGTGTAGCTATAACTGACTGGGCCCTATGTAAGAGTGGGTTCACTACACGTTTTTCCCATCCATTTGAAGTATACATTGGCAAAAAAGTGATACAAAAATGCAGCAAACCACGTTTTTGTATCCTGCAAAATCCAGTAAAAAAGCATATACGTTAATATATACTTTTTTTTACAATGGAACTCTATGGTGGTGGATACCACTGTATGGTATCTGAGGCATCCACTAACATTAAACAGATGGCAAAAATGTGATATGAATCCAGCCTTAGTGTGCCAAAATAAGCACTTGTACACAACAGAGAAGAGAGGGGAGGCTGCCATGTACTGTATGCTATAGTTCAGAGGGCTGACAGTGCACAGCCTTGTCCTGGTAGTCAGTGGCGTGGACTGTATACAGTCAGCGGTTTGGCTACTGTATAATATACTGAAATCTGTATACTGTATATATTAGCCCTACCCCAAATAATACAGTTAGGGGGTAATTTATTATTCTGAAATACGCCTAAATTAGGTGTTTTTCAGGTGCAGATAGCTGCGGAATGGTTAGTTGCTCCACTATCTGCGACTTTGCCCCGCTCATGCCAGGTCTAAAATTGCCATATAGAGAGACAAAATTATAAAAGATGGAAGCTTAGAGCACTTCATGGCAGTAACTAGTTATAGTAATGGGCAGAGAGATGCACCTTAAAAGCACTCCTATCTGTTAGATAGTTAGGAACCAGTGAGAGGTGCTGGTAGGAATTGGGCCACCAAAGCTCAGTGGAGACATTGAGATCCACTTGGGCAAGGTATTCCATACCTTACACTGCACTTGACTCTACACTGCATGATTATGTTGTCCTGATGATCTTCCTTGCTGCAGACCTGTAGCATGTGGCTGTTTTGCTTACTATGCCCCAGCCCACAGTGATTGAGGGTGAACTGAAATGGGTGACCAAGCAGGAGACCTTATAATTTTGACCTGAGCTCAATACATCCAGCCAGACTGCTTACCTGATGAAAATCTAAGAAGGATAAAACTGTATTGGAAAAGTGTGTGATGAAGCAAGCTGCACAGAGTTAGGGCTCATGCACACGACCGTTGTTTTGTGGTCCGTTTTTCACGGATCCGTTGTTCCTCATGTGAGTTTTTTTTCTCTGATATAAGTCCTCTTCCGTTCTGTTATTCCCCAAAACATATCCATATGGTTTCCATATGCGATCCGTTTTTTGCAGATCGGAAACAGTAACTTATTAATCACCAAGCACATGAGCAATATGGGTTGGGCATAGCATTTCTACAGTAGGGATCCGCAAAATACGGATGAAATACGGATGACATACTGATGTGTTCCGTGTGCGTTCCGTATTTTTTGAGGACCCATTGACTTGAAGGGGGCTTCAGACCGTGATTTGCGGCCAATAATAGGACATGCACTACTTTTTTGCGGGAACGGCAATGCGGACAAACGTAACCAGAATGCACACGGAGTAACTTCCGTATTTTCTACAGCCCCATTGAAGTAAATGGTTCTGTATAAGGGCCGCACTAAAACTGAATGGAAGCGGAAAGAAAATAAAGTCATGTGTATGAGCCCTTATGTGGTGCACCTAAATATGGCCTAGCACTGTGTGAAAAATCAAGCTGAGCTCTGTGATTAGAGAGTCTTGATAAATGTATTAACATTTAAGTGAGTTATAAGAGAGCTACTTAAAATTTCTAGTACAGTATAAAATGTCTTTCATTTTATTTTTTGTGGAGCAATAATAGAAAGAAAACTAAGGGCATCTTTACACCTGACAATGATCAAAACTAGTGTTAAGCGAATAAAAGTGAAATAAATTGATTTCGATCTGTGTGTTTGAGGAGGACATAAACACCCAGGAATTCTGTACAGCATTAAGTGATTTAGCTGCCCAATTGACAGGAGAGGAGCAGGACTTAGAGGGTGCCGTTGAAGACGACTCAGATAACCTCGATAAACCATGGCAGTATGCAGTGGACAGGGCCGTTTTTTGGACTAGGAGGCTGGGTGGCTACCCGGGGCACTGTCAGAAGGGGGGCGCCGGACGTGGCGGTGGCAGAGCACAGGGAGATGAGCGCTTCCACTGTGGAAGTGTTCATCTCCATAGTCATCTGTATCGCTGTCCTCAGGATGTACGCCACTGGGCTGCTGCGCTGCCAGGCCCATGGAGGGGGAGAAATGTGCCATGGGGGGGGGGTGCCCTTTTTTTTTTGACACTGTTATGGGGTATCAGTGGCTGTCACTGTTATGGGGAATCTGTGGCTGACACTGTCATGCTAACATAAAAGTTTTTTTGTTTTGCACATTATTGATGATTGTATTTCATGACTACTCTTCTAAGGGCATTGCCTTCCTTTATACTGCAGTTCTCCTGTACCACTCTGCCTGCAACTCTTAGCAGTTTAAGCAGTAATTTATGATTTTCTTTTGCTCTCAATAAATCTTGTGTTAAGCATAAAAATATGTATATATATCGTGAGACAGTTACAAGTACTCTTCTGATGTGATTTCATCGAGTAGTTTTGATGCGGGGGGGGGGGGGAGAGTTTTTTTGACACTCGCCCTGAGAGAAATTTTACCTAGAAACTACACTGGCAGTGGACATGGAGGTAGGGAGTCCCTCCGAGTCCCTTGCACAAATGGCCAGATGCGGGCTGAGTTTCTTGCGTAGTGACAGCCGCATTATTACCATTCGGCAGAGGGATGATTACTTGCTCTCCACAATGTTGAATCCTTGCTGCTGGTCCAAAATGGGGACTTTTTTTTACCCCTTCTGAGAGGGATAAAAACTCAACTATTATAAGACATCCTTTGTAGTCAGTTGGTCACTGCCTAAGCTCGCCATCGCCCATCTTTACAAAGGTCTAACTGGGGGACCCTCTGAGCTCAAGCTCCACTGCCATGACTGCTGAAGGGGGTGTGGGAGCAGGAGCAGCACCAGCTCCATCAGCGGCAACTTAAGTCTTAAATCTCTAAAGAGCAATTTTTTTCAACAGCCTACTGCAGAAACCAACCAGCAGCGACAGGACATGGAGCAAAACCTGAACCAACAGGGGATGGCATACTTGGATTGCACCCTGTCACCCCAGATCTAAGATCCCCTGGACTACTGCCCGACTGGAACTGTGGCTGCAACTGGCCGAGTTTGCCCTGGACAAGCTTTCCTGCCCGGCCAGTAGTGTGGCATCAGAGCAGGTGCAGCCTGCCCCAAAGAGAAGTCGACTTTCAACACAAAATGTTGAGAGACTAAACTTTATAAAGATGAATCAGGCGTAGATCAACACCGATTTCCAGACACTGGTGCCTGATGTAACAAACTAGATCATTCTGGCAGTAATGATCTGACTGTAGTGTGCTGCCACACTGGAACATTGTGTCAAATGGCCTGTTACTTCTGTCAACATGCTGCTGCCTCTATTCTAATGCTGCCACCCACCTGATGCCACCTGCCTGCTGCCTCTACTGCCATCTGCTCCTACTGTGATCTGCCACCATCTTATGCTGTTCCTGACACTTCTGTTGCCCACCCCCTACTCTGTTCCGGGGCCAGTATTGTGACTCTTCATGCTGTTACCATCTTCACCAGTCTGCTACAGGGATACTTTTTGCATGTGTTGACATCACTGTTTATTTTACCCTTCTTCTGAGCTGAATGAAAAATTCTACGGATCCTCTCTTTGGAGCATCAATAAGTCGTTGATAACACAGTCAGTATTTTGAATTGGGAATTGATCATGATTTGTAAGCCAAAAGCAAGAGTGGGCCCAAAAAACAGAAGACATGTAAATATTTCCATCATGTGTCATCTCTGTTTTGGAGCCACTCCTGTTTTTGCCTTACCAATACTGATCAAATACTGAAGCAAGAAACTGACCGATCAAATGCTAACCAAATATTGATGGTTTGAAAGCGGATGCTCAAAATACAGGATCCTCTTTTTTTGGGAAGTTCTCCTGACAGATCAGAATAATGGAAAAATAAACTGTGATGTGAACACAACCTTACTGCTGACACCTTCCCCACTGTCATGGGGCCACTACTTAAATCTTGGGCCACTACACGGTTAAGTCCACACAGATAGCCTAGACCTGAAGCGAACATTGACCTTTAACCCCTTAAGGAACTACGCCGTACATGTACGGCTGAAGTACGGTCTTTAAACGAAGTGCCCGCTCGCACATAGCCGCCGGGTTTATGCTATTTTAAATAGCAGAGACTCACTGCACATGTATACAATCAGCCATAAGGATACATTTTCCCACGGCATTTGAGCAGTCCGGAAGCGTAAACCTTCTAGCTTCCGCTCCGGGGAACCTGTTACATTGCTGAAATAGCCCAAAGCCTCAAGCAGGCTTTGGAGTCTATTTCGAGAATATACCAATACAGGCCACTAGGTGGCAACATTGTATTGTTATATTGCAAATGAAGTGTTGAATGATGGCTATATACCATCAATGAACACAATGGGCATTCTAATGATTGCCAGTTATTGCCACCCAAGATGACTTAAAAAAAGTTAAAAAAGTTTCTACAAATATAAAAAATAAAAGTATATAAAAGTTTAAATCACCACCTGTTGCGAAACCAACCTCGCCACAGTGAACTGGAGAAGTCTAGTCGCCTGCCTCTTGCCTTCTGACTATGGCCCTGGGATGTATTGCCCGTTAAGAACCGATTTGGACTTATGGACTTTTATTGTACAGTGCTGGCCCTTTTAAAAACAGTATACGGACACATGGAAACTTTTTGGACCGGTAAAGCCATGCTGCCAAGGGATAATAAAGGGACCTCACCTAACCTTGTAACCCCCGGACGGATTCATGTGATTTTTACATATGTTGCTCCCCAAGTTATGCTGATCACAGAAATATAAGTTTTATCCGTATGTGATGTAAGATCAGGGAGTTATTAACATGTATAAAAAAGTGTAACTTTTCAGCTTGGAGATAATTGAGTAGACACAGTAATTGACTCAATTATCTCCTAAGCAGAGGTGAGGAATATGCTGAGTGTCTGTATTGTGCCATTGTATCTGATTGGCTGCTGTACTTGCATTGTATGTGTTGTAATGTGTTTATTGGTTGTTCTGTAAAACCCTGTGGGCTGTAATGTGTTTGGGAATTGGGAATAAAAGAGGCTGTATGGGCCAGTAAAGGAGAGTTCCTGTTTAACCCTCAAAGTGAAGTGTCGTCTCATTATTGGGGGAGGATTTATTGCATGCTGTTCCAGTTTGATTGCTAGGAGTGTAAACCTCTTCATATGGTTTTTCCTATTCGGCTGTTTACCGCATTCATAGGCTTCTCCGATTTGGTGGTTGGGGTGTCGGCTAGAGCGCTTGGAATCCTCAAGAAGCGCTAGGAGCATCTTTCAACGGAGGTACCCAGTCGGGGTGCCCGTCGATCCGTTACATTGGTGGCAAGCGGTGGGATGGCGTCCTAGTGCGAGGTAAAGCAGCTCGGAGACACCGTTCGTGGAATTACAAATTGAGGGCAACGCTAGCACTCATACCCAACTTCAGGAGAACAAGCATGGCACCCAGCTACACGCAGGAGGAATTTGACAGAGAGATGAGATCACGGCTGATTTTCTTCGGACCCAACCCCTCGGAGAAATCTGTGCAGTTCGTGAGGAAGTTAACAGCAGAGTACCTGCAGTTCATGGCAGATGGTATCGTCCGCCCTCCCCAGCGGCTGAGTGCGTTCCGGAGAGCTGAAGATGCCGTCCTTCCTCCCCAGCGGCAGTGTGTACCACAGGGAGCTGAAGGTGTCGTCCTTCCTCCCCAGCGACAGTGTGTACCCCAGGGGGCCGAAGGTGTCGTCCTTCCTCCCCAGCGGCAGTGTGAGTTACAGAGGGCCGAAGGTGTCGCCCTTCCCCCCCAGCGGCAGTGTGAGTTACAGAGGGCCGAAGGTGTCGTCCTTCCCCCCCAGCGGCAGTGTGAGTTACAGAGGGCCGAAGGTGTCGTCCTTCCTCCCCAGCGGCCGTGTGAGTTACAGAGGGCCGAAGGTGTCGTCCTCCCCCCCAGCGGCAGTGTGAGTTGCAGGGAGCTGAAGGTGCCGTCCTTCCTCCGCAGCGGCAGTGTGAGTTACAGAGGGCCGAAGGTGTCGTCCTTCCCCCCCAGCGGCAGTGTGAGTTACAGAGGGCCGAAGGTGTCGTCCTTCCCCCCCAGCGGCAGTGTGAAGTCCAGGGGGCCGAAGGTGTCGTCCTTCCTCCCCAGCGGCCGTGTGAGTTACAGAGGGCCGAAGGTGTCGTCCCCCCCCCCCAGCGGCAGTGCGAGTTGCAGGGAGCTGAAGGTGCCGTCCTTCCTCCCCAGCGGCAGTGTGAGTTACAGAGGGCCGAAGGTGTCGTCCTTCCCCCCCAGCGGCAGTGTGAGCTACAGAGGGCCGAAGGTGTCTTCCTTCCCCCCCAGCGGCAGTGTGAAGTCCAGGGGGCCGAAGATGCCATCCTTCCTCCCCAGCGGCAGTGTTTACCCCAGGGAGTTGAAGGTGCCGTCCTTCCTCCCCAGCGGCAGTGTGTACCCCAGGGAGCTGAAGGTGCCGTCCTTCCTCCCCAGCGGCAGTGTGTACCCCAGGGAGCTAAAGGGGTCGTCCTTCCTCCCCAGCTGCAGTGTGTACCCCAGAGAGCTGAAAGTGCCGTCCTTCCTCCCCAGCGGCAGAGTGTCCTGCGGGGAGCGGAGACAGCCAGTTGTGCACCCCAGCAGCAGGACAAAATATTGAAAGGGGAGACAGTTGGTCCCCCCCTCCACCAGCAGAGAGAGGGTCAGGGAGAGGAGCCTGCTACCCCCTCTCCCCAGCGGCAGTCTACAGTTCAGAGAGAGAGGCTTGTTACACCCTCTCTCCAGTGGCAGCCTAACCCACCAAGGGGAGATGTTACGCCCCCAATGGTGCAGATGGGACCGTGGTCTCTGCACTTGCAGCACAAGGGGCAAGGACGGTCGGTCCTGTCCCCCAGCCACAGAGCGGTTTATCCAGAGGGGAGACAGTCGGTCTCCCCTTCCACTAACCAGGCTCCAACCAGGCTACTTCCGTGGTAGAGCTGGCCCCAGGGCAGAGTACCGCGGGTCTCTGCCCACTCAGCAACCCACCAAGGCAGTCTACCAGTCCCCGCACTAGCCGTGGTGAGGCACCTGGACATGGACAAGTTGCTACTTTATCCAGGTGTAGTAACCATTTATTGTGGGTGGGCTGTACTGCTGTTTGTGCTTCGTGGGTGGGTTGCTGGACTAACCAGGGCACTGACCGGCAGGAGGTCAGATACCCTGTTAGTCTAGTTGGTAAAGGGGAGAAGTGTGGCGAAACCAACCTCGCCACAGTGAACTGGAGAAGTCTAGTCGCCTGCCTCTTGCCTTCTGACTATGGCCCTGGGATGTATTGCCCGTTAAGAACCGATTTGGACTTATGGACTTTTATTGTACAGTGCTGGCCCTTTTAAAAACAGTATACGGACACATGGAAACTTTTTGGACCGGTAAAGCCATGCTGCCAAGGGATAATAAAGGGACCTCACCTAACCTTGTAACCCCCAGACGGATTCATGTGATTTTTACATATGTTGCTCCCCAAGTTATGCTGATCACAGAAATATAAGTTTTATCCGTATGTGATGTAAGATCAGGGAGTTATTAACATGTATAAAAAAGTGTAACTTTTCAGCTTGGAGATAATTGAGTAGACACAGTAATTGACTCAATTATCTCCTAAACAGAGGTGAGGAATATTCTGAGTGTCTGTATTGTGCCATTGTATCTGATTGGCTGCTGTACTTGCATTGTATGTGTTGTAATGTGTTTATTGGTTGTTCTGTAAAACCCTGTGGGCTGTAATGTGTTTGGGAATTGGGAATAAAAGAGGCTGTATGGGCCAGTAAAGGAGAGTTCCTGTTTAACCCTCAAAGTGAAGTGTCGTCTCATTATTGGGGGAGGATTTATTGCATGCTGTTCCAGTTTGATTGCTAGGAGTGTAAACCTCTTCATATGGTTTTTCCTATTCGGCTGTTTACCGCATTCATAGGCTTCTCCGATTTGGTGGTTGGGGTGTCGGCTAGAGCGCTTGGAATCCTCAAGAAGCGCTAGGAGCATCTTTCAACGGAGGTACCCAGTCGGGGTGCCCGTCGATCCGTTACACCACCCTTTCCTTAAAATAAAAATAATTAAACAATAAAAAAATAAACATCATGGGCATCATGTCTGCGAAAATACCCATTCAATTAAAATATAACAATATTAATGGCATACCGCAAATAGCGTAACGGGAAAAAAAAAAAATGCCAATTCACCATTTTTTTTCACTTCAACTGCCCAATATTTTTTTTATAAAAATTATCAAAAAGTTGCACACTCTTCAAATTATCACCGAAAAGTGCAGATCGTCCCGCAAAAAATTAACCCTCACACAGCCCCGTGCACATAACTACAAAAAAGTTATAGGGGTCAGAATATGGTTATACATTTTTTTTCTCAAAAGTTTACATTTTTTTCAGTATTAAAACGCAATAAAAATTATACAACTGTAGTATCGTTGTAACCGTACTGATCTGGAGAATGAAGATATCAGGTAAATTTTACGGCATAGTGTACAGTGTAAAAAAATAAAAAACCTTTCAGAATTGCGTTTTTTCCCAATTCTACTCCATTTGGAATTTTTTTCCGCTTCCTACTACATGGCATGCGACCGTAAATGGTGCCATTAGAAAGTACAACTTGCCCCGCAAAAAAAAGCCCCCATAAGGTTATGTGAATAGAAAAATGAAAATATAAAAAAATAAAAATTTAGGACTATGGGAAGACGGAGAGTGAAAAACGAAAATGCAAAAAAGGAAAATCTGAGGGTCCTTAAAGGGTTAAAGCTGAGTTCACACTTCAGTTATTTCCATCACTGATTGTGAGTAAAATTCAGTTGCCAAACATACTCAGATTAGGTATCATGAATAGATCTGCACCTGTTCTGTAGGTTTGACCCACACCTGCTTTAGGGTGACAATTACTAACCAAATGAGTGAAGTGTGACTTAAACCTAAGGCCTCTTGCATAAAAACATATTTTATTTCCGTGTCTGTTCCGTTTTTTTTGCAGACTGTATGCGTAACCATTCATTTCAATGGGTCCACAAAAAAAAACGGAAGGTACTACATGTGCATTCAGTTTGCGTATATCTGTTCTGCTACAAGATAGAACATGTCCTATTATTGTCCGCATAACAGACAAGGATAGTACTGTTCTATTAGGGGCCAGCTGTTCTGTTCCGCAAAATACAGAATGCACATGGACAGCAACCGTATTTTTTGCGGACCACAAAATACATACCGTCGTGTGCACAGTCATTCTGCAGCTAACAGAAGGGATTCAAAAGCATGTGTTTGCACTGCCACAACATGGATTAAAATAACCTTTTTTTCTCCACTACTTTATTGGCGCTGCCTCTATGTCCTTATTTTGTTCCACTAAAGAGTCATTGGGACACAGCTCCTTCAGGGGCATGCAGGGTTTAGCTAGGGGTTAGCCAGGACTGTTGGCCTACACGATGATGCGCATATCCATATATGTGACCTGCCTGTTATTCTGATGCACAGTAACTCTTTGACTACCCGAAAGCACTAGCTATACATGTTGCTGCAATGCACAGTGATGTACTCTGAGATACATTCTCCATAAATTTTAACTGCAGGCCGAGATAAACCTTATTTAATGTGCCCTGTGACAAATAAATTCGTTACGCAGTGAATTTCTTGGAGAGATTTGGCTGAATCAAATTTTTTAAAACCTTTGCTACTTTCTAATCAAAGCATTTGCACCAATGCCTGTTCACAATTGTCCTGTCTATACCTCAAAACAGGCAAGCAAAATGCTCATTTGTCAGTAATTGCATTTCTGTGTGGCACATAACATTATTGTTTGCCAGCAGAAGATCATCCTGTACAAACAGAGATATGTTGCTGGCAAGCTATGAATGTGTGGAGGTATAAATGATCGCAGGAAATTGCTTGTCCCTATAAAGAGGAGAATATTGCTGCATGTAAATTCAGCGCTCACTTCTGCTCATGATCAGACAATTACTGAGAACTTTAGGTTCGTTCACGAGTACTGCCCATATATAGGCATGTTTAAAGGGCCTTTAGAGTAGAACACTGAACAGAAATGACTAGATAGTGGGCTCCTTTCAGTGATGGTTGCACATAAGTGTTGATCTAGCATGCTCGGCCGAACACCAGTTCGGCTTGAGCATCGCTATGCTCGGCACATGGTGATATTCGGCCGAATGCCGCGTGTGCTCGAGCGCAATACTCGAGTCTCCTTCCCGCCCGTTTCTTGGCTGCAATGCAGCCAATAAACGTGCAGGTGAGTGCTGTCCTCACTGTAATGCTGTAGCCATGTTGATTACTGGCATTAGAGTGATTGGCTGGCCGGAACGCGCCATCGGGTGCTATATAGCACCCGATGGCGCGTATTCGGCTTAGTCTTAGTCAGGGAGAACTGTGCATAGGAAGGGACAGACCGTGTAGGGAGTGATATTGGACTATTTTTTGTGGACAGTTAAACTATCTGCGCAACATCTCCTGTGTAAAGTGTGCGCATCTCAAAAATATCTGTGGCATCCAGTGAACTTTTTCCATGGACGGTGTCCTCTGCCGACGGTGACATTAGGTGCATAGCATCTGCAGTGTAACGCGTGCGCTGAAAAAATGTATCAGTGACATACAGTGTACTTTTTTAATAGACGGTGTCCGCTTCTGACAGTGACATTACCAGGGCCACATCTAAAGTGTAACGTGTGCGCTTAAAAAAATGTATCGGTGACAGTGTACTTTTTCAATAGACGGTGTCTGCTGCAGACAGTTAAATTAGCTACGCGACATCTCCTGTGTAAAGTGTGCGCATCCCAAAAGTATCTGTGGCATCCAGTAAACTTTTTCCATGGACGGTGTCCGCTGCGGACAGTTACATTAGATGTGCAACATCTGCAGTGTAAAATGTGCGCTGAAAAAATTTAGCAGTGACATACAGTTTACTTTTTCAATAGACGGTGTCCGCTTCTGACAGTGACATTACCAGTGCCACATCTCCAGTGTATCGTGTGCGATTAAAAAATTTATCTGTGACATACTGTACAGTGTACTTTTTCAATAGACTGTGTCCGCTTCTGATATTGACATTACCAGTGCCACATCTCCAGTGTACCGTGTGCGCTGAAAAAATTTATCTGTGACATACAGTGTACTTTTTCAATAGACGGTGTCCGCTTCTGACAGTAACATTACCAGTGCCACATCTCCAGTGTACTGTGTGCGCTGAAAAAATGTATCTGTGACACACAGTATACTTTTTCAATAGATGGTGTCCGCTTCTGACAGTGACATTACCAGTGCCACATCTGCAGTGTAACGTGTGCGCATAAAAATTCTATCTGTGACATACAATGTACTTTTTCAATAGACGCTGCAGACAGTGACATTACTTGTAGTACCCCCCCTTTATAACGTTTCCTCATCCCAAATACCTGTGACATTCCCTATAATATTTTATTAGCCGCTGGTGACAGCTTTGAGATTATCTGCGGGATATCTCCTGTGTGACTTTTCTACACGAAATACCTTTTTTAATTTTTTGGTGTAAACATATCCAAATCCTACTCTACTGTACGTGTAACATACCTTAAAGCATATATAACATTTAAAATTAAAAAGGCGAGCAGTAAGGGATGGGGAAGTGGCCGTGATGCTGATGGTACACACAGAGGCCGTGGCCCTGGGCGCGTGGAAACTGTGCCTGCTGCCAGAGCACAAGAAAAACAATCATCTACAATCATCCTAGCTTCATGTCCCAGTTTGCATGGCGGCGCAGGACACAACTCTTGAAGTCAGACTAGTGCGACCAGGTGGTCAGTTGGATTGCAGCAGATAATGCTTTCAGTCGGATAAGCACCACCCTGTCTTCCACCAAGTCCAGTCTCAGTTGCCAGGAGTCTGATCAACACCATTATCACCCTGATCCTCCTTCCTCCCACCATGGAGAGTCTGGAAAAACAAGTGATCCCACACTCAGCTATTCCGAGGACCTCTTTTCATCGCCATTCCTTCATTTTGCCCTCTCGCCAAGCACACTTGAAGAGGGACAGATCTTGTGTCCTAATTCCCAACCTCTTGAGCATCCACAGTAACAAGAAGATGACGGTGGGGAACGGCAATTACTGTTTAATGAGGTGGTTGATGATGAGACACAGTTGGCAATAAGTAAGGATGGGACACAGTTTTCAATCACTGAGATTGTGGTTAGGTCAACAAGTCAGGAAGATGAGCAGAGTGAGGAAGTGGAAGAGGAGGTGGTGGACGATAAAGTCACTGACCAAACCTGGGAAGGTGGAAAGCCGAGCGAGGACAGCAGTACAGAAGGGGAGGGATCTGCAGCACCGCAACAGGCTGGAAGAAGCAGTACGGTGATTTCAATAAAAAAAGGGGTCCAGTAGAATGCAATTCTGGCACACCGATTACCTAATTTTGTATCATAAACTCAAAGGGGTAATCATAAAATGTAACTTTTATTAATATGCTTAAAAAACAGATATGTCCAAATATAGTGCAAAAAAAACACTTGGGGATCAGAGGTAATAATCCTCAAACATAACTGGTGACCCCCAACAGAAATGAGTGAAGATAAAAGATATATCATGGTGCACGGCGGCACCGTAATACCAGCATGTCCTACCAGTACCAGGAACACGTCGATGGATGTCAGGTTATACGTGGGTAGATGCACCTGATGACCGGCATTCCATCCCCAGTAAGAAGGCGGTGATAACGCCCGCAAGTAGGGTCCCTGAGAACACCCTGTGCCTGGCTAACCCCTGTACCCTAAAACTAGGAGTGGATAGCAGCCTAACCACAGGGCAAGAAGCAGTGGGGTGGCAAAAGTGAGAAGGCAGGCCACACCGAACAGGCCCGCAACTGTTCCACAGAGCACCCCCTTGCGGAAATCTCCCTTGCCAGGGGGTAGATGTTCCGCAGTATGGCACTTTTTTTATGAAAGTGCGGACGACAAAAGAATAGTAGCTTGCAACCTGTGCCGTACCAAAATGAGTAGGGGGCGTGAACACTAGCAACCTCACCACCACCAGCATGATCCGCCACATGGAATCCAAGCACTGTAATAAGTTGGACGAACGCCTGGGTCCACAATCTGTGTCTGCGGGTCACACCACTGCCTCCACTTCCCCTATGTTACGTGCTGGCCAATCCCCTATCAAAGTCGCAGACCTGGATGCCTCCCGCCTGCACCTAGACCTTTTCAAGCACCATCAGTCACCACCTCCACTTCCTTGTCCCAGCTCAGCGTCCAAATGTCCTTACCCCAGGCCTTTGAATGAAAGCACAAATACCCAGCCACCTACCATAGCACTAAATGCGCAGCTTTCAAAATTACTGGCCCTGAAAATGTTGCCATTTAGGCTTGTGGACACTGAGGCCTTCTGCAGCCTGATGTCAGCGGCCGTCCCGAGTTACGCAGTCCCCAGCCGCCACTATTTTTCAAGAAGTGCCATGCCCATCTTACAACAATATGTGTCCCGTAACATCACACGTGCCGTGACCAATGCAGTTACTGGGAAGGTCCACTTAACCACGGGCACACATATGGACAAGGGCATTCGGCCACAGACAGTTCATTTCCCTGACGGCACACTGGGTGAATGATGTGGAGGCCTGGAATGAGTCATACCCTGGGATGGCACAGGTGCTACCGACGCCAAGGATTGAGGGCCCTACGTCGATCAGGGTTTCCACTAGCACCTACATTACTGGCTCCAACCCCCACTTCTCCTCCTCTACTTCCTCCTCCACTTCCACCAGTCAGCCATCAGAGGGTAGCTGGAAGCAGTGTAGCACTGCAGTGGGGAAGCGGCAACAGCCCGTGCTGAAGTTGATATGCTTAGGGGACAAACAGCACACCGCCGCAGAGCTATGGCAGGGGATATGAGACCAAACTGAGCTGTGGCTCTCGTCAATCAACCTACAACCAGGCATGGTTGTATCTAATAATGGCCGTAACTTGGTGGCAGCTTTGGAGCTCGGCAAGCTCACACACATCCCATGCCTAGCCCACGTCTTAACCACCTCCCGACCGCCGAACGCACGGATGCGTCCAGGCGGCGCCAGGTTTGTTCCTCCTGGACGCATCCGTGCGTCATCTCGCGAGCAGTGCACAGCTCGGCAGTGATACTACAGCCTGCCAGCGATGATGTAAAAAAAAAAAGGCATCCAAGAGGTACATCAGACTCTGTTTTGTTAACAGCGTCTGATATACAGTTGTGTTCAAAATTATTCAACCCCCACTGAAATTGAGTGTTTTGCCCAGTTTGACATTGATTTTGATCATTTCAGTCATCTTTTTTACAATTAAATCAAAGAGGCACATGTAAGTCAGACAAATATAACATAACATTTATAATGAAATAACCACAAATGTCTTTTCTGTGCTCACATCATTATCAGTTTTATTCAACCCCCAAGTGACATTCAATCTTAGTACTTAGTACAACATCCTTTTCCAGTTATAACAGCTTTTAAACGTGAAGCATAGCTTGACACAAGTGTCTTGCAGCGATCTACGGGTATCTTCGCCCATTCTTCATGGGCAAAAGCCTCCAGTTCAGTCACATTCTTAGGCTTCGCGCGCTGCAACTGCTTTCTTTATGTCCCACCAGAGGTTCTCAATCGGATTTAAGTCTGGTGACTGCGATGGCCACTTCAAAATGTTCCAGCCTTTAATCTGCAACCATGCTGTAGTGGACTTAGAGGTATGCTTGGGATCATTGTCCTGTTGAAAGGTCCAACGTCTCCCAAGCCTCAGGTTTGTGACGGACTGCATCACATTTTCATCCAATATCTCCTGGTACTGAAGAGAATTCATGGTACCTTGCACACGCTGAAGCTTCCCTGTACCTGTAGAAGCAAAACAGCCCCAAAGCATGATTGACCCCCCGCCATGCTTCACAGTAGGCAAGGTGTTCTTTTCTTCATAGGCCTCCTCCAAACATAGCGTTGATCCATGGGCCCAAACTGTTCTAATTTTGTTTCATCAGTCCACAGAACACTATCCCAAAACTTTTGTGGTTTGTCCACATGACTTTTGGCATACTGCAGTTGACTCTTCTTATTCTTTGGAGACAGCAAGGGGGTGCGCCTGGGAGTTCTGGCATGGAGGCCTTCATTACGCAGTGTGTACCTTATTGTCTGAGCTGAAACTTCAGTACCCGCATCTGACAAATCCTTTTTCAGTTCCTCAGCAGTCATACGGGGACTTTTATCCACTTTGCGCTTCAGGTAGCGCACAGCAGTCGAAGTCAGCATCTTCTTTCTGCCACGACCAGGTAGCGTTTCAACAGTGCCCTTTGCCTTGAATTTGCGAATGATGCTTCCTATGGTGTCTCTTGGTATGTTTAACATCTTTGCAATCTTCTTATAGCCATTGCCCTTCCTGTGAAGAGAAATCACCTCTTCTCTTGTCTTCCTGGACCATTCTCTTGACTTCACCATGTCTGTAAACACACCAGTAAATGTCTAGAAGGAGCCGAGTATCACAGTCATTTTACATCTGCCTAATTGGTGCTTATTATGCTTGATTGCTGCTCCTTGACATCCAATAGGTGTTTTCAATACCTGATCGAAAACACTTGAATGAACCTCTGTTCTTAAGAGTGGTCGTCTTTAAGGGGTTGAATAATTGTGTCAATGAAGAAATCACAAAAAAAACATTTAACACTGTATTACAAAAACAATTGATGTCATTTTCGTTGCATTTGGTTATTTAAAAAGTCCTTGTAAGATTTCATTCTGAACACAATTACAAATGTACACTAAATTCCCTAAAACCCTGTACAGCATTGGGGGTTGAATAATTTTGAACACAACTGTACCTGCTACCTAGTCCTCTGGTGGTCCCATTTGCTGGGATCGACCACCAGAGGACCAGGTAGCTCTGTAAAGTAGCACCAAGCACCACACTACACCCCCCCCCCGCCCCCCTGTCACTTATTAACCCCTTGTTAACCCCTGATCACCCCATATAGACTCCCTGATCACCCCAATGTCACTGATCACCCCCCTGTAAGGCTCCATTCACATGTCCATATGTGTTTTGCGGATCCACGGATCCGTGGATCCATGGATCCGCGGATTTGCAAAACACGGACACCGGCAATGTGCTTTCCGCATCTTGTAGATCCGCGCATTGCCAGAACTATATAGAAAATGCCTTTACTTGTCCGCAATTGCGGACAAGAATAGGACATGTTCTATATTTTTGCGGAACAGAAGTGCAGACCCGTAAGTGCGGATCCGCAATTCCGGATCCGAGCGGGACATAGTCTGTCCCCATAGAAATGAATGGGTCCGCAATTCCGTTCCGCAAACAGAATTGCGGACGTGTGAATGGGGCCTAGGGGTCCCTTATCACCGCCAGTTAGTTAGCTACTTGTTAGGTAGTTAGCGCCCAGCCCACCGCAGCGCAGTCACTGATTTTGACAGAGATTTTTTGATCCACGATGACCGATGCGAATGAAAAAATCTGTGCTGTACATTTTTTTTCTTTTTTCAGCCCGGAGGCTGAACGAAAAAAAAAAAAATCTCATTACCCGTATGCTATAGCAGAAACTCCTTATGCTGGCCATACGTGTAATGATTGCGGAGACCCTCAAATGCCAGGGCACTACAAACATCTCACATGTGACCCCATTTTAGAAAAAAGGCCCCCAAGGTATTCCGTGAGTTCATGCAAAATTTTATTTTTTGTCACAAGTTAGTGGAATATGAGACTTTGTAAAAAAAATATATATATAAATTTCCGCTAACTTGTGCCAAAATTTTTTTTTTTCTGTGAACTCGCCATGCCCCTCACGGAATACCTTGGGGTGTCTTCTTTCCAAAATAGGGTCACATGTGGGATATTTATAAAAAAATTTCAAAAGTTGTCATTTACAGAGATATTTCTCTCACCCAGCATTGGTATATATAAAAATACACCCCAAAACACATTGCCCTACTTCTCCTGAGTACGATACCACATGTGTGACACTTTTTTGCAGCCAAGATGCGCAAAGGGGCCCTAATTCCAATGAGTATCTTTAGGATTTCACAGGGTATTTTTACGCATTTGGATTCTCACGCTTTAGGTTCCCTAAAATGCCAGGGCAGTATAAATACCCCACAAGTGACCCCATTTTGGAAAGAAGACACCCCAAGGTATTCCGTGTGTGGCATGTCAAGTTCCCAGAATTTTTTTTTTTTTGGCACAAGTTAGCGGAAATTGATATTTATTTTTTTTTATTTTTGTTTTTTACAAAGTCTCATATTTCACTAACTTGTGACAAAAAATTAAATGTTACATGAACTCACCATACCTCTCACGGAATACCTTGGGGTGTCTTCTTTCTAAAATGGGGTCACTTGTGGGGTATTTATACTGCCCTGGCATTTTAGGGGTCTCTAAAACGTGAGAAGAAGTCTGGAATCTAAATGCGTAAAAATGCCTTGTGAAATCCTAAAGGTACTCATTGGAATTTGGGCCCCTTTGTGCACCCAGGCTGCAAAAAAGTGTCACAGATGTGGAATCGCTGTACTCAGGAGAAGTTAGGGCAATGTGTTTTGAGGTGTATTTTTACATATACACCTGCTGGGTGTGAGAAATATCTCTGTAAATGACAACTTTTTAAATTTTTTTATACAAAGTTGTCAGTTTACACAGATATTTCTCTCACCCAACATGGGTATATGTAAAAATACACCCCAAAACACATTGCCCTACTTCTCTTGAGTACGGCGATACCACATGAGTGACACTTTTTTGCAGCCTGGGTGCGCAAAGGGGCCCAAATTCCAACGAGTACCTTTAGGTTTTACAAGGTTGCTCACAATTTTGCCCCGTCCAAAATGCCAGATCAGTAAACACACCCCACAAATGACCCCATTTCGGAAAGTAGACACCCCAAGGTATTCACTGAGGGGCATAGTGAGTCCGTGACATTGAGTCGGTGACAATGACATAGTGACATTCTAGCACCTGAAGAAACATGACAGGTGCTCAGAAAGTCAGAGCTGCTTCAAAATGCGGAAATTCACTTTTTTGCACCATAGTTTGTAAACGCTATAACTTTTACCCAAACCAATAAATATACACTTATTGGATTTTTTTTTATACAAGATATGTAGAACAATAAATTTTGCAAAAAATTTATATAGAAATGTAGTTTAAAAAAAAAAATTACAACAGAAAGTGAAAAATGTCATGTTTTTGCTAAAATTTCGGTCATTTTTGATTAATAGCAAAAAAAAAAGTAAAAATGTCAGCAGCAATGAAATACCACCAAATGAAAGCTCTATTAGTGAGAAGAAAAGGAGGCAAAATTCATTTGGGTGGTAAGTTGCATGACGGAGCAATAAACGGTGAAATTAGTGTAGTGCAGAATTGTAAAAAGTGGCCTGGTCGGGTTTTAATCCATAAAGGGCATAAATCAACTAACATTCCTAAATTGTTTGGAATAACATGCTTTAAAACATCCAGTGTGTGTATACAATCAGGTATGATGTTGTATCGATCAGGTAGTGTAAGGGTTACGCCCGCTTCACAGAAATTGACAGACCAAACTCCCCTTTTAATGCACCGCAAACAACCGCAAACAGTCCATTTGCACAACCGCAAACTCCCCATTTGCACAAGGTTGGATACCAAGCTAGCCATGTCCCGGTGATGTCATTGAAGGTTTCTTCGTCTACACAGCACCACGCATAACACCAAGGGTCCCCGAAGGTGAATTGAATTGATTTTTCGAACGGGAGATGGTTAAAAACGCTGGCTCCTCTCCCCTTTGTTTTAATCCACGGTCACTGCGTCTGCGCCGTGCAATGTACTGTCACACCCGATATGAGTGGTATTTTCTGTAGTACTATTCTCATCAGTTTAATCCCTCTAACGTCCCCAATCTGGGACCATTTATTAAATTGATTTTTTGAACGGGGAGATGGTTAAAAAAACGCTGGCTCCCTCCCCTTTGTTTTAATCCACGGTCACTGCGTCTGCGCCGTGCAATTTACAGCCACACCCGATATGAGTGATATTTTCTGTAGTACAATTCTCATCAGTTTAATCCCTCTAACGTCCCCAATCTGGGGTCCATTTATTGAACTGATTTTTCGAACGGGGAGATGGTTAAAAAAACGCTGGCTCCCTCCCCTTTGTTTTTATCCACGGTGACTGCGTCTGCGCCGTGCAATTTACTGTCACACCCGATATGAGTGGTTTTTTCTGTAGTACTATTCTCATCAGTTTAATCCCTCTAACGTCCCCAATCTGGGGTCCATTTATTGAACTGATTTTTCGAACGGGGAGATAGTTAAAAAAACGCTGGCTCCCTCCCCTTTGTTTTAATCCACGGTCACTGCGTCTGCGCCGTGCAATTTACTGCCACACCCGATATGAGTGATATTTTCTGTAGTACTATTCTCATCAGTTTAATCCCTCTAACATCCCCAATCTGGGGTCCATTTATTGAACTGATTTTTCGAACGGGGAGATGGTTAAAAAAACGCTGGCTCCCTCCCCTTTTTTTTATCCACGGTGACTGCGTCTGCGCCGTGCAATTTACTGTCACACCCGATATGAGTGGTATTTTCTGTAGTACTATTCTCATCAGTTTAATCCCTCTAACGTCCCCAATCTGGGGTCCATTTATTGAACTGATTTTTCGAACGGGGAGATAGTTAAAAAAACGCTGGCTCCCTCCCCTTTTTTTTAATCCACGATCACTGCGTCTGCGCCGTGCAATTTACTGTCACACCCGATATGAGAGGTATTTTCTGTAGTGACTATTCTCATCAGTTTAATCCCTGTTACATCCCATATCAGGGATTGCCTTTTGTGAAAAAAAATGTAGGCCGGGTACCTTCGACTGCCTTCACAGTGACAGACCAAACTCTCATACACCAAACTGAATTGATTTTAGGAATCGGGAGATGGAAAAAGGCTTGGTCGGTCCTCTTACTCCCAAATTGGGGCACTGCGCGTGCACAGAGCAATGTGCTGTGACACCCTATATGAGTGGTGTCTTAACTAGTACTATTCCAATCAGTTTAATCCCTGTTACGTACCCTATCCGGTCGAATTGATTAAACATTGTTGAATTAACGAACCATTACGACATCATGAAATAATGTAGTTCTGAGCTCTGTACTTGCTTTGTAGTGGAATTGATGGGGATTTTTTTAATTGTCTGCATTATTTCTAATAAACTATTAAGAGACTTTATTATGATTTTTTATTTTATGTATTAAAAACCCATACAACTATAAAAAAAAAAAAAAAAGGTAAACTAATGTTTTTTCTATGAAATATTATCCAGCCGTCCGATCGCTTTTGGTCTGACCATAATGAAGCAACTGCCTTATCATCTGGGGTGTGGCAACATTGCCAACACACTCATAGAGGTGATGATTGCTTTATTGTGATACGCAAGCCCCTTCACCACAACAAGGTAACTTTCACAAAGGGGAATTGACACTTGTATGTGCCTTTTTTTTTGTTTCGTTTTTGCAGCCACTTTGCTGCGCCATAGGACAGAAAAAGTAGGCATGTACACATGCCTGAAAAATAATGGCATTGTTGCAGCCGCTATTGTAGCAGCGGCCGGAAAAATTGATGTTTTCCAGGCAGAAAAGTGACTAAAACTTTGCGGCTTGAACCCTAGTTGGTAGTGGAGAATTCACGAAAGTCATCCGGTATGCAGACATTAAATACAGCAGTGTGGGGAGCATTTTGAGGCCAAGGCATGTAATCAGGCCTTTTGTTAGTCAAATGTATCCCCCACTGTCAGTCCCTTCGGGATCCATGCCTCATTCATCTTTATGAAGGTGAGGTAATCAACACTTTTTTGACCGAGGCGACTTCTCTTGTCAGTGACAATGCCTCCTGCTGCACTGAAGGTCCTTTCTGACAGGACACTTGAAGCAGGGCAGGCCAGAAGTTCTATCGCAAACTGGGATAGCTCAGGCCACAGGTCAAGCCTGCACACCCAGTAGTGAAGGGATTCATTGCTCCTCAGAGTGTCGATATCTGCTGTTAAGGCGAGGTAGTCTGCTACCTGTCGGTCGAGTCGTTCTCTAAGGCTGGATCCCGAAGGGCTGTGGCGATGTGTAGGACTGAAAAAGCTCTGCATGTCCTCCATCAACAGCACATCTGTAAATCGTCCAGTCCTGGTAGGAGGAGGATTACATTCACCTCTTCCCCTGTTAGATTCCCATGGTGCTGTGACATCCCCCTTATAAGCTGTGTAAAGCATATTTTTTAGTTTGGTTTTGAACTGCTGCATCCTTTCCGACTTTCGGTAATTTGGTAACATTTCTGCCACTTTCTGCTTATACCGGGGGTCTAGTAGCGTGGCCACCCAGTACAGGTCGTTCTCATTCATCCTTTTTATACAAGGGTCCCTCAACAGACAAGACAGCATGAAAGACCCCATTTGAACAAGGTTGGATGCAGAGCTAATCATTTCCCGTTCCTCGTCCTCACTGATGTCATTGACGGTCTGTTCTTCCCCCCAGCCACGTACAACACCATGGGTCCCAGATAGGTGACAACAACGAGCACCCTGGGGTGCCTGCTGTGGTTGTTCTTCCTCCTCCTCAAAGCCGCCACATTCCTCCTCTGACTCCTCTTCCTCATACTCCTCTTCCAGCGTTGCCGCAGGTCCGGCAAGCGATGATGACAAGGCTGTTTCTGGTGGTGATGGTGACCACAACTCTTCCTCTTCACGCTCATCTACAGCCTGATCCAGCACTCTTCGCAGGGCACGCTCCAGGAAGAAAACAAATGGGATGAGGTCGCTGATGGTGCCTTCGGTGCGACTGACTAGGTTTGTCACCTCCTCAAAAGGACGCATGAGCCTACAGGCATTGCGCATGAGCGTCCAGTAACTTGGCAAAAAAATTCCCAGCTCCGCAGAGGCTGTCCTAGCATGCCGGTCATACAAATACTCGTTGATGGCTTTTTCT
The DNA here is from genome assembly GCA_033119425.1 of Bufotes viridis. NCBI lineage: Eukaryota > Metazoa > Chordata > Amphibia > Anura > Bufonidae > Bufotes > Bufotes viridis. Next base: position 399,234,245 of record CM065591.1, on the reverse strand, counting down.
TGTTGGAGCAGGCGGTCGAACATTAGGAGTGTTGAATTCCAACGTGTCGGGCTGTCGCAAATCAAGCGCCTCACTGGCATGTTGTTTCGCTGCTGAATATCGGAAAAGTGCGCCATGGCCGTGTAGGAATGCCTGAAATGGCCACACACCTTCCTGGGCCTGCTTGAGGACGTCCTGTAAGCCTGGGTAGTTAGACACAAAGCGTTGTACGATGAGATTCAACACATGTGCCATGCACGGCACATGTGACAACTTGCCCAAATTCAATGCCGACAACAAATTTGTTCGATTGTCACACACCACTTTGCCGATCTCCAGTTGGTGCGGGGTCAGCCACTGATCCACCTGTCCGTTCAGGGCGGACAGGAGTGCTGGTCCTGTGTGGCTCTCTGCTTTCAGGCAAGTCAACCCCAAGACAGCGTGACATTGTCGTATCTGGGATGTGGAATAGCCCCTGGGGAGCTGGGGGGATTCAGTTGATGTGCAGCCAGACGCCACAGCAGAAGATGACTCAGCCGAGGAGGATATCGAAGAGGATGGAGTAGAAGTAGAGGAGGTGGCAGTAGGTCTGCCTGCAAGTCGTGGCGGTGTCACCAACTCCGCTGTGGAGCCACGCATTCCATGCTTGTCAGCCGTCAGCTGGTTGAACCAATGCGCAGTGTACGTGATATACCTGCCCTGACCGTGCTTTGCAGACCAGGTATCAGTGGTCAGATGGACCCTTGCCCCAACACTGTATGCCAGAGATGCCATGACTTCCTTTTCAATAACATTGTAGAGGTTTGGGATTGCCTTTTTTGAAAAAAAAATTAGTCCGGGTACCTTCCACTGTGGTGTCACAATAGCGACAAAGTTTTTAAAGGCTTCAGACTCCACCAGCTGGTATGGTAAAAGCTGGCGGGCTAAGAGTTCCGTCAAGCCAGCTGTCAGACGCCGGGGAAGGGGGTGACTCTGTGACATTGGCTGAAGGTGAGAGGTGGAGTGGCGGTTGGTTGAGAGGGGGCAGGGAGGACAGCAGTGGTTGACGTGGCTGAAGATGCTGGACCAGGAGGAGCATGGTGGCTTTGAGTTTGTGTGCTGCTTGTACTCATTAGTGTTGATCACGAATTTTTGAATTGCGAATATAAATCGCGAATATCAACACTTCGAGAATTCGCGAATATTTAGACTATCGCAAAATATATTCGCAATTGAGAATATTCATTTTTATGCGAATTTTTTTATATGCAAATTTTCGCAAGCAAGAAAATAATGTCGTTGTTTTCAGATTGCGAAAATTAGCATAAAAAATTTGTATAAATTCGCATAAAAATTTGCATAAATATTCGCATAAACTGGTATTTAAAAGGTATCTTAAATGCTAGTTTATGCGAATTTTTATGCAACTTTTATGCAAATTTTTTATTTGAGTTTTCACAATCAGAAAATAATGACTGGAGATTACGAATTTGCAAATTTACGAATATATGGCGAATATTCGACTAAATATACGCAAAATATCGCGAATTCGAATATTGCCCTTGCCGCTCATCACTAGTACTCATGTGTAGAGATGAGCGAACACCTGTAAGTTCAGGTTCGGGAAGTTCGGCCGAACTTCCCAAAAATGTTCGGGTTCGGGATCCGAACTCGACCCGAACTTTATCCCGAACCCGAACCCCATTGAAGTCAATGGGGACCCGAAGTTTTAGGCACTAAAAAGGCTGTAAAATAGTCCAGGAACGGGCTAGAGGGCTGCCAAAGTCAGCAAAATGTAGGTAAATCCCCTGCAAACAAATGTTTATATGGAAATGAATTAAAATAAAATAAATAAAATTTAACCAATATCAATTGAAGAGAGGTCCCACTGCAAGGAATCATGCGTCATATCACCCATCACCGGAGAAGGCCACTTTCAGTTATTTCGGCCCCAGCACCCAGACAGAGGATACAGGTCCCACAGCAAGGAATCATGCGTCATTTCACCCACCACTGGAGAAGGCCACTTTCAGTTATTTCGGCCCAGCACTCAGACCGAGGATACAGGTCCCACAGCAAGGAATCATGCGTCATATCACCCACCACTGGAGAAGGCCACTTTCAGTTATTTTGGCCCCAGCACCCAGACATAGGAGAGAGGTCCCACAGCAAGGAATCATGCGTCATATCACCCACCACTGGAGAAGGCCACTTTCAGTTATTTCGGCCCAGCACCCAGACCGAGGATACAGGTCCCACAGCAAGGAATCATGCGTCATATCACCCACCACTGGAGAAGGCCACTTTCAGTTATTTTGGCCCCAGCACCCAGACATAGGAGAGAGGTCCCACAGCAAGGAATCATGCGTCATATCACCCACCACTGGAGAAGGCCACTTTCAGTTTTTTCAGCCCAGCACCCAGACGGAGGATACGGGTCCCACAGCAAGGAACCATGCGTCATATCACCCACCACTGGAGAAGGCCACTCAGTTATTTTCGGCCCCACCACCCAGACAGAGGAGAGAGGTCCCACAGCAAGGAATCATGCGTCATATCACCCACCACTGGAGAAGGCCACTTTCAGTTATTTCGGCCCAGCACCCAGACAGAGGAGAGAGGTCCCACAGCAAGGAATCATGCGTCATATCACCCAACTATGGAGAAGGCCACTTTCAGTTATTTCGGCCCAGCACCCAGAAAGAGGAGAGAGGTCCCACAGCAAGGAAACATGCGTCATTTCACCCACCACTGGAGAAGGCCACTTTCAGTTATTTCGGCCCAGCACCCAGACCGAGGATACATTTCCCACAGCAGAGAATCATGTGTCATATCACCTACCACTGGAGAGGGCCACTTTCAGTTATTTTGGCCCCAGCACCCAGACAGGAGAGAGGTCCCACAGCAAGGAATCATGCATCATATCACCCACCACTGGAGAAGGCCACTTTCAGTTATTTTGGCCCAGCACCCAGACCGAGGATACAGGTCCCACAGCAAGGAATCATGCGTTATATCACCCACCACTGGAGAAGGCCACTTTCAGTTATTTTGGCCCCAGCACCCAGACAGAGGAGAGAGGTCCCACAGCAAGGAATCATGAGTCATATCACCCACCACTGGAGAAGGTCACTTTCAGTTATTTCAGCCCAGCACCCAGACAGAGGAGAGAGGTCCCACAGCAAGGAATCATGCGTCATATCACCCACCACTGGAGAAGGCCACTTTCAGTTATTTCGGCCCAGCACCCAGACTGAGAAGGGAGGTCCCACAGCAAGGAATCATGCGTCATTTCACCCACCACTAGAGAAGGCCACTTTCAGTTATTTCGGCCCCAGCACCCAGACAGAGGAGAGAGCTCCCACAGCAAGGAATAAGGCGTCATATTACCCACCACTGGAGAAGGCCACTTTCAGTTATTTCAGCCCAGCACCCAGACAGAGGAGAGAGCTCCAACAGCAAGGAATAAGGCGTCCTATCACCCACCACTGGAGAAGGCCACTTTCAGATATTTTGGCCCAGCATCCAGACAGAGGAGAGAGGTCCCACAGCAAGGAATCATGCGTAATTTCACCCACCACTAGAGAAGGCCACTTTCAGTTATTTAGGCCCCAGCACCCAGACAGAGGAGAGAGGTCCCACAGCAAGGAATAAGGCATCATATCACCCACCACTGGAGAAGGCCACTTTCAGTTATTTCGGCCCAGACACAGGAGAGAGGTCCCACAGCAAGGAATCATGCGTCATATTACCCACCACTGGAGAAGGCCACTTTCAGTTATTTCGGCCCCAGCACCCAGACAGAGGAGAGAGGTCCCACATCAAGGAATAAGGCGTCATATCACCCACCACTGGAGAAGGCCACTTTCAGATATTTTACCCCAGCATCCAGACAGAGGAGAGAGGTCCCACAGCAAGGAATCATGCGTTATATCACCCACCACTGGAGAAGGCCACTTTCAGTTATTTTGGCCCCAGCACCCAGACAGAGGAGAGAGGTCCCACAGCAAGGAATCATGAGTCATATCACCCACCACTGGAGAAGGTCACTTTCAGTTATTTCAGCCCAGCACCCAGACAGAGGAGAGAGGTCCCACAGCAAGGAATCATGCGTTATATCACCCACCACTGGAGAAGGCCACTTTCAGTTATTTTGGCCCCAGCACCCAGACAGAGGAGAGAGGTCCCACAGTAAGGAATCATGAGTCATATCACCCACCACTGGAAAAGGTCACTTTCAGTTATTTCAGCCCAGCACCCAGACAGAGGAGAGAGGTCCCACAGCAAGGAATCATGCGTCATATCACCCACCACTGGAGAAGGCCACTTTCAGTTATTTCGGCCCAGCACCCAGACTGAGGAGAGAGGTCCCACAGCAAGGAATCATGCGTCATTTCACCCACCACTAGAGAAGGCCACTTTCAGTTATTTCGGCCCCAGCACCCAGACAGAGGAGAGAGGTCCCACAGCAAGGAATCATGCGTCATTTCACCCACCACTAGAGAAGGCCACTTTCAGTTATTTCGGCCCCAGCACCCAGACAGAGGAGAGAGGTCCCACAGCCAGGAATAAGGCATCATATCACCCACCACTGGAGAAGGCCACTTTCAGTTATTTCGGCCCAGACACAGGAGAGAGGTCCCACAGCAAGGAATCATGCGTCATATTACCCACCACTGGAGAAGGCCACTTTCAGTTATTTCGGCCCAGCACCCAGACAGAGGAGAGGTTCATTCAACTTTGGGTTGCACCGCAAGATCATGGTAAAGTTTAAAAAATGAGGATTGAATAAAAAAGTGCCCCGTAGTACAAGAATACATGGTTGAGGGGGAGGCAGTTATAAATGTCTATTCTGCACAAGGGAGGCAGAGGTCCTGTGGGATCCATGCCTGGTTCATTTTTATGAACGTCAGCTTGTCCACGTTGGCTGTGGACAGGCGGCTGCGTTTGTCAGTAATGACGCCCCCTGCTGTGCTGAATACACGTTCAGACAAAACGCTGGATGACGGGCAGGCCAGCACCTCCAAGGCATAAAATGCTAACTCTGGCCACGTGGACAATTTGGAGACCCAGAAGTTGAATGGGGCCGAACCATCAGTCAGTACGTGGAGGGTTGTGCAGACGTACTGTTCAACCATGTTAGTGAAATGTGGTGGTGCAGTTAGCTGTGTCGTGGAGACAAAACTTTTCCACATTTCTGCCATGCTAACCCTGCCCTCAGAGGAGCTGGCCGTGACACAGCTGCATTGGCGACCTCTTGCTCCTCCTCTGCCTTCGCCTTGGGCTTCCACCTCTTCCCCTGTGACATTTGGGAATGCTCTCAGGAGCGCGTCTACCAGCGAGCGCTTGTACTCGCGCATCTTCCTATCACGCTCCAGTGCAGGAAGTAAGGTGGGCACATTGTCTTTGTACCGGGGATCCAGCAGGGTGGCAACCCAGTAGTCCACACACGTAAAAATGTGGGCAACTCTGCTCTGCAGCATGTAGTCGCTCATGTGTGCCAGGCTCCCCAGAGGTAAGGACAAGCTGTCCTCTGTGGGAGGCGTATCGTCATAGTCCTCCGTATCCCCCCAGCCACGCACCAGTGATGGGCCTGAGCTGTGTCGGGTGCCACCCCGCTGTGAACCTGCTTCATCCTCATCCTCCTCCACCTCCTCCTCATCCTCCTCGTCCTCCAGTAGTGGGCCCTGGCTGGCCACATTTGTACCTGGCCTCTGCTGTTGCAAAAAACCTCCCTCTGAGCCACTTCTAACAGACTGGCCTGAAAGTGCTAAAAATGACCCCTCATCCTCCTCCTCCTCCTGGGCCACCTCCTCTTCCATCATCGCCCTAAGCGTTTTCTCAAGGAGACATAGAAGTGGTATTTGTCACGCTGATAACGGTGTCATCGCCACTGGCCATGTTGGTGGAGTACTTGAAACAGCGCAACAGGCCACACAGGTCTCGCATGGAGGCCCAATCATTGGTGTTGAAGTGGTGCTGTTCTGCAGCGTGACTGAGGTGTGCGTGCTGCAGCTGAAACTCCACTATGGCCTGCTGCTGCTCGCACAGTCTCTCCAGCATGTGCAAGGTGGAGTTCCACCTGGTGGGCACGTCGCATATGAGGTGGTGAGCGGGAAGGCCGAAGTTCCGCTGTAGTGCAGACAGGAGAGCAGCAGCAGGATGTGAATGCCGGAAGCGCGCACAGACGGCCCGCACTTTATGCGGCAGCTCTGACATGTCAGGGTAGTTGTGAATGAACTTCTGCACCACCAAATTCAGCACATGTGCCAGGCAAGGGATGTGCGTCAAACCGTCTAGTCCCAGAGCTGCAATGAGATTTCGCCCATTATCGCACACCACCAGGCCGGGCTTGAGGCCCACCGGCAGAAACCACTCGTCGGTCTGTTGTTCAATACCCCGCCACAACTCCTGCGCGGTGTGGGGCCTGTCCCCCAAACATATGAGTTTCAGAATGTCCTGCTGACGTTTACTCCAGGCTGTGCTGAAGTTGGTGGTGAAGGTGTATGGCTGACTGGATGAGCTGGTGGAAGCAGAGGAGGAGGAAGCCGAGTAGGAGGAGGAGGCTACAGGAGGCAAAGAATGATGCCCTGCGATCCTTGGCGGCGGAAGGATGTGCGCCAAGGAACTCTCCGCCTGGGGCCCAGCCGCCACTACATTTACCCAGTGTGCAGTTAGGGAGATATAGCGTCCTTGGCCATGCTTACTGGTCCACGTATCTGTGGTTAGGTGGACCTTGCCACAGATGGCGTTGCGCAGTGCACACTTGATTTTATCGGATACTTGGTTGTGCAGGGAAGGCACAGATGTCTTGGAGAAGTAGTGGCGGCTGGAAACAACATACTGTGGGACAGCCATGGACATCAGCTGTTTGAAGCTGTCTGTGTCCACCAGCCTGAATGACAGCATTTCAAAGGCCAGTAGTTTAGAAATGCTGGCATTCAGGCCCAGGGCTCGAGGGTGGCTAGGTGGGAATTTACACTTTCTCTCCAAGGTTTGTGAGATGGAGAGCTGAACGCTGCCGTGTGACATGGTGGAGATGCTTGGTGACGCAGGTGGTGGTGTCGGTGGTACATCCTCTGTTTGGTGGGCGGCAGGTGCCAACATTCCTCCCGAGGCGGAGGAAGAGGCCGAGGCAGCAGCAGAAGAGGGAGCAGGGGGAGCAAGAGTGAGTTCCTTGCTTTTAAGGTGTTTACTTCACTGCAGTTCATGCTTTGCATGTAGATGCCTGGTCATGCAGGTTGTGCTAAGGTTCAGAATGTTAATACCTCACTTCAGGCTCTGATGGCACAGCGTGCAAGCCACTCTGGTCTTGTCGTTAGCACATTGTTTAAAGAAGTGCCATGCCTGGGAACTCCTTGAAGGTGCCTTTGGGGTGCTCGGTCCCTGGTGGCGTTGGCCAGTAGCAGGCGTACTCTCTTGGAGGCGGCTGTTCTGCTTTTGCCCCCTGCTCCCTCTTTTGCTACGCTGTTGGCTCGGTCTCACCACTGCCTCTTCCTCTGAACTATGAAAGTCAGTGGCACGACCTTCATTCCATGTGGGGTCTAGGACCTCATCGTCCCCTACATCGTCTTCCACACAGTCTTCCTCCCTGACCTCCTGTTCACTCAGCAGTTGGCACTTGTGTTTTGTCATCATCAGAGACGTGCGGACTGCAATGAGATGGTATTCCCATGTCCTCATCATCAGGAAACATCAGTGGTTGTGCATCAGTGCATTCTATGTCTTCCACCACTGGGGAAGGGCTAGGTGGATTCCCTTGGGAAACCCTGCCAGCAGAGTCTTCAAACAGCATAAGAGACTGCTGCATAACTTTAGGCTAAGACAGTTTCACTGATATGCATAAGGGTGATGTGACAGACTGATGGGCTTGGTTTTCAGGCGCCACCTGTGCGCTTTCTGCAGAAGACTGGGTGGGAGATAATGTTGTGAACGTGCTGGATCCACTGTCGGCCACCCAATTGACTAGCGCCTGCACCTGCTTAGGCTTTACCATCCTTAGAACGGCATTGGGCCCCACCAAATATCGCTGTAAATTCTGGCGGGTACTGGAACCTGAGGTAGTTGGTTCACTAGGACGTGTGGCTGTGGCAGAATGGCCACGTCCTCTCCCAGCACCAGAGGGTACACTAACACCACCACGACCGCGTCCGCATCCCTTACTAGATGTTTTCCTCATTGTTACCGTTCACCAAGCACCACAATAAGAAAAAAAAAATATTTGGCCCAATGTATTGATTTCAAATTCAGGCCTTTTTTACAGGCACCTAAAACTATCTGCCTATTTATTTATGTAGCGTATTACACTAATCCAGGCACAGCAGTAACCACTGATTTAGGGGAATATCTTTTTTAGGGCTAGTATTTAGGCCCTGGATGAAAGGTATCCTTTTATGGACAGATTTAAACTAGGCCTGCAACAGCTGGAACACCAGATTCAGGGTATTGAAATTTTGGCAATTGAATTTCACCCCACAACAAAATATATAATTTGCAGTACACTCTGAAACTTGGCCAGCCACAGCTGAAACCACTGATTTATGGTATTGCTATTTTGGCAATTGAATTTCACCCCAGAACAAAATATATGTTTTGGCGGACACTATTATAGTTTGCCAGCCAGTGCTGGGACACCAGATTTAGGGGATTGCTATTTTGGCAGTTGAATTTCAGCCCAGAACACAATATACCCTGTTACGGACAGATTTAAACTAGGCCTGCAACAGCTGGAACACCAGATTCAGGGTATTGAAATTTTGGCAATTGAATTTCACCCCAGAACAAAATATATCCGTTTCAGGACACTATGAAACTTGGCCAGCCACAGCTGAAACCACTGATTTATGGTATTGCTATTTTGGCAATTGAATTTCACCCCAGAACAAAATATATGTTTTGGCGGACACTATTATAGTTTGCCAGCCAGTGCTGGGACACCAGATTTAGGGGATTGCTATTTTGGCAATTGAATTTCACCCCAGAACAAAATATATGTTTTGGCGGACACTATTATAGTTTGCCAGCCACAGCTGAAACCACAGATTTTTTGATATTGCTATTTTGGCAATTGAATTTCACCCCAGAACAAAATATACCCTGTTACGGACAGATTTAAACTAGGCCTGCAACAGCTGGAATACCAGATTCAGGGTATTGCTATTTTGGCAATTGAATTTCACCCCAGAACAAAATATATAATTTGCAGGACGCTATGAAACTTGGCCAGCCACAGCTGAAACCACTGATTTATGGTATTGCTATTTTGGCAATTGAATTTCACCCCAGAACAAAATATATGTTTTGGCGGACACTATTATAGTTTGCCAGCCAGTGCTGGGACACCAGATTTAGGGGATTGCTATTTTGGCAATTGAATTTCACCCCAGAACAAAATATATGTTTTGGCGGACACTATTATAGTTTGCCAGCCACAGCTGAAACCACAGATTTTTTGATATTGCTATTTTGGCAATTGAATTTCACCCCAGAACAAAATATACCCTGTTACGGACAGATTTAAACTAGGCCTGCAACAGCTGGAATACCAGATTCAGGGTATTGCTATTTTGGCAATTGAATTTCACCCCAGAACAAAATATATAATTTGCAGGACGCTATGAAACTTGGCCAGCCACAGCTGAAACCACTTATTTATGGTATTGCTATTTTGGCAATTGAATTTCACCCCAGAACAAAATATATGTTTTGGCAGACACTATTATACTTTGCCAGCCAGTGCTGGGACACCAGATTTAGGGGATTGCTATTTTGGCAATTGAATTTCACCCCAGAACAAAATATATGTTTTTGCGGACACTATTATAGTTTGCCAGCCACAGCTGTGACACCAGATTTATGGTATTGCTATTTTGGCGATTGAATTTCACCCCAGAACAAAATATATGTTTTGGCAGACACTATTATAGTTTGCTAGCCAGTGCTGGGACACCAGATTTAGGGGATTGCTATTTTGACAATTGAATTTCACCATAGAAAATAATCTATCCTTTGCCAAACAGCAGACAGGATTATACTTGGCTAGCCAAAGCTGGAACACCAGATTTAGGGGATTGGTATTTTGGCAATTGTATTTAACCCCTTAATAAAATATAGAAATTGCTATCCTGAGTTTCTAGGGGTGACAATTAGCACAGCCAAGCCCCTGATGTAGGATATAGCAAAAAAAACTAGTATTGATGGATTGATGGACTTGGTGGCAGCTTGTTCTGGTGCACCACAAGTCACAAAATGGCCGCCGATCACCCCAGAAAATAAGTGACAGAAAAACGCTCTGTGCAGCCTAAAAAACAGTGAGCAAGTGACTAGCAGAAGTTCAATCATTCACAGCTGTAGATCGATCACTTCATTAGGTGCTTTTGCTGACTTTTCCCTGCCTAATCTCGCCCTCACAGCAGCTGCGTCCTCTCCCTACACTAATCAGAGCAGTGTGACGTGCGGCACTGCGTGACTTCAGCTTAAATAGAGGCTTAGTCACATGCTGCACTTGGCCAATCACAGCCATGCCATTAGTAGGCATGGCTGTGATGGGCTCTTAGGGCAAGAAGTAAAACGCTAGCTGATTGGCTGCTGTGCAGCCCTTTAGAAAGCAGGAAGAAATCGCTGAACAACGAACCCGAACCCAAACTTTTTTGAAAATGTTCGGGTCCGGGTCCGTGTCCCGAACACCCCAAAATTCGGTACGAACCCGATCTATGCTCGAACTGTTCGCTCAACACTATTGGTGATCTGTTGCTTCATTGTGGAGAAAAAGTACTTTTAATCCATATGCTAATGAGCTGATTTGAGTCCAGTAATTGATATGAGTCAAGCGTTTTTTCTATTCAGAGCTGTAGCCACTCCCCTATTCACTACTTCAGCTGTAAAGGGGCGTGGTTTATTTATTTATTGATCTGAAGAAGGGAATAGGGGATGGGCTACAGCTCTGAATAGAAAAAAACGCTGGACTCAAATCAACTACTGGACTCAAATCAGCTCATTAGCATATGGATTAAAAGTACTTTTTCTCCACAATAAAGCAACAGATCACCAAGTGAAATGTATCATTATATTTAGCAGAGTGAGCCCTACAAGGCAGCATGCCTGGTTTATCAGTGAATTTCCTGGTGACAGGTTCCCTTTAAGGCTGAAATTTGGGTGCTCTTCTGTGCTATTCTTATATTGGATAATTGATTAAGCCTTGTACCTGCTTATTAGGGTAAGGCCACACTGTCAGCTTTTAGCATGCAGTTTTGGAAGCCCTTAATACTTTCTATCCTTCTACGATATACTCCTGATTTTGACTTCCAAAACTGCATCCAGAAACCTGACTGTGTGGTCATCCCCTTACATGTAAGGAAAGAATATGGTAATTGGTGATAATCTTTAGCTGACTGATAAAATAATCATTGTCATTTTTCAAGACTGGTATTTCTACACAAGTCTTGATATCCCCCGTGCAGACCTCATCATTAATTAAAGGAGTTCCCTGGAATTGATTTAAAATGGCCAGCAGCAAAAAGACCTAAAATGTTAGCAAGATTGGTTGCCTCCATTCACAGAGCTGCCTAGGGGTTAGGGGTTGAGCCTCACTATACACTATGTGGCATCACTTGCATATATACTTAATAGTGAGTTTTAATGTTAGGATGCTCATCAATCATAGTATAGATAATGAGGCCTCCCACCCATCTAGGCTACAATTCAAGTGGTGGCAACCAGTCCGACTGACATTCTAGGACAGGTTGCAAGCGGCCTTTTAAAATAATTCCTGGAGAACCCCTTTAAGCACACCCACAGGTAGTCCGTGTGCCTAATTTGAAATCTACTCCAGATTGTAAATTATGGTAATTGTGAAGGGTCTATGGCCCTGACCACACTACAATCCTTTTTGGAAAGTGGCAAGGGTGATGTATAAATGCCTCCTATATCTAATTTTAGGTACAATGACATTTAAAAAGTAAAAAAAGACATGGTTTATAACTTTTTTTTATGCCAGAAAGCTGCCATAGGGTCATAGTGAATATATCTCCACAGATTTTCTTTATCCTACCAGGAGACTCTGCTGCTAGGTAAACAATCCACCAGTAACAATGTTGAGAGTTTCTAGCTGATTCAGCTCTCCAATGCAAAGATGCCCCATATCTCAGCTCCCAGAACCACCATGGATGTGAAATTGGAAGAATGGGATATTAGAGGTCAATGCAGCCATACATAAATTTTGAAGGGTATTATAAAGTGGGTAACTGGATTATGATATAAGACACATTTTTGAAATTGGTTTACTACAAAACATACAAAGTGTAATGGGGCTGAGTCCTTACTCATTATTAGCCTTTCCTTGGCAAACACCAAGATGCCATCTCAAATCAAATATGTATATAACTAATTAGAACCAACATCTCAAAAGGCTCAAAAGTGCAGTTACAGATAACAGATGTTTGCAGAAAAGCTTACTGAATTTTTTAGTATCATCTTCAGAAACTGAAAGTAGCAGATTTTATGAAGAGCAATACAAAGACAGTAGGAAATAAATTAACCCCATACACAGAACGGAAGTCATTAAGACTTACAGGACGAACAGTGTAGGGCAACTATAAAAGGATGTTGGCATCCAATTTGGCCCACTAATTTTCCACCTCCTATAAAGCACAACATTTCTCTATGACATAGATCCAACTATTTGGTTGCCTCAGAGATTTAATTAGGCGACTACTGTAGAATATGTTTTTTCGGCAGATGTTTGAACAAGACTTTTGTGTTATATTTTACTGTATGACTTTAACAGAAGTAGAAAGACCAACACTTACTAATGAATTTAAACAGCGAATAAAACTGACAGAGCTTATTTTATTTGCCTAAGTACAAATGTATGTCAGGCCAGTATGTTTAGTGGCTGAGAAATTTCATAAAATGATGATTATTTGTTATAAGTTTTTTCCATCTAAGAATGAAATAAAATGTTTGCTCTGCTGTGTGGGTAAAGGTTATAGACACACTTTTATCTACATTCCTGCAGCAGTTAAAGTTTAATAGCAATCTGTCATAATTCCTTATCATTAATACACAGCTTGAGACAAAATTAGAAATTCAGCTTTGAAATCTAAAAAGAAGAAAGCAGATCTGCATTTTCCCATCTCCCTAATTAGCAGATACATAAAGTAGGCTGGGTGTGCAATTATCTTACTAGATGTGTTAAGATGTACTGTATCTGTGGGTTTTTAATACTTTCCAATTTTTTTTTTGAAGTTCAAATTCATAAATTTCCTACTGGAAATGCTATATTTGTACCTATTCCTATAATTACTTGTTTTCAGTGGGCTATGAAGTGTCATTTACTGAACAATTGTGACAGTTTGTCAGCGCATGTTGAGATTTGCCACGTCTCAGGAACGTATAGTTTCTCTGCCTTAAACTCCCTGTCTCTATCCATGAGAACCAAAAAATGTAAATGAGGGATTTTCTCCAGGGATAGCTGTTTTAGCTATGGAGCACTGGAATAGAATTCCTAAAAATGTGACATTTTTTATGTTTTGAAAAGAGCCAAGGGGCAATAGTGGAAGTAAGGCCAGATGTCACATGACCTCCAAAATGTATGAAGTCACATGTGCCTCACTACTTAGTATTATTGATCATGCGGTACATGGTTCCAAATTAGAACTGGTTACCCTGCTACTGTCCAATGTACAAATTGCAATTCATTTCTAATTATCAGAGAGCAAAGAACAAATTAAAGCGCATATACAATCTGTCTAGCCAATAATGAAGTTTAGATCTATAATAATGTGAGTTTGTGATTTAATCAACTTAGCAATATAGAACATAGCTGCACTTGGCATTTTAAGATGAGAGATTGTGATGCAGCACATTTTGTTTTCCCTCAGCCCTCGTAAGAATTGTTATGGAGAATCAATGAGAAAAATTAATTAAACTCAATGTTTACTTTAATTGAAAAAATAATAGGAGTAGTTGTTATTATAGACTAGAATTGAATCTGAGAATTTATTTACACACCACGGATAATGTGAAGGAAGGAAAAGGAAACTAAGGTTTAGCTTAAAGTACTTGGATAATTTTACTCGTTGGAGGAGGAAAATGCAAAAGCAACCGACAAATTCACAATCTATAGTTGTTAAACTTGTAACAGGATTAGAAAAATGGAATATAAATGCAGTGTCCTGAAACACAATGCATAGCATTGAAAGTGTTAATATCATTCTATTTCATGTATTATGTGCATGTATACAAATCCCTTAAGGTTGTATAGGGAGTGGGAGGTCCCATGTGGCTAGTCAGGGATGGCTACACCCTTCCACTCTAGAAGGAAGATTCTGGAGTTAATGGCTGACTGTTGAGGAGTGAACACTTCAGAGCAGTAAGGAGCAGCTCCTGTAGGGCGATTCCATTCCTCTACAGCCCACAAGTAACTTATGTGCCAGCCCTTAGAAGAGAAAAGATCTATAGAAGGTTTAGCTGACAGAAAGGGATTGCAGACTTTGGCAAAGAAGGCAATTGCCGCTAATCTGGCTACGGCCTCCTCTGCATGTGGTGGAAACACTGTAAACTACAAGATGTTCAGCATACCAAATAACAGGAGGGCCCCCTGTTCAGAGACTGTATTTCTCTGTGGATATCATATACTTATATACCGCATATCTGATAATAGAGAAACTGCATACCTTTAGGAAAAGGAGAGATTGACCAGAGAGAGAGAGAAGCTAGCCTCCATATTCAACCTTTGGGAAGTATCGACTGTAAAGACTGCAATTTTGAATAGTGCTTGTGTGAATCACATAGTGACACTATAGTTTGCTTGTGACACATTTCGAGTAGAAACCCCACAAATATATCACATGCAAACTGGAGTTCTGACCCCTTTATTTGTTTTGGTGAGATTTGTAGAAAAGAGGTTGACCACCACAGATTCGCACTCTAGTGTATCTTGCTAAGCTATACCAGTGAGGGTGCGTCCTGAACAAATTTATTTCTATGTTAAATGGTCATCAATGTACATTTCCATTTCAATGGCTGTATTTGTCATTTCCGGACAATGTCAGCTGATTGCAAAGGGACCAGGATCAGTTGATTGCCAAGGAATGTCTTCTTTTTTTTTTTTACGTATTCATTTTTTTTAGAGACGTGGTTGACTTGGTGAGACTTGGAGATACAGTCCCTTTAAACATGTTTACTCAAGTTTATTTAAGTGATGTGAACTGGACTATGTGATTTTTTAACTCGCCATCTTAACTCGCCAAGTGATGTCCATTAGACTATGTATAATATGTGAATTTTTATTTTTAAACAATAAAACATAGAAATCCAACGTGGGGGAATGCATTGATATAGACACTACACACAGTGGGACAGCTGTAACCCTTCAGTCCTCTCTCCAGGCACAATTTACCTTTTAATTTAAAGGAGGGAGACTGATAATAAGAAGTTATCCCCTATCCGCTAGATTGGGGATAAACAGGGTTCCCATGTCTGATATTTCAATGGAGCATCCAGCATACACACTGCCTCTCCATTCAAACTCTATGGGACTTCCAGAGATAGCTGAGCTTGGCTACCTTAGGCAGTCCCATATATTTTGAATGGAGGGGTGGTGCACATGTTTGACTTTCACTCCAAGGGGGACATGGGACTCCCTTTCTCACAATCAGTAAGGGAAGCCAAGTGGTCAGACCCCTTCCAACAGTTATTTTCTCTCCAGTGGATAGGGTATGCTGCTTTGTTACTGAAATGCCCCCTAAACTTTAGATGGCTTTGAAAATGTTAGCTTACATAATCTGTAGCTGAACCACAAAATCACACTGAAGCCTATCTCCTTGAGTGGCTAATTTAAATGACAGCAGCTTTGTTTCTTTACGCTAGTTACTGTAATTAACTATATTTAGTACTGTTCACTGATCTGAGTTCTTGTTCACTGTGTCAAATAACCATGTAACTGGTACTAATTTATGTTCTCCAAAAACACAAGTAATATTCTTTATATACACACGCCCTGTGTCCTTCTCTGTTATTTAGAATAGATGAGGAAGTGATGCATCAAATTCTATTCCTCTATGAGCATTTTTGGAACATCAGATTAATTTTTGTGACTTCAGTGTAGTTCTATGAAAAAATGTCAAAAGCAAGCAATTAAAATGCAGTTATTCATGAAAAGGTTTCAAGGTTCAGAATTTCCATGCACATCAGAGATTGTCATGAGAAGGAAATGGCTATATTAAAATATCACCAATTACATATGCAAAGGAGGAGGAGCCAAATGAGGTTTACATGGTGGCCTCGAAGGCGGTATGGAAGGAATGGAACTGAAAGCAGAGGAGTTATTCAGAAATAGTCATGTTGGAAGGTGCTTAATAGCAAAGAACCTAAAGAGCAGAGGGAAGTCATAATTGCACATTGAAATATGTGGCACAAGTGGATGTTTAGTGGGCAATTAAATTTAATTAAGCTGCCTATATACGTGATTACTGCAGCAATACCTCTGGTGTGGCAGAAATTGTGTATTAAAGTGAAATTCGGCATCAAGCCTCAATCGTCCGTTTACATATATTCAGTTTCCACACAGTTGACATTAAATTTTTTGGGGATTGTTAAATGTAACCCACATATATGTAATGTTCAGTGGGTGAAAACCTGCTGTTCCATGAGACCAACTTCATCAGAGGTCAATGCCTAAGTACACCCCTTGTTTTTCACTATACCTCTGATGGTGAGAATATAATTTCCTGAGGGGTGTACCAGGTGCTACCCCTGAGGGGTTTGGGACACAAGGGAACTGGGACCTGGGTATGAACCCACCGGACTGACCTTCAGGTGGTATGGTACACCCTGAGGTCGTTGGGAGGCCAGCATAATCAGAGTATGATGGCCAAGGTCAAGGTAGGCAGCAATGAGGCAACTTTAGTGAGCGTAATCCTAGGTCAGGGGCAGGCAAAAAATAGGCATGGTCTTTTTAAACAAGAAGCAGGGTCCGGTACACAGTAAAGCAGAATCGCACTTAACTCCTTTACACAATAGGGCTAGACAAGCAAGTGACCAAGTTGCTCAGGAGCATTCCTGTAGAAGGTGGCACCTTCAAATATATCCTGCAGACCATTCAAAGGTTGGGGAAAATAGGAGGCGTGTGCATGCTGCCTCACAAAAGAAGGCGAGACACGTTCGCACACATCCTATATGCACAAAAGAAGGGGAGCCAGGAGGGGAATACCAGGGTCAGGAGCGCAGACCACAGCTAAGAACAACGCTAACCCCCACCCCTCTTCCCTGCGCATATACATGATTACTACACCAATAGTCAGGGTAGCACACAAAAGTGATAGCAAATTTAGGTGCAAATCCATTCCCCTATATTCACACGTTTTTAACCAAAACATTTTCTTTTTCTTTCCGGGGGTGGGGTTGTTGATTATCTTCAAACTAGCAGCATATATACATGTCTACTACACCAATACACAGCTTAGTGCACAACATCTGAAAGGCCAAAAAATGTCCGGGTTGCGGAAGGGTTCCAAACGAAAGACTCAGAGCCAGATTGGGGGTAGTATCAGCACCAACTAGCTGTCCAAAAGTAGTAGTAGTAGTGGGCCTCAGTTGTCTCTGCTTGCTTCGGAAGGGCATAACATTATAGTTGAGAAGAAAGAGGATGAGATTGTGTATTGGATGGCTCATTCCTGCTCTCAGTTGCAGCAGGATGACATGGATGTGGGTGGGTTAGGCCCAAAAGGTACTGCTCTCATCTGTCATTTTTTATCCACACTGCCGGAAGACAAAAGCATCGCTTTGAGCAAGCTATGCAAGAGAAGCTTCATGAAGCAGCATCACCCCATCCTGTGGACAAACAGATGTGACGGCCATCGCAGCAGGATTTCTCTCCTTCTCCCAGTCAATCTTGCGCCAGCCAGGCCGCATCGACAAGCAGTACTCTTATCATCCGTTTCTGCTTGTCCCACTCAGACTCCTACTCCTCTGCTCCATCATCAACCATCGATAACGGAATGCATGGCCAGGAAACAACTCTATGCACCCAGCAATCTGAAGTGCACAAGCTTAATTCCCACCTGGCTAAAATGGTAGCGTTGCAGTTGCTGCCGTACCATTAAGTCAAGTCTGCTGCCTTTAGGGAGCTGATGGTATGCGCTCAGCCTCCCAAGAAGATTCCTAGCTGACCTTATTTCTCCCAAAAAGAAATTCCTGCCTTGTACTCTCACATGGTGAACAAAGTGGGCCGCTCCCTGCGATTCTCTCTGTGTGGCAAGACTCATGCCACGGTGGACACCTGGAGCAGCTCTTACAGGCAGGGACAGTACATGTCTTTCATGATCAATGTTTTTTTGCAGCAGCAGTGAGGCAGCGAACCAGCAACAAGGCCAGGTCTTACTGACACCTTCACATTAGTATTGGTCTGGTTCTCAGTACAGATACTTATCCGCCTCCTCCACATCCTCTTCCATGGAGATTCTTCTGTCCCCCAACAACAGCAGGGCAGAGCGTCGTTCCCACTTCCGCTCTTGTTATCACATATAAAGTCAAGCGTGTTTTTCCCCATAATACTGTGTGTATTTAAACACTATGTACTCCCAATTTTTTGAAGCTTTGGAATATGAAAGAACATTACACATGTGATGGCATGTTGTGTTGTTTAAACAAGCTGTTCAGTAATGCTGTCAAGCATGCATTTACAGCTATGTATGTCAATGTCTCTGACATGATTTACTATTGCTGTTATTGCGTTTAAAAGCTTAGGGAAGAGGAGAGGGGAGAGAAAAGCAAATATTCATAAAAACTTGGAGCCACTTTGGTTCGGGTAGAATCGATTCAGGTCTGAATTGAACTTTTTGAAAAATTCAGCAAACCAGAACTGAATCTCAAAAGGTTTGCTCATCTCTAATGAATATCTCATCCATGGGGGTCTAATTCCCAACACCGACACAGAGTGTTTAGCACAAAGGCCTCCTCACACCTTACCGAGCAGAATGACATACATTGTATAGCAGCTGTGCTTGGCATTGCATCCCAGACCTTGTTATAAATGAACCTGACGTCATTGGCCAAGGAAGAGGCCAAAGCTCTCATCGGAACATCTGACATACTCTGTCTGACATACTTCTGATATACTCTGTCTGACATACTTTTAGCTGAACTAAATAAATTTAAAGCAAATTAAAACACCCCTAATTGTGCCTCTTCAAACAGCTGATTGGCAGGAGTTCCGGGAGTCGGACCACCACCAATCAGATATTGATGATTTTACCTGAGAATAGGTCAGTATTCTACTTCAGGAAAACACCTTTAAGTCTCATTCAGCAGATCATTTTCAGACCATATGGGGAAATATTTATACAAAAATACATATTATACTGCTTCTTTAATTTTTGTTCCTACAAAATTTAAATCCAAATATATATTTTCATTGCCTTTTTTAATCTGGATTGATGGGTTAATATTTCTTTTACTCAAATTTCACTTTAATCATAATAAAAACTGTTCATTTGTATTGATAATGGATGCTTTTTACCTTTTTACAATACCCAATGAGTGTATGAAGTGCCTTACAAGACCTGTAGTAAAACATTTATTTTCTGACAGGCAAGGCAGGGAAATTGACACCTAACAATACCCTTGCCTGCTGGCTAAACAGGTGTGCCTACATAACAGAGAGGGAAAAGGGAGCCTCTGTCAACACTAAAGACTTTAAAGAAGCTGGCAACTGTAATGATTATGCCACATTCTATTGCTGCTTGGCAAACCTTCCCGTTTTTTCTGCACACTTTGAGTTCAAGGAACAGGTTGTAGAGGAGCATGTAACTGGCAACAAAACAAGAAAATGATTATGAAAATGTGTCCTTATCATCGTGTTTCCTTCATTCTATTTATTAGTCCCTTCAGTCATTATATTAACATTTGTGCATGATGTTATAGGACTAATCTAATCTTTTCTTGCTGTGCAGGAGATGTTTTGTTCACTTCACTACAAACCAATTTATAAGTGTTGTATCTTGTAGACGTCTCTCTTAGCTAATTTACTCTAAGATTCCCATCTGTTTTACTTCTCATCCAAACTCTGCTGACTGGGGACACCTACAGATGTAGCCGAGCAAAAATTGACTCTGATAACACATGTCACAATGTTATCTCAGTTAGCTTGTGACAAAAGCCATTGAAGTACATTGAAAAGTTAGTTAACATTTTCTTGCCATTCTTTACTACTTAACACATAACTAGAGATGAGCGAATCAAAGCTGACAAAGTCAAATTCATTCCAAATTTCAGGAATTTGTTTTCCAAACATTGTGGCTAGCCGGCTACAGTGGCAGCTAAAATGGCGGCTACATGTGTGAGGACCTGGGGCAAGGAACTCTAGGAAGGTGGAATGACCCATAATGCCATGCATGCAGCCAATGAGCAGCCAGCCAGCCCCGGTGATGTCACAGCCCTATAAATACGGCAGCCATCTTAGATTCTGCCATTCACAATCGTACTTTGTTCAGGTACAGACTTACCCCAGACTTACCCCAAGATGAACTCGTCTGTCCACCCAAAATGTCGAGAGACTTACTTTTGTCAAGATGAATCAAGAGTGGATCAGCCAGGATTTCCACCCACCAATGCCTGATGTATCAGATTACATCATTTATCTCCACACTATGTCACCATGACACTCTGTGGTATCATGCTGCTGCTGCTGCCATGTCTACACTATGTCACCATGCCACTCTGTGTCCTCCTGATGCTGCCATCTCCACACTATGTCACCTTGCCACTCTGTGCTATCCTGTTGCTGCCCTCTCCACACTGTCACCTTGCCACCCTGTGCCCTCCTGATGCAGCCATGTCCACACTATGTCACCATGCCACTCTGTGGTATCATGCTGCTGCTGCGTACTCGTACTGCTGCTGTCACCTCCACACTTTGTCATTGTGCCACTCTGTGGCCTCCTGATACTGCCACCACCTCCAGACCCTGTCATTGTGTCACTTGGTGGTATCCTCATGCTGCTTCCACCTCACCACTATAAATCACCAAAGGTTATAGCCAATACTGGGCCACCATGAGCCCAAGTATCACAACTGTATAACACAACGCCTGTGGTATATAAATCAAAACAACCTAGATAGAAGATACCAGACCGCGTATCATTGCAAAAACATTTTTATTACCATATTAAAAAGGTGCATATAGCACATACAATTAAAATCCATAAGGGGGGTGCATAGATGGGCGGCATCCAAGAGGAGAGACGGAGGGGAAAAAGTTTGATAAACAGGTCAGTTGTACAAAGTGCAAGTGCATACAATCAAAGAAATAGTAACATCATACCCATACTGTGTCTCTCCTCCGGGATGGCGCCAACCCCGACGCGCGTTTCGGCACCCCCAGACGAAGGCTTGTGCCGAAACGCGCGTCGGGGTTGGCGCCATCCCGGAGGAGAGACACAGTATGGATATGATGTTACTATTTCTTTGATTGTATGCACTTGCACTTTGTACAACTGACCTGTTTATCAAACTTTTTCCCCTCCGTCTCTCCTCTTGGATGCCGCCCATCTATGCACCCCCTTATGTATTTTAATTGTATGTGCTATATGCACCTTTTTAATATGGTAATAAAAATGTTTTTGCAATGATACGCGGTCTGGTATCTTCTATCTAGGTTGTTTTCACCTCACCACTATGTCATAGGGCCACTCTGTGGACTTCTCATGCTATTACCACCCGCCCCACTCTATGACGGGGTCGCTATTGTCCTTGTTTGGCCTTCTTGAAATCACCATTTATTTGACCTTTCTTCTGATCGGTCATAAGGAAGGAAAAATAAAATGCACAATGGATTCTGTCTGTGTAGCAGCTGTAAGGCCTGTATAGTCCCATCAGAATTGGCTTATGATTTGGTAGCCAAAAGCAGGAGTGGGTACAAAACACAGAAGACATGCAAATATTACCTTCACGTGTCATCTCTGTTTTAGATCCACTCCTGCTTTTTTTGGCATTATCGATACTCACGGATTACTAAGCAAATGCTGACCGAGTGAAGGCGTATGCTCCCCAGACAGGATCCGTTTTTTGTGGTTTATTGTTCTAATGGATCAGAGGAAGGGCAAATTAATCAGAGACGTCAACACAAACTTACTGCTGACACCCTCTCCACTCTGTCGGGGGGCTCTGCTTGTATACAAGTTTAATAGAACAGGTTCTGTAGACATCTTGACACCCTCTCCACTCTGTCGGGGGGCTCTGCTTGTATACGAGTTTAATAGAACAGGTTCTGTAGACATCTATGTGGAATCAGCTGACGAGGGTGTAAAAGGAGTGCGCTTCTTTTTGACACTAACATGGACCTGTAAGGTTAGTTTTGGCGAATTTAAGTATACTTTCTTATAATTTTAATCAGGTTTTGGTTCAATTTAATATTAAATATTTAATGAATTTACTAATAAACATTACATGTTTCCTAAGACAGGAGAGAATTGGACAGACTACTTTTTATTCAAGGACGTGATGTTGCGATGGAGAAAGCATGCAAATAAAACAATTCCTCTCCACCTGGAGATGAATCCTGTCAAGATTGCTGCAAGCGCGGTATTGGCTGCTCATCGACCAAGATACTTCTGGGGGCAACCTGCCTGGCATGAACAGGCCTCCAGTAGCTACAGATAATGAGAAGACAAAGGTTCAAGATAGCTTGGAGCCACGAAGAGTTGCAAAGTTAGTCAAGATTCAAACCACCAACCAGGCCTTGGTCTCAAGGTCCGGTGAAAACATCACTGGTTCCCAGTCATCATGGAAATCAAAAGGAGGGCATCCTGTGGTGCAAGGAGATGGAGAGGGTCTTCGGATTCCCCCTGCACAATACGGACGTCTCAGAAATGAACCACTGCTCCCGACAGCTGCTCCTTGGAAGGTCATGGAGCGTCCCGGTCATCCGGCATCTATTCGCTTATGCCGGATGACCTGTTTATACTGATGGATTATTGAGCAAATGCTGCCCGAGTGAAGGCGTATGCTCCCCAGACAGGATCCGTTTTTTGTGGGTTATTGTTCTGACAGATCAGAGGAAGGGCAAGATAATCATTGACTTCAACACAAACTTACTGCTGACATCTTCTCCACTCTGTCTGGGAGGGGGGGGGGGGGAGAGGGCTCTACTGGTATAAGTGTATAATAGAATGAGTTCTGTAGACATCTATGTGGAATCAGCTGACGAGGGTGTAAAAGGAGTGCACATCTTCTTGACGCTACTTAAGTTATTTGGTCAGTTTTGGCCCCGTGACTGCTCAAATAAGTGAAGTGTGCAGTGATTCTAATAACGACGCCTGTCATCTGCATGTCATACTGAATCACAGTATTATTCCACTACCCCAGCACACTCCCTATGTGTGTTACTGGAAGGCACAGTGTTCTACACCCATACAAAGGCTCTCCGCAGTCAGGAAATAGCTGTTTTTAATGCGATTCGTTGCAAATTAATTTGGATGGAAGACAATTTTTCCGGAAAATTCGGCGAAACGGCCGAATCAAATTTTTTTAGAAATTCGCTCATATTTACACATAACCATCAAGTTTAGCTTGGTTGCATCTGGTACATTACTTCAACCAAACTCAGTAACTCATCTTCAGAGCATGATTTCATACCGCCTGCATAGGCCTGGGTTTACAAAGTCTCAATCACATAAATGTCCTTTTAATCATTGGGATGTGGGTTCTGGGGTCTGACTAAAGGCAACATCAGCATGGAGTTTGTATGCTCTCCCCATGTTTTTGTGGACTTCTTCAAGGTAGTCTGGTTTCTTTCCAAAGCCAGACTAATAGGGAATCTAGATTGTAAGTCCGTAAAGTGCTGGGAAATATGATGGTGCTATATATGCTACAGAAATAAATAATAGCATGACAGATACACATGTAAATATATATAAATATATATTGTGGGGAGTTGCTCTGGTAGACAGGCTTGCGGACACAGTATAGAGGCAAGGTACACAGTTCTCTGGGTAAAGCAGAAGTGTTTTATTCACACTCAGCAACACAGAAACAGTCTTAGTGCTTGTTCACATGAGGCAAAACAGAAACAGTCTTAGTGCTTGTTCACACGAGGCAAAATACAAAGCAAAAAAACATCAGTCCCACAGCAAGGTCACCTGAGTGGTCGGTGTTAGTTCACACCTGGCAGTTAGCTCAGCAATGCAAAGTTACCACCAGAGGCTTCTAGGTAGACTGCACGCCTGATTGCAGACTCTTGCTCTCAGCCCTGAGAGCTCCACAGTAACACTAGCAGCTTCAAGGATAATCACCTCTCCACCTGCTGAGGTAGCTGCCTTTTAAAGGCCCGGAAAAAGTCCAGCCTGGAACGTGGGGAATAGTCTCCCACCCAGCACCTGACTATTCCCAATAAAAGCCGGCCCGGATCGGCTTTGTAGCCATACTAAATATCAATGTGTCAAACAGCACTAGCTGCCGCTGACACAAAAAAATCCGGCTCTTATCTCACCGAGGCTAGGAACCTCGGTGACACGTACCTTCTGTCGACGACGGAACCTTGCGCCCTTTTACAATATAGATATATATATATATATATATATAGATAGCCAAAATCAGGCAGCACTCCTCCAGTGTATCCCAATGATCCAATGGTGCACGCGTCCACCCCTGGTTACGGGGTCTCTTTACAACTCCAACAAATTGGCGCAGCACTCCTTAGGTAAAGTGAACAAAATAGTGTTTATTCACACATGTTAACACAGCAACGTTTCAGCTCTCTCACAGAGCCAAGTGGCTTGAAAATGGCTCTGTGAGAGAGCTGAAACGTTGCTGTGTTAACATGTGTGAATAAACACTATTTTGTTCACTTTACCTAAGGAGTGCTGCGCCAATTTGTTGGAGTTATATATATATATATATATATATATATATATATATATAGGCAGATGGTATAAAACTCAAATGGTATACAGAGGGTATAAAACTCAAATTTCTATTCATGTGTACATACTGCCTGAAGTCTTTTGTAAATTTTTCAGTGTCTACCTATATATGACTAAATATGCACTGGCCCTTAATGACACAACCTAGAACTGCGGTCCTGCCTACAGCTTGTTTGTATTCAGTAACTTCATGAAGATGAGGTTATTTTACTCATATTTCTACCTTTAGTCCTATATGTGGACAGTGGTAGTTATAGGATATAGCATTGCAAAACTTACATTTAGTGATGAGCGAGCACCAAAGTGTTTGGGTGTTCGGGTACTCGGTCCGAACACATAGCGATATTCGTGCGCTTAGCTGAGCACCCTAATATAATGGAAGTCAATGGGAGACAACCAGGCACCCCCTGCTCGGATGAGGGGAGGGTGCCTGGTCCATTGGAAAAGGTCAGAAAGTGACAGAAACAACACCGAAATGGATCTGGAACAGCATGTGGACCATGTCTGGGTGCATCTTGGACTCCAATGTCGCTGCTGGAAACCATATTGTCCCAGTTGTCCGCCACTTTTACATAGCGACAAAATCACCCCCAAAATCCCGCCCATAAAAAAAAAATACATGTTTAGAAGGTAAAATTGTTAGGAAACATTCTTTCATGTATATCCAATTGTATATACAGTGCAAATGCTGGCAAAAATTACAAGGAAGAGGGCCTTCTGGTGACCCTCAAAAACATTTGGAGCAAGGGCCTGCTAGTTACCATCTAAAACATTATAGTTGAGGGCCTGAAGGTGAGCGGACCCTATAAAAAATTGTAGTGAGGGCCTAAAGGTGAGCAAACCCCATAAAACATTGCAGTGATGGCCTACATATGAGCAAACTGTATAAAACTTTATAGGAGAGGGCCTGAAGCCGAGCGAACCCCATAAAACATTGCAGTGATGGCCCACAGGTGAGCAGACCGTATAAAGCATTGGAGGTGAGGGCCTGAAGCCTAGTGAACCCCTTAAAACATTGCAGTGATGGGCTACAGGTGAGCAGACGGTATAAAGCATTGGAGGTGAAGGTCTGAGACCGAGCGAACCCCATAAAACATTGCAGTGATGGCCTACAGGTGAGCAGACAGTATAAAGCATTGGAGGTGAGGGCCTGAGGCCGAGCGAACCCCATAAAACATTGCAGTGATGGCCTACAGGTGAGCAGACCGTATGAAGCATTGGCGGTGAGGGCCTGAAGCCTAGCGAACCCCATAAAACATTGCAGTGATGGCCTACAGGTGAGCAGACCTTATAAAGCATTAGAGGTGAGGGCTTGAAGCCTAGTGAACCCCATAAAACATTGCAGTGATGGCTACAGGCGAGCAGACGGTATAAAGCATTGGAGGTGAGAGCCTGAGGCCGAGCGAACCCCATAAAACATTGCAGTGATGGCCTACAAGTGAGCAGACGGTATAAAGCATTGGAGGTGAGGACCTGAGACCGAGCGAATCCCATAAAACATTGCAGTGATGGCCTGCAGGTGAGCAGACGGTATAAAGCATTGGAGGTGAGGGCCTGAGACCGAGCGAACCCCATAAAACATTGCAGTGATGGCCTACAGGTGGGCAGACCGTATAAAGCATTGGAGGTGAGGGCTTGAGGCCGAGCGAACCCCATAAAACATTGCAGTGATGGCCTACAAGTGAGAAGACCGTATAAAGCACTGGAGGTGAGGGACATTGTAGTGAGGGCATATATATCCTGTATGGAAGAGGAGGCAGAGGAGGAGGGGGAGGAGGAGGTGGATGAGAAAACAAGATTTAAACATTTACCCTTTTTTTTTGCAGTGAAAAGGGTGCATCTGAATCTTGTGGATTGAGTACATTATAAAGCATAAAGCTCAGCATTCCTCTCATTTTGATCTGAGTCAACCTGTCAGCATTGTCAGTGGACAAGCCGATACGCTTATCTGTTATAATGCCACCAGCAGCATTAAATACACGCTCAGACAATACGCTGGCGCCAGGCCAGGCCAGCACCACCAAGGTGTAGAGCGCAAGTTTGTGCCACATGTCCAGCTTGGACATCCAGTAGTTGTAATGCACTGAGGGATCATTTAGGACACTGACACAGTCTGCTGTGTATTCCTTCACCATCTTCCAAAACTTTTCCCTCCTTGTAGCACTAGGCCGCGATTCAGGGTGAGGTTGCTGGTGGGGTGTCATGAAAGTGTCCCATGCCTTGGAAAGTATTGCCCTGCCTCTGTTGGAACTACTGTGTGTTCCCTTTGTTTCTCTTCCTGGTTGCCTAAGAAAGTACGGCCGCATTGTCAGAAGGAAATTTTTTAAGCAATCTGTCAACAAGTACCTTCTGGTATTGCATGGTTTTACTTGTCCTCTCCACCACAGGAATGAGAGATGAGAAGTTCTCTTTGTAGCGGGGGTCAAGAAGGTTGAACACCCAGTAATCTGTGTTACCGAAAATGCGTATAACGCGAGGGTCGCAAGAAAGGCAGCCTAATATGAAGTCAGCCATGTGTGCCAGAGTACCAACGGGCAAGAAGTCGATGTCAACTTCAGGAAGACTCTCCATACCCTCATCCTCCTCCCCCTTCTCTTCTGCCCATCCACGCTGAACAGATGGAATTAAAGTTCCATGGGTACTAGCCTCTGTAGCATGGCCCAATTCAACCTGAGAAGACGAACTCGGGGAGGTCTGGCTATCACCCTTTGTCATCTCCTCCCCCATTATCTCGTCTGCCACATTCAAAGCATCCTCCTCCTTAATTGTGAGCAGCGATTGTTTGAGTAGACACAGCAGTGGGATGGTTACACTGAAAATAGCGTTATCACCACTAACCATCTGTGTGGATTCATCAAAGTTTTTTAAAACCTTACATAGGTCTGACATCAATGCCCCCTCCTCGCTTGTGAAGAGTGGCAGTTGACTGGAAAGGTGACGACTATGTTGCAGCTGGTATTCCACAACTGCCCTCTGCTGCTTACAAAGCCTGGCCAACATGTAGAATGTAGAGTTCCACCGCATGCTCACATCGCAAAACAGTCGGTGAGCTGGAAGCCGCACGCTCTGCTGCATCGTTGACAGACCGGCTGAAGCTGTGGCGACTTTCGGAAATGGGCTCACAAGCGGTGCGCCTTCACTAGTAGCTCCTGCATATTGGGGTAGGTTTTGATAAACCGCTGAACCACTAAGTTTAAGACGTGGGCTAAGCATGGAATGTGTGTCAGGTTGCCGAGCTCCAAAGCCGCCATCAAGTTGTGTTGTCAAACATAACCATGCCTGTTTGTAGGTTGAGTGGCGAGAGCCACAGCTCGGTCTGGTCCCTTATACCCTGCCACAGTTGCGGAAGGCCTCATTGTCCACAAGCCTAAATGGCAACATTTCAAGGGCCAGTCATTTTGAAAGTTGCGCATTTAGTGCTATGGCCTGTTTGCGTATAGGCACTTGTGTTCAAATGCCTGTGTTATCGAAATTTGGATGCTGTACTGGGACTGGGA
Organism: Bufotes viridis; assembly: GCA_033119425.1. Classification (NCBI taxonomy): domain Eukaryota; kingdom Metazoa; phylum Chordata; class Amphibia; order Anura; family Bufonidae; genus Bufotes; species Bufotes viridis. The sequence continues at coordinate 399,205,870 of CM065591.1, read as the reverse complement.
AGGGGATGTTGTTGGTGACGGTTCATGCAAAGGTCCAGGTGCAGGGTGAGGGGCATCCTGGCCTGCGCCTTCGACAGGGGATTGGCCAGCAGTGCGTAACACAGGGGAAGTGGAGGCAGTGGTGGAACCTGCAGATGCAGAGTGTGGACCCAGGCTTTCGGCTCACTTATTAGGGTGCTTGGATGCCATGTGGCGGATCATGCTGGTGGTGGTGAGGTTGCTAGTGTTCACGTCCCAGCTCATTTTGGTACGGCACAGGTGGCAAACTACCACTCTTTTGTCGTCTGTGCGCTTTCCTCAAAAAAGCGACATACTGCAGAACACCTACCCCTTGGCAAGGTAGATTTATGCATGGGGGTGCTCATTGTAACGGTTGCAGGCCTGTTTGGTGTGGGCCGACGTCTCCCTTTTGCCATCCCACTGCCTCTTCCAGACTGTTGCGGTGCTACGGATCCCTCCCCTCTGTACTGCTGTCCTCGCTCGGCTTTTCACCTAACCATGTTGGGTCAGTGACCTCATCGTCCACCAGCTCCTCTTACACTTCCTCACTCTGCTCATCCTCCTGACTTGACCTAATCACCACTCAGTGATTGGCAACTGTGTCTCATAATCATCCACATCATGAACGAATGATTGCGGTTCACCACCGTCATCTTCTTGAGACTGCGAAGGCACAAGAGGTTGGGAATCAGGGAACAATACCTCAGATACCTCTTCAAGCATGCTTGGCGAGAGAGCCAAACCAAGTACTGGCGATGAAACGAGGTCATGTGAATCCGAGTGTGGGATCTCTTGTTTGGCCAGACGCGACACGGTGAGAGGAAGGAGGGTCAGAGTGAGGATTCGGTTGACCAGAATCTTGGCTACAGAGACTGGACTTCGTAGAAGAGAGGGTGGTGCCTAACTGACTGGAAGCATTATCTTCTTTAATCCAACCGACCACCTGTTCGCACTGGTCCAACTTGGACAGTGTTGTCCTGCGCTGCCCAGCTAAGTTGGACATAAAGCTGGGTAAGGTGGATTTTTTAGTTTTTTCTGGTGCACTGGCAGCAGGCACGGTTTCATTGTGCCCAGGGCCACGGACTCTGCTTGCACTATCAGCATCATGCCAAGGGCCACGGCCTCTATTTGCACCATCAGCATCACCCCCAGGGCCACGGCCTCTGCTTGCACCATCAGCATCACACCCACTTCCCCCTCCCTTTGAGCTCGCTTTCTTCATATTAATGGTTTTGTCTGTAGATGTGGTGCAGATTGTTTTACTGTCCGCTAAAGACACCGTTTTCTGATGCAGGACAGTACTGGATACAGAAAAATACAGATTTTCGGCACTACACTAGCCCAGAGATAATGTCATTTTTACAGTATACACTGTATTGGCTTTCTGTAATGTACTGAATACAGAAAAATAAATATTTTCAGTAGTACACTGGACCAGAGATAATGTAATTTTTATAGTACACAATGTATAGGCTTGCTGTAATGTACTGTAGACAGAAAAAAACTAATTTCAGGCATTACAGTAGGCCACAGATAATGAAATGTTTACAGTACACAGTGTATTGGCTTGCTGTAATGTACTGAATACAGAAAAATAAAGATTTTTAGGAGTACACTAGACCAGAGATAATGTCATTTTTACAGTACACACTGTATTGGCTTGCTGTAATGTACTGAATACAGAAAAATAAATATTTTCTGGAGTACACTAGACCAGAGATAATGTAATATTTACAATACACAATGTATTGGCTTCAGTAAGGTACTGGATATAGAAAAATACAGATTTTCGGCACTACACTAGCCCAGAGATAATGTAATTTTGACAATACACACTGTACAGCCAATACACCAGAGAGAAATTGTTGTGTCCTTACGTCTGTGAACACTTGCCAATAAAGTATGGAGAAAAAGACAGTTCAACAAAAGTGAGTGCTGGAGCCTTTATCTCGTTATTTGTTGTACCTTTCAAAGGAGGATGAAAAACCTGGCACCGTGCACACGGGTACATCCGAATTGCAGACTAAAGTGAGCTGGTATACACACTGTACAATACACACTGTATTCTGATGTCGTACTATATTGGATACAAATTTGTCCCAAATAAAATGTATTCTCTGCGGAAATACTGTATATAAGGTTGCGACCTAAACGCACACACAGATGTGCCCAAAACTAGTTAACTATGGCTAAAATAGAAATTACTCTCTGCTAGAGTAATTAAGATAACGGTTGCAGATTGAACGCACACACAGATGTGCCACAAGTTAGGTTAATTTCCCCAGAAAAAATAATTTCTCTGATGGTTTAGTGTATATCTTAGTACCAGCGTTAATTTTATACAATGGTCATTTGACCCATACAGCATGTTATTTTCACTTTGCCTGAATTCACCGTGTACAGTAAAAAATATTGTCTTTATTAGTTCACATTAGAAGTCTGTCATAATTTATTTATGGAATTTGGCCCACAATTTTAAAATTATCAGTCGATGTCAGAAGCGGATCAAAAAGGGTATTGCCTCAGTTAGTGTTTATCTTGAGGTATTTTCCTTAATTGCAGGGCATTCACCAAATCCTTGATGGATGCCTCAATCTTCAAACATATTTCACTGGCTATGGTATAATGGAGAGAGCGCGAGATGAGTCTGTTGAAACCTCAGTCGACGTAGTTGTGGCCAGTGGCCACACTAGTCCGAGGCTGCACTGAGGGTTACTGCCCTTATTATTGTGAAAGCACATACACTCCTCCTAAAATACCTAGCTCGAATTTCCCAAGTATATTGGGTCCCTCACTGACTCGACTGTACTAAAAAGCACACATACAGCAATCTCTGCATCTCGACATGTTTCGCCCCACCAGGCGTCTTCAGGGGATTTAATTGCAGGTGCTTCTGTTGGGAGCGGGGACCAGCTTTTAAGCCCTCTGTATCGCCATCGTTACTCTATCCTACCAATGATTTAGGTTCTGACTGATTGATTCTTTAACAATCCAATCACAGCAGTACTTTGTTGAGCCTTACCTGCTGTCGTAGCTATCTGGTCATATAGGGGGTGGTTGCTACTGCCTAGTTCGTATCTTCGCTATATAGAGAAGTTCCGTCTTCGATTATGTTTAGGAATGCGCATGCGCCTATACTTTATTCTTTTCTTGAGTTCCAGGCTCTATTGCGCATGCGTCCAGACTTTGTTCTTATTTTCTCACACTCTCTCACAATGCAGTGTTATTTATTAGCATTATAATTATTGAATGAACTGAAGCATTGTTTTATTCTATAGACATAATTTCATTTCTTCGTTTTATTTGTATTAATTACATCAAGGATTTATACAGTATTTTAATTAATCCATGTTTCATTCCATTTTGACAAGCTGAAATGTAAATCAAAGGTTGCTTATTAGTGAACGAATAAGCTAAATTATTGTGGCACAACATTTTCTCTCCTGTAAAATGTCTGTTTAAAAAAAAAAAAAAAAAAAAAACATCTATCGAAAAAGTGAATTTCGGTGAAATAAACTGTTATTTAGAAAGCATTCTTTCATTACACACATTGTCATCTCCAGACTTTTAGAACAATTTTCTTTTTGAATTAACTTCCAGTGATGATTTTTATGGATGAATTGTTTTCGGTAATTGCTTTTCTATAATAACTAGCCGTTCAGCAGAATGAGCGGTATACATCACATAGGGAGGAACATATTTGGATTTCTTGTACGTTTATGGTATGGAATCTGCAATCTCTATTGAGACCAGTACACAACGGACCAAATTGTGGGGGGTCCATATATAGAGCCATCTTTCTTAAAGACTGTCATAATAATGTAGATATCCAGTGTTGGGAAAACTGAAGATGTGTACATGAGTATATGTTTTCTGAATATGAATTAGAAATATAGCACTATCATATAGCATCCATATGTCATCAGATATCAGTAATACATCAGTATAAACATAAGCAACCATATTACAGATCAATAACACTGTTAGGCTGTTTTATAGCTCCTTTTAGAAGCCACCTTTTCTTCTTGACTGGACCTTTCTTGGAATTTCTAAATCAAGCATGCATATGAATAGAGATGTCGCGAACATAAAATTTTCCGTTCGTGAACCGCGAACGCGAATTTCCGCAAATGTTCGCGAATGGGCGAACCGGGTGAACCGCCATAGACTTCAATAGGCAGGCGAATTTTAAAACCCACAGGTACTCTTTCTGGCCACAATAGTGATGGAAAAGTTGTTTCAAGGGGAATAACACCTGGACTGTAGCATGCTGGAGAGGGATCCATGGCAAAACTCCCATGGAAAATGACGTAGTTGATGCAGAGTCGGGTTTTAATCCATAAGGGGCATAAATCACCTAACGCTCCTAAATTGTTTGGAATAACGTGCTTTAAAACATCCAGTGTCTGTATACGATCAGGTATGATGTTGTATCGATCAGGTAGTGTAAGGGTTACGCCCGCTTCACAGTGACAGACCAAACTCTGACAGACCAAACTCCCTGTTTAACGCACCACAAACAACCGCAAACAGTCCATTTGCAAGACCGCAAACTCCCCATTTGCACAAGGTTGAATACCAAGCTAGCCATGTCCCGTTCCTTGTCCTCACTGACGTAATTGAAGGTCTCTTCCTCCACCCAGCCACGTACAACACCAAGGGTCCCCGAAAGATGACAACATGCCCCCTGGGACGCCAGCTGTGGTTGGTCTTCCACCTCCTCAAAGCCACCTTCCTCCTCTGACTCCTCTTCTTCAGACTCCTCTCTCTGCGTTGCTGCAGGTCCATCAATCAACAACGACAAGGCTGCTTCTGGTGGTGATGGTGACCACAACTCTTCCTCTTCATGCTCATCTACGGCCTGATCCAGCACTCTTCGCAGGGCACGCTCCAGAAAAAACGTATATGGGATGAGGTTGATGATGTTGCCTTGGGTTTGACTGACCAGGTTTGTCACCTCCGCAAAAGGACGCATGAGCCTACAGCTATTGTGCATGAGCGTTCAGTAACGCGGCCAAAAAATACCCAGCTCCGCAGAGGCTGTCCTCTTTTTTTAAATTAAAAAAATCTGTTCTTACCAGTTTAATCTCTGTTTTGTCCCCTTTCAGGGGCCGGTGTATGGAATAGATTTAAGGAACCGGGAGATGGAAAAAGATGGTTGGTCGGTCCTCTTCCTTCCAATTTGGGGCACTGCGCGTGCACCGTGCAATGTTCTGTGCCACCCTATATGAGTGGTGTGTTAAGTAGTACTATTCCTATCAGTTTGATCCCTGTTACGTCCCCTATCAGGGGACATGTATCGAATAGATTTTAGGAACTGGGAGATGGAAAAAGATGATTGGTCGGACCTCTTACTTCCAATTTGGGGCACTGGGCGTGCGCCGCGCAATTTACTGTGTCACCAATACAAATAGTGTGAACTACTATTCTTACCATTTTAATATTTGTTAAGTCCCCTATTAGGGGACGTGTATTGAATTAAATCCTTGCATGGGGAGATCGAGAAAAAAGCTTGCTCTGTCCGCTTCCTTCTAATTTTGGGCACTTGCAATGGAATTTGCCACCAATGCAACTAGTGTTAACTAAATACTATTCCTATCAGTTTAATCTCTGTTTTGTCCCTTATCAGGGCCAGGGTCGGTGTAGTGAATAGATTTTTGGAACCGGGAGATAGAAAAAGAGCCATGCTCGATCCGCTTTGTTTGAATTTTAGGTCACTGCACGTGCGCTTTGCAATGTACTGTGACACCCTATATGAGTGGTGGACAGTGCACACAGTACAGTCTGTGAGCCTGACACACACTGGCAGGCAACTGCAATTATATTAAAGGGTAAACATTAAATTACTTTTTTATCTGCAAGGTACTGTGCCACCCAATATGAGTGGTGGGCACTGGCAGTGGGCACAGTACAATCGTTGGGCCTGACACACACTGGCAGGCAACTGCAATTATATTAAAGGGTAAAAATTTAATTACTTTTTTATCTGCAAGGTACTGTGCCACCCGATATGAGTGGTGGGCACTGGCAGTGGGCACTTTACAGTCTGTGGGCCTGACACACACTGGCAGGCAACTGCAATTATATTAAGGGTAAAAATTATATGACTTTTTTATCTGCAAGGTGCTGTATATATGAGTGGCACAGTACAGTCTGTGGGCCTGCGGCCTCTCACACACGGGAAGGCAACTGCGATAAATATATATAGAAAAAATAAATAAAAGCAGACTGATGTACCAGCCCTAAAAAGGGCTTTTTGGGGTGCTGTCAGGATGCTGTCCTTACAGCAGATGAGTCTTTGAGGACTGGAGTGGACACAGAACACTGGCCTAGCTAACACTTTCCCTATTAATTCAGCAGCAGCACTCTCCCTGCTCTAACTAACACTGCAGCTTCAGAATGAATCTAAGGCCCTATTCACATGTCCATAGTGTGTTGCAGATCCGCAAATTGCGGATCCGCAACACGCCATGTCTGCACTCCACATTGAGATGCCTATTCTTGTCCACAAGTTGCGGACAAGAATAGGACATGCTCTATCTTTTGCGTAGCCGCAGCCGGATGTTTCGGGGCCGAAACCCGGAAGTTCGGGGCTGCGGCTCCGTAAATGCAGAATGGGAGAGCACATAGTATTCTCCTCGCATCACGTCCGGCCCCATTCACAATGAATGGGTCCGCATCCATTCCGCAGAATTGTGGAATGGATGCGGACAAAATTGCGGATGTGTGAATGGGGCTGTAGATGGATGCTGTCCTTGCTTTTTGATAGGGGGTGGGAGGGTCTTGGAAGGAGGGTATGCTGATTGGCTGGAATGTGTCTGCTGACTGTGAGGTACAGGGTTAAAGTTTGCTCAATGATGACGTATAGGGGGCGGACCGAACATCGCTTATGTTCGCCGGCAACGGCGAACGCGAACATGCGATGTTCGCCGGTACCTGTTCGCCGGCGAATAGTTCGGGACATCTCTACATATGAATGCCAAATGGCATCTAAACTTCAGCTGAACCTTTGGGGACCATTATTGTCTCAGAGCCTGGGCCCACCAGAAGATCTTCTGGTACTCGTTCCAATTTAACCTTGGTCTATGTACTACATTATTTTGACTATCAAATGCAATAAAAACCAAATGGAAAAAAGGCAATGCATGCTCCAATTATATTTTAAAGCTGTTTTTATGCTGTAACATCAAATTAACCTTTATTTCATCCAGTATTTAAATGTCTTCTTTTTTGGAGAGTCACCTCTAGGGATTATAATATTAAAATTGGTAAAATTCAAGATTTTGAAATAACACATTTACTTATTTCTGGTGGAAACAATCCCCAATCTGCAATTAAAATCCATACTCTGTTTTTGTACAATAATATCATATTCAATCATGTCTTCTGATAAACTTTTAGGGCTCATTATTATCTCTGAGTCTAGGCCCACCAGAGGATCTCTTGGTCCTTTGTTGGGTTAATATAGCCCTGGTCAATATCTTACATTATTTCGACCATCAAAAGGCAACAAATATTAAATGGAAAAAAGACTAAGCGTTCTCCAATTTTATTTTAATGCTGGTTTTGTGTTGTAAGATTAGATCAACTGTAATTGCATACGGTATCTGAATTTCTTCTTCAGACTCAACATCGTAGAAAGCTAATATACCGTATTTTTCGCCCTATAAGACGCACTCCCCCCCCCAAAAGTGGGGGGGGAAGGCAGTGCGTCTTATGGGGCGAATGCTGGCGTTTACACTTGTATACCGCCGACCACATGCTGCGCAGCGCGGTCGGCGGGTGTATCAGCTGGCAGGGAGGAGGGAGGAGAAGCCGGCATCACATCTGTAATGACAGCGGGCCCAGTGCAGTCACTCTATTCTGCTACACCGGGCCCGCTAACTGTAGGAATCCTAACTGTATGTACAGGTTTATTAAATTGTCTATATATCCTTTACTTACTATACTACTAAAGTCCCAGGCAAGAGGCAGGAGAGGAGGCTGGACCGGCGGGCGGGCGCTGACAACGTAACTCACTACATAATGCACCTGCTCTGCCTTCTTCATTCATAAAGTGGGCGGAGCTGGCGCGTGACATAGTGAGTTACGCTGCCAGTGCCAGCCCGCCGGCCTAGCCTCCTGCTTCCTGCCTCTTGCCTGGGACGTTAGTAGTATAGTAAGTAAAGGATATATAGAATATTTAATAAACCTGTATATACAGTTAGGATTCCTATAGTTAGCAGGCCCGATGTAGCAGAATACAGTGACTGCACCGGGCCCGCTGTAATTACAGAACTATGGTATTTTAGATGCCTGCCCCCACCACCCTATTGGGGGTCATTCAGTGAATGACGATGTTATGGGAATTTGTGGATGGCACTGTTATGGGGGTCTGTGGATGACACATAGCATAAAATGCTATTTATGTGTCATCCATAGATCCCCCCATAGCAGCGTCATCCACAGATCTCCATAACAGTGTCATCCACAGACGCCCCCACTACAGTCCTATCCACAGTCCCCAATAACCGTGCCATCCACAGTCCCCAATAACAGTGCCATCCACAGTCCCCCAATCACAGTGCCATCCACCGACCCCCATAACTGTCCCATCCACCGACCCCCATAACTGTGCCATCCACAGATCCCCCATTACAGTGCCATCCACAGTCCCCAATAACCATGCGGCCCACAATTCCCCAATAACAGTGCCATCCACAGTCCCCCAATCACAGTGCCATCCACCGACCCCCATAACTGTGCCATCAACAGATCCCCCATAACTGTGCCATCCACAGATCCACCCCATAACAGTGCCATCCACAGATCCCCTCATAACTGTGCCATCCACAGATCCCCCCATAACACCATTAGTTCAAAATCCACACCTTTTTGTTCAAAATATTTTTTTTTCCTTCTCAAAAACCTAGGTGCATTTATGGGCCGGTGCGTCTTAGAGGGCGAAAAATACGGTACAGATTACTGCTTTATTCACAGGCATAATCATAAAATGAGTAATATGTGTTAGCTTTTTAACTATAGAAAAAAGACAATTTACAATAGGAGGCTGATATAACAGGTTTGAATCTTGAAAGAGACTTTTAGATTTTTTTCTCCCTAATTTAATCCATAATAAAAGGCTATAGCCTTATCATATTGAGAATAGTGTTTTTATGCTTAGAAACAAGCTAACACATATTACTGCTTTCCTTATAATCATATATTGTGTCTTTGAATAAACCAGTAATATGTTTTCATTTTCTAAGTATAGAAAAATCTCTATTATGAATATATAAAACTATAGCCATTTTTTATGCGTTAAATAAGAGGGAAAAAAATAAAAGAGGAAAAAAAACGAAAAAACTTCAGAAGTTCATTCACTCAGACACTTAATTTTAATGCTATTCAGAGCTCTGTACAGCATTAAAATGTATTGCCTTTGTGCAAGCAAAATTTGTTTCGGCCAAAGTCGCATGAGAATTCGGTAATCAATTCTGAATCTTTAAACATTTTAAAATAGCAATCCGAAGTTGCTTTTAGTAATTCTTTCGCTGAAGGCTCATGCGACTTCGGCTCAAACAAAGTTTGCCTACACTACATGGAGGCAATACATTTTAATGGTGTACGGAGACATGTCTCCATACATCATTAAAACTAAGTATTTGAACTAATTGACTTCGGATCTATGAGTCTGGGCCGACCAGAGGATCGCATGGTCCTCTGTTGGGTTAATCTAGCCCTGGTCAATGTACTACATTATTTCGACCATCAAAACAAATACCAAAAGGAAAAAATACATGTTCTCCAATTTTATTTTAATGCTGGTTTTATGATGTGAAATTAGAAATCAAATAAACCATAATTGCATACAGTATCTAAATTTCTTCTTCAGAGTCAACATCTTGGGATTATAATATTAAAATTGGTAAAAATCAAGATTTTGAAGTAACTAATTTACTTACTCCTGACTGAGACAATCCCCAATCTGTAATTACCATTCATAGTCTGTTTTTACAGAATAAAACTTCATTAAATCAGTATTAAAAATACCCATTCTGTTTAATTTTAATCCCAGAACTGTCATTTGAATGGTGTAATGAGGAGCAGCCGAGGCTCTCTTAATTAATCATCACTGTCATTTATTTTACAGTTGTTTACAATGAGCTGCTGTACAATTCCATGGTCAAATCTCGAAGAACATATTTGTTTAATTCATAGAGCAGGTATAAAATGTGATTACTTCATTTAGTGTAACAAGCTCTTAAATTCTATACTCATCATCAAACCCTTATCAAATTAACAGCCATTAATCGGATAATATTGTTTTTTGACTAGTGAATGCATAATTAATGCCTACATCTCAGATTTTCCTGTGGGTTAACTGGGAGTGAACTGGAATAATACTTGACAAATTACTGTAATATATTAATGGATAGTTAATAAATGATGTGCTAAACTGATGCAAATAGTTATCAAACATCATTGCACACTGATCAGGAGCAATATACTGTATGTAGAAATATGAGGGACATTTGTCAAAAGGTTTTAGGCACTATTGAGGCATTAAAAAGTCACACATTTTGGTACATACCTTATTTGCCAAAAATGTAAAACTTTTACCCATTTACTGCAGCTCTCACTATTTACCCAAAAACCAGGTGTGGGTTGGTGGGTGAAGGTGTGGTCTGAGAGAGTTACTATAATTATCACCAGAAACTGATGTAAATGGTAACAAATTGACAACGACTCATAACTAGTGTACATGTGATTTTCTGACATACAAAGAAAGATGCAAACAATAATAAATTACTAATAGGAGTTATATATAAACCACCGAATATACCAGAGTCCACAGAAAATCTATTATTAAATGAGATAGACAAGGCCTCAAATCATGATGAGGTGGTTATTATGTGGGACTTCAACTACCCAGATATAGACTGGGAAACTGAAAGCTGTACATCGCATAAAGGAAACAGGTTCTTGGCAATAACCAAAGACAATTAACTTTCCCAACTGGTTCAGCACCCGACTAGAGGGACGGCCATACTGGACTTAGCATTAACCAATAGACCTGACGGAGCAACAGATGTGCAAATTGGGGGACAACTGGGAAATAGAGATGGCCCGAATTATCCGCCGGCGAACAGTTCTCGGCGAACATAGCTTGTTCGCGTTCGCGACGGCAGGCGAACATATGCGATGTTCAGTCCGCCCCTATACATCATCATTGAGCAAACTTTGACCCTGTACCTCACAGTCAGCAGACACATTCCAGCCAATCAGCAGCATACCCTCCCTCCCAGACCCTCCCATCTCCTGAACAGCATCCATTTTAGATTCATTCGGAAGCTGCAGTCTTAGTGAGAGGAGAGACAGTGTAGCTGCTGCTAATTTAATTGGGAAATCTATAGCTAGGCTAGTGTATTCAGTGTCCACTCCAGTCCTGAATAGAGATGGCCCGAACTATTCGCCGGCGAACAGTTCCCGGCGAACATAGTTTGTTCGGGTTCGCCTCAGCAGGCGAACATATGCAATGTTCAGGCCGCCCCCTATACATCATCATTGAGCAAACTTTGACCCTGTACCTCACAGTCAGCAGACACATTCCAGCCAATCAGCAGCATACCCTCCCTCCCAGACCCTCCCACCTCCTGCACAGCATCCATTTTTGATTAATTCTAAAGCTGCAGTCTTAGTGAGAGAAGGGAGAGTGTAGTTGCTGCTGATTTAATAGGGAAATTGATAGCTAGGCTAGTGTATTCAGTGTCCACTCCAGTCCTGAAAGACTCATCAGATCTCTGCTGTAAGGACAGCGTCCTGATAGCACCCCAAAAAGCCCTTTTTACGGCAGCTACATTAGTCTGATTTTTTTTTCTCCATATATATATTGCAGTTGCCTGGCCTGCCCGTGTGTGAGGAGCTGCAGGCCCACAGACTGTAGTGTGCCCACTGCCAGTGCCCACCACTCACACGTGTGGCACAGGACTTTGCATCAAACAAAGGCATTTGATTTTTGCCCTTTAATCTAAGGTTAGTTGCCTGCCAGTGTGTGTCAGGCTAATTTCCACTGACTGTAGTGTGTCCACTGCCAGTGCCCACCGCCACTCATACCGGGTGGCACAGGCATTTAATTTTTACACTTTAGTGTAATTTCAGTTGCTTGCCTGCTGCCAGTGTGTGTCAGGCCGACTTCCACAGACTGTAGTGTGCCCACTGCCAGTGCCCACCACCACTCATACCGTGTGGCACAGGCATTTAATTTTTACACTTTAGTCTAATTTCAGTTGCTTGCCTGCTGCCAGTGTGTGTCAGGCCGACTTCCACAGACTGTAGTGTGCCCACTGCCAGTGCCCACCACCACTCATACCGGGTGGCACAGGCATTTAATTTTTACACTTTAGTTTAATTTCAGTTGCTTGCCTGCTGCAAGTGTGTGTCAGGCCGACTTCCACAGACTGTATTGTGCCCACTGCCAGTGCCCACCACCACTCATACCGGGTGGCACAGGCATTTAATTTTTACACTTTAGTTTAATTTCATTTGCTTGCCTGCTGCAAGTGTGTGTCAGGCCGACTTCCACAGACTGTAGTGTGCCCACTGCCAGTGCCCACCACCACTAATACCGGGTGGCACAGTAGCTTGCCGATAAATAAGGCATTTAATTTTTACACTTTAGTCCAGATAGGGTACGTAACAGGGATTAAACTGATAGGAATAGTACTAGTTAAGACACCACTCGTATAGGGTGTCACTGCACATTGCTCTGTGCACGCACAGTGCCCCAATTTGGGAGTAAGAGGACCGACCAAGCTGCTTTTTCCATCTCCAGGTTCCTAAAATCAATTCAGTTAATGTATGAGAGTTTGGTCTGTCACTGTAAAGGCAGTCGGAGGCCTACATTTTTTTTCACAAAAGGCAATCCCTGATATGGGACGTAACAGGGATTAAACTGATAGAAATAGTACTAGTTAAGACACCACTCATATCCGGTGTGACAGTAAATTGCACGGCGCAGACGCAGTGACCGTGGATTAAAACAAAAGGGAGGGAACCAGCGTTTTTTTAACCATCTCCCCGTTCGAGAAATCAATTCAATAAATGGCCCCCAGATTGGGGACGTAACAGGGATTAAACTGATGAGAATACTACTACAGAAAATACCACTCATATCGGGTGTGACAGTAAATTGCACGGCGCAGACGCAGTGACCGTGGATTAAAACAAAGGGGAGGGAGCCAGCGTTTTTTTAACCATCTCCCTGTTCGAAAAATCAATTCAATAAATGGCCCCCAGATTGGGGACGTTAGAGGGATTAAACTGATGAGAATAGTACTACAGAAAATACCACTCATATCGGGTGTGAGAGTAAATTGCACGGCGCAGACGCAGTGACCGTGGATTAAAACAAAGGGGAGGGAGCCAGCGTTTTATAACCATCTCCCCGTTTGAAAAATCAATTCAATTGACCTTTCGGGGACCCTTGGTGTTGTACGTGGCTGGGTGGACATGGCTAGCTTGGTATCCAACCTTGTGCAAATGGGGAGTTTGCGGTTGTGCAAATGGACTGTTTGCGGTTGTTTGCGGTGCATTAAAAGGGGAGTTTGGTCTGTCAATGTCTGTGAAGCAGGCGTAACCCTTACACTACCTGATCGATACAACATCATACCTGATCGTATACACACACTGGATGTTTTAAAGCATGTTATTCCAAACAATTTAGGAATGTTAGTTGATTTATGCCCTTTATGGATTAAAACCCGACTACGTAATTTTCCATGGGAGTTTTGCCATGGATCCCCCTCAGGCATGCCACAGTCCAGGTGTTAGTCCCCTTGAAACAACTTTTCCATCACTATTGTGGCCAGAAAGAGTCCCTGTGGGTTTTAAAATTCGCCTGCCTATCGAAGTCTATGCGGTTCGCTCGATTTGCCTGTTAACGAACAGTTTTGAAAGTTCGCGCTCGCCGTTCGCAAACGTAAAATTTTATGTTCACGACATCACTATTGGGAAATAGTGACCATACAGGGAGTGCAGAATTATTAGGCAAATGAGTATTTTGACCACATCATCCTCTTTATGCATGTTGTCTTACTCCAAGCTGTATAGGCTCGAAAGCCTACTACCAATTAAGCATATTAGGTGATTTGCATCTCTGTAATGAGAAGGGGTGTGGTCTAATGACATCAACACCCTATATCAGGTGTGCATTTATTAGGCAACTTCCTTTCCTTTGGCAAAATGGGTCAAAAAAAAGGACTTGACAGGCTCAGAAAAGTCAAAAATAGTGAGATATCTTGCAGAGGGATGCAGCACTCTTAAAATTGCAAAGCTTCTGAAGCGTGATCATCGAACAATCAAGCGTTTCATTCAAAATAGTCAACAGGGTCGCAAGAATTGTGTGGAAAAACCAAGGCGCAAAATAACTGCCCATGAACTGAGAAAAGTCAAGCGTGCAGCTGCCAAGATGCCACTTGCCACCAGTTTGGCCATATTTCAGAGCTGCAACATCACTGGAGTGCCCAAAAGCCAAGGTAAGAAAGGCTGAAAGACGACCACCACTGAACAAGACACACAAGCTGAAACATCAAGACTGGGCCAAGAAATATCTCAAGACTGATTTTTCTAAGGTTTTATGGACTGATGAAATGAGAGTGAGTCTTGATGGGCCAGATGGATAGGCCCGTGGCTGGATTGGTAAAGGGCAGAGAGCTCCAGTCCGACTCAGACGCCAGCAAGGTGGAGGTGGAGTACTGGTTTGGGCTGGTATCATCAAAGATGAGCTTGTGGGGCCTTTTCAGGTTGAGGATGGAGTCAAGCTCAACTCCCAGTCCTACTGCCAGTTTCTGGAAGACACCTTCTTCAAGCAGTGGTACAGGAAGAAGTCTGCATCCTTCAAGAAAAGCATGATTTTCATGCAGGACAATGCTCCATCACACGCGTCCAAGTACTCCACAGCGTGGCTGGCAAGAAAGGGTATAAAAGAAGAAAATCTAATAACATGGCCTCCTTGTTCACCTGATCTGAACCCCATTGAGAACCTGTGGTCCATCATCAAATGTGAGATTTACAAGAAGGGAAAACAGTACACCTCTCTGAACAGTGTCTGGGAGGCTGTGGTTGCTGC
The DNA here is from genome assembly GCA_033119425.1 of Bufotes viridis. Taxonomy (NCBI): domain Eukaryota; kingdom Metazoa; phylum Chordata; class Amphibia; order Anura; family Bufonidae; genus Bufotes; species Bufotes viridis. The sequence continues at coordinate 399,190,761 of CM065591.1, read as the reverse complement.
TGCACGCAATGTTGATGGTGAACAGATCAAAACACTGACAGAATCCATGGATGGCAGGCTTTTGAGTGTCCTTGCAAAGAAAGGTGGCTATATTGGTCACTGATTTGTTTTTGTTTTGTTTTTGAATGTCAGAAATGTATATTTGTGAATGTTGAGATGTTATATTGGTTTCACTGGTAAAAATAAATAATTGAAATGGGTATATATTTGCTTTTTGTTAAGTTGCCTAATAATTATGCACAGTAATAGTCACCTGCACACACAGATACCCCCCTAAAATAGCTAAAACTAAAAACAAACTAAAAACTACTTCCAAAAATATTCAGCTTTGATATTAATGAGTTTTTTGGGTTCATTGAGAACATGGTTGTTGTTCAATAATAAAATTAATCCTCAAAAATACAACTTGCCTAATAATTCTGCACTCCCTGTAAAGTAATAACCTTCCAATTATCATTCAAAAGAGCATTTCTACAGGGAAGAACAAAAATACCAAACTTCAAAAAATCTAAATTTAGCCAACTAAGCGAGGCCATAGGCCTAACTGACTGAGACAAAGTCCTCAAAAACAAAAATACAGCCACAAAATGGGATATCTCTAAAAGCATCCAAAATTCTCATTGTGAGAGGTACATACCGTATGGGAATAAAAGGTTAAGGAACAAAAAGAAACCAATGTGGATAAATAGAAATGCAAAGAAAGCAATAAATGACAAAAAGAAAGCATATGAATCACTAAAACAGGAGGGTAGCGAGGAAGCACTGAAAAACTATAAGGAAAAAAATAGAACATATAAAAAACAAATAAAAGCAGCCAAACTAGAGACCGAGAGATTAATTGCCAAAGACAGTAAAACTAACCCTAAAATGTTCTTCAATTATATAAATGTTAAAAAATATAAATCTGAAGGAGTCGGCTGTTAAATATTTTTTTCTCCAATGTATTCACTGAGGAAAATAAACTGTCAGTAATGACATGTCATGTAAAAATAAATTCCCCATTAAAAGTTTCATGTCTGACCCAAGAAGAAGTACAACAGCGACTTAAAAAGATTAAAATAGACAAATCGCCAGGACCGGATGGCATACACCCACATATCCCAAGGGAATTAAGTAATGTCATAGCCAGACCCTTATTTCTGATATTTGCAGACTCTATACTGACAGGGAATGTTCTACAGCATTGGCGCATAGCAAATGTGGTGCCAATATTCAAAAAGGGTCCAAAAACAGAGCCTGTAAAATATAGGCCGGTAAGTTTAACATCTGTTGTGGGGAAACTGTTTGAAGGTTTTCTGAGAGATGCTATCTTAGAGGATCTCAAAGAAAATAAGCAAATAACGCCATATCAGTATGACTTCATGAGGGATCGCTCATGCCAAACGAATTTAATCAGTTTCTATGAGGAGGTAAGTTCTAGACTTGATTGCAGCGAATCAATGGATGTCGTATATCTGGACTTCTCCAAAGCATTTGACACTGTAACACATAAAAGGTTAGTATATAAAATGAGAATGCTCGGACTGGGAGAAAATGTCTGTAAGTGGGTAAGTAACTGGATGAGTGACAGAAAACAGAGGGTGGTTATTAATTGTACACACTCGAATTGGGGAACTGTCAATAGTGGGGTAACTCAAGGTGGTGATGGTGAGTACAATAAAGGAATTCAAGAGGGGCCTGGATGTATTTCTGGAGTGTAATAATATTACAGGCTATAGCTACTAGAGATGGGTCGTTGATCCAGGGAGTTATTCTGATTGCCTGATTGGAGTCGGGAAGGAATTTTTTACTCCCCTTAAGTGGGGAAAATTGGCTTTTTTTGCCTTCCTCTGGATCAGCTAGCAGGAGGACAGGCCGAACTGGATGGACAGATGTCTTTTTTCGGTCTTATATACTATGTTACTATGTTACTTACAAAGTACTTCATCACCAAGTGAATTCTTTTGTAAAATTAGGCGAAGCAGCCGAATCGAATTTTTGAATACTTTGCTCATCTCTAATGATGAACCCTAACAGGTCGTGTGCATGGTTAAATAGGGTTGATCATTCGGACTAATATTTTTTTACATATTAGCTGGATAGTCACAATTTAATCCCACTCTGTGATAAAAATTGTATATTTATTAAAAATACTAAAAATTGTGTCCCTATACAGTTAATATTAGATGTGCAGGCAGGATCCCATAGCAGGACACAATGCTCTCCAGAAGGGGTTGGATTCAGAATCATAGCTATGGGTGTTGGGACTGAGAACGTACAAGAGACTAGATTGTGGTATTATCAATAATGCATGGGAAACAATCTTTAGTATCACTCCTAGGAAATTCACCACATTTCACAGCATTTTAATTATTTCAAAGCACATTACATTAACTATGCAAAATCCAGAGCATGACTCCTATTATGTAAATGACTACTCTTATTTTCCAACTCACAGACTTTTACAGCTCCGCTTGCATAGGTGAGATTTCTCTACATTTCTCTACTGTCCAGACAAACCTTCATTAAATCAAGCAATAGGCAAAACTTCAGTCACACTAATGTATCCTTATCCCTCAGTAGGTGGATGCTGCCAGTCATTATTTTCTATTCTTATACTTTTCCTGCTGTTACATAGGTAAACCCCATACACAATTTCTTCCTGTAGAGCTTGCAGTGGCTTTCTGATTGTGCAGGACCTTTCTAAACAAGTTGTGGTGTAAAGCATAGAGGGTATAGTAGTCTGAGCTTCAAATGAGTAAGAAAATAGATTTCAAATAGACTCACAACAGACAATTTATCCAATGGAGCATAGATGAAAAATAGCAAGCACTTTACCAAAAATATAGTAGCATTTCAGCATTACCCAAGTTACAGACATTACAAACTTCTAATTTACTAACATCTTCTTATATATACAGATTTTCCATGTCTTCTACTACTACTAATGTATCTAAAATTATACATAGGAAACTACATGTGTGTACATTGGATTTGCTGCAGATAAAACATCAGGATATGCCCTGTGTTACTTCTGCCCTTTTTGGTCCATGCTATAATTGCCCTGGTAGACATTGCTGAGTGCACCACAACACTGCAACTTGCAGGCCACACTTCTGTTTCACCCTTTTAAACCCCAATTTGTATAAAAAAATATGAATGAGTTGTAGACAGAGGCATCATAATAGAAGATAGCAGTACTAATGGTATCTGGGCCCAAAGGCCCAATGACCCTTCTTACACATAAAAAGAAACTGGTAATATAAATGGCCTAAGCAATGTAGCGAACCTTGTTACAGATTTTACACTGAGACCAGAAACTTCAAGTTTGGTTGTGAATATCCTACGCATTACCAAAAAATTACACAGACCACTCACCAATGGTGTACCTATCACAGAGGCAGACCATGTGGCTGCTAGGGGGAATTTGGAGAAAGGAGGCCCAGCCTTGTTTTTTACTGGCTGGTGAGAACCTGCGTAAAATTGCATTTTAGGGTACTTTCACGCTTGCGTTGTGAAGGCATTGTCTTCGCCGGAACTGCCTGCCGGATGCGGAAATCCATGTGCAAACAGAAAGCATTTGTAGATGGATCCGGATCCATCTAACAAATGCATTGAAACACCGGATGCGTCTCTCCGGTGTCATCCAGAAAAACGGATCTGGTATTTTTAATTTTTGTTGCATTGTTAAAGGTCTACGCAGACCGGAAAACCAGATCCATTTTGCCGAAACACTTGGTGCCAGATCCGGCATTAATACATTTCAATGGAAAATAATGCCCGATCCGGCATTCCGGCAAGTGTTCCATAGTTTGGGACGGAGAAAATACCGTAGCAGGCTGTGATATTTTCTCCAGCCAAATACCGTAAGAGTGACTGAACTGAAGACATCCTGATGCATACTGAACACGATTGCTCTCTATTCAGAATGCATTAGGATAAAACTGATCAGTTTTTTCCGGTATTGAGCCCCTAGGATGGAACTCAATACCAGAAATCTTTAAAGCAAGTGTGAAAGGGCCCTTTGTAAAAACTAACATGCACTGAATGGAATTATACCGTATTTGTGCTCTGATAAAACGTATTTTTATTGATATGACATCATGTATACATTGATAGCCCGTCTATTGTATGTGCACAGGTTATGTTTCATTAGATTATTCTACCTGAATAGCTTAACTTAGTATGGCCTAACAGGCTATGCTACCAGAATGGGTCAACTCCCTATTGGGTGTAACAAAAAAATTGGGTTTTTCCCCTTTTAAACCATTGTATGTCAGTTTTTGTTTTATGTCATGACTATGGATAGCATGCGCCTGTCTAAAATGTATAGACCATGATGAATGATGTACCATGATGTACCATAATGTGATCTAGTATAGGAGAATATTTTATGGACATGCAGCTGGATTTCCTCTGTTTGGTATAAGTAATATATTGTACTACTCATTCATACATGGTCATGCTGAGTCCACCTAAGTTGCTGTTTCCATCAGTACTCTGGTCTGTGTAGTAGAAAGGGTCTTTTGCTATGACTTCCACAATAGGTATAGTTGGGAGAATCAATTTAAATATGCATTCCTGGTTGTTTCAAGCTGTCCTTTATCAACAGTACAAGGGATAGATATTAGATATCTGATGGTCTCACCACTGAGACCACCATTGATCATGAGAACAAAGGCCCCTGAAATTAATAGAGTGGCAGGTCAAGCATGCACATCACTGCTCAATTATTCTCTATGGGAGTACTGGGGATAGTCAAGTACAGTATTTGTCTATTTCCAGCAGCCTCATAAAGTTGAAAGGAGCCTTCAACCTTCTGCTCGTTATTTTGGGAAACTCTGTGGGGTATGTAGCTCCTGTTCTTTTGATCTGTGGGAGTCTCAGCATTTGGAAGTCTATCAATCTTATAGTTATAACTGGAAACAACTGGAATACCTTTTTACCACACACTATGGGTCCATTCACACATTCGTAGAATAGGTCGGCATCCGTTCCGCAATTCTTTCGAACGGGTGCGGACCCATTCATTCTCAATGGGGACAGAAAAGATGCGGACAGCACACATTGTGCTGTCCACATCCGCATTTCCGGTCTCTGGCTCCGTACTTCCAGTCCGCGGCTCCCGAAAAAAATAGAACATGTCTTATTCTTGTCCGCAATAGCGGACAAGAATAGGCATTTCTATAGGGGTGCCGGCCCGGTGTATTGCGAATCCGACCCTATAAATGTTCCCTATTTGAAAATATGGATACAGTTATCATAGGAACAGATGCAATAGAATTCCTGCAGAAGTTAACGAAAAAGAAATGCAATTATAAAGCCTACACATCCAGGCGATACTGCTACTTTGCAATTTGTGAGTAAGAAATTTGCCCAAGTTTGTGCGGATTTGACTTCTAAGGTTATAATAATCAAAATATAAATATGTAGTTTTCTCCAGATAAGACTGGAATGCATTCTTTGGAATATGCTATACAAATATAGAACAACCAGAGGAAGTAATTAGGTTATGGCACAGGCTGCCAGGGAGAGATGTGGCAGAAAGCTGTGTGTCGAATTTTAATAATAGGCAGGGAAGATTCTTGTCACAAAACATTACAGGGCACAATGGAATGTGATTAGATTCAAAGTTTTTTCTTAGCCACATAGCAATCGTGTTTACCACAAGACTCAAAATGAATATTACATGATTTCTTCTTCCCAAACTCTTTTCTCTGAGTTTACAGTTTCTATCCTTGGATGAAAGCCTGTATTTTCCCAATGATGATCATTATGTATGCAGAAACCTACAAAAAAAAAATGAAAAAGAAAATAAAATTATGAGAAGAGCACAATTACCAGGAATGTGTCTATGTATAACTGTAGATACTAGCATTGCCGAGAATAGAATTATTATCATCTGGAAAAGCTTATAATAGTCAGGCTTCAGAAATGAGCATTTTCCATATTTCAGATTCTTGTTCAACAATTGTATTTTACTGACAAATTAGGAATGGATAATGAAGTAACTGACTAGTGCTTAAAGAGGACCTTTCACCACTCCAGACATGTCTGTTGTAGTAACTACTTGCATCCCCATGTAATAACAATTTTGGAGCATCTATTCTTATGTCTGTAACATAGTAACATAATAAAATAGTTTATAAGGCCAAAAAAAGCCACGGGAGCCGGCTTTTAGGGGCACGGGAGCACAAAGTGTCCTGCCGCAGATCTTAGCCATAGGCTTCAGGCCTAGTAGGCCTGAGGCATATGCGGTAGTGAAATCCCGGTGCGTGATGACATCATCGTGCGCGCCTGTGTCGAGACGCAGCACAGTGAAGTGTGCACACCTGCCATCGCGTGCCTGGACATAGGTGAGTATTTAGCTTTTATTTTATGGTGGGAATACTGAGTAGGGGCATATTATTATAGGAGGGATTACTATGTGGGGGCAAATTATTATGGTAGGGATTACTATGCTGGGTCAACTTATTATGGGAGGGATTACTATGTGGGGGCAAACTACTTTGTGGGGGGCAGTGTGGGGGAAATTACTGTGTGGGGGCAGTGTGGGGAAATTACTGTGTGGGGGCAGTGTGGGGAAATTACTGTATGGGGCAGTGTGGAGGAAATTACTGTATGGGGGCAGTGTTGGGGAAATTACTGTATGGGGCAGTGTGGGTGAAATTACTGTATGGGGGCAGTGTGGGGGGAAATTATTGTATGGGGGCAGTGTGGGGGGAAATTATTGTATGGGGGCAGTGTGGGTGAAATTACTGTATGGGGGCAGTGTGGGGGAAATTACTGTGTGGGGGCAGTGTGGGGAAAATTACAGTGTGGGGGAAATTACGGTGTGGGGGCAGTGTGGAGGAAATTACTTTATGTGGCAGTGTGGGAAAAATTACTGTATGTGGGCAGTGTGGGAGAAATTACTGTGTGGGGGCAGTGTGGGGGAAATTACTGTATGGGGGCAGTGTGGGAGAAATGACTGTATGGGGCAGTGTGTGGGAAATCACTGTATGGTGGCAGTGTGGTAGAAATTACTGTGTGTGGGCAGTGTGGGAGAAATTACTCTATGGGGCAGTGTGGGTTAAATTTCTGTATGGGGCAGTGTGGAGGAAATTACTGTATGGGGCAGTGTTGGGGAAATTACTGTATGGGGCAGTGTGGGTGAAATTACTGTATGGGGGCAGTGTGGGGGGAAATTATTGAATGGGGGCAGTGTGGGGGGAAATTATTGTATGGGGGCAGTGTGGGTGAAATTACTGTATGGGGGCAGTGTGGAGGAAATTACTGTGTGGGGGCAGTGTGGGGAAAATTACAGTGTGGGGAAATTACGGTGTGGGGGCAGTGTGGAGGAAATTACTTTATGTGGCAGTGTGGGAAAAATTACTGTATGTGGGCAGTGTGGGAGAAATTACTGTGTGGGGGCAGTGTGGGGGAAATTACTGTATGGGGGCAGTGTGGGAGAAATGACTGTATGGGGCAGTGTGTGGGAAATCACTGTATGGTGGCAGTGTGGTAGAAATTACTGTGTGGGGCAGTGTGGGGGAAATTACTGTATGGGGCAGTGTGGGTGAAATTACTGTATGGGGGAGTGTGAGGGAAATTACTGTATGGGGGTGTGTGGGGGGAATTACTGTGTGGGGACAGTGTGGGGGAAATTACTGTGTGGGGGCAGTGTGGGAAAAATTACTCTGTGAGGAAAATTAGTGTATGGGGGCAGTGTGGGGGAAATTACTGTGTGGGGCAGTGTGGGGAAAATTACTGTGTTGGGGCAGTGTGGGGGAAATTACTGTATGGGGCAGTGTGGGTGAAATTACTGTATGGGGGCAGTGTGGGGGGAAATTATTGAATGGGGGCAGTGTGGGGAAATTATTGTATGGGGGCAGTGTGGGTGAAATTACTGTATGGGGGCAGTGTGGAGGAAATTACTGTGTGGGGGCAGTGTGGGGAAAATTACAGTGTGGGGGAAATTACGGTGTGGGGGCAGTGTGGAGGAAATTACTTTATGTGGCAGTGTGGGAAAAATTACTGTATGTGGGCAGTGTGGGAGAAATTACTGTGTGGGGGCAGTGTGGGGGAAATTACTGTATGGGGGCAGTGTGGGAGAAATGACTGTATGGGGCAGTGTGTGGGAAATCACTGTATGGTGGCAGTGTGGTAGAAATTACTGTGTGGGGCAGTGTGGGGAAATTACTGTATGGGGCAGTGTGGGTGAAATTACTGTATGGGGGAGTGTGAGGGAAATTACTGTATGGGGGTGTGTGGGGGGAATTACTGTGTGCGGACAGTGTGGGGGAAATTACTGTGTGGGGGCAGTGTGGGAAAAATTACTCTGTGAGGAAAATTAGTGTATGGGGGCAGTGTGGGGGAAATTACTGTGTGGGGCAGTGTGGGGAAAATTACTGTGTTGGGGCAGTGTGGGGCAGGTACTGTGTGTGGGAAATTACTGTGTGTGGCAATGTGGGGGAAACTACTATGTGGGGGCTGTGTGGGGGAAATTACTGTGTGGGGGCAGTGTGGGAAAATTACTGTGTGGGTGCAGTGTAGGGGAAATTACTGTTTGGGGGAAGTGTGGGGGAAATTACTGTATGGGGCAGTGTGGTGGAAATTACTGTGTGGGGGCAATGTGGGGGAAACTACTTTGTGGGGGCAGTCTGGAAGAAATTACTGTGTGGGGGCAGTGTGGGAGAAATTACTGCATGGGGGCAGTTTGGAGGCAGTGTGGGGGAAATTACTGAGTGGGGCAGTGTGGGGCAAATTACTATGTGGTGGAAATTATGTGGGAGCGTTGTTATTGGGGAGGCACTGTAGGGGAAATTCTATTATTTCTGGGGACACTATACAGGGATTATTACCTGTAGCAAATATAGGGTGTTATTTTTACTGGGGGCACTCTAGGGAACATTATAACTGCTGTAGACATTATAGGGACATTTGGGGTAATTTATTAAACTGGTGTAAAGTAGAACTGACTTAGTTGCCCATAGCAGCCAATCAGATTCCACCTTTCATTTTTGACAGCTCTTTTGGAAATCCAGTTGTACTTTTCACCAGTTTGATAACTATTTGTTCAGCTGTATAGTACCTGGGACATTGGGGAGCACAACAGGCACAAAATTGGGAGTGGCAGCAGGATGACATTGTCGGCACACTAGGATGGGGAGGTTAATGGAAAAATTTTGAAATCTAACGTGTCTGTGTTACAAACTCTGTAGAGATGAGAAACGGCTGAAAGAATTTGACATGGCGGTCTAATGGAGAAGAAGAGGAAAGAGAAGGTATACATGACAGGAGATGTCCCTGGATGTAAGAGGCATGTGGTCAAGTATGGGGGGAGGGGAGTGCCAGAGAAAGGACCTGCCCCGGGTGCCAAAAACCCCACGCCACTGGTGGTCTGACTAGTGATTTGTAAATTGGCAGGACTATGTTCTATCACAGGCATCTATGCCCTTTTTGATGCATCCCATTATCTCATTGGCTTTGGCAGTAGCTGCCTGACACTGGTTTCTACAGCTTAGTTTGCTGTTCACTAAAGTTCCTAGATCTTTTTCCATGTCAAGGTTACCCAATGTTTTACTGTTTAGTATGTACAGGTGACTTGCAGTATTCCTTCCCATGTGCATAACTTTACATTTGTCAGTGCTAAACCTCATCTGCCACTTCTCTGCCCAAGCCTCCAATCTATCGAGATCCATCTGTAGCCATATACTATCCTCTTCTGTGTTAATTACTTATAATCATATTAAGTTATATTTTACTGTGCAAGCCTTTTACAAGATCATTAATACATATATTGAAGAGGATAGGGCCCAATACTACCCCACTAGTGACAGTGACCCAATCTGAGTGTGTGTCACTAATAACTACCCTCTGTTTTCTAGCACTGAGCCACATACAGACATTTTCCCTCAGTCCGAGCATCCTCATTTTATATACTAACCTTTTATGCGGTTCAGTGTCAAATGCTTTGGAGAAGTCCAGATATACGACATCTATTGATTCGCCGTGATTATGTCTAGAACTTACCTCCTCATAGAAACTGATGAAATTAGTTTGATATGACCGATCCCTTATGAAGCCATGCTGATATGGCGTTATTTGCTTATTTTCATTGAGGTACTCAAAGTTAGAATCTCTTAGAGAACCTTCAAACAGTTTACCCCCCACAGATGTTAAACTTACCGGTCTATAGTTTCCAGGCTCTGTTTTTGGACCCTTTTTGAATATTTGAACCACATTTGCTATGCACCAATTCTGTAGAACACTCCCTATCATAAATAAGGGTCTCGCTATGACATTACTTAATTCTTTTAGGATAGTAGGGTGTATGCTATCTGGTCCTGGCGATTTGTCTATTTTAATCTTTTCAAGATGCTGCTGTACTTCTTCCTGGGTCAGACAGGGCACTTTTAATGCAGAATTTACTTATATTTATACTTATATCTATATTCTGCATTTCATCTGACAGTTTATTTTCCTCAGTGAATACAGTGGAGAAAAAAATATTTAGTAGCTTTGCTTTCTCCTCATAGCTCTTTGCAACTTCCTCCTCATCACTCTGTAAAGGGCCGCCACCTTCAGATTTATACTTTTTATCATTTATATAATTAAAGAACATTTTAGGGTTAGTTTTACTCTCTTTGGCAATTAATCTCTCAGTCTCTAGTTTGGCTGCTTTTATTTGTCTTTTACATATTCTATTTTTTCTTATAGTTTTTCAATGCTTTCTCGCTACCCTCCTGTTTTAGTGATTTAAATGCTTTTTTTGTCATTTATTGCTTTCTTTACATTTCTACACATTGTTTTGTCTTGTTCCTTACCCTTTTATTCCCATAAGGTATGTACCTCTCACAATTAGATTTTAGGATGCTTTTAAAAATATCCCATTTTGTGGCTGTATTTAATTTTTGAGAACTTTGTCCCAGTTTGTTAGGCCTATGGCCTCTCTTAGTTGACTAAATTTCGCTTCTTTGACGTTTGATATTTTTGTTCCTCCTTTAGAAGAAACACTCTTTTGAATGACAATTGGAAGGTTATTAATTTATGGTCACTATTTCCCAGGTGTCCCCCAACCTGCACATCTGTTGTTCTGTCAGGTCTATTGGTTAATACCTGTTTCCTTTATGAAATGTACAGGTTTCAGTTTCCCAGTCTATATCTGGGTAGTTGAAGTCCCCCATAATTAAGACCTCATTATGATTTGCTGCCTCGTCTATTTAGTTTAGAAATAGATTTTCTGAGGACTCTGGTATATTAGGTGGCTTATAATAAATTCCTATTAGTATTTTATTACTGTTTTTGCCTCCATGTATTTCTACCCACAGTGACTCCACATGTTCATGTCCCTCACTTATATCTTCCCCGAGTGTGGGCTTTAGTCAGGACTTTACATAATGGCAGACCCCTCCCACTCTCTGGTTTTCGTGATCCTTTCTAAACAGACTGTAACCCTGTATGTTAACCGCCCAGTCATAGCTATCATCCAGCCATGTCTCAGTTATTCCCACTATGTAATAGTACTCCTCAGATATTACTAATTTCAGTTCACCAGTTTTATTAGTCAGGCTTCTGGCATTAGTATACATACAATTCAGAGCTTTATGTATATTTTTTACCCTACACCTTTCTTTCTGAATTGTTCTAGTCCCTCCTTCCATTCCGTCCCCAGTTCCATTACCTTGACTCAGTTCTCTATCTGCACCATCTTCCCCTATAACGTAATTACCTCCCCCCCCCGTCCCTAGTTTAAACACTCCCCCTACCTTCTAGCCATCTTCTCCCCCCAAAAAGCTGCCCCTTCTACATTGAGGTGCAGCCCAGCCCTACGATAGAGCCTGTAGCTGACAAAGAAGTCAGCCCAGTTCTCCAGGAACCCAAACCCCTCCTTCCTATACCAGTTCTTGAGACACTTGTTTAACTCCCTAACCTATGTTGTGCCATTCCTTAATAATTTCTACTAGAAGTTATGAATTGCTAGTAGTCTGCAGCAAGGGTACAGAGGGGTGGTAACTTTTTGGGGGTGTGTACTTGCACAGACTCAATCTATCCAATCAGTGCTGCCATTTTCAGACTGTGCAGCTACACCCCCAACTGATAACACTCCTCTGTACTCTTACCGCAGATTGCTAGCAATTCATACATAACTTCTAGTAGAAATTATAAAGGAATGGCACAACATAAAGCCATTAGAATAGATGATCCAGAATTGTTATTACATGGAGAATGCATAAAGCTATTAAAACAGGCAGAGGTGACAGGTCCTCTTTAAAGAAGATCTGTTACCATGCAATGCAATGTAAACTGCAGGCAGCACATTATAGAGCAGGAGCAGCTGAGCAGATTGATATAGTATATATATAGTTTTATTGGAAAACATTCAGCAAAACTTGCATTTTATTCATTGATATCTCTAATATTTCTGACTTCAATAGTGATTGAGCATTCTCTGTGTAAAGGCTCAAGCACACGGACATGTTCCGGCCGGGCCCATATTTTGGCCCTAAAACACTTGAATGGGTCCGAAATTCAAGAGATACAAATGGGATGCATAGAGCCGAAGGCCACAGAAGCGCTCTGTAGAACATGCTCTATTCTTTTTGTGGTGCCGATGGATCGCGGATCCATTGAAGTTGAATGGGTCTACTCTACATCCATCAAGGCAAGCTACGTGGAACGGACGGTGACTGTGCATTAGGGACTGCAATTTGCAGCCCCCAATGCATGGCATGGACAGCACACATTCGAGTGCATGAGCCCTTACCCTAAGTTCACACTTGCGCGTTTTACAGCGCGTTCGAACGCGCTGTAAAATGCTCAACACATGCAAACCAATGCTTCCCTATGGGCATGGTTCTCACCTGAGCGTTTTACAGCGCGTACGAACGCGCTGTAGAACGCCATACGCATAAACAAGTACTTGAGCTTTTTTTGGGGCGTTTGTCGCGTGTTTTGTGATTGACACCACAGTAGTCAATCACAAGAACGCGCGTACGATGCGCGTTTCCTATTTGCAAAAACGTGCTGAAATACGCACGTTTCAAGAATGCTCAGGTCTGAACCCAGGGCTAGTGTGTATTCAGAAAGAACTGTCAATCACTGATAACACCTGGGACCAGAAAGAAGCACATGCAAAGCAAAACAGTCTGTTTGGAGCTCTGCTAGTACCCACTTCGCTATGCTATAATATCTGTTCATGTGTTCCATAGCATGCTGTGTACGCAGTGCATGTCCATGGATATTTTGTGATGTAAACATTAACATTGTATTCTCTGTTCTCCAAGGCAGGGGTTAACTGCCCTTCCTTGCTGTGCATTCTAGGTTAGTCCCTCTTTCTGTGCACCTGTAAGTGTTTTGAGCTAATCAATATATTCTGCCTGTGTAGGCTGAGCAACAGTAATGGTTCTTGTATCAGCTTCTGTTGCTCTGTTCTCTGTCCTCATTATTTGTAATTTATTCATTTATATAGCGCTACTATATTATGCAGCGCTTTACAGACATTACAATCACAGTGTCCCCCAGTGGGGCTCATAATCTAAGTTTCCTATCAGTATGTCTTTTTGGAGTGTGGGAGGAAACCAGAGTACACCAACGCAAACACAGGGAAAAGATACAAACTTACATACAGATATTGTCCTTGGTCAGATTTGAACCCAGGACCCCAATGCTGTAAGGCACCAGTGTTTTCCACTGAGCCACCATGCTGCCCAGTCTGTCCGTGTTTTGTCAACCAGTCTGCTGTTTCTGCTCTTGCTCTAGTCTGCCTGTTGCGGTGTTCCAGAGTCCTGTGTTTTAGTCTTACTTTCTGTTCAGACTGTGTCTGTTGTTTGTGCATTTCCTGTTCAAGCCTGCATTCCTGAGTCTGAGGGTCAGCTGCCAAGTACACTGGGACCATCCCAGAAGGTAGAGGTTTGCTCGCTAACCCTCAGAAAAATCCACATCCCTGTATAAGGGTTAAATGGTGAATATCAGGGAGGCACCAGAATAACTCTATTCGGGTATGGCCCAACGTCAAACCGGTTACTTGGCACAGTGGTTCCACATTACCATTGATCCATCTTGATCCATAATCTGTGGATCTGTAACAGTTACTATTTTTAAAAATAATTAAATAACAGAAATATATTTTATGAACTCTTGAGTGCCGCTGTATATTTTTCTTCCGCAGCTTTACTATCATTTATCTCTTATTTCTAGCATCTCTGAGACTGGAAGATCGTTTGGACAATAGAAACCGTGAGTTCTGGTGTACATATATTGCTGCTAAATAAATTACTTCAGCTGAGCCAAAAATGATAATAATACAAGTCCCTCCAGGACAGCACCAATGATATGGCATCATGTACAGTATGGTGGTTATCAGCAACGGTAGTTTTCAGCAAGGATGGATCAAAGCTAGAAATAAGTGTGTTGATGGAATGGCCAGTGGGAGTAGATGTGCAGTTAGCCGAGGCACAAGGAGGCAGAACGTTGACTGGGCTACATGTCATATAAGATTGGATTATCATAAAGATAAAGAAGGATTTTCCTGGGGGAGACACAGGGAAGTGCTACATGGGTAGGGAGTGGACTTTGACACGCATATAAAGTTTGGTATCAGTGGGTTCCCACTGTTGACATTATTTCTAAGGACACTATATTGCAGCAGCTATGTGACAAGACTTGGACCTCATCTGCAGACTGTAACTCAGCAGAGCAGAGCAGAGAGTATAGGCTCAACTAGGTGAGAGGCCTAGGTCAGGATTCAGGGTATACTATATCTCCTTATGGAGAGTGCCTAAACAGTGTGAGGAGTCTTATAGGCTAGGCAAGCCTCCTCTGGAATTCTGGGAAGACGGTATGCAATTGAGCTCTTAGCCTCTAATGCACTTATATTCTATAAGTCATTGTTTGACATTTCTAAGGCTACTTTCACATCTGCGCTTTCCCTTTCCGCTATTGAGATCCGTCATAGGATGTCAATAGCATGGGAAAATGCTTTAGTTTTGTCCCTATTCATTGTCAATGGGGACAAAACTGAACTGAAGGAAATGGAGTGCACCAGAATCCACTCCGTTCCGTTTTATTGCGTTTCCATCGAGGACAGAATAACGCTGCAAGCAGTCTGAGTGCGTCCTGGGATACTAATTTAGACGGATTCATCTTTAATCACAATGTAAGTCAATGGTGACGGATTCGTTTTCTCTGACACAAAAGTTTTAGAGATGGATAATACAACTGGTTCCATTTATAACGGAGGCAGGCAGTTGTATTATCATGACGGAAGCGTTTTTGCTAATCCATGACAGATCCAGCAGAAATACTGGTGTGAAAGTAGAATAACAGACCTTTTGACAATACTTGGATAATATTTAAGCCAGAATCCTCATCAGCGGACAGCTGTTTTGAGGTGATTGCCCCTCATTAGTGCAGAGCAGAGAGTACTGGCTTAACTGGGTGAGAGGCCTATGTTAGGATTCAAGGGATACCATATCTTCTTGTGGGATGCACCTAAACACACAGATGGCACTATTAATACTGTTACTATATAGGGGGCACTAAGATGGCACTATTAATATGGGCAATCTGTTGGCATTTTTGAAGATAAAGTAAATATAGTATAGAACCTCTAATAAAGGTGCTGCAATAAGCTAGAATGGTTCACTATCGCAGTTTGTAGCCTAGCAAGGTCAGCCACTTTACCAATCTCTTCATAACTGTTATTGCTGTAGAGCTTCAAAACCTTTAATATTACGCCACTAGTTTTCCTGCTTCCTACTGACTTATGGAATTATACAGTTGATATATTTCTCTGTCACAATAAGCAAACTAAAACCAGTCACTGTGAGTTACATTTTCTATCCAGTCTTGTTGTGCTGCAACAATTATATTTTGCATGAACATTCTGGTCCAGAACTTGATTGCTCCAGGCAAGGAGTATTCTCTTTCCTTACTCTGGTTTTTCTTCGTCTTCTCCTCAAAACAGTAGCTTGCATGCCTGGAGGAGGCTGAAGATGTTAGCAATATTTCTGCATAAATAATTCTTAATGAATACTGAAAACATTTATGATATGAGCATTCTGTGTTGGAATGTTGTTCTAGTATAAGAATTTAAGCTAAATGATAAGCCCTTGAGTTCATTTTGTGATGAATATCAACAGCATTATTATGTTCAGTATAATATGTATTCTGCTCAGAGAAATATGAAACGCATGTATACATATTAGATTTATTATAAAACTGTACTATATTATTGCTTCAAGGTAAGGATTTCAAGGCAAACATGAAATTATCATATTATGGAAATATGCCTATATGCAAATACATGGCCTTTAGGCTGTGTGCACCATACATCTGCTCATTTACAAACCCCATACCACATTAACTCAGTCAGGAGGTCCTCTGGTAGTTATGAGAAAATCCAGGAGGATTAGGTGTTGTGTTAAACAACAAACATTCTAACTTGTACTTAACCTGTGCTCTCTTAATAGAAAAAAAAACGTCCGAATATAGTGGTGAATATAATAGTGCAATATACTATACAGTAACAGGGGAGTTGCTAAGGTCTCAAAATATTCAGCTCAGAAAAGCCCACTGCATATGTGTCATATTCTCAATCCAACCCAAGCCGCCCCAGTGCTAAAGGCATATTTTGGTGGACATTAAATTCAGAACACATACAGGGAAATACAGCCCCACATACCTATTACATCTCCTCTGATCTAGCCATTCTCTTATCTAATCTTCTCCATTTGGCCCAGACAGACATAAATACATTATCCTCGTCTCATCTCTGCAAAGTTTGCCACACAGATATCTTAGGTTCCTCGCTTTGCTATCATCCACCTCTTCATACTGCCCCAACAGCGTCATCTTGCTGCTATCTGTGTTCCCTAATGCCCCCAAATACTATACCTGTAAAATAACAGTGCCATACAGAACATCCCAAAAGTGCTCCCAAAAGTTCCACAATAGTAGCAATTCTAGTGCCCTTATTAGTAATAGTACCCATTACAGTGATATTGGTTATTGAGAGTACCCCTGTTAGTAGTAGTACCCTTCATATTGAGCCCAATAATAATACTTTTCCACAAATCTCCCAGTAGTAATAATTAGAGATGAGCGAATCGAAGCTGACAAAATGGAATTAGATCCGAATTTAAGGAAAAATTTGTTTCCAAATTTCCTCGCGATTCGAGGTAACGAATCACATTTTTCCTAAAATGGCTGCTGCACGTGTGAAGTCATGGAGCAAGGAACTCTGGCAAGGCAGGATCACCCATTAAGCCATGTATGCAGCAAGCCTGTGATGTCAAAGCTCTATAAATAGCCTCAGCCATCTTGGATTCTACCATTTTCCAGTGTACTTAGTTCAGGGAGAGACGTCAACAGGGTTCAGTAGGGGAGGTTACAGCCTGGGTAATAGGAACAATCCTATTATTTCTTGCTGCACTGACCGAAGACCCAAATTGCCATTATACAGCTCTGTAATTCCAGCAAACCGTTCTTGTTATTGGGGTGCAAGTGCTGTTTGAGAACAGCCATTAACAGGGTTTATTACAAGAAAATATTTCTATGTCTTATTTGCCATTGTGCGGTACAGTTCTATGTTCTAAAGCAGTGGTGCCCAATCATGTTTCGTCTGAGGGCCGCACTAGACTTGGTATAAATTTCGCGGGCCGGAACCAGGTAGCTTCGCCAGAAAGAAATGCAATAGCTGTGAGGGGGCACATGTGAGCATTACTACTGTGAAGGAACAAATATCCGGGCATTTTTTCTGTGAAGAGGGCACATATCTGGTCATTATTACAGAGAGGGGGCACGTGTGAGCATTACCACTGGAAGAGGGCACATATCTGGCATAACTACTGTGAGGAGGGCACATATCAGGGCATAACTACTGTGAGGGGGCACGTGTGAGCATCACCCCTGTGAAGAGGGCACATAAAAGGGCATAACTACTGTGAGGGGGCACATATCTGGGCATAACTACTGTGAGGGGGCACATATCTGGGCATAACTACTGTGAGGGGCACATATCAGGGCATAACTACTGTGAGGTGGGCACATATCAGGGCATAACTACTGTGAAAAGGGCACATATCTGGTATAACTACAGTAAGGGGGCATGAGTGAGCATTACTACTGTGAAGAGGGCACATATCTGGCAGAACTACTGTGAAGAGGGCACATATCAGGGCATGACTACTGTGAAGAGGGCATATATCTGGCATAACTACTGTGAAGAGGCACATATCTGGCAGAACTACTGTGAAGAGGGCACATATCTGGGCATAACAACTGTGAAGAGGGCACATATCAGGGCATGACTACTGTGAAGAGGGCATATATCTGGGCATAACTACTGTGAAGAGGGCACATATCAGGGCATGACTACTGTGAAGAGGGCATATATCTGGCATAACTACTGTGAAGAGGCACATATCTGGCAGAACTACTGTGAAGAGGGCACATATCTGGGCATAACAACTGTGAAGAGGGCACATATCAGGGCATGACTACTGTGAAGAGGGCATATATCTGGCAGAACTACTGTGAAGAGGGTACATATCAGGGCATAACTACTATTAGGGGGCACGTGTGAGCATTACAGCTGTGAAGGGGGCATATATCTGGGCATAACTACTGTGAAGAGGGCACATATCAGGGCATGACTACTGTAAAGAGGGCATATATCTGGCATAACTACTGTGAAGAGGGTACATATCAGGGCATAACTACTATTAGGGGGCACGTGTGAGCATTACAGCTGTGAAGGGGGCATATATCTGGGCATTATTACTGTGAGGGGGCACGTGTGAACATTACAGCTGTGAAGAGGGCATATATCTGGCATAACTACTGTGAAGAGGGCACATATCAGGGCATAACTACTGTGAGGGGGCACATATCTGGGCATAACTACTGTGAGGGGCACATATCTGGGCATAACTACTGTGAGGAGGGCACATATCAGGGCATGACTACTGTGAAGAGGGCATATATCTGGCATAACTACTGTGAAGAGGCACATATCTGGCAGAACTACTGTAAAGAGGGCACATATCTGGCAAAACTACTGTTAAGAGGGCACATATCTGGGCATAACTACTGTGAGGGGGCATATATCTGGGCATAACTACTGTGAAGAGGGCACATATCAGGGCATGACTACTGTAAAGAGGACATATATCTGGCATAACTACTGTGAAGAGGGTACATATCAGGGCATAACTACTATTAGGGGGCACGTGTGAGCATTACAGCTGTGAAGGGGGCATATATCTGGGCATTATTACTGTGAGGGGGCACGTGTGAACATTACAGCTGTGAAGAGGGCATATATCTGGCATAACTACTGTGAAGAGGGCACATATCAGGGCATAACTACTGTGAGGGGGCACGTGTGAGCATTATGGCTGTGAAGAGGGCATATATCTGGGCATTATTGCTGTGAGGGGGCACATGTGAGCATTACAGCTGTGAAGAGGGCACATATCTGGACATTATTATTGTGAGGGGGAACGGGCTGTGAAGAGGGCAAATATCTTGGCATTATGTGATTGGGCATGTGATGTATACAGGTGTGTAATGTATGTAGTGTAGTATGTGATGATCAGACACTGCCCTACATACATTGCACACATGTATACATCACATACTGCGCTGTCACCTTCTTCTGCAGGTCTACCTTGATGTCTGTTCTTTAGGCTTCAGTCAGATCCTCCACTGCCATGCTTGCGCAGTGTGCCTGACACCACCAGGAGCTGGCCACTCCTCCTCTCATCTCCCGCCGGCTTCCCCTACTGCAGGGCGCTCTATCGCTCCAGCGCCCGCCCAATCTTATCAATAGCAAAGCTCCCTGCTGTCTGGAGCTTTACTATTGTTTATTGCAGGCACAGGCACCGTCGCTTTGCTGCCTGTGCCGTTCGCAGCACGCCCTGCGCTGATAAAGTCTTGTGACTGTGCAGGCCACATTTGGCCCGTGGGCCGTAGGTTGGGCATCACTGTTCTAAAGCATTTTTGGCTTGTATTAATGGGAAAAAAGGGCTTATTAGCCGTTGTGTGGTGAAGTGCTAAAATTACAGCCATTTTTGTCCTGTATTAGTGGCAAAAGAAAAATATATTTGCCATTCAGCGGCGCAGTTATATGTTCTAAAGCCCTTTTTGTCGTATATTAGTGGCAAAAGAAAAATATATTTGCTGTTCAGCTGTACAGTTATATGTTATAAAGCCCTTTTTGTCTTGGGATAGTGACAAAAAATATATATATTTGCCGTACAGCGGTGCAGTTATATGTTGTAAAGCCTTTTGTGGTGTGTATAAGTGGCAAATTAAACATATGTATTTGTTGTACAGCATTGCAGTTATATATTCTAAAGCCTTTTGTGTCATGTATCAGTGGAAAAAAGTAAAATATATTTGCTGATCAGCAGTGCTGTTATATATTCTAAAACCTTTTGTGTTATGTATAAGTGGAAAAAAGAAAAATATATTTGTCGATCAGCGGTGCAGTTATATATTCTAAATCCTTTTGTGTCATGTAAAAGTGGAAAAAAGATAAATATTCGTTTCGCACAGAATCCAAACTTCCTCGCGATTTGTGGTAACTAGAGATGAGCGAATCGAGGCTGACAAATTGGAATTCGATCCGAATTCCAGAAATTATTCGATTCGCATTGAATCTGAATTTCCTCGCGATTCGAGGTAACGAAAAAATAAGGGCCTATTTGCCGTTCAGCGGTGCAGTTATATGTTCTTAAGCCGTATTTGGCGTGCATTAGCGGAAAAAGTTAAATATATTTCCCGTTTAGCGGTGCAGTTATATATTTTAAAGCTTTTTGTGTCATGTATAAGTGGAAAAAATAAGGGCCTATTTGGCATTCAGCTGTGCAGTTATATATTCTAAAGCCCTTTTTGGCGTGTATTAGTGGCAAAAAAATATAAATATTTACCGTTCAGCGGATATGTTCTAAAGTCCATTTTGGCATGTATTAGTGGGGAAAAAGAAAAAGGGCTTATTAGCCTTTGTGTGTTGAAGAACATTATATCCCTTTTTGATGTTTATTAGTGTATTAGCAACTAGGAGAGTTTGCCCTGGAAAAGCTGTCTTCCCCTGGCCAGTAGTGTAGCATCAGAGCGGGTGTTTATTGCAGCGGGTGCCATAATTACCCCAAGAAGAACTTGCCTGTCCACCCAAAATGTGGAGAGAATGACCTTTGTCAAGATGAATCAGGCGTGGATGAGCCAGGATTTCCACCCACTAATGCCTGATGCATCAGACTAGATCATCCAAGGTGCCACATCAACACTTTGACAAGCCTCAGCTAGTATTCTGATGCTGCCACCCACCTGATGCCACACATCTGATACCAAGTTCTCCTTCTTGCACCCACCATCTTCAGCTGGTACTCTTATAGCCACCCACCTCCCCACTCTATCACTGGATCACTCTGTGGTCTCCTGATGATGCTGCCACCTCCTCACTATGACACCTTGCCACTCTATGGTCTCCTGATGCTGCTGCCACCTCCCCACTCTGTCACCAGGTCACTCTCTGGTTTCCTGTGGCCTCCTGATGCTGCTGCCACCTCCACACTATGTCACCGTGCCACTCTTTGGTCTCCTGATGCTGCTGCCACCTCCATACTATGCCAACTTGCCACTCTGTGATCTCCTGATGCTGCTGCTACCTCAACACTATGTCACCTTGCTACTCTGTGGCCTCCTGATGCTGCTACTGCCACCTGCCACCTCCACACTGTCATTGTGCCGCCCTGTGGCCTCCTCCTGAGGCTGCTTTGGGAGTTATTGTTCTGATGGATCAGAGTAAGGACAAAATAATCAGTGACGTCAACACAAACTTACTGCTGACACCCTCTCCACTCTATCGGGGGGCTCTACTTGTATAAGCGTTTAATAGAACAGGTTCTGTTGACAACTATGTGGAATCAGCTGACGACAGTGTAAAATGAGTGCACTTCTTCTTGGCACTAACATCGACCTTTAAGGCTGAGTTCATACTTGAATTATTTGGTCAGTTTTAGCACTGTGACTGGCCAAATAAGTGAAGTGTGTGGTGATTCTAAGAGCGATGCCTGTCATCTGTATGTCATATGGACTCACAGTATTATTTCACTACCACAGCAGACTCCCCATGTGTGTTACTGCAATGCACAGTGTTCTACACCACTATAAAGGCTCTCTGAAGCCAGGAAATAGCTGTTTTTCACGAGATTTGCCGCGAAAAAGTTGGGATCGAACCGAACTTTTCCAGAAAAAACTTTTCCAAACCTGCCGAATCTAATTTTTGAAAGATTCGCTCATCTCTAGTAATAATGCTTCCCAGTAGTATAGTAATAAAGTAATACGTTTCACCCGACCATCAGGCTCACTCTCAATTACTTCCTATCCCATGTACATTTTCTGGGCAATACCTAAGGAAGAATACTGTAAAAACATCTATCTATATTAAACTTACAGGCCATCTGGCATATCTTAGATGGGACATGTTTTGTCCAAAACATATTAAAAAGTCCATCATTTACAGCCTGGTCCTATGATAACATCCGTATTTGTTCAGACTATGAGGACAGAAAAAGACACCTGCTGTCACTAAGGAATACATTCCTTCAACAGGGATATCCCCTGGTAATAGAAGAACAAGTACATAGAGCCATGAGAATTCCAAGGAACAGCCTCTTGGACTACAGACAAAAGGAGAACACCAACAGGGTGCCTTTACTGGTCATGTAAAACCCCCAAATGAGCATGCTAAAGAAAATTGCGTCAGGCTTCCAAACCATATTCACTAAAGACAAAAGACTAAAATAAATATTTCCGGAATTACCTCTTCTGGCATACAAACAACCATCAAACTTGAGTAATCTCCTTGTCAGGAGTGCCCTCTCATCACCACCATCAGAGATGGACACTTTTCCATGCAACCTTTACACATGTCTAATCCATGAATACAGTCCATATACCAAACAGTGATGAGAGGCAGAGGCAATATTCCAATTTGCGATATTTAGCAAATGATTGGGCGAATATTCGTCATATATTTTGTGACGTTTTGAAATGTCAGCTTTATACAATCACGCATCTATGAGGTGACTTGTTGAATCAGATATTCTCCTCTTACAGTTTATGCATCAGACACCCAGGAGTTAATCAAGTAGTCTTTAATCCGGAGATTGTATTAAAAGGTGTGCAGAGAATACAGATGGTAAAAGAATTATGCCAACAATATTCTCCTTGATAAGCAGATGAGATTCTCCTCAGATTCTCCTCAGAATTAGAGCACACACTAACAGCAATGCATGACTGGGAAAACAGGAAGTGGCTAGACTGAACAAACTAGAAACTGAAAAGGGGGGGGGGGGGAGAGGAGCATACCAATACACAATGCAAGATACTGAAACAGAACACTCCTCATTTAGTATCGCTAGATACCACTATATATATATATGCATACAATGGAATTGTATAAAATAACAATGAATAATGTCCATAAACCTGAAAGGGAAACATGCAATGAACATTTATTCAAACCAAAAAAGGATATGTCTTCAGTTCAGACCATAGAGCTGGTACTGGAAACAGTCTTAGAAGATGATGAGTATCTTTGGTAGAAGGAATCTCAACATGGAAGTTCTTTCCATCCGAACTGGTAACAACTTTAGTAATAAGTCCAGGAGGCCAGTTAAGGCGATCAACTTGTTTGTCTCTTAACAGAACAGAATCTCCTTCCTTTAAATTAGGCCTTGGTTCTTGCTACCTTCTGCGTTCTTGCAAGAGACAGAGGTACTTTCTTCTCCACTTTTTCCAGAACTGACTGGCGAGATGTTGTACCTGCTTCCACCGAAACTTAGAAAGGTTGTGCTCTTTGAAAATGCCAGATGGCACAGGAATATTTCCTATCTTTTCTGGTTTATTCTTGAGTGATCTTTTATGCACCCCAGATGTGGATTTCTTCTTTTTTACTACAGGAGATTGTCTATTGCTTTCATTAGAAGCTGACCGAGACTTGGTTCTCCTTGATCTTGCCAAAGATTTAGAATGTGTGAATGCAGTACTGGGCAGTATAAGATATTACCCTCCACTTTAGCATAACAGGAGACAAATGATGATGGCTATTACTTGGAGGAGGAGAATATTCTTTTCTGAGCGTGAGAAGGAGAGTACTAAGACAATACTTTTACTGTGGCGTTTCGAAATGTCAGCTTTATACAATCATGCATCCGTGAGGTGAATTGTTCAATCAGACATTCTCCACTTACAGTTTGCGCATCAGACACCCAGGAGTTAATCAAGTAGTCTTTTATCCAAAGATTGTATTACAAGATGTGCAGGGAATCCAGATGGTAAAAGAATTATGCCAACAATATTCTCCTTGATAAGAAGATGAGATTCTCCTCAGATTCTCCTCAGAATTAGAGCACACACTAACAGCAATACATGACTGGGAAAATAGGAAGTGGCTAGACTGAACCAACTAGAAGCTGAAAAGAGGGGGGAGGAGAAGAGAGGAGCATACCAATACACAATGCAAGATACTGAAACAGAACATATTCGCAAATTCGAGAATTCGTGATCTCCAGTCATTATTTTTTTGATTGCGAATCGTGAATTGGAAAATTCACGATAAAGATTTGCGATACAAAAATTTGCGATCAACACTGCTCCTAAAGTCAAAGATATTGCAACCTTTTCATTGGCCCACAAGCAAGAAGCAGTGAGGGATCATGGGTATTGATGAAAAAAAATCTAGAATATTCGCGATTATGAAGATATAAAACTATATTCTAGATATGCGCAAATTCTCGAAGTGACAATTTTTTGCGATAAAAATTCACAATTAGAATATTCGCGATCAACACTAATACCAAACACCTAACAGACCTATAACATCACAGACACCTTCTTATGTTAATCTTCCAATGGGGCTTACACTGTATGATACTTTGTACAAAGTGTCCTAATGGAGGAATCTATATTGGGTAGATTGTATAGAAACTGAGATCCAGAATGAACTTGCACAGATTCAAGATAAACCACAAGGCTGTGGGAATCCATTTCTCTGGACCAGGACACTCCATGGACGACTAAATTCTCAAAGGGAATTTTAAGAATGATAGAGACAGGAAAATTTGGAAATTTAAAATGATGACTTGATGACTACATTCCAGCCTTTAAGTGATGGACTGAATCTTATCTCACCCCCGGTTTTATGACCCACTATTTAGACAAAAATCACTCACACCTCCTTCAGTTTGACTACCATTCCCCTACATTATTTCCGCTGACCATGTCTACTCGTTGCTCAGCCTTATCTTAATTATGAATTCCACATGTACATGTTTTGCTGTAACATTCTATAAGTTCTGTGCCTGTTTCTTAGTCTTTCGTATGTAATCTTGCCTGAAGAAGGAAAGGAAGCTTGCAAGATATCACCCCCCTAATACTTTTGTATTTAAATGTCAATGCCACCATGTGGGTAATAAGAGAAGGGAAAGAATGAGACAGTATGCAAACAGTCAGTATAAAAATGACCTAATGTTGACAGGAGTTAGTAACAGTAACCAGCAGCAGTGAGACACACGTCATGACGTCACTGCATGGCCAGGCCTGAGGAGAGAAGGAGCTGTGCAGTGAAGTAGCTAGAACTGACTGGGCCCCACAGAAAATTTTAGTACGTCCCCTGCCTCCCCCTCCCCCCAATGGGTTCACATCATGTTTTTCCTATCGGTTTGATGTATACAAATGTGTAGCACACCACGTTTTTGTATCCTGCAGACTCCAATAAAAAAAATGTATACGTTAACTTATATGTTTTTTCTACAATGGAACTGTATGGTGAACAGACGTTCACTGTACGGCATCAGTCTTAGGCATCTGTTAACGCATTCATTTTTGGTATACATTAAATGGATGGCAAAAATAGGATGTAAACCCAGCCCTAGTGTCAGAATAAGCACCAGTACACAGCGGAGCAGCGTGGTGGAGAGGGGAGGCCGCCATGTACTGACAGAACACTACCTGGCCTGGTGGTCAGGGGTGAGGACTGTGTCTCCCAAGGATCATTTATCTACTGTGAAATACAGGGCACAGTATAATACACTAGAATCTATATACTATAAAGATTTTAGCCCTACCCCCAATAATAATACAATTAGGTGGTCATTTATTATGTAGAAACACGTCTACATTATGTGTATTTCTGACACAGAGTGGCGCAAAGCTCCTTAGCACCGCAATCTGCAGGGAAAGGGATACAGTTATGGCCATCCAGTTATTGGATTCAAGAAGTATTGGCAGGAGGTCTCTGCAGGGCAGCAATAGGAGATAGGAGGGTGAGACAGGAGCTCTGGGCACATGAGGGAGGAAAGGAGACAGCAGGGGTTCCATGAGGTTGGCATAAGAGAAGGACAGGATATGGGGGGAAGGTGCCATGGACGCAAACTGCTTAGTGAGGCAGTAAAACAACTAAATAGCATAAAGCTGCTGGTCTACAGCATCCAGCAGCAGCTGTGAGAGTTCCCTGGCCCCCAGCCCCCTTCTGTCCCACAGAGAAGAGACAGTCATAGTGCAGACTCACTCACAGACTGTGTTCACACTTCTGCTCCAGCCCTGCAGTCTCTCACCTCAACACATCCTGTGTAGAGGGGGCATGTCTGAAGATCTGTAACAGCCGGCCTCATGTGACTATCAGAGGGCCCACCAGAAGGGGTACTGCGTAAGTGAAATGACAGCAGTGTCATTGATGGAAGTGCTCATAGCAGCTCAGTGGGCTCCCCAGAAGCAGGGGGCCCCAGCACCTGCCCAACTTTGCCAGGTTCTGACCCCGGCCCTGCTTTACAGTACACTTAAGTAATTTCCAAAGGTTGTATATGCAGACTAGTTTCTCTCTTAGAATCAGACCGTTTAATCTTTCTTCTTTCCGGTCAAGAATGGATACAGTTTCTCTAATATATATATTATATATATATATATATATATATATATATATATAAGAAAAAGGGTTGTTGTATACCGCACTGCTGGAAATTTATAGAGACCGGGTGCCAGCAGCTGTTGGAGCGATCCCGTGCTCCCAAGTTGATATCCACAAAAGGTCCACAGCACTTCCTTCAATCAAAACGTGTCTTTATTTCACCAGGTGCAACGTTTCTGTTTACATACTGAAACCATCACTTTCTTGAGAATTGGGTCATTATCGTGTTGGAATATTGCCCTGCTGTCAAGTTTCTGAAGGGAGGGCATCATGCTCTGCTGCAGTACATTATGTCACACTATGTGTTGGCAAGTATGGTTCTCTCAATGAACTGTAGCACCCCACTGCTGGCAGCACTCATGCAGCCCCAAACCATGACACTCCCAGCACCATGCTTGACTGTAGGCAAGACATACTTGTGTTTTTACTTCACACATACGCTTGACACCATCTGAACCAAATAAGTTTATCTTGGTCTCATCAGACCACAGGACATGGTTCCCTTAATCCATGTCCTTAGTGTGCTTGTCTTCAGCAAACTGTTTGTGGACTTTCTTGTGCATCATGTTTAGAAGAGGCTTTCTTCTGAGACGACAGCCATGCAGACCAATTTGATGCAGTGTGCGGCATATGGTTTGAGCACTGAAAGACTGACCCCCACACCCCATTAACCTTTGCAGCAATGCTCGTATGTCTATTTTGAAAAGATAACCTCTGGATATAACACTGAGAACATGCATTCAACTTCTTTGGTCGACTATGGTAAGGCCTGTTCTGAGAAGAACCTGTCTTGTTAAACCGATGTATGGTCTTGGCCACCATACTGTAGTTTAGTTTACGGGTGTTGGCAACATTCTTATAACCTAGGCCATCTTTGTGTAGAGCAATAATTCTTATTTCAGATTCTTAGAGAGTTTTTTTGCCATGAGGTGCCATGCTGAACTTCTAGTGACCAGTGTGAGAGAGCGTTAACACCAAATTTAACACACATGCTCCCCATTCACACCTGAGAACTTGTAAATCTAACGAGTCACATGACACCGGGGAGGTAAAATAGCTTATTAAGCACAATTTGGCCATTTTCACTTAGGGGTGTACTCACTTTTGTTGCCAGCGGTTTAGACATTAATGGCTGTGTGTTGAGTTTTTTTGAGGGCACACCAAATTTACACAAGCTGTACACTGACTACTTTACATTGCATCAAAGTGTCATATCTTCAGTGTTGTTCTATGAAAAGATATAATAAAATAGTTACAAAAATGTAAGGGGTGCATTCACTTTTGTGAGATACTGTATATTATCCACAATATACTCAATTGAATAAAGTATTTTAACGGGGGTGCCTTCCTCTCCTTTGGTTATGATGGGCAACCTGTAGCTTATAGTGTTCCCACCACATGCAGAGGAGGCTATAACCATATTAGCAGCTGTTACCTACCTTGCCAAAGTAGTCTGCAATCCCTTTGTGATGGCTAAACCTACTGTAGATATTTTCCTTTCAACAGCTGGTACATAAACTTCTTATAGTCTGTAGGGGTGTTGCATCTCCCTACAGGATCTGCTCCTTCTAGAAACTTCCTACTGGAGTGATGAGCGGGAGGTGCCATATTCGATTTTGCGATATTTCGCAAATATTCGATTGAATATTCATCATAAATTCGTCAAAATCGAATATTCTTCATTATTCTATATATTGTGAATGTTGTGCGAATTTATATTCGCATTGCGAATTAAACTTAGAGCTGAGTTCCTAATGGTTTAACTTGTATTGCTAGAATTGACGAAGATAACTAATATCATGAATATAGTACTATATTGTCAATCTTCGTTATATTCTAGTAATACAACCATTAGGAACTCAGCTCTAAGTTTAATTCGCAATGCGAACATATACTCACATTATGATTTCAACTTAAAGCTAGGTTCCTAATGGTTGTATTGCTAGAATATAACGAATATCACGAATATAGCACTATATTCTCAATCTTCGTTATATTCCAGCAACGACCATTAGGAACTCAGCTCTGTTTCATTTGCGAAGCGAATATATAATTGCATTGCGAATTGAGCTTAGAGTCAATTCCTAATGGTCTTATTGCTAGAATATAACGAAGATGACGAATATCACGAATTCACGAATATAGCACTATATTCTCAATCTTCATTATATTCTAGCAATACAACCATTAGCAACTCAGCTCTGTTTCATTCGCGAAGCGAACATATAATCGCATTGCGAATTGATCTTAGAGCTAAATTCCTAATGGTTGTATTGCTAGAATATACCGAAGATGACGAAAATCACGAATATAGCACTATATTCTCAATCTTCGTTATATTCTAGCAATACAACCCATTAGCAACTCAGCTCTAAGTTTCATTTGCAAAGCGAACATATAATCGCATTGCGAATTGATCTTAGAGCTAAGTTCCTAATAGTTGTATTTCTAGAATATAATAAATATCGCAATGCGAATAATTCAGATTATATTAATCGCATTACGATTACAACTTAATCAAATTTGTGAGATCGTGATTCTCACATCCGACAGTACATATTAGCATGGAGGTGTTCCCATGCACACGGGAAGTCGGCAGAAGCGGCAACGTGCATTAACTGGATCGGGCAGGAAGCCAGGAATCCTCTGAACAGGTAAGAACAGCTTTTGGGAAGTGGGAAGACAACCAGAGAGCAACAAGGATTAACAGCTAAAAAAAACAAAAAAAAAACAATATTTGAAATAGCGAATATATACCGCTATATTCGCAAATTATCGTACTTTCAGTACTTTGCAGTATATTTCAGGACACTGCAATTGCATTTGTTTTCCAATTCCACCACATTAATAATTTTTCCAGCTTCCCAAACCATTATATTGAATATTAAATGGTGCCATAGAAAGTACAACTTGTCCTGCAGAAAACAAACTCTAAACAGCTATGTGAAAAAAAAAAAAAAAAAAAAGTTATGGCCTTTGTAAAGCAGGGAGTAAAACCCAACAATGGAAAAACTGCAGATGTACCCATCTGAATGAGACATTAAATGTGTTATAAAAACTAATGGTATCACTGGGGTTGGGTGCTATAAGTACATAGCAATAATATGAAAGGTGATGCCTCAAATTTGTATATGATAAAAAATTACAAATAATGGTGGAAGTATTAGAATATGGTGGTGACATTATCATTGGGCAAAGACAATATAATATTGCACTCATTAATATTTTAGCAGTGTCTGGTTTGATTGTGGGAATCTGATGTGCTATTATATAATGTTTTTTATCTTGGAATTAGAATGCAGATGTGGATTATTTTATTGGGTATACTTTTAAGGGTTGGGTACAATAGTCATTTGCCTTACCATCTGCTGGTCATATGCCGTCCGGCATCTGTGCAGATTGTTTGTGCTCAGTAACTTCCATGGCATGTGCTATCTCTGTCCTCTGTTACACCATTAATTCTAGTAAAGAGGTGGCATATATTAAATAGTTTAAAGGTCACAATTTTTTTAATATTGTGTCATCAAATGAGAATCTATAGAAACCAAAAGGTATGGATTGTAAAAAATATAAATAAAATCATCTGTCATTTTATGGAAATTACTATGGCTAGCACATTAGTTATGCACAGTTTAGCCATGGTGACCAAATAAAACAAATTTTGCTCTATTTGCTCAGTAAGGTAACTAAAACAAGTTCTGTTTCCTGTCAGTTAGTGAAATTCTGGGATCTTTGTACTGATGACCTATTGTCTGGATAGGTCATCAGTATCTAATCGGTGGTGATCTGACACTCGGGACCCCTGGCGATCAGCTGCTTGAGAAGGCACTAGCAGTAGTGCTATGGCCTTCTTGCAGCTTTGCCTAGGCCATGTGAGTCTGTGACATCACGTTCATTGGTCACATGGCTTAGTGAATGGGGCTGAGCTGTGATACCAAGCACAGCCGCTATACAATGTACGGCGCTGTGTTTGTTGAGCTCATAGAAGGCCACTGTACTATTGCAAGGGCTGTGCCTTCTCAAACAACTGATCGGCGGGGGTCCCCGGTGTTGGACCCCCATCAATCATATACTGATGACCCTTTCAGAGTGTAGGTAATCAGTACGAAGATCTCATGAAAAACGTCTTGTGTAATGTGAAAGAACTTAGTTCAAAGCCACAAAGTTGATCAGTGGTTCCCCCATTAACTAACAACTGAAAACCATTTGAAAAAGGCTTCTTCTAGAGTAGTCATACTGTACGCTTTAGTTGGTGTTCATTTACTTTGCAGATTTCCAGCCACTTACCTGATCTCAGTGGGCAGTTTTGTCTGCATACTTGAGTCACTAGGGTCCTATAGTACTGTGCATTGGTTCTTATTTTTAGAGTCATAAGGACCTCATATAATCTAGCTAAACTGCTTCATTGCTTGAGCAATAAGACACTTTATTCTACAATGCTGAAAACACAGTTTTAGGCCTCTTTCAGACAGTCAGAGTTTGATCAGTGATTTCCATCACTGATTGTGAGGCAAAACCTGGAGTGGAGCCTCCACAGAGATCAGGTATAATGGAAAAGATTTACACTGCTCCTGTGTTTTTGTCCTGTACCTTGTTTTGGCTCACAGTCACTGATGGAAATCACTGATCAAACACTGACTGTGTCAAAGCTGCCTTATAGTTTTTAACAACCCATTGATGACTCTTTTGATCTTTTTGGTCTTATTTTTTACCTGTCTTAACCTATAGCTGTTTGCTAACATAAAGGGGCGCTTTCATCATTTTTAATAATCACATATTAGCAGACTATATCTGAATATTTTATGTAATTACTTTATGAAAAACGGGTGGATGTTTTTCTGGATATGATTTTTTTGAAGTCGCTGAATGTGTTCCTGGCTCTTTACTTCATCTTTTGTTGGACTTTTAACATGTGAGATCAGCACATACAGCTCAGATATGGACTATGGTTGTTTTATGTTGGATTACATTTTTTTTTTTGAGGACTCCTAGGCATTTTGCCCTTTGATTGACCATGTTTGTCTTCAAGAAAGGATGAGTGTAGAGCTGTGGTGGATAACTTGTTTGGTGTTTCAAGGAACCCCTTTTATTTCAGTTGTGGTTACCCTGGCACTTTCATTAGATGATCCAGTACTCTTCTAGAGTACTAAAAAAGACATTGCTTTAAGCCCCTTTGCATGTCCCGATGTAGCAAGCAATTGTCAGGAAGGAAGCATTCTTTCCCAGCAATCGCCTGCTCGTCAGTGATTTGCATGCATTGATCTCCTCCACAGTATGGAGGAGATCAATGCCATTCCTTGTCCCCATACAGAATCATTGTTTGCCAGCATCAGAGTGCTGTTTAGGCACAATCTGCATCTGGCAAACAATGATTTAGGTGTCTGCACAAATAATTCTATTACCTGATGAAGTGTTTTACACCTTTAGACCTTATTCACACATACGTGGATTTTCATGTACCACAGTCCGTGAAAACCCGGCCTGCCATCCAGCTGAGTGTGCTTCGTGCTTCCGCCGCTGTACAGTAATGCCCTGCTCACAAGAGCTTACAATCCATAAGGAAATAAGGGGGACAGAAAAGTCACCAGCTATAATCTGTGTATGTACAGATATGAAATTTGAGTGCATGGACAGGGCCGTATTTGCCATTAGGCAACCCTAGGCACGTGCCTGCCCCTTATTTTACCCTCATAGGCCTCAGGCCTACTCTAGTAGGCTTAAAGCTTATGAGGCAGTAAATCCAGACAAAGGCAGGTGCAATGATGTTATTGTGCATGCCCACGCCAGGTTGCAATGCGGTGACATCATTGCGACTGGATGTCTGCATCCCATAGTCCCAGGCTGTGAGTGGGAAGAGACAGAGGAGAACGGGACACAAGGTGAGTATTTTGGTCTTACCTGACCACTTGAAGACATTACTTATGGGGGCATTTTGAGGGTTACATTACTATTGGGGGTACTGTGGGTTGATGTTCCCATGGTGGGACATTACTGTGGGAGGCATTACTGTTGGGGGTACTGTGGGGGCTGTACTATGGGAGCATTACTGTTGAGGCGCAATGTGGGGGGAGCATTACTATAGGGGCACTATAAGGTGGCATTATTGTTGTGGGATGTTACTGTAGGGGACATTACAGTGGGGGTAGTACTGTTGGGGCAATATAGGGAGACATTACTGGAAGCACTATAGGGACATCACTTGGGCATTTCTAATACAGGGGGTACTATAGGGAGCACTACTGGAGTCACTGGGGGCATTTAATACTGGGGTACTATAGGAAAATTTTCAGTACTGGGGCACTGTTATTAATAGGGGCACAATAGCGGGCATTATTATTGCTAGAGGCACTATAGGACACATTTATAATACTAGAAGCATTATATGGGAATTCTACTGGGGTACAATGGGAGTATTGCTGGATACACTGTAGGGGCATTTTTACTACTGGGGGTCCTAGATAGGCATAATTATTAATGGAGGCATTGTAGGGGGCATTACTGTTTCAGCATTATAGTATATGGGAGTATTGGCAGGATGGCACTGTTGGGCCAACAGGAGGGGAACTTTGTGCTGAGAAGGTAGTGAGGGTGATGGAAAAATATCTGTGTGGCAAACTTTGCAGAGAGAAGATGTGGCTGAAAGAATCTGTGGCGGTCTGGGCCAAACAGAGAAGATGGGGAAATAGAACCTCTACATCAGAGAAAATATCACATAAAGAAGCAGTCATGGCAGATTGGTCTGAACAGAGAAGATGAGGAAATGGAAAGTCTACATCAGAGGAGATGTCACTGGATGTAAGAGGTATGTGATATTGTATTGTCCTGCCTGATCAGGTAGCAGTAGGGCTGGATCTGTGCTGTGGCCCGCACCTCCCCTCCTTATCTATATTAAAGATAACTGAAAGAACAGGTTAGAATGTGGCATCTGGTGCTGGCCACTACAGAAGAACAGCTTCTGGGGAGGCATACAGTGCTGCATTGCGATTTTTGCCTCTGGTGGGGTAGTATTTTGTGCTGTACTGTGGTATTTGGTTCTGCTTGGTTCTTCTGTGGCACTATTTCATCCTGCACTGTGGTATTTGTTTCTACAGGAAAATAAAATATACTTCCCCAGCAGAACCAAATACCATAGTGCAGAACAAAATACTGTACCAGCAGAGCCAAATAAAACAGTCGAATAAGACGTTCTGCTTATCCAGTGTATTGCGTTGCTCTGTGGTATTTGGTCCTCTTGGGGCCATATTTTGTGCTGCACTGAGGTAATTGGTTCTGCTGGGGCAGTGTATTGTGCTGCACTGTAGTTTTTGGTTCTGCTGGGGCAGTATTTTGTGCTGCACTGTAGTATTTGGTTCTGCTAGGGCAGTTTTCGGTTGCATTGTGTTATTTGGGTCTGCTAGTGCAGTGCATTGTAGTATTTGGTTCTGTTGGGGCAGAAGCAGTATATTGTGCTGAACTGTGGTGGTTGGTTCTAGTAGGGCAGTTTATTGTGGTATATTTTGTTATTTGGTTCAGCCGCAGTACCAAATACCAACATGTAGCACAAAATACTGACCCTCTCTGGTTTTGGCGGCCTTATCTACATGTGTTAGTTCCACTTACTTGAGTTGACTCCACCTTTTCATGTTGGTACCACCGCCTACCTCAGACTTGGTGCTCAGGGCGGTCCTGTGCATGCGGTGTAGTGGATACCACTGGATAAAGGAATCAGGTTCTGTGGAATAATGTAGAAGGGGGTGAATGGAGAAATGTAATAGGCCACCCTAAAAATATGTGATTTTTGGACAAGCTTGAAATTGTGGATGTTGAATATTAACCTGATTGTCTGTGGTATCACACACCAGAGAACTAGAGCAGCTCAAGAAAAGATGGATTGTAGGGGGTTCAGATTATGAGATATGTCAGTATTAGATCATTGTCAATACAGAGAGCATAGGTAAGGTTGTAGGCAGAGATGGAAGGAGATGTGGTGGAGGGGGGTGCAGTGTTGTGGGTAGAAGTGAACAGTTTAAAATGTATTCTATAGTGGATGGGCAACCAGTGCAGTGACTGGAATAAAGTAGATTGACCTGATGTGTGTACATATTCATAATTGCATATTTTTCATAATTACAGCAAAAATACAATCATTTTGTAAGGTTTCTACTCTGCAAATCAAAGGAGCTTTTGATCTTGAAAGTGAATATTTTAACTATTATTTTCTATTTCAGCACAGTCATTTTACAGTTGACCCAGATCATGTACAGTAACTTGAAACATAAAGGGAATTAGTCACGCATATCTGATAACATCTTGCTCTTAGTACACAACCACAAAACTATTCATTAACAGACAAATTAATGCTTTATAAATAATGGTAATGGTACAGTACATAGTAAGTCCAAAATTGCCATATCCTTAAAAGAAGTGCTATTTATAAGTGAAACACATCCCAAATGACATGTACACTGTATGATAAAAAAAAATTGACTGCCATATTGAGTCATTTTGTAAACTGTTATGCCATGCAAGGCATTGTAGTTGTGTAACAGAAGGAGAGTCACAGACCACAGCATGACACAAAACTGGGCGTATAAAAATGTACACATACTGCAGTCAAAGAAACGAATTCAATAGTTCGGTTCTCCAACTATGTCAGTCTCCTCTTACCTCTAGTTCTGCAGTTGCAATGGCTACTGGGTGACAGCCATCTTTTATGGGGCATAACCCATATTAAAATCATGCTACATGACTGACAGGTAATACACGTTGCTTACTTAGAGAGTGATAGTTTGTATTGCCAAGACATCATTTAAATCTCCTGGGCCCTAAAACCCCCTATTGTGTTATGTCAATTAGTACTATTTGCTTCTTCTGTAACTTGGAAGATGTTTGGGAAGAGTTAAGGTGCCCTTTGCTATGCCCAACAATTAATCATTTTAAAGACAATAGTAGACATTTATTAAAAAAGAATAAAAAGAGAATTTTTTAATTCAGTTTTGTCAATAGTCTAAGTTGGTGAAATTTGTGCCAAATTTATTAAATATTGCATGGTGTTTGATAAATGTTGAGATATCTTTAAACAAAGATTTTTTTTTTTCTAGATATAGTGCTACAGTTTTTGTACTCCACCAGCTACTGGAGTAAGATTACTTTTCTTTTCACAGTTGATAGATCCAGGGTCCATATAATAAACATATATAACTAAGATGGTGGAAGTTTCTTAAAAACTCAAAAAGACACAAAACTTGGACTTTTTGATGCCTTTTTTTCTGGATCATATAGAATTATAAATCCCCATCACCACCTCCCCCAATTTTTTTTTTGTAAATGCCAAAAACATTTAATTTATGTATGTCGATATCCTTATGCATTATTTTACAATTTGGTGTCACAAAAACTAAAATAAATATTTTAGGTCTGAGATGTCAGCCAACACCATAAAGACCAGGACTTATACTAACCTTAAAATAAATCAATAACAACATCAGTATCATAAAAATAGATTTTCTTGTAATTTTGATGTGATTTACAACTTGATGTATACAGAATACTGTCAGATTACTTCCTGATGCAGTTCTGATGGATTGCAAGGCATACAAATTCTACACTTAACAGGAATGGTGTGTCAGGGGTAGAGCAAGGTTACAGTATCTTTCTACATTTGGATTATAAACTTTGCAGGAAATGGTGAAGTAGTGGCACAACAGTTATATACCCTTTTAATAGCTAGGCGACCTTTGAGACTTTAGACCAAAATGTTACCTTTAAAAATTGTATTTTCATATTTCTTTTACTTCATAGACAATTTTAGTCGGATTTGCATTTTATAAGGGACATACTTTATAAGATAAAAGACATAGGAAAACAAAAAGAGCTAATTTGTATTTAAATACAGTATTTTCATCCCCGATGAAATGGGTTAAACCAGTAAATTGCAATAACAAAAAATATGTTTCTGATGTAAAATGGGTAGTGTTGGGTGAAGCGAAGCATTCAAAATGGAATTCAGTCCGAGTTTAAGAAAACTTAGATTCACAACTAATCCAAATTTACTTGTGTTTTGTGGTAACAAATCAGTTTTTCTCCTAAAATGGCAGCTGCACGTGTTACAAAGTGCAAATATGAAGTCCGGAATGGTGAGATCATCCATAATGCCATGCAGCCAGCCGATCCCCTGTGATGTCACAGCCCTATAAAATCCTCTGCCATTGTCATGAGCATAGGGAGAGATGTGACAAGTGCTTATGCACAGTGCTGTTGAGAATGCTTAATAGAATATGGCGAAACTGCAGGGAGAGTGCAGGGAAAATTATAATGCATCAGTTTTATTTATTTATTCCTACATTTACTTATTCCATCATCAGCTATAAATGTAATTCAATACCAATAATTTGAAAGCCTTTATTGTTTCACTGCCAGCGTGCCAACTAATACCATCCAGTCTGTGCCTCTTAAGGGAGTCAGGTCTTAATGATGACCATCCTCATCTTTTGCTGGCTTTACTTCTTCCAAATCATCCTTCAAAGTCTCCATGTCCTAGTAAAGTCAGCAAGATGCAGAGAGAGGAGGAGTTGGATGTTCCTGGTGACATATTCTCATTGATATTAGATGATGTTGGAAAGGAGGAAAAGCAGATGGCAGAAAAAGGGCTCCCACCTGTAGGGCTGTCAAATAACCTGCAGGAGACTGCAGGAAGAACAGAAAAAATTTGTAAATTATCTTCCACCCAACCAGCCAAACCCCATACCAGAAATAGCCCCTGTTTCAAGAAACCGTGCGGCCATTTACAATGAAGATGAACAGTGCAGTCTTCATTATTAAAAGCATGGCTGCTCCATGTGGCTATACTCTAAGGCAAAGTGGACTGATTTATAGCGATTTGTGTCAAATTAATTTGGAAACTAATCAAATTTCTTTTTTAAAACTTTGCTCATCTCTAATCATGGGCATCACTTTTGTCAAGAAAATGTGGCACATGTCATGTTTTTGAGGCTTTTGGTGGACAAAATTTGTGAAAACTTTTACTTTTACGCTTTTTATGTCATGCCTATAAGCTTTATAAAAAAAATGGGTAATGAAGAGTGGGAAGGGGTCCCAACCCAATATATTTACTACAACTTACGCTAGAAAACTGGAGTAAATTATTGTTGAACTCTATGTCAGCTCCAAGCTGATGTAGATTTCAGAATCAGAGATGTGCCAAATTTTTTGCAATCAGGGACTATGTGTCTAAATTTACCATGTATAGTACAAAATTTAACAGATCCCGATTTTATGGGAAACAAAATCTTTCAAATTACTGCATTACCCAAGGCTAGGTTCACACTTGTGTATAAGCAGTATGGGGGAGATTTATTAAGATCTTAATCCTTCCCTGCTGGTATAACATGGGACACAATTATTAAAGTTGTTTCACTTCAGAAAATGGCATGTATAATGTAGACAAAGTTAATACAAGGCACTTTGTAATGTATTATGATTGTCCATATTGCCTCCTTTGCTGGCTTGATTCATTTTTCCATCACATCATACACGACTTGTATCCAGGGGCTATGACCAACCTGCAATCCAGCAGTGAGTGCGCATAGGTTGGCTCTTTTTCCTATAGTATGCAAGCACAGCCACCACTGCTGGATTGCAAGGTGGTCATAACCATGGAAATGAGCAATGAATGATGTAGAAAAATGCATCAAGCCAGCAAAGGAGACAATATGGACAATGACAATACATTAGTAAGTGCCTTGTATTACCTTTCTCTACATTATAAATGCCATTTGCTGAAGTGAGACATCCCCTTTAACAGTAGTGTTGAGCGCGAATATTCGAATAGCGAATTTTTATTGCGAATATCGCAAATTCGATAATTCACGAATATTACGAATATAGCGCTATATATTCGCAATTTCAAATATTCTTTTTTTTTTTTTCTTATATGTTAATCCTTGCTGCTCTCTGGTTGTCTTCCCACTTCCCAAAAGCTGTTCTTACCTATCCGGAGGATTCCTGGCTCCCTGCCCGCTCCAGTCAATGCCCGTTGCTGCTTCTGCCGACTCCCTGTGTGCATGGGAACGCCTCCATGCTAAAATGTACTGTCGGATGTGAGAATCACGATCTCTCAAATTTGACTAAGTTGTAATCGCAATGTGATTAATATAACCTGAATTATTCGCATTGCGATATTCGTTATATTCTAGCAATACAACCATTAGGAACCCAGCTTTAAGTTGAATTCGCAATGCGAGCAATACAGGTTATATTAATCGCATTGCGAATTCAACTTAGAGCTGGGTTCCTAATGGTTGTATTGCTAGAATATAACGAAGATTGAGAATATAGTGCTATATTTGTGTATTCGTGATATTCGTCGTCTTCGTTATATTCTAGCAATACAACCATTAGGAACTTAGATCTAAGATCGATTCACAATGCGAGTATATGCTCGCTTCGCGAATGAAACTTAGAGCTGAGTTGCTAATGGTTGTTGCTAGAATATAACGAAGATTAAGAATATTGTGCTATATTCGTGTATTCGTGATATTCGTCGTCTTCGTCATATTCTAGCAATACAACCATTAGGAACTTAGCTCTAAGATAAATTCGCAATGCGAGTATATGTTCGCTTCGCGAATGAAACTTTGAGCTGAGTTCCTAATGGTCGTTGCTAGAATATATCAAAGATTGAGAATATAGTGCTATATTCGTGATATTCGTTATATTCTAGCAATACAACCATTAGGAACTCAGCTCTAAGTTGAATTCGCAATGCGAGTAATTCAGGTTATATTAATCGCATGGCGAATTGAACTTAGAGCTGAGTTCCTAATGGTTGTCAGCCATGCGATTAATATAACCTGTATTACTCGCATTGCGGATTCAACTTAGAGCTGGGTTCCTAATGGTTGTATTGCCAGAATATAATGAAGATTGAGAATATAGTGCTATATTCGTGATATTCGTTATCTTCGTCAATTATAGTAATACAAGTTACAACCATTAGGAACTCAGCTCTAAGTATAATTCGCGATGCGAATATAAATTTGCGTAACATTCGCAATATATAAAATAATGACAAATATTCGATTTCGGCGAATATATGACGAATATTCAATCGAATATTCGCGAAATATCGTGAAATCGAATATGGCACCTCCCGCTCATCACTATTTAACAGGCACCTTCCTCAATATTTGTGGTGCATCTATGCAGGTCTGTAGGCCAATGCCGGACTCACAGCACTCACTACTTTGAAAGGTGGAGAGCAGTGTGTAAACCCCAAAAAGTAGCTAAATTTTGGCCAGCTAGTTTTCTGGCACAGAGGGGATGATAAATTTCTCCATGTGGTTTTCATTAAAAAAAAAAGATCATTACAGATCAGTCAACAGATTCCATTTATTTGTATGGCGAGCATGTGGCTTTCTATCCTCAGGCTTCATTCTTTATCATTGAGGCTAAGGTGAAATTATTCGAAAACAATAATGCCGCCTAATGCCAGTTCAGATCCCCCACAGAGAAAGAAATCCCTAAGGTAGATGTGATGCAGGGAGGTTATTCTTTAATTGGTCACCCACAAGATGGACCTTCTACTTGAACCTATGATTGATCATCAGGACTATTGTATAGTTGAAATCAGTAGCCACCAAGAGTAGCACACTAAGGTCTCATGTCAAGAATTTGTGTGGATCATTACTATTGTCTAGCAGTAAATAACAATTTTGGTCCTTTTTCAAATTCAATTTATGGACTCAAAAAGACAGAGAAAGGCAGAATTTTTGTTGCCTATTTAACCCATTAGTGACCACCCATATTCCTTTTTACAATGGTTACTAAGGGGCCTCAGACTGGGGGGGCCTGACTCTCACATGAGAGTCGTGGTCCTGCTCTAACAGCCTGGAGCGGCAGAAGTGCTGTTCCAGGCTGTTTAACACTTTACATGCTGCGGGAAATGGAGCCCGCCGCATGTAAATTGTCTCCCATCGGCACCCCGTAAATGCGATCACGGGGTGCCAATGTGTGTGAAGGCTGGCTGGGGTCTCGTGTAGGCCCCAGAACAACCTTGAGTAATTTCCAGCAGGCTGCGCCTCTCTGCTGGTCAATATCAGAATAGCACTGACATTAAAATGCAATGCACTAGAGCAGGGATGCTCAACCTGCAGCCCTCCAGCTGTTGTAAAACTACAACTCCCATCATGCTCGGCTGTAGGCTGATAGCATGCTGGGAGTTGTAGTTTTGCAGCAGCTGGAGGGCTGTCGGTTGGGCATCCCTACACTAGAGGGATAATGCATTGCATTTTAAAATCAATCAAAAAGCTGTCTGTTATAGTCCCCTTGTGGGACTATTAAGTGGGAAAAAAACAAATTTATTCAATAAAAAAATTCCATTAAAAAAAATTACACTTTTTTCCCCACTGAAAATAAGCTTTTCACTGAAAAAAAATAGCATAAAAAAATCTCCCCCATATGAAAAATACAAGTCGTCCCACAAAAATCAAGCCCTCACACAACTTCATAGAAAAAAAAATAAAAAAGTTATGGGTCTTGGGAAGCAGCAATGCAAAACTATTTTTTCTTTAAAAAAAATTGGGTTTTATTGCAAAAAAGTAGTAAAACGTAAAAAAAAAATATATGTATTTGGTATCACTGTAATACTGTGACCCAGAGAATAAAAATATTATGTTATTTATACATAAATAACACAGTGGCAGTATTGCTGTTTTTCCCATTTCCCTCCCAGAAATAGTTAATAAAAGTTAATCAGAAAGTTGTGTGTACCCCAAAATGGCGCCATTAAAAAACTACATCCTGTCCCACAAAAAACAAGCCCCCATAAAGCTATATAGACGGAAAAATAAAAAAAGTTATAGCTCTTGGAATGCGACGTTGAAAAAAGAAAGAAAAACACTTGGTCAGTAAGGCCCAAAACAGGCTGGTAACTAAGGGGTTAAAGAAGCTAAAAATCTATATACTTTTTTGTGCCTAATGGATGAAATCTGTTGTATTTCTCCGATCAGGCAGAAGGTGTGAATGAGGTGCATTTCTCTTGGGCAACTATTTACATTTTTATGATTTTTTATTTTTTTTTATTTTACTTTTAAGCTTTTAACACGTAAGTCAATTTCTCCCCCTATAAAACAAGCAGAAGAAAAGCAATACACCATGTAAATGGAGTGCAATTTGTACGAACATAGTTGCTGAGAGAATCAAGCTTCATAAATATGTACCGAAGTGTAATCGTGCACATTGATCACAGGATGTACTGAATTCTAATTTGCCTATGAATGTAAATTGCTGTTATTACAAATAACCTACAAGCATTGCTCCAAAGAGAACACTTAATAGGAAGGTTT
Source organism: Bufotes viridis (assembly GCA_033119425.1). Lineage (NCBI taxonomy): Eukaryota > Metazoa > Chordata > Amphibia > Anura > Bufonidae > Bufotes > Bufotes viridis. The sequence goes on along the minus strand of CM065591.1, from coordinate 399,148,500 downwards.
GTGCACATAATCTTGAACGTTTAGTGGAAAATGCTCGAAAAACTGCCAAATTCCGGCCGCCTAATGAGATGGAAAAAAAATGAAATTTTGATTTGAGAAATCTCAAAAAATGCTATATTCTAAATATTTTAATCAGTTTAATAAATAAAAGGCAGATTGGGATTTTAATTATCGTTGCTGTAACAGGGTAAATAAACAGTATAAAGCAGTTAACACAAAATTGTATACTCCCATGCTATTTCTACTATACAAGTAAAAACAAGTTTCAGTCTGGAAACAGATCTGAGATTTAGAACAATTCTTTAGCCATTTTTGATCACTGCTAATTGACTTATTTTTTAAGTGTAGCTTCACTCCCCTTGTTGAGCTAAAGATGAACCTTTGATTTTACATTAGAATACTAGATGTGTTGCAGCTCTCCCGTGTACTTTCATTATTGGAATTCCAGTTATCATCAGTAGCTGACAGAGGTGTAACTTGAAGCTCCTGTCCCTCAGTGTAAAATTTGCCTTCTTCACCCACCATGTGACATTCATAATACAGGTGCTATAGAAGACACATGGCAGGCTTTGCTGTGGGGATAAGACCCTTGAAATGGATGAAGTAACATGTAATTATGACATTATTGGGGCTTTCATACAGTTTTCTTCACCCTATTGAGACCTGATTAGCATTGGCTGGCATAAAACACCCTCAATTTGGAGCACAACTTTGTCATGAGTAAGAGTCATTACTGCTAGAAAACGCATAGACATTGTGCCTAACTGGATTTTAATCTGCATGGAACAATAAAGGCTGTTGCAATTTTTTTGGGAAGCTGGACTTACAACCTTTCTTCACTTTGGATTTTTGTGCAGTATTCCCAGCACTGCCCATGCTTCCACTGTGATTTATTACAGGTTAGCTAAGCTGCTATATTTTTTATATTTTTTAGAAAGACTGGAAAAGGTTGGACTAAAACATTTAACCCCTTCCCGACCAGCACCGTACATGTTCCTATGATTGACATATGTCAGCATGGCCCAAATAGCAATAGGTTCAGAGTGCAAAGTTACGGATGGGAACTTTACAGGGCAGGTCCTCTGTAATTAGGCCTGGTAGGGATGACTATCCCCTTCCTTCTTTTGTTAGGGAATTTTTAGGGATACGTAAGGCCATTTTCCACAGGGGACCCAACCTGAAAAGCACAGAAGAAATCACTCCTGACTACTATCAACCACCAGATGACCCACAGTGCCAGTATCAGGTGAAAACCATAAGCTACACATGGTCCAGGCTACAAGTGAGGTGTACATTTTCTTAAGAAGACCAGCATGACCATCACAGTACCCTTTCGAGCTATATATGTCTTTATGCTTATTATGACTGGTGTTGATTAAGTATTTTTTGTGCATGATTACGTCTGGTCTTGTATATAGTCATCATTCCCTAATTTTTTGAGACTACTTTTTTACTTAATAGGAGAACATTTACAGTTTATCTCATGTAAAACACAGTTTCTGGTTTATGTTATATTTTGTTCATGTGGAAGGTTCTATATAAGAAAAACCATAAGATGTTTATATATAAGATTTAAGGAACATAAGAAATCTATTGAGACAGGAATTGGTTCACCGAGATAGAACACATCAGAGAAGCACATGGACAGTAACGTCCTCACATGTGCAGGAATAGAAACGGTTTCAGCAAGGACTTTCAGAAAAAGTAAATGACGAGCTTGCTAGAGTGGAAGCCGATGATGATTTTGAGAATTTTATTCAATTCTGTATTCGAGTTTATCAGAGACCTTCTGAAAGGAGGAGGGAAAAACTCTGGGCATTGGGAAATAGACCTAGCTATTCTTTCAGTCAATCGACTCAGCGAAACCCTGAGTTTATATCTGAACCAATGCAGATTGATGTTGTACGGAAATCTCTAACTACAGCAGAAAAAAAGACGGTTTACAGCGATCTCTGCCGTGCACGGCCGCGCACACGGGTACTTGCGGCATGGCGGATCCGGCAGGCTGTTCACCCGCCGAAACAGCCTGACGGATAGCTATGCCGCTAGTGTGAAAGTATCCTAAATTGCCTGTATAAACTTACCTCTTCATTGCCTGAGAGCACATTAATCGCTGAACTGTCTGCTAAAGAATTATTACCTCCACAATACAGAGAATTTAAGGATGTCTGTGATAAGAAGAATGCAGATAAACTAACCCCACATCGTACATGCGATTGTCCAATAGTACTGTTACCTGGAGCTGAAATACCCTTTAATAGCATCTACTCTCTTTCTGAACCAGAACTAAAGGCCTGGACAATGATTTAAAGAAAGGCTTCATCCGTCCATCTAATTCTCCGGCTGGAGCACCTTTTTTTTTTTTGTTGAAAGAAAGATTCCAGAAGACTATAGAAGACTTAAAGGGGTTCTGCAGCTTTTTCTTATTGATGATCTATCCTCTGGATAGATCATCAGCATCTGATCGGCGGGGGTCCGACACACGGGACCCCTGCCGATCAGCTGTTTGAGAAGGCAGCGGTGCTCCATTGACCCAGTGACGTCACGACTAGTGTTGAGCGAACAGTTCGAGAATAGTTCGGGTTCGTACCGAATTTTGGGGTGTCCGGGACCCGGACCCGAACCCGGACATTTTCAAAAAAGTTCGGGTTCGGGTTCGGTGTTCGTCGATTACTTCCCGCTTTCTGAAGGGCTGCACAGCAGCCAATCAGCTAGCGTTTTACTTCTTGCCCTAAGAGCCCATCATAGCCATGCCTACTAATGGCATGGCTGTGATTGGCCAAGTGCAGCATGTGACCCAGCTCTATTTAAGCTGGAGTCACGTAGCGCCGCACGTCACACTGCTCTGATTAGTGTAGGGAGAGGACGCAGCTTCTGTCAGGGTGAGATTAGGCAGGTTAAAGTCAGCAACAGCACCTAATGAACGGATCAATTTACAGCTGAGAATCATTGAACTTCTGCTAGTTACTTGCTCGCTGGTTTTTAGGCTGCACAGAGCGTTTTTCTGTCACTTATTTTCTGGGTTGATCGGCGGCCATTTTGTGACTTGTGGTGCGCCAGAAGAAGCTGCCACCAAGTCCATCAATCCTTCAATAATAGTTTTTTTTTTTTTGCTATATCCTACATCAGGGGCTTGGCTGTGCTAATTGTCACCCCTAGAAACTCAGGAAAGAAATTTCTATATTTTATTAAGGGGTTAAATACAATTGCCCAAATACCAATCCCCTAAATCTGGTGTTCCAGCTTTGGTTAGACAAGTATAATACTGTCTGCTGTCTGGCAAAGGATAGATTCTTTTCTGGGGTTAAATTCAATTGCCAAAATAGCAATACCATAAATCAGTGGTTTCAGCTGTGGCTGGCAAAATAGAATAGTGTCCGAGGTAACGCACACACGTACAGACGCACGCATACGATTCTTGAATAGTTGTATTATCGCGATAATAAAACTAACAGTGTAAAGTTGACTGTATTGCTCTAAGTTATATTCGTGTACGAATGTAACTTCTATTACAGCACACCAATACTAAAACTGACTAAGAGACAGCTTTAAGTTCTATTCGAACGCGATTGCAACTTTGGAACTTAAAGTGGTGTACGATTTTAAAAAGTTGAGTACTAAAAAGTTGGAATCGCAATGCGATTCTTATGTATTTGCTTAATCGCATTGCGATTACAACTTTGAGCTACCGATCACCATGGGAACGCCTCCTCCAGTAGAATGTACTGTCGGATGTGAGAATTAAGTTGAAATCGCAATGCGATTATTATATATCTGCTTAATCGCATTGCCGTTTCAACTTAGCATTGCTAAATAATTCCATTGATATTCGTTAACTTACTGACTCAGTAAGTTAACGATATGGATGGAATTATTTAGCAATGCTAAGTTGAAATCGCAATGCGATTAAGCAAATATATGAGAATCGCATTGCGATTTCAACTTAATTCTCAGATCCGACAGTACATTCTACTGGAGGAGGCGTTCCCATGGTGATCGTTAGCTCAAAGTTGTAATCGCAATGCGTTTATTGCGGTATATTATCCCTCTGGGTGTCTTTTACAGCCTTTTTAGTGCCCAAAAGTTCGGGTCCTCATTGACTTCTATGGGGTTCGGGTTCGGGATGAAGTTCGGGTTGAGTTCGGATCACGAACCCGGACATTTTCCGGAAGTTCGGCCGAACCTCTCGAACCCGAACATCCAGGTGTTCGCTCATCTCTAGTCACGACTAGTATCAATTGCCCTTGGCGGGGCTAAGCTCCATTGAAGTGAACAGAGCTTAGTCGTGCCCAGGCCATTTGATACTAGTCGTGACATCACTGGGCCAGCAGTAAACAGTGAGAAGGCCGCTACCGTCTCAAACAGCTGTTCGGCGGGGGTCCCGGGTGTCGGACCCCTGCCGATCAGATGCTGATGATCTATCCAGAGGATAGATAATCAGTTTAAACAAAGTGCAGAACCCCTTTAATAATGTCACTGTAAAAAAAACGGTATCCTCTCCCTTTAAATCCTGAACTACTTGAAAGGCTTCGTACTGCTAAAATATTTACTAAACTTGATCTCAGAGGAGCATATAACCTTGTCTGAATTTGTCCAGGAGATGATTGGAAGACTGCCTTTAGAACACGGTATGGACATTTTGAGTATCTTTTCATGCCTTTTGGACTTTGTAAAACCCCAGCCACGTTCTAACACTTTATCAATGATGTTTTCATGGATATGCTGGATCAATTTGTAATTGTGTACTTGGATGATATCTTAATCTTTTCAGAATACTTGAAACAACATCGCAAACACGTCTGCAATGTTCTGCAAAGGCTTTGAGAACACTGTTTATACATCAAGCTTGAGAAATGTGAATTTGAGCAGACAACCATTCAATTTCTTGGAAAGATTATTTTCCCAGAAGGTCTGAGGATGGATCCTAGTAAGACCAAGGCGGCATTGAAGTGGCCAATTCCAATAAATGAAAAAGATGTACAGAGATTTATTGGTTTTGCCAAATTCTACAGAAAATTCATCCAAAATTTTTCCAAGATCATTGCACCAATATGACAACTCACTAAGAAGCCAATACACTTTGCTTGGACATCAGGATGCTCTCACTAAATTAAAGACACTCTTCACATCTGCACCAATATTATATCAACCAAATCTAGAGCTACCATTTACTGTTGAGGTTGATGCATCTGATTCTGCAGTAGGAGCAATCCCGTCGCAGTGGTCTGGAGATAAGATGTTGTTGCATCCTTGTGCCTATTTTTCTCACGAAATGTTCTCATCTGAAAGAAACTATGATATTGGGAATAAAGAACTGCTAACAATTAAAAGTGCATTTTCTGAGTGGAGGCATCTCAAGGAGGGAGCTTCTAATCCTATAACTTTGCTAACTTATCATAAGAATTTCAAATTCATTTTTAGTGCCAAAAGATGATCTTCCAGACAAGCAAGATGGAATTTATTCTTTTCTTGGTTTAATTTTATCATTTCTTACCGACCTGGATCAAAAAAGGTAAAGCAGATGCTTTATTGAGGATGTTTTATGAGCCTACACAGAAAGATAAAGGTCAAACCAAAATTTTATCTGAAAAGAACTTCATAGGGCCCACTCATTCAAGGGAGCTCTTTAGTTTAATTAAGAATGGATATGAGAATGATTCCTTCCTTAGTCATCCTACAAGGAATGTCAATCTCGACTTGATGTTCTAAAATTAATCCATGATTTTAAGCTGGCTGGACATTTGGGCATTAAAAATACTCAAGAACTTTTTTCCCGTTCTTTTTCGTGGTCAAGTTATCAGAAGGATGTCAAAAGATATGATTCCTCATGCTTGATTTGTGCTCAAAATAAGACTCAATGCTCTTCTCCTTTAGGTTTATTACAGACACTTTCTGTTCCTTCTCGCCCTTGGGGCTCAGTCTCGATGGATTTTGTGGTCGATCTACCTCCTTCTAAGGAAATAAACACCATCCTGGTTGTCGCAGACCTTCTTACAAAGATGCCCCATTTTATTCCCACTAATGGAATACCCACTACAGAACAAACTGCTGAACTTAGGCCTCTTTCACACGAGCGAGTTTTCTACATGGATGCAATGCGGGACGTGGATGCATAGCACCCGCACTGAATCCTGACCCATTAATTTCAATGGGTCTGTATACATAAGCGCTTTATTTTACGCATCAGTTCTGTGTTGTGTGAAAAATGCAGTATGTTCTATATTCTCCTTTTTTTCACGCAGCCCTGGCCCCATAGAAGTGAATTGGGCTTCAGTGATGCAATGCGTTTTTCACTGATGGTTGCTAAGAGATGTTGTTTGTAAACCTTCAGTTTTCTATCACGCGCGTGAAAAAGCATCAAAAAGCATTGCACCTGCGCAGAAAAAACTGAACAACTGAGCGCTATCGCAGAAAAAAAAGTCTGAACTTGCTTGCAAAATGGTGTGAGTTTCACTGAACGCACCCTGAGTAAATTCGTCACGCTCACGTGAAAGAGGTATTATGGTTCGGGAAGTATTTCGATTATATGGGATCTCTGACAACGTGGTATCGGATCGAGGTGTACAATTCACTTCTAAATTCTGGAAAAGCTTTTGCTCTCCCTTGGGGATAGGAATAAATTTGTCATTGACCTTTCATCCTCAATCTAATGGACAAACTGAAAGAACTAATTAAACTCTTGAACAATACCTTTGATGCTTCATAACTTATCTGCAAGATGATTGGATAGACTATCTCCCCACGGCTGAGTTTGCATACAATAACTCAATATACAATGACATAGCTCAACTTCTCATAGTCCTTTTTATGCTAATACAGGCCTTCATCCAGTTTTCATTCCAGATTTACCAATCACAACTACTCTTCCAGAAGTAACTGAATGCTTGACATTACAGAAGGTTCAAGAAATTTTTTTTTTGAAAATTTGTACGATGCTCAAAGACGATTCAAATAAGCCACAGATAAACATTGTAAGTCAACTCCTGTTTTTCATATAGGAGACAAAGTTTGGCTTTCCACAATAATCTATAGCTAAAAGTACCTGCTCCAAAATTGGGCCAGAAATATATTGGACCATTTCAAATTACTGATCAAAGTCACCTTTCGATTAAAACTTTCTGAGTTTATAAAAGTATATCCTGTTTTTAATTGTTCTCTCTTGAAACCATTTATTCAAACTACTTTTGCAGACCACAATTTGCCTCTTCCTCCACCAGTAAAAGTGCGTGGTGAAGAATAATTTATACTTAAAAAGATCTTGGACTCCAGAATCCATCAGAGTAAGCTATAGTACTTAATCAAGTGGAAGGGCTATGGCTCAGAAGAAAATTCTTGGGAACCAGAAGAAAATGTTCATGCTCCTAGACTCACCAAAAAATTCCATCAGCAATATCCTGACAGACCAGTCTCTAGGATGCCCAGAGATCATCCTGGAACATGGGGAGTACTGTCAGGAATTGAACCAGGAAACTGCTGTGTCCCAGGCAGTAGCCTTGCTCTCTGAGCAACCTGCTACTCAGGACAGCTCCATTCCTGAACCTAGTGAATAGTTTCCTAGTCTTGGAAAATCTCTGCTCGTTTAGCCTAATCAGCCACAGCTTGGAACTTCCTATATAAACCAGACCTTGTCACTCCCTCTTTGTCAGATTATTGTACTTCCTACCTCTATCTAGTGTCTGAGTGTCCGCCTCCTAAACTGATGTGCTTACTTGTGTACCGAACTTGGATTGTTGCCTGACTACGCTTCTGCCTAAACTACTGTGTTTACTTGTGTACCGAACTTGGATTGTTACCTGACCACGCTTCTGCCTTATCCTAAAACTGCTGTGTTTACCTGTTACCAACCCTGATTGTTATTCAACACTGCTTGCTTATGCTACTCCAGTGCTCCAGATTGTCTCAGCCATTGGACTCCTTACCTACCTTCCAGGCCTAGACAATTCCTTATTTCAGGTGAGCAATTGTGAAATCACTTATAGGGTACTTTAACACTTAGGTACTTTCACACTGGTGACATGCTTGCCTGAGTTTCTTGCCGCTAGTGGGAAACTAGCCTTACACTCTCTTTCTTCAACATGCATTTATCACAACATCAGTTGTTACATAGGATGTATTTTGGCCCATCCAGAGCCTTTGTCAAGTATAGTTGTCATCAGAGACATGGAAGTGTCAAATACGCATCTTTCATACAGGTATGTCACATGTGCATAGTACACTTAACCATTGATTTAATTCACACAGCCTTGTTTTTTTCACTGAGGCTGGCTTCACACAGTATTTTGTGGCATTTTATGGGAATTTTTGAATAAAGGACACACATGCATTTTATTTCAGCTGGGGTAGTTTTTTTTTAAACACAGCATTTTGTACAAGTTCTCTGCAGGGAAAAATACCTCAAAAATATATCTCAGACATTTTCGTTAAACATTTAAATTTAATGTTCAATTTGATTTTATTCAGAGTTACATGTACGGCACAGAAATGTGGGACAGAAATCCCAAATATAATATAAACAACTTGTGTATCAACATAATAGAAAACGCCAAATCATGAAACCACCATGCCCAAGTACAAATAATCAATACATAATTTATTGAAAACATTCACATATTAACACAAAATGTTGGATATCTAAGATATACATATAGCAGCAATTTACATAAAAGAACTGGATATGATGACAAAAGCACATCAACACAATGGGCCTAGTAATAAACTGCAAAGTGTGCTGCTTAAAACCCCCCCACTGTATGTCAAAGAAAAAAGTCTAAGAAGTGTGTAAAAAACACATAAGTACAGTAAATGCCTCACTAGCAATATCGGGGGAATGCAGCCACAAAACCAACAAGAATAATCCTGACCCAGTTGATGGCGTCTTACCCGGCGATCGTTTCGCGTCTTGCTTCCTCAAGGGGCACGTGAGAGAGCTACTGCAGACGGGACTAGGGCCCGGTGAGTATAATGTTTTTTTCACAACATTAATGGGGAGGAGGTGACATGGGAGGGGGAGAAATGTGACATGGGAGGGGAAGGGGATGATGTGCCATGGGGGGGGGGGGAGAAATGTGACATGGGGGGGGGAATGTGACAGAGGGGATTATTTAAAAAGGAGGGGGAGAAATGTGAAATGGAGGGCTGATGTGAAATAGGGGTTGATTTGACATGGAGGGGGACAAATGTGACATGTAGTTTGTTTTTTTACATAAGAGAAAAATAAGTTAAAGAAACATATATGCACAGGAGGTAGGTGCGGTAGGTGGACTGAAATTTTTTGTGAGGCAGGCATTCAGGTGATGGGAGTTGGGACCGGATGGGGTGGAATGCTGATGTTAGGGGGAGTTCTGGTGGGGGAAGGGGGGGGAATGGGGGGCGCCAAAATGTAGCTTAGCTTGTGTTGGCAATAATCCTTGCACCAATGCCAGTGCTGACCGCGGCACATGCGGGATCCTGCCGAGTGTGGGGTGACCATTGGGTCGCCGCTCTGCTGAGAAAGGGGACCCAATGGCAGGGAAGGTAGCCCGATGCCTTCCTTAGGCATCGTGGCTGCCTTCCGTGACAGCCAGTGAGATCCAGCCCCCTGGATCTCAAAGGCAAGAAGGCTGTAATTGTATACACTTACATCCAATGCATTACAATGCAGAAGTATTGTGATGCATTGTAAAGGTGATCAGACCCCCAAAAGTACCAGAGTGGGACAAACAAAGTTAAAAAAAAAGTAAAAGAAAATAAAGTTTTACCAAAAAATTAAGTTTCAAGTTAAAAAAAAGCGTCCTTTTCCCAAAATAAAGTAAAAAAAATTGTAAAAAATAGGGAAAAAAAGAAAAGTAGACCGATCTATAAAAATATCCCATGACCTAACCTTTCAGATGAACACCGTAAAAAAAAAAAAATTAAACTGCTAAAAAAAACATTTTTTTTGTCACCTTACGTTATTAAAAGTGCAACACCAAGCGATCAAAAAAGCCTATGTCCCCCAAAATAGTACCAATCTAATCGTCACCTCATCCTGCAAAAAATGAGCCCCTACCTAAGACAATCGTTAAAAAAAATTAAAAAAACTATGGCTCTGAGACTATGGAGACACTAAAACATGATTTTTTTTTTGTTTGTTTCAAAAATTATTTTATTGTGTTAAATGTAATTTTTTTTAAAAAAATAGACGTATTAGGTATTGCCGCGTCCGTCACAACTTGATCTAAAAAAATACCACATGACCTAACCCATCAGGTGAACACCGTAAAAAAAAGTGTCATAAAAGCCATTTTTTGTCACCTTACATCACAAAAATGTAATAGCAAGCGATCAAAAAGTCATATGTACCATCAAAACTGCCACATTTTCCCGTTGGAGTTTCTACACTAGGGGTGCATCAGGGAGTCTTCAAATGTGACATGGCAACTTAAAATTATCTGTCACGGTGGGGAGTGGGGGAAAACTCCCCACCGCACAATGTCTATATAGACCGTGTCACTAGGCCTAGAAGCCAGGATAAGGGAGCAGGTCACCTTCTATGCATCTCTAAATACAATCCCTGATCTCCTGACTGTATGAACCAACCCTGATCGTGGCAGGGCTCATACCTGGAACCTAGGACCCTAATTCGCCCTGGTGATCGCTGATGGAATTGTCAGGAGCAAGAGACGACCGGTTCCCCCAAGACATGGAAGAACCGGAGTCTCCCTGGTTACCTTTCACCCACCTTCATCAGTGGGTACTGTTATTGCCACCCACCGCCTCACTCTGTGAGTGGGTCATTTTGTGGTATCCTGATGCTGCTGCTGCCATTTATACACTATGTCACCTTGCCACTCTGTGGTATCCTGATGCTGCTTCCACCTCCAGACTCTGTCATTGTGCCACTCTGTGGCTTCCTCATGCTGCTGGCGCCTCCACATTTGGTCATTGTGCCACTGTGTGGTCTCTTTCTTATGCTGATGCTGCCGCCACCTCCAAGCTCGGTTATTGTACCACTCTGGTCTCCTGATGCTGCTGCCACCTCCAGACTCTGTCATTGTGCCACTCTGTGGCCTCCTACTGATGCTGCCACCTCACCACTACGCCATAGGTCCACTCTGTGGACTTCGCATGCTGTTCCCATCCTCCCCACTTCATGACTGGTTCACTATTTAGGCTTTTGGCCTGGCTGACATCATCATTTATTTGACCTTTCTTCTGATCTGTCAGAAGTTAGGAAAACTGAGAAGCACAATGGATTCTGTCTGTGTAGCAGCTGTAAGGCCTGTATGGTCCCGTCAGAATTGGCTTATGATTTGGTAGCCAAAAGCAGGAGTGGGTACAAAACACAGAAGACATGCAAATATTCCATTCACGTGTCATCTCTGTTTTGGATCCACTCCTGTTTTTTACCGCATTAGCAATACTGATGGATTATTGAGCAAATGCTGACAGTGAAGGCGTATGCTCCACAGACAGGATCCGTTTTTTGTGGGTTATTGTTCTGAAGGATCAGAAGAAGGCCAAAATAATCAGTGACGTCAACACAATCTTACTGCTAACACCCTCTCCACTCTCAGGGGGCTCTACTTGCTTTTAATAGAACAGGTTCTCTAGACATCTATATGGAATCAGCTGACGAGGGTATAAAAGGACTGCATTTCTTCTTGATGCTAACATCTACCTTTAAGTCTGAGTTCATACTGGAGTTATTTGGTCAGTTTTGGCCCCGTGACTGCCCAAATAAGTGAAGCATGCAGTGATTCTAAGACTCACAGTATTATTTCACTACCACAGAAGCAGACTCCCTATCTCTAATTTACATTTATGTTGTACTGTATTGTGCAGTATATGTTAACTGTTACTGGTATGTAAACCTTGTTCTGTTAATTGTGACCAGGATACATAAATAAACTGCACAGCACAGCATATATTTGTACTCCAAGTCCTGTCATGAGGAATCTTCTCATATTTTTCATGACTATTACTTTCTACCTTTTTAGTAGGCCTCTGTGCCATTCAAAACATGCAGTTCTGCATGGAAATTATAGTATGAAATTTCAATCCAATGGCGGGTTTACACAGCCTGATTGTAGGTTATCTGGTACAAATGTTACTATTAATGCTTGTTCCTGATAATCAGTCTATGTAATTGTGCTTCCGATTGGGTTAAATGATCTGTCATGCAGCACATTAAGGCCTCTTGCACACAAATGTTTTTTTTTTTCCGTTTCCATTCCATTTTTGCTGATACTGTTTGTGGTGCGTACGCGGAATCATTCGCTTTAATGGGTCTGCAAAAACAACGGAAGGTACTCCTTATGCATTCCGTTTCCGTTCCATTTAAAGACAGAACATGTCCTATTATTGCCCGCAAATCACGTTCCATGTCTCCATTCAAGTCAATGGTTCCGCAAAAAAAACCTGAATGCATACAGAATGCATCCGTATGTCTTCCGTATCCGTTCTGTTTTTGCAGAACCATCTATTGAAAGTTTTATGCCCAGCCAAATTTTTTAATATACTTACTGTTTGAACATTATTGTATGCTTCTGTTTCCGTTTGTGATCCACAAAAAATGGATCACAAATGGAAACCAAATGGAAAAATGGAACGGCAAAACGGAAACGGAAACACTACTGAAACAAAAAAATTGAAAAACACTGAAAAAGCCATACGGTCGTGTGCCTAAATATGTGAACGCTCTGCTGTCCAGAAACAATGAATCTTTATGACTTACGAGCAGGCAGTTATTGGGAAGGAACCGTTCATATTCAACTGCTCCATCTGTGTGCTTTTACATAATCAGGCCTCCTGTGTGGTATTTGCTATATGAATGCAAGTTATAGTTTTCCTGCAGTAAACTTTTACAGTTTAAGCAGCTAATTTTTTTTTTTGTGGCCCCAGGAGGCAGAACAATGTGACCATGTGGCCCTCAGACCAAAATAAGTTGTGCATCCCTGCTTCCTGTTGATGACTATTGATGAGCGGCATGGGAAATATTTGAATTTAAGATATTTAGCAAATTTTTGGCCGAATATTCGCCATAAATTCACAAATTTGAGAATTTGTGATTTCCAGTCATTATTTACTTTATTGCGAAAATTGGCAATGTAATATATTCGCGATAAAAATTTGTGATTAGAATATTTGCGTTCAACACTAAGGGGTAGGCAACTTTCCTATTGGTTGCTAGGGATTTAGCTAAGTGCCGATATTCGCGATTAGAATATTCTCGATCAACACTATTCGCGAATACGAATACATAGCACTATATCCTAAATATTCACAAATTCTCGAAGTGGCGATATTCGCAATTAAAATTTGCTATTCGAATATTCGCGCTCAACACTATTGATGACTTGTGTGACTGCCAGGAAGAGAAGGTTCAGGAGGAGGTGGGGACCCCATGTATAACTGTTAGTGGTGGTAGAAGTGACACTTGTAGCGGTGGCGGTATAGGCAGTAGTTGCGGCATTGGCATTGTGCAAAAACAGAGCAGGGATTTGGAAAGGGAGCAAAGGAGCCCACAATGACATATCACAGAATGATAAGTGTTGAAGGATGAGGAGTATGATGATGACTATGTATTGAACAGGACCTGGAGCCGGATCATGGTGTTGAGGAGTAGGAAACAGACGAGAAGGTTGGTGGCAGCGGAGGCAATAAAGAGCAGAGGCAGAAACCCTCCAGGTCTTCTTCTATTGTGGTCATCTCGGAACTCGTGATGTTACTAATCCTATAGGCACAGGTGCAAAACGTGCTAGACCTAGGCCAAGCTGTGAGAGTCTCTCTTTTATGGTGGTTTATCTCCATGAGGTCGACACACAAAACGGCAGCTGTGTGCAAGATCTGCAGGATTAAAAAAAAAAATGACTGTGCCCTTTCTCCAGCACATACCATTTTCCCTGACCCCCATGGACTTCTGGGAAGGCAGATTGGAAGAGTGGCTGGAACTGGCCTAGTTTGCTCTCTCTGTTTTATCTTGACCAGCCTCCAGTGTCACATCAGCAGGGGTTTTCAGAATGACAGGTGGCATCAACACACCCAACAAGACAAATTCAATCAGTGTACGAAGTGTCAAAATAAACAAGATATGGTGCTAATGAATAGATCTGACCCATCATGCCACTGCCGCTGTCTGCCTGTCTACTATCAAGTTCCGTGCTGTATGGCTGCTGCTGCTGCCACTGCTATCATGCCACTGCGACTGTCTACCTGCCTACCATCATGTTCAGTTCCATATGGCTGCTGCTTGAAACACATTAATTCCTTTAGGAAAAAAACTGTAAAGTCAATTCACTATCATCAACATATAGCCAATGGGCTGCAGATCACATTTTTAGTTATCATCCCACCAATTGTATTTAACACTTTATTTAGTATAATTAAAATAGATATGCACACTACAACTACAATTAAAATAATCAATTGACCACTACAGCCAAATTATATTCTTTATATAATATCAACCATATACTGTGTGATTGTTTCTCACATGATAATAGTTATAGTCACATCAGCTCTATGTTCACTGATGCAAAAATTAAGTATAAAAAAGTAAAAAACATTGTACCTACTGTGAAACATGGAGGATGTTTGGTTATACTTTGTGGTTGCTTTGCCACATCTGGCACAGGGTGTCTTGAATCTATTTAGAGTACAATGAAATCTGAAGACTATCAAGGCATTCTGGAATGAAGAGAGCTTAGTTATAGTTGCAGGTTATGAGTCCTCCAAGAGGATTGACCCAAAACACACAGCTATAAACATTCAAGAATGACTAAGAGGAAAGCATTGAACTATTCTGAAGTGGCTGGAGAAGGCACCTTTCAAACCTGAGACACCTAGAGCAGTTTGCTCATGGGGAGTGGGCTAAAATACCTGTAGACAGGTGCAGAAATCTCATTAAGAGTTACAGAAATCTTTTGATTGCAGTGATTGCCTTTTGTGCAACAAAATATTAAGTTAAGGGCACCGTCATTTTGTTTTCCTGGCCAGTTTCATAATTGATATATTTTTTTTATTATTCTGTTGAACCACAATTTAAAAGCAATGTGTGATTTTGAGGAAGTTTATATTTATTATTACTTTTGTCAGTTTCAAGTTATTTCAGTGACCATTGTAGGTTTTTCTTTCTTTACTGGAAGGGTACCAACAATTTTGTTCACATGTGTATAGGCAAGACTATTTGTGAATTCTGTAGGCAAATAGGTGAGCACTTGGGAGATGTTATCATTGTATGGTTAGATTTTTCACACTAGGTCCAAGACAGGGATAATGTTCGGGTGATGCTGTAAGGAGAATAGCAGGTGGTATTACTCACCCTATTATATTTTGCAAGAATCGGGAAGGGGCCCTATATCACCTTGCCTATCAAATACAAAGTACCCGCCCTGATAGGGATGACCATGTTTAATTGATAAATCCATCTGGAGTCTTCTTATAGGCCTAGCTTCATCTATGAAATGTCCCAAAATCTAAGAACAGGTGCATCTCCTTGGTGTACAAACGCAATGTGTCTAGAAAGAGATGTATCTTTACTGGTAGGTATTGCACTTTAAAGTCCTGAAATCCTTCTCCATCATTCCTGTATTGTTTTTTCCAAGATTTCATTCAGGACAGGTGCATGAGGCCACATATACAACACCTCATTATAGTCAGCATTAGAATGAGTTAACTGCAGTAAAGTGATCTGTATAAATTAAGAACTGGCACCAATTATTAGACATAGTAGTCAATGCAAAAATTACAGGAATTTATCTCTTTTGTTTACATACACTGAACAAAAATATAAACGCAACACTTCTGGTTTTGCTCCCATTTTGCATGAGCTGAACTCATTCCAACATTTCACAGGCCACAACCTGATCAACTCTATGCGACGGAGATATAATGCACTGCGTGAAGCAAATGTGGCCATACCAAATACGGACTGGTTTTCTGATTTTTGTTCAGTGTATATGGAATACATGTAAAATTAAAAACAACATTATCAAAAATTCTTTAAAAATGTGTTAAATATAAACAAGTGATTTAAATTGCAGGCCATTTTCTAATGACACATTCTCTTTAAAACAGTCTTGTTAAAACACTGTTATTCACAGGATTTGTAAGTTCTTTTATCCTAGGTACATGTTTACAAAAAGTACATTCGCCACAGAAAAAGGACCTCTTAATACTGAATTTTAACCATGCTGAACTAGTATTTGCGTCCAACTGCAAAAAAATCTGTGTAATAGATAATCTTTTAGATTTTGTCCTTTTTGATAGGTATAAAGGTAAGACTTTTGTCCTTTTCGATAGGTAAAAAGGTAAGATTTTTTTTTTCAAATCAGGATCAGTTATCTTTCACGTGACTGTCATAAGTTAAAAAAAAAGTGCTCAAGAGTAGGGTTGAGCGAACCCGAACTGTAAAGTTCGGGTTCCTACCAAACTTCAGGGTTTTTGGTAACCGAACCCGGACATTTCTGTAAAAGTTCAGGTTTGGTGTTCGGCGATTTCTTGGTGCTTTTTGAAAGGCTGCAGGGCAGCCAATCAACAAGCGTTTCACTAGTCTGCCCTTAGAAGCCATCATAGCCATGCCTAATAATGGCATAGCTGTGATTGGCCAAGAGCAGCATGTAACCCAGCCTCTATATAGGCTGGAGTCACATAGCGCTGCATGTCACTCTGCTCTAACTAGTGTAGGGATAGGATGCTGCTGCCGCTGTGAGGGAGAGATTAGGGAAGAATTCTGTTGAACTTGGTGCTGTTCAATCTTCAAACTACAGCAATTATTGAGGGTGCTATGCTACATTTTTGTACCCAGCCCTGAGCCCAGTGACACTGAAAAATAACTTTTAATCCATCTGCTAGTTCGGTGGGCATCAGCATGGAAACTGCATGTGTGTCAGGGACATTACTTTAATTTTGTTCTGGTATCACAGTGACAAATTCCCTTTTTTGGCCGGTCAAGTACCCCTGCGGCCTGCAGTGCATACCTGGCAGTAAAAATTATTCAATTATATTAGTCTGTCACATATTTTTGTGACCTAAAGTGATTTTTTTATCTGTCTGCAACAGATGCATATCTTACATTCTTGGGTGACATTAACCCATATTTGCCGTGTACAAACCCCTGCTCTGCATAGGTGACAGGGAGGTAAATTTCTAAAAATCGTCTGTTCCCTTGGTGCGTGACATTTTACCATTTTTGCCATATACAAACCACTGCTCTGCATAGGAGACATGGGCGTACATTTCTAAAAATCGTCTGTTCCATTAGTAGGTGACATTAGCCCAGTTTTGCTGGTGAAAAAACCCTCTCTGAATTGCTGACAGGGAACTAAATTTAGTAAAAATGTCTGTTACTTCGGCGGGTGACAGCAAAAAATGAGGAGAGCGTCAAATAAGGGACAAGGCCCTGTTCGTGGTGCTGCTGATGTTGGTGGAGCTACTGTTGCAGGGAGAGGACATGGTCGATCTGTGCTAGCTACACGCCCAAATAAAACACCTTCCTCAGGCGCGTGTAGATGACAGAGCCTTCAGCGTTATTTAGTAGGCCCGAATGCCGCTCTACGAATAATGAGGCCTGAACAAATACAGTTGCTAGTAGATTGGGTGGCTGACAGTGCCTCCAGTACCTTCACATTGTCTCCCACCCAGTCCACTGATAAAAGGTCAGAGTTGGCACCTGCAGCCCATGGGCATCTATCTAGCACCTCACCCCCTTGCAAATCAGCCAAGCAGTCTGAGCCCCAAGTCATGCAGCAGTCTCTTATGCTTTTTGATGACTCTGCTGGCAGGGTTTTCCAGGGCCATCCACTTAGCCCTGCCCCAGAAGTGGAAGATATTAAGTGCACCGATACCAAACCACTTATGCTTGAGGATGAGGACATGGAAAAACCAACGCAGTACGTCTCTGTTGACGAAACACAGGTGCCAATGCTGCGGATTTCTGCAGTGTACAAACCGACAAGGAGGGCAGGGGTGAAGACTGGGTGGAAGATGATGTGGAGGACGATAAGGTTCTAGACCCCACATGGAATCAAGGTCATGCGAGTGACCTGTGCAGTTCGGAGGGAGAGGCGGTGGTCACACAGAGCCACCAGCTCTCTCTTCTGCTGCAGTCTCGGCACCGGCCACCCCACAAAAAGGGGATGTGTCAGCAACGCAACCACGTCCATCATCTTCAACAAGCAGCACCACAATGTCCCATGGCAGGGTTCAGCTGTCCATCTTCCAAACAATGGAGTGAAAGAGAAAATATCCCCCTACCCACCCGCGATCCCTGGTTCTGAATGCCAGCATTTCAAAATTCCTGGCCTTTGAGTTTTAAAAACCATATGGCCTTGGCTGTACCACAGTACATAGTTCCCAGCCGCCACTACTTTTCCAGGCGAGCCATCCCTTACCTGCACAAACAAGTGGGGGACAAAATCAGGTGTGCACTGCAACGCCATCTGTGGCAAGGTCCACATAATTACTGATACGTGGACCAGTAAGCACGGGCAGGGACAATATATCTCCCTAACAGCACACTGGGTAAATGCAGTGGCGGCTGGGCCTGAGGCGGATAGCTGTTGGCGCATAGCCTTCCGCCACCGAGGATTGCAGGGCATTTCTCTTTGCCTCCTGTTGCCTCCTCCTCCTACTCCACTTCCTCCTCTAACACCTCCTCATCCTGTCAGCGTAACACCTTCACCACCAACTTCAGCACAGCCAGGGGAAAGCGACAGCAGGCAGTTTTTAAACTCATCTGTTTGTGGGCAAACCCCACACCGCACAGGAGCTGTGTACGGGCATGGAACAACAGACAGATGAGTGGTTGGTGCCAGTGAGCCTCAAGCCCGGCCATGTGGTGTGCAATAATGGCTGAAATCTCATAGCAGCTCTGGTCTAAGCCGGTTTGACGCACATCCCTTGTCTGGCACATGTGCTGAATTTGGTGGTGCATAAATTCCTGAAAAACTACCCTGATATGCAGAAAGTGCGGGGCTGTCTGTGCGCACTTTCGGTGTTCTCACCCTGCTGCTTCTCGCCTGTCTGTGCTGCAACGTAACTTCAGCCTTCCGGCCTCCAATGCGACATGCCCACAAGGTGGAACTTCACCTTGCACATGCTGGAGAGACTGTGCGAGCAGCAGCAGGCGATAGTGGAGTTTGAGCTGCAGCACACACGGGTGAGTCGCTCTGTGAAACAGCACCACTTCACCGCCACTGAGTGCACTTATTCTTTTGTTTTATTTTTTTATATGCCGCCCCCCAAAAAAAACTGTGTTGGCTACCTCCTCCACCCCTGCTTCCACCTACACCACCACGGTCTCCGCCTCCTCAACCTTCTACTCCACATCCACCTCCTCCTTCTAGTTCAAGATTATTTTTAATTTTTATTTATTTTATTTTAAGTTATTACCCTATCCACATTAGTTTGCAGAGCACATGCCATGCTCGTAAGCACATTTTGCTGCCTTTTACAGCCCTCTAGCCCTTTCCACGACATTTTTAGAGCCATTTTAGTACCCAAAAGTTCAGGTCTCTATTGACTTCAATGGGGTTCGGGGTCAAGTTCGGGTCCCGAACTCGAACTTTGCAATGAAGTTCGGGCAAACCCGAACTTCCAGGTGTTCGCTCAACTCTATTCAAGAGTGGCACTATTTCTAGGGGGAAAAAAAACAAGTTTTCTTCTAACCTTGTAAACCCCTTAATTTAAAATAAAACCAATAAAATTCTGAAATAATTATAAATTCTAAATTATGTAAAGAATATATTATGTATGAGATGAATGTTAATCATTTCATTATTTCAAATATTGCAAAAAATACAAATAGTTTCATAAAAAAATTTTTTTTAATTATGTTACCACAAATATTTGGACGCAAAGAGCCCAATCCATTTCTCTTAAAATCCTCAATCATATATATAGTCTAACCACAGCAAACGCCTCATTCAAGGACATGAGATAAAGGTTTATGATCAAAAGCATCCAAAATTAATAAATAAAGTCCTTTGTATACTGTACCTTGTTCAACATAGATAAACTTGAAAGGAATTTACACAGACTCCACGAGAGAATGAATAAGGGAGTAATATATGACAGCCTTTGCTTATGAATTTATATGCCTTTTTGCTACAGTCATGAAGCCTGATGATTGTTTAGTGCTGTAGTAACATAAATGAATTTTTGGTTCAAGCGCCTCGTAGTAATAAATTTATCCTGAAGTTTTATCAGTGAAGCTATTGAATAGATTGATGATGTGAAAGGGCCATGATATTTTATGGCATAATATGAATTTTGTGATAGAATGACTGTGCCTCTTAGCTTGGCCACAGATGAGAAATGCATGTAGAAATAAAGAAGAGAGACTCTGTGTATATACAGAAATCCTGCATATATATAAAGTGCTGAATACCTGGCTGTCAATCAAGCTACAAATGGTTACAAATGTCAGAGCGTTAATAACTAGAAATTGGATTTTTGCTGAGCTTTAAGGACCTACAGAAAGGATTAAAGTTACAAATATGCTATAGTTCATACAGTACATTTAGACAGAAAAACTTAATTCATGTTTGCCCATTGATTATATTACCTACAGTAGGCTGATCGCTTCTTGATTTAGCATGAATAATACTGAAAAATGAGGCCTGCATATGTTTAGGGGTTAGATACATTATTCAATGTCATTTGAAACAGCACAAATATACTTTATAAATACTGAAATAATAAATCGGATGGCACGGTGCCTTAGCTGTCAGTTATTGGGTTGGCAAATTTAATATGGAGCAACATTAAATGGAGTTTGAATGTAGTAGTCACGTAAAACATTTTTTTTTTTAGAAACCACAGTATACACTTACATTTCCGAGAGATACAGATAACTGACTCCAGGACCTTTTTCAATTCTATTTTTTATCGTTACTATTAGAGATGAGGGAAGCTTTGAAAAATTTGATTTGGCAACTTCGCCGAAGTTAGCCAGGAAATTTGATTTGTTTGTAATTAATTCATCATGAATCGCTATAAATCCAGTATACCCATATGTCACAGAAGGAATGCATGGAGCAGTCTGCTTCATACGCAATGGGTGCTGGCTGTATCATACAGTAGACACCTGGCCGCAATGACGGTGAATGGTGATCCTGCCGAACCCCATAATTTAAACCCTTCGATGCAGCAATCAATGCTGCTCGCGTCATCTGTGAGGCCAGGCAGAGGGATGTGGCTCCCTCTGCCTTCTGAGCGGAGCCCCTGCAGTGAAATCACGGGGCTCCGAACAGTTACCATGGTAGCCTGGATGCTTCTGAAGATTTCCAGACCTGTCATGTTAAGCTCCATGCTGCACTGTGCACGAGCAGGGAGTTAAGTATAATGCAATTTACCATAAAAGGGCTCTATTATGGTAAATGGGATAAGTGATCAAAAGATCTTAGGTTATTGTTAAAAATATAAAAAAAAGTAAAAAAAAAATCAAACATTAAAATATTAAGTTTAAATCACTCTCCTTTCCCAATTGTACAAATAAAAAAATATAAACAATAAACATATCAGGTATGGCTGGGTCTGAAAGACTGAAGTATTAAAATATAAAATAAAAAAATTGTGCGATGCGCCGGTTAACACTGTAACGGAAAAAATTAAAAACAGATGATTTGCTGTTTCTTAGTCACCTTTTCTCCCCCCCTAAAAAATTGAATAACAGTGATCAAAGTCGTATGTAGCACATAAATAGTACAAATAAAAACTACAGCTCTGTAGACCGAAATGTATAAAAAAGTTATGGGTGTCTGAAAATTGTGATGCAGTACTAGTGACCGTAGGGGTCCCATGAAAGAATCGGGATGATGGCAGCAGTGGCATACAACACAAGATGATGGCAGATCTCAGTTGAATCCAACAAAAGCAGTGTCTGTTGCATTAAGAAAGGGCGCCCTTGAAGAAGCAGCTGGCGAAACGATCGTTGGGCATTTTGTGGTTGGTATACATGTTTACTTATGGGGAGGAGGCGAGCACATGCTGTTGTTATCTCTGTAGCTATTGCACTTTGCACTTTATTTTGTATATTACTGTGGCTTACTCTGCCTCCCAAGCCTATTTAATATCATTGTGACACTGCTGACCATACACTTTTAGGGAGCTTTTTCTCCCCATTCTCCCTCCAACATTTCATTGTAGTTGATATTGTGGATCATGTTTTTAACATATTGGTGAATTAATAAAGGTATTTGTTTATATTACCTGCGTTGTGTCTTGTTGATAGGTGTGTGATGTTATTCACGCAGGTGGTGACCAGTGTGTCACTATATTTTTTTGGTGTTTGAAAAAGTAATGTCAGCTTGGGATTCTCCATGTTGGCTAGGCAAAAGTCATCAGTTCTCTGAATGGAAAGGGAGGGACTGGAGTACCAGCAACATGGCCGGGTGAGCATTCAGCTTCTGCGCAATTGGATGAGTGCACCTATAATGTTGTCTTTTTCCTATCGCCACCGTGATCGATTGCTGTCGAAACAAGTGACGAGGAGGAGGAGAAAGAGGAGCATCATGAGTAGTGATGAGCGAGCACCAAAGTGTTCGGGTGTTGGCCTGAACACATTGCTATATTCGTGTGCTCGGCCGAGCACCCGAGTATAATGGAATTCAATGGGAGACAACCAGGCACCCACTGCTCTGAAGAGGGGAGGGTTCCTGATCCACTGGAAAAGGTCAGAAAGTGACAGAAACACCACCGAAATGGATCGGGAACAGCATGGGGATGATGTCTGGATGCATCTTGAACTCCCAGGTCGCTGCTGGGAACCATGTTGTCCGAGTTGTACGCCACTTTTACAGACTGACAAAAAAAAAGAAAAAAAAATCTATTTCACAGGAAAAATTGTTAGGAAACATTA
The DNA here is from genome assembly GCA_033119425.1 of Bufotes viridis. Taxonomy (NCBI): domain Eukaryota; kingdom Metazoa; phylum Chordata; class Amphibia; order Anura; family Bufonidae; genus Bufotes; species Bufotes viridis. The sequence continues at coordinate 399,125,681 of CM065591.1, read as the reverse complement.
TTTCCTGTATATTCAATTGTATATAAAGTGCAAGTGCTGCCAAAAATTACAAGCAAGAGGCACTCCGAAACAGCCTGTATATCATATAAAGTAGGGCCTTATTTACATTGTGGTACAATTGTTTAGGTAGTGGGACTCCTACACTCATAAAGCCTATACACTAAGTGAAAGGGCTGCCAAAAATTACAAGGAATCGGCACTACAATGCACCCTTTATTGCACATAAAGGAGGGCATCATACACAGACTACAGAGACTGGACCTGGTGGAAGAGAGGGTGGTGCTTAACCGACTGGAAGCATTATCTTCAGCAATCCAACTGACCAACTGTTCGCACTGGTCCGACTTGGACAGTGTTGTCCTGCACCACCCAGCTAAGTTGGACATGAAGCTGGGTTCCTTTTTTTTTTCTAGTGCACGGCAGGCACAGTTTTATTGCGCCCAGGGCCACGGTCTCTGCATGCACCATCAGCATCATGCCCACTTCCCCGTTCCTTAGTGCTCGCCTTCTTCATATTAATGGTTTTGTCACTAGATGTGGCGCAGATTGTTTTACTGTCCGCTAAAGACACAGTTTTCGGATGCAGGACAGTATATGTCACAGAAACCCACAGAATATGGACACTACACTAGGCCCAGATTATTGTAATTTGTAATACAGAAATTGTTTGCAGATGTTATACAGTATTGGTTAAAGAACATAACAGATTATGGACACTAGATGTGGCCCTGATTATTGGAGTTTGTAATACAGAAACTGTTTGCAGATGTTACAGTATTGGTTAAAGAACACCAAAGATTATGGACACTAGATGTGGCCCAGATTATTGGAATTTGCAATACAGACACTGTTTTCGAGTGCAGGACAGTATATGTCCCAGAAACCCACAAAATATGGACACTATATCAGGCACAGATTATTGGAATTTGCAATAGAGTCACTATTTTGGGATGTAGGACAGTATATGTCCCAGAAACCCACAGAATATGGACGCTATATTAGGCCCAGAGTATTGGAATTTGTAATACAGAAACTGTTTGCAGATGTTCTACAGTGTTGGTTACAGAACACCACAGATTATGGACACTAGATGTGGCCCAGATTATTAAAGACACAGTCTGTGGATGCTGTACAGTATATGTCACTAATAGATATAAATAAAAATATCTTGCTGCTGTCAAACACACACAGTAGTCCATAAAAGGACTTTGGGGTCGTTGAAAAGCTTTTGGTAGTAAAAACAGCAAATGTCTCTCCCTGCACAATCTGTCCCTTCCAAAGCACTGTCCCTAAGACTGCAGGAGGTAAATAGATTGCTGCTCTAAAACACACACTCAGTAGTCTTTAAAAGGACCTTTGGTTCTTGGAAAAGCTTTCTCTGAATAAAAACTGTGAAAATCGCTACCTACAATGTATTTCCCTACCTACGCTTTGCTCTCCCTGTCTATGTTTGAGCCGAACATGCCTTATCAGGAGCTATATAGCACCCGATGATGCGTTCTGGCCAGCCAATCACTGTAATGTCAGCAGCCAACATGGCTACTGGCATTACAGTGAGGGCAGTACTTACCTGCACCTTTATTGGCTGCTTAAAACCTGCAAAACGTGCGGGGCGGAAACTCAAAAAATTCCCACACTGTCAAGTATGGCATTTTCCCTCCACCACTGTGTGATGCCTGGCTGCTGCTGCTTTATGAACCAGTGCACTACTAGTGTGTTCCTCATAGGTAGTCTCCTGAGTAGCAGATGGAGTACCCCTCTCACGTTTGGCTCCATATCTCCCACTGCTTCCACCCTGCTGGCTCACCGGCCCGCCAACCTGCTGGCTAACCGGCAAACTGCTACCCTGCTGTTTCACGGGTGCACTGCCAACCTCACCCATCTCCCAAGTGCGATTGTCTACATCATCATTTACAGATGTTTACTCGTCACTTGTGTCACCCTCACCTGTCACTTGCACACATCTATGACCTCTAGCAACATATTCTCCCACCCGACTGTCATCATCCGTAGTTGCACGCCTAGAGGAGTCCACAGCGACCTCTCCTCCACGTCTGGGCTGGTCTCTAACTACTAACTGAGCACTGAAAAGCTGAATCGAGCTGGTGGCTATCATTACTTGGCTAGCAGAAGGAGCAGCCAAAGCAAATGGTAGGTTTAGGACAGATGAGGGCATAGATGCAGTTCCAGGGCCATGCCAACTAAGCGTGGTGTCAGAGGAATCCACTGGTTCCTTGCTGTGTGAAAACAGCCCTCAAGAAAGATAATGGACAGCTTGTGGCAAAGCATTCCATAATCTCCTTGCTCTTACATTAAAGAAGCCCTTTCGATGATGATGTTGAAACCTCAGTTCTATTTTAAGTCTTTGATACATTTATACATACATGGGGTCATTTATCAAACTGGTGTAAAATAAAACTGGCTTTGTTGCCCATAGCAACCAATCAGATTCCACCTTTAATTTTCCAAAGGAGCTGTCAAAAATGAAATGTGGAATCTGATTGGTTGCTGTTGGCAACTAAGCCAGTTCTACTTTACATCAGTTTGATAAGTTAGGGTACTTTCACACTAGCGTTTTGGATTCCGTTTGTGAGATCCGTTTCAGGGCTCTCACAAACGGTCTAAAACGGATCAGTTAAGCCCCAATGCATTCTGAATGGATAAGAATCCATTCAGAATGCATCAGTTAGGCTCCGTTCCGCTTCTATTCTGTTTTGGAGGCAGACACTAAAACGCATCTTGCAGCATTTTGGTGTCCGTCTGAAGATGCGGAGCCTAACACAATATGGTACATTTGAAAACGGATCCGTTCCCCATTGACTTTCAATGTAATTCAAAACTGATCCGTTTTGGACTTTGTCATTTTTCTTTAAAACTAATGCAAACGGATCCGTTCTGAACAGACGGATCCGCACCAACGCAAGTGTGAAAGTACCCTTACCCCAACAGTATTTATTAGGTCACCTCTAAGCCTACTTTTTCAAATCTAGCAGCACAAGCACAATGTCTTTTACACCATAATATTTGCTGGGAAACGAAACTACATAGTGTGAATTATTCATAATGGCATCCTTAAACGGCAATTGATTGCCATATACTGTTTTGGCATCTACTATGTGTCCAATAAATTTCTATCTAGACGGATGGTGCTGAACATTAGAAACAACGGTATGTAAATAGGAATTATGTGAAAATGTTCCTGTACAGTTACTTTATATGATCTTAACTATGATCTGTTCTGACTACTTCACTTAAATACCGTAGCAGCAAGGAGCATGGATCACCCTGTCATTTTCTAAATAATACTAATAAAAATGGGTCGAGGAGGTCAAGATAAAAGAATTCTGAGCAGATCAATGAATACCTTCTTTTCAATGCAACTGTCAGGGAGGGGTTCCCTTAGAGTTAGTGACTGTTTAAATAGCCATAGCCCTGCAAGAAAATTCCCCCATCAATACACAATAGATCCATGTGGTGAGGCTCTATTTTACTTCATTTAACCAAAGAATAAAGGAAAGAGGCCATCGTTTTACTAAAACAAAAAAGCAGACACTAGGCCATTGAGTAAGATTAGTTATTCAGTTATATGGATCTGCTCTATTAGAGATTGATGGCCTGCTTTTTTTGTTTCTAACTGAGCCATGTTTTAGGAAGTATCTATGTATGTTTACTTCTTAGGGTACTTTCACACTAGCGTTTTGGCTTTCCGTTTGTGAAATCCGTTCAGGGCTCTCAAAAGCGGTCCAAAACGGATCAGTTTTGCCCTAATGCCCTAATGCATTCTGAATGGAAAAGGATCCGCTCAGAATTATTCAGTTTGCCTCTGTTCAGTCTCCATTCCGCTCTGGAGGCGGACTCCAAAACGCTGCCTGCAACGCTTTGCTGTCCGCCTGACGAAGCGGAGCCAAACGTTTTCTCTGACACAATCTGGCACAATAGAAAACGGATCCATCCCCCATTGACTTTCAAGACGGATCCATCATGGCTATAGAAGACATAATACAACCAAAAACACTAGTGTAAAAGTAGCCTTACAGGTACTTGGGGATACTTGAGACACTTTCATCAAGGTTCAAGAGCTTTTATGATCCATGACCCTCATTGTTCTATGCTTTCAACTTAATGTAACACACTTTTCGGTCTTAATTGCAGACAAGGGTCCCTGCAACGACTTTGATAAGGTGGGTCCCCAAGAAAAGAGGATACTGGTTGGCCTGTCTCTGTTTCTAGAAGCCAGCTAGGTCACCTGATGTAAATATTATAATAAACTGGATAGTTTCTTAACTTCTTGCCGACCGCCTAACTCAGGATTGCGTCCTGCAGGCGGTCGGTCTGTTCCTCTCTGACGCGCGGGCGCGTCATCTCGCGAGAGGCGAGATTTCCTGTGAACGCGCGTGCGCGCGTTCACAGGATCGAATCGGAAAGAATTTAAAGTACTGATCGTGCGCTGGCAGGCTGTAGAAGTTAAAAAAAATGGCATATCAGACGCTGTTTTGTTAACAGCGTCTGATATGCTTGCTGATCGTTCCTTTGGTGGTCCCATTTGCTTGGGACTACCAAAGGAAACTTTTATAAGTGCACCAATCACCACACAGACCCCCCATCCATCCCCCCACCCCGTCACTGATTAACCCCTGATTAACCACTGATTAACCCCCGATCACCCCATGTCACCCCCTGACACTAATTACCCCCCTGTAAGGGTCATTCAGACGTCCGCATTTGCGGACAAGAATAGGACATGCTCTATCATTTGCAGAGCTGCGGCCGGATGTTTGGGGGCCGAAACCCGGAAGTTTGTGGCCGCAGCTCCGCAAATGCTGATGCGGCGAGCACATAGTGTGCTCTCCGCATCACCTCCAGCCCCATTCACACTGAATGGGTCCGCATCTATTCCGCAGAATTGCGGAATAGATGCGGACATTTTTGCGGACGTGTGAATGGGGCCTTACTACTTTTTTTTTTGCACATTTTTTGGCAGAGATTTATTCATCCACATTGATCGATGCGAATGAGGAAATCTGTGCCGTTTTTATTTTTCTTTTTTCAGCCCAGAGGCTGAACGGGAAAAAAAATCTCATTACCCGTATGCTCAATATAAGGAGAATCGCAGAAACTCCTAATGCTGGCCATACGTGTAATGATTGCGGAGACCCTCAAATGCCAGAGCAGTACAAAAACCTCACAAGTGACCCAATTGTGGAAAGAAGACACCCCAAGGTATTCCGTGATGGGTATGGTGAGTTCATGTAAAATTTTATTTTTTGTCACAAGTTAGTGGAATATGAGACTGTAAAAAAAAATCTAAAAAAAATCAATTTCCGCTAACTTGTGCCAATTTTTTTTTTTTCTGTGAACTTGCCATACCCCTCACAGAATACCTTGGGGTGTCTTCTTTCCAAAATGGGGTCACTTGTGGGGTTTTTATACTGTCCTGCCATTTTAGGGGCCCTAAAGCGTGAGAATCCAAATGCGTAAAAATGGCCTGTGAAATCCTAAAGGTACTCATTGGTTTTAGGGCCCCTTTGCGCATCTTGGCTGCAAAAGGTATATGTAAAAATACACCCCAAAACACATTGCCCTTCTTCTCCTGAGTACGGCGATACCACATGAGTGACACTTTTTTGCAGCCTGGGTGCGCAAAGGGGCCCAAATTCCAACGAGTACCTTTAGCTTTTTCACAATTTAGCCCCACCCAAAATGCCAGAACAGTACAAACACCCCACAAATGACCCCATTTTGGAAAGAAGACACCCCAAGGTATTCGCTGAGGGGCATAGTGAGTCCATGAAAAATTTAACTTTTTGTCAAAAGTTAGCAGAAAGGGAGACTTTATGAGAAAAAACAATAAAAAATCAATTTCCGCTAACTTGTGCCAAAAAAAAATCCCCTCACAGAATACCTTGGGGTGTCTTCTTTCCAAAATAGGGTCACATGTGGGGTATTTATACTGCCCTGGCAATTTAGGGGCCCTAAAGCGTGAGAAGAAAAATGCATAAAAATGGCCTCCTAAAAGGTACTCATTGGTTTTAGGGCCCCTTTGCGCATCTTGGCTGCAAAAGTGTCACTCATGTGGTATCGCCGTACTCAGGAGAAGTAGGCAATGTGTTTAGGGTGTATTTACATATACCCATGCTGGGTGAGAGAAATATCTCTGTAAATTGACAACTTTGAATAAAAATGTAAAAAGTTGTCGTTTACAGCGATATTTCTCACACGCAGCATGGGTATATGTAAAATACACCCCAAAACACATTGCCCTACTTCTCCTGAGTACGGCGATACCACATGAGTGACACTTTTTGCAGCCAAGATGCGCAAAGGGGCCCTAAAACCAATGAGTACCTTTAGGATTTCACAGGCCATTTTTACGCATTTGGATTCTCACACTTTAGGGGCCCCTAAAATGCCAGGTCAGTATAAATACCCCACATGTGACCCCATTTTGGAAAGAAGACACCCCAAGGTATTCCGTGAGGGGCATGGCGAGTTCACAGAATTTTTATTTTTGGCACAAGTTAGCGGAAATTGATATATATTTTTTTTTTTAATTTTGTTTTTTACAAAGTCTCATATTCCACTAACTTGTGACAAAAATTTTTTTTTTACATGAACTCACCATACCTCTCACGGAATACCTTGGGGTGTCTTCTTTCCAAAATAGGGTCACATGTGGGGTATTTATACTGCCCTGGCAATTTAGGGGCCCTAAAGCGTGAGAAGTCGAACAAATGCGTAAAAATGCCCTGTGAAACTTAAAGGTACTCATTGGTTTTAGGGCCCCTTTGCGCATCTTGGCTGCAAAAAAGTGTCACTCATGTAGTATCGCCGTACTCAGGAGAAGTAGGGCAATGTGTTTTGGGGTGTATTTTTACATATACCCATGCTGGGTGAGTGAAATATCTCTGTAAATTGACAACTTTGAATAAAAAAATGTGGAGATTGTCTATTTATGCCATGGATTTCCACCGCTGATTTCATGCTTTGCAATGCATAGAATAAATCTGCAGAAAAATCCATGATAAATCTGCATGTAACTCATTCCTATTTACAACTAAAACCCAACCCAATCCTATCCAAATGACACAGATACAATACTTCTTACAAGTTGTGTGCCTACTTCAGTTGGACAAGATCTATGTATGCTTACAAACATAATAGAAAACATAGCATATGAAATGATTTCACAGCTTTTCATAAAGTTGAAGCTACAAAAAGGGATTGGCCACCTTTTGGGGATTTTATCAACCACTCCCCCTTCCTAGGCAGACTTGCAAAGTGAAAAATACTTACCTGTTACCCGCCACTGGATCCAGGCTTCTTTGCTTTGCATCCTCAGTTGCCTTACTCAGTAGTGTTGAGCGCGAATATTCGAATAGCGAATTTTTTTAGCGAATATCGGCACTTCGCTAATTCGCGAATATTTCGAATATAGCGCTATAAATTCGCTATTTCGAATATTCGTTTTTTTTTGTTTTTTTTTATTAGTTCAATTTTTTTCTTTCCCACTTCCCAAAAGTAGTTCTTACCTGTCCTGAGGATTCCTGGCTTCCTGGCTGCTCGTCAGTGCCCGTTGCCCCTTCTGCCGACTTCCGTGCTCATGGAGCGTCCCCATCACCATGGGAACGTCTCCATATACTAAAATGTACTGTCGGATTTGAGGAATTACGTTAAAATCGCAATGCGATTATTCAAGTTATATTAATCGCATTGCGATTTCAACTTAGAGCTGGGTTTATAATGGGTCAGCTTGCTAGAATGAACGAAGTTAACGAATATGGAATATAGCAGCAGTGCTAAGTTGAATTTGCAATGCGATTAATTTAACTTGAAGTAATCGCATTGCGATTTCAACTTAGCACTGCTAGTACTATATTCCATATTCGTCAACGAATATGGAATATAGTACTAGCAGTGCTAAGTTGAAATCGCAATGCGATTACTTCAAGTTAAATTAATCGCATTGCGAATTCAACTTAGCACTGCTGCTATATTCCATATTCGTTAACTTCGCTCATTCTAGCAAGCTGACCCATTATAAACCCAGCTCTAAGTTGAAATCGCAATGCGATTAATATAACTTGAATTAATCGCATTGCGATTTTAACGTAATTCCTCAAATCCGACAGTACATTTTAGTATATGGAGATGTTCCCATGGTGATGGGGACGCTCCATGAGCACGGAAGTTTATGGTTGGCTTGGTAGAATTAGCGAATAGCGAATATGACGAATGTATTCGTCATATTCCTCAAAACGAAGATAACGAAGTATTTTACATCTTCGTTTCAGCTACCCTATTCACTTCGCTAATTCTAGCAATCAAATAGGAAAAGTTGACTGACTACAGCTTTGTTTAATTCGCTATGCGATTATATTACTTTGCCAAATTGCCACTTTTTTTTAAATAAATCAAATAATTATAATGATTATCAAGTATAATAATTATACTATATTTATTAAAAAAAGGTAGTAGTAACTTGAGTAATATTATCGCATATGATCCTAATACTATTCTCCATATTCGATAATATTATCGCATTGCGAACAAAAACTTAGTGCTATATTCTCCATATTCGATAAGACACATAATAGGAAAGTTGACTATAGAGACCAAGTTTTTATTCGCATATGCGATAATATTACTTTGCCACTTTTTTCTATATTCTTTCATTGCGAATACAAACTTAGCTGTCTATAGGCATCTTTCCTTGTGCATTTTTTTCGTGTCATAGAATATTCCTGAATATTCTGAAAATATATAGCATTAGCATTATGTTGAATATAATGATATATATTTCTATTTTAGAATAGTCGTAATTTTTTATTTTTTTATTTGATTTGGCCAGAGTGTGACCACACATGATTCCTTCCCGCTTTTTGACTGAGAGCGAATATGTAGAGTATAGCGTTATTCAGTGGCGTAATGAGAAAGGACTGGGCCCCACAGCAAATTTTTGAATGGGCCCTCCTACCCCCCACAACTACCCCCACAAACTTCTACACAACCCACTCCTCCCATGCAACCCCTCTCCTTTGGCTAGTCACGATCGCTCTCTGCGATGAGACCCGGAAGCTCCTCCGTCCATTTCGTACATTGTTTCTGTATATAATATCATTGTATAATACTGTTGAGAGGGCCCTGACAATACCTGGGTGGGCCCCTACTGAGTTTGGGCACCAAATCAGCCGCTTCCCCTATAGTTACGCCCCTGGCCAGAGGTGTAACTTGACCAGCATGCACTTTCTATAACGCTGGGTTCACACCAGCGCGTCCCGCTTCGCGCGTACGACGTGTGATCTTTACTTCTATTTTCGCATTGCGAAAATTAAAGTACTTCCTTGGGCGTAGAGTGTTTTACAGCTCTTTCAAACGCGCTGTAAAGCGCTCAGGTGAGAACCATGCCCATAGGGAAACATGGTTTTTCACCTGTTGAGCGTTTTACAGCGCATTTCAACGCACTGTAAAACACCCAAGTGTGAACCCAGCGTAATACCAGTGTCTTCTTATGCGGCACAAGGGTCTTTGGGCCCCCTCAGGCTCCTGGGCCCGTTAGCAACTGCTACCTCTGCACCCCATATAGCTACGCCCTGGCGTTATTCATATATATACACTAACCTAAAGAATTATTAGGAACACCTGTTCTATTTCTCATTAATGCAATTATCTAGTCAACCAATCACATGGCAGTTGCTTCAATGCATTTAGGGGTGTGGTCCTGGTCCAGACAATCTCCTGAAATCAGAATGGGAAAGAAAGGTGATTTAAGCAATTTTGAGCGTGGCATGGTTGTTGGTGCCAGACGGGCCGGTCTGAGTATTTCACAATCTGCTCAGTTACTGGGATTTTCACGCACAACCATTTCTAGGGTTTACAAAGAATGGTGTGAAAAGGGAAAACATCCAGTATGCGGCAGTCCTGTGGGCGAAAATGCCTTGTTGATGCTAGAGGTCAGAGGAGAATGGGCCGACTGATTCAAGCTGATAGAAGAGCAACGTTGACTGAAATAGCCACTCGTTACAACCGAGGTATGCAGCAAAGCATTTGTGAAGCCACAACACACACAACCTTGAGGCGGATGGGCTACAACAGCAGAAGACCCCACCGGGTACCACTCATCTCCACTACAAATAGGAAAAAGAGGCTACAATTTGCACAAGCTCACCAAAATTGGACTGTTGAAGACTGGAAGAATGTTGCCTGGCCTGATGAGTCTCGATTTCTGTTGAGACATTCAAATCGTAGAGTCCGAATTTGGCGTAAATAGAACGAGATCATGTATCCATCATGCCTTGTTACCACTGTGCAGGCTGGTGGTGGTGGTGTAATGGTGTGGGGGATGTTTTCTGGGCACACTTTAGGCCTCTTAGTGCCAATTAGCCATAGTTTAAATGCCACGGGCTACCTGAGCATTGCTTCTGACCATGTCCATCCCTTCATGACCACCATGTACCCATCCTCTGATGGCCAGCAGGATAATGAACATGTCACAAAGCTCGATTCATTTCAAATTGGTTTCTTGAACATGACAATGAGTTCACTGTACTAAAATGGCCCCCACAGTCACCAGATCTCAACCCAATAGAGCATCTTTGGGATGTGGTGGAACGGGAGCTTCATGCCCTGGATGTGCATCCCTCAAATCTCCATCAACTGCAAGATGCTATCCTATCAATATGGGCCAACATTTCTAAAGAATGCTATCAGCACCTTGTGGAATCAATGTCACATAGAATTAAGGCAGTTCCGAAGGCAAAGGGGGTCCAACACCGTATTAGTATGGTGTTCCTAATAATTCTTTAGGTGAGTGTATATATATATATATATATATATATATATATATATACACACATAGATATATACTGTATGTATGTAAAATAATGTATATATGTATGTATGCATCTGTGTATGTTCCACAAATACTCAAACATGCAACCATCGATTTCAACGATACTTGGTGTACACATCCCTTAGTACATGGAATCAATACTTGCGTGGGTCTCTGCTCTCTAGGACGTACCGTTTCAGCGCTATTCCCAAAAATGACATCCATTACAGTCAATACAAGGCTGGCAACTGCCATTTACACGGTCACATGTCAGCCACTAGAAGCTCGCGGGTCCTACTCCTGGACTGGTTACCATAACAACTGATCCAAGGTTTTGCCACTTTGCATGTCCTGAGACTCCTAAAATATTGAGTCAGATAATGCCACAACTACACTGCTACATGCATGGGGGCAGGGGCCACTATTAAACATATGGGCGCTGTTAAATGGGCGGTTACTATGGAGATCAAAAATAAAGGGACGGTCAGTGCGGGTGTGTATTTCTTGATCATACAACTCATTGATTTTTGGCTCTTAGCAGCCGCCCGCCGATACCTCTCAGGGTGGCGAGGCAGTTGTGGCTCTAGTGGCACAATACTGTGCCACAGAGTCCTCTGGCCCGGCTCTGAGCAGAAGCAACTGCTGCTCTCCGCCTCCTGCAGGACCAACCCCCTGGAATCCTCCCTGCTCTTGTTAGACAGCGACTGTGAGTGGGACATCTTGGGGAAGGCAATGCAGGAAGCTTTTGGAGGTGATGGAGGAGGATGAGGGTGTACCACCGCTCTTCCAACCCATACATGATCAGCACCGCACACACGCTGGATTACGTCTAACAGCAGATGGTGTGGGCTTCATACTTCACCGTTAACAATACTTGCTTCTGTATGTCCTGACACTGCTGAGTTATGTGTGGGCCTTATACTACAGTGTTACCGTGTGCCTACTACTGTCTGTCCTGATCCAGATGAGTCTGACCCTAGACTGAAGAGGCCTTACAACTAAGTTATAAAATTACACCGTAACATAACATTAGAAAAACGAAAGCACAAGTTATAACGGTTAATAAACTATTTATAAATAACATTATAGAAAAAAATAAGTACAATAGGCCTCTATGGCAATTTTTTTAGCCGGGCCAGCAGCTCCCTCATCTTGGCCATTTCACGGAGATGCCTCCTATCCATCTCCTGCATCTTTCGAAACAGCCGCCGCTGCTGCTTGGCCAACTCCTCCATCTCTCTCCTGTACTCCCGCTCCATCCTGGCCATTTGGCGGACACACTTGTTCACAACTGTAAAAATAAATAAATAAACAAACAATTACTGCAATTCAGGTTACAAGACAATTAGTGCTTAGTGTGGAGTATGAGTTTAAAAACCGCCTATTTAAATCTTAACTCAGTAGCTATAGATTTTTATGTTACTAATATTTTGGTTTACTTTGTGAGAGTTCGGGTATGGCATAATGTTATTTGGTTTGTTAATACTTTTTTGGTAGTTTACAGAGTTTGGTTGCAATTTTATATTTTTCTATTACTGTAGTTTCTGTTTTCCCCTCATTGTTGGCATTTTAACCACTTAACGGCCAGCCCACAATAGTACGTCATAGTGGGACATGACTTGATGCACAGGGACAGTGGCGCACCCAAGGGGTGGTCCAACAGGTCTGGACCCCCTAGAACCATTAAATTGTTTTTTGTTTTGTTTTTATCCACCAGGGCCGCTATCGACCGCCGTAGGCGGCACAGCCCTGGTTCTAATTAGGCTGCAGCGGGCACGGGAGCGCATCGTTCACTGCCCCGCCGCCTATCACCACTATAGGCTTCAGGCCTGTTTGCTGGTAGAAGCCCAGCAAATAAATGGATGGCAGTATGGGGCAAATTAATTAATATGGGGCATCTGGTGGCACTATAGGAACATTATTTGGGGGCATTAATGGGCAGTGGAGAACTATGGGGTCATTTACTGGGGCACTATATAGGGGTATTTTATACTGGCATACATTATGGGGACATTAGCTGAACTGTGGGCACTAAGCAGGGTTATTTGATTTATTGTTATATTATAAGGAAAAGTATTACTACTACATTATGGTGAGCTTTACTACTGCTACTGGGGGCTGAAGGGAGCATGATTACTAGGATCTGGGGAGGGAGGAGAGCGGAGGAGCTCTCTGTACCCCCACCCGGACCTACACTCCGTTAAAATCGCGCAGCTTCTCCTCCTCCACTCCTCTTTTAACATGAGGGGGACAGTGTGAGTGTAAGTACAGGAGCTTTATGTCGGGGCCCTGAATACTGAGTAAAGTGCGTCTATGTAGGATGAGGGTAAGACTCTTACCTTCATCCTCAACAATATAATTTCAGCTGTACATTGTTTGTTGGGAGTGGCCTATAATATGTAGGAGGGGCTGATAACAATTGCCGTAGCTTTTTTTATTCCGACCCCACTATATAAAATTCCTGGGTGCTCCCTTAACAGGGACGTACTATTGCAGACCAACAAAAACCGTCCCCAGGCATAATCGCTTTGGAAATGAGGTGCAAAACCTGCTTAGCTAAACGGGCAGCCATGTTAACTAAGGTCTGCTATTGTTCAGGGATCGTGTGATATTTTTGAATATGTTTTGTGTACCGATTTATATTGGTGTGTGCACATATTTACCCTCCTGGTGAGGCGTGTATACGACCTCTTCCTCCTCCTCTTCAGGATGTGGGGGCGATTCTGGTGGCTGGGACGGTCCAGCCTCCTCCTCAACCTCGACCTCCACAATATTGAGGTCAGCACTCGCCTCCTCCATTGTCACCACTTCCGGTGGTGGATGGGCCGCTGTGAGGGTGGAGGGTCCTGGCTGTTCCTCCGTCTCCTCCTCCTCCGTGGACACCTCAATGTCCTCCGCTTTTCTTTGCGGTGGCGGACAGAGGGGACGGTTTTACCTGTAATAATCACAAATTGTTAAAAATGTAAACAAACAACTCAAGAATCATAAAAATGTAAAAGATCCATACATTTCTATATGGAGGCATCTGCAATCCAATGGTTGATTTGCCTCATTTTGTAGGGAACTGACATTCTTAAAACCTGTGTTACAGATGGTACAACCGGCCTAAGTTACCAATAACGCGCATGTGCCAAGGTCAGCGCTAATCGTGGCCGTGCAGGAGTTGATGTGCCAGTATCTGTGATATATGCGGGAGAATGCAGCCTGTGTCCGTACATCAGTAACGGCCGTACCCCTGCCGCTGAATTAAGGTCATGCGCCCGCCTGATCATAGCGATGTACATGTAGGGTGCTGGGCATTAAGTGACGTTCTGTTGCACCGTACATGTACTGGGGGCTGGAAGGGATGAAATACGGATGTAGTAGAGTTAACACACATGCTTTATGAGCCATGTTATGTAAACTAGATGCGTTTAGCTTTTGTTTTACAATGGCTTTTGTTTATAGATAACGCGATGAGTTATGAAATTCCTATTAAGAGTTTGTGTGTTAACACTGTTAACCCAGCTCCATCTGTACGGATTAGAGCATCACTGACTAGATACATTACATAGAGGTGTAGAGAGATATATAAAAGTCATGTAAGCAATGTACCTGGGCACAGTACAGCACTCCGCTCTCTGATGCGCTCTGGGTGGTGCCTCTTGAGGTCGCACCACTTTTTTTGGATGGCCTCCTTAACTGGCATGTGGCCAAACCTCTCCTCCATCTCCTTCTGGAGGGAAAGGATTATGGCGGTCTTCTCCGCATGCTTGCGGGTCAGGCCGTAACCCTTCTCCAACATTGTCTGCAGGATAAAGATGCAAACATATAATCAACATTTTTTAGCATACTATTTTTAATTTTTTTTTTATTTACTTCTAAGATCTGTTTGCACTGGGATTGTATGTGTATGGGGTCTACACAACAAGTAATATATTGCTTTAGGAAACCAAAAAGAAAAAAAAGAAGAAAGGAAAGAAGGGAAAATAAAAAAAAAAAAAAAAATCGTATCCTGGTAAATATTCGAATACTCGAATATTTTACAACAGTAGATCTACACATAAATATTTTTTCTGTAGATAAAGTGTTAAAAAATAATGTTCAGAATCAGATATGCGTGCAATATGTAATACAATCATGTGATGTAATAAACATTAAACATGTTACTATACTTACATTGATTATATAATCTTCCTCCTCTTCGGTAAACGAATTTCGCCCCATCTCGATCCGATCTCGATTCGATTTTTTCACAAGTCAGCACCAGTCACGAAACCGAAAGTAAAAACGTCACGTGACACGATTGTCACATGATCGCGTGCATACGCGATTATTCCTTGTGATTCGTCAATTCGTGGTAAGTATTGTAATTTATTTTTAAACTTTGAACACAGCTCTAGGTTGGAATCGCAATGCGAAAATATTTAATTGCATTGCGCTTCTAACTTAGAGTGAACTTTCCTATTCGATTTAACGAATATGGAGAATATAGGGCTATATTCGTCATCTTCGTTAATTCTAGATAACTTATCGCATATCGAATTTAATGCGATAATATTACTTAGCCTTTTTAACTAGAATAATGCTATTCTATTTATTTAAAAAGGGCAAAGTAATATTATCGTATAGCGAATCTAATGCGATAATATTACTTTGCCTTTTTAAAAAAATAAATAGAATAGTATTATTCTATTTAAAAAAAAAAAGGCAATGTAATATTATCGCATAGCGAATTTACCTGCCGTTTATTTAGTCCACTGCTAAAATTAGCGAAGTCGACGAATATGGAGCTAAAACGAAGATGGAGATTATTTCGTTATCTTCGTTTTAAGGAAAATGACGAATACATTCGTCATATTCATCATCTTCGCTAATTCTAGATATCAAACCAATATCGGCAAGTTGCCTTGTTAAAAAAAATAAAGAATCGCAATACGATTATTTAAATCGCAGAATAATCGCGATAACTAGAATAATAACGAATATTCGATTTCGACGAATATGAGACGAATATTCTAGCGAATATTCGCGAATTTCGTCGAAATCGAATATGGCACCTCCCGCTCATCACTATTACTCAGGCCAACCGATGTAAACATCCGTTTTGACACCATTGCGGCTAATCGTTGGTCGCCGTTATGATATTCCCTCCCTTTCATCATGTGACCAATTGATATGACAAATGGGAAGCAGGTAACTGCTGTGGTTGGCTGAAGTGGTGTTTAAATGCGGATGACGACAGGGAGGGACCTGAGCGAAACAGCAGAGGATGGGAAGCGATGGAGGCAGTTACCCGGTAACAGAAATACGGTATGCTATTTTTTGCACGGTTGTCAAAAACCACTATGCTTGCAGAATTAAAGGGCTGACCTGTTTCATGTGCGCTTGGCAGCTGAAGGCATCTGTGTTGGTCCCATGTTCATATGTGTCTGCATTGCAGAGAAAACGTATGTTATATGCAAGCAGGGGCGTTACGATTACTCCTAGAGGCTCCGCTTTCTCTGTAACTGCCGCACCCTCTGCACTTTCATATGGCCAGTTGTGATGACATTTTCACTTCCAGTCCCTGTCAAAATAGACAGGGAGCGGTAGTTGCAAAGAAAAAGGAGCTTCTTGGAGTAAAGGCATCGCCCCCGTTCCTCCTAGAGTCTTATTTTCTTATAATAAAACATAATTTTTCTCTGCAATGCTGACACATATGAACGTGGACCAACACAGATGTCTTCAGCTGCCAAGCACACATGTAACAGGTCAGCCAGTGTCATAGGTACAAATCTGCTGACAGATGTCCTTTAAAGTGCTTATATATCCCCTTCTCTCCCCCCCCCCACTCAGCCCTTCTGATATTTCATGCTCCGATGCTCTCCCTTGCCATGTGTTGTATTGCGCAGGGCAAGGGATGTTTTGTTTACATTTTTACAATGCTAGACGGAGACTTCCGCCTGGCAGTGTTCCCGGTGACACCACCAACACTGATGGGCGGCTTTACAGGCTAGGGCAGCGCTAAAGCCCGTCCATGAGAGCCGGTGAGGTCACCAGGCTCACTGCTAGGTGGAAGCACCCGCCCTCCCCCCATAGTACCCCCAGTGGTAATAAGGCTCCCTACAGTGCCCCCAGTAGTAATAAGGCCTCCTTATAGGCCACACATAATAGATATTAAGCCAATCTATAAGGCACTTCTATAGAGTGCTCAGTAGTAATAATGCCCCACCACTGCCCACAGTATTTATAATGTTTCCTACAGTGTCCCTTGTAATTATAATACTTCCTACCGTACCCCTGGTCTTCTCTGTAGTGCCCTTATAAATTATAATGCTTGTCCTCTCCTTCCAGTCTTTAATGCTCTGCAGTCCCATGTATTTACACATGTAATTTACATGGTATTGTAAATACATCCCATGTTATTTACATGGGACTGTATCATATAGAAGACAGGTGGGAGAGGACTGGTGTTATTTACATGGGACTGCATGGTATAGAAGACTGGAGGGAGAGTAGTGATGTTATTTAACATCACTACTCTCCCTCCAGTCTTCTATACCATGCAGTCTCATGTAAATAACACCAGTCCTCTCCCACCTGTCTTCTATATGATACAGTCCCATGTAAATAACACCAGTCCTCTCCCACCTGTCTTCTATATGATACAGTCCCATGTAAATAACACCAGTCCTCTCCCACCAGTCTTCTATATGATATAGTCCCATGTAAATAACCTCTCTTCCTTGCAGTCTTCTATAACATACAGTCCCATGTAAATAACACCAGTCCTCTCCCACCAGTCTTCTATATGATATAGTCCCATGTAAATAACCTCTCTTCCTTGCAGTCTTCTATAACATACAGTCCCATGTAAATAACTTCACTCCTCTATCCCTAGTCTTCTATACCATGCAGTCCCATGTAAATCTTCTGTAGAATACAGTCCCATGTAACTAACACCCCTCCCCTAACTTCAGCCCTTCTAACATACAGTCCCAGTAAATGAACATATTTCCCTCCCACTAAGGAGGGAGGAGGTATAACAGGGGTGAACCACATCTCCCAGCATTTCTCTGGCACTTACATTCATTCCATGGCATCACAAGTCCTACCACCACTTGCACTGTTGAAAAGATCACTTGACTATGATGTCAAGTCATGATATGATGTCAGGGTATTTGTCGGGCGCGCACCGGCATATTTGCCAGGTTGCTGCTAGATCACCTCCAGCCCCCGTTATACTGAATTGGACTGGACAGAATGCCGGCACCGCCCATCAAGGACGGATCCAACAGGGTGTTCCTGGCCAGAACAGCCTGCTGTATCTGTTTCACACAAGCGTTAAACAAGCCTAACCTGTTATGGATTTTCAAGGGTCTTGGATTCTTGTGGGTGCTAATTATCCTGTTTATCATACAAACATGTTAGGCTTCATGCACATGGCTGTTGTTTTCATCAGTGCGCTATCCACATTTTTCGGAGATTAGACACTGACTCATTAATTTCTATCGGGCCATGCACACATCTGTGTTTTTTGTGAATTGGGTCTGCCATGTCCTATTCTGGTCCATGCTGCAGGTGTTAATAGTCCTTTCTAGTGAGAAAAATGCGGATTGCACATGGACGGTATCTGTATTTTACAGATCCATTGTTCGTAGGCTGAGATACGGACATGATCATGTGCTCAAAGTTTTCTGCTGCTAGGTTGGAACAGCTCCAGCACATGCCAATGAGTCCCCATATTCATGAGTTCACAACTGTCCCCGCCCACTGCCTCTGATTGACAGTTTATTTTCCATATGAATCAGCAGCAGGTGGGGGGGGGAGAGCCAGGAGCTTATGAATATAGTGGCTCGTTCAGCATGCACTCCAGCCGTTTAGTACAAGATTTTAGCAAAATGACTGGGTCAATTAAACAAAGTGACCCAGAATTTTACTAAGGGGATCTGTCACTAGTTTATATTGCCCTTAGTTAGGACACCATAAAACGGGTGACAGATTCCCTTTAAAGGCCTTATTCTGCTTAAACTATATCTAAATTATGACAACCACCATTATAAGTTGGACTTTCGATATGTGTTCATTGTCTACATGTTAGAAATGCTGGAACGGTATACAGGTTAATTAATTAGGATTAATTATCATTGGGGAAATGTAACAATGAGCTCCTCTCAAGACTAAGGCTATGAATCCCCTAATCACACCATCAAATACATGAGAGAAATAACGGCAAGCAATAAAACATCCATCTGTTACCCACTAACTTCTGCCAGGGCTAGAAATAGTCAAATCTGGCCGAATGGGAATAATATTTTCCATTATGGACTCTGTTTCACCCAAGCCTTTGATCTGTCTGATGTTAAAACAAGTTAAAATATTTGTGCCTGACGCAAGGTCAGACGTGGCACTTGCCAGGAAAAAAGGGGCAGATTGCACAACAGAGAGAATATCAAGAATTCCCCGTACAGGAAAACATCAGCAGATGTAGACAAGATTTTAATAGCTACATAAAGAGAAATGCATGACAACCTCATTAGGAAACCCATAATAGCCTGGCAGGGTATCTCAGAGAAGACAATATATCAATGTCTCGTTTGTTATAACATCACTAACGACGGTAGCCGCCTCTCCTTATAATCTTTCATGTGTTTTCTATTGGTTTGCATTACAATACTGTCATAGCATGCTATGTATGTGCTCTGCATGCGATCTGCCTCACAATTGCTGACATAACTCTGCGAGAGCAGAAGTACGATCACCGCTGGTAAAGTGATGGCAATAAAAAAGCAGTTAGCAGCCCCCCTACTGATACCCTTGATACGGTACATTAAGGGCATTACTGTCTTTTAGAAGGCCTGCTGACCGCTCCTTTAGCTGCATCCATTTGCAGTAGGGGGTCAGCCTGTCAGGGCCTACAGAGCAGGAGATCTCTCACCATCTGCCATGAAAAGTCCGAAAGCCAAGGTGTAAATGTTGCCCTTAAGAAAACAGTTTAAAAGCAATCCATCATATGTTTCAGGCGCTTATTATTATCAATTTCACCCACTGTGCAGTTTTCTTATGTTTAAAATGATACCCGAAGGAGCTTTTTAAAATTTCATTTTCCATTGTGCATCTTTGTGGGAACACAGCGGGCGACCTTAAATGAATACAATCTACTCGATGCAGAAAGTGGATGCTGCATATTTAGTACCTTGGTCAGCAAACATGCAAATTACATGGGAGCAGTGGTGACGTACAGCTAAACGTTGCTTCTTCCAGCTTATTGTAATATTTAGCAAAGCTCAACGTGATAGCGCAGCCGGAGCGACTCCTTGCTTTTTCTTCACTACATATTTTTCTGCAACTTATGCAGATTCGAAGAGAACTACCACTGCAAATAATCAACTCCCACATTCATCTAACCCCTGCTTCCTCCAACAGAGGGGACCTGATTTCTGTTTATGGAAAACAACATAAGCGTCTTTTTAATATTGAATTTACCAATGTCATGTTTGCTTTAAAAATGCAACATCCGTGTAGACCACAGTTCTCTCTGGAAAGGTCAGGGATGTACTAGACTGAACCGTGAATGAACGGCTCCTTGAAGCAGAGAGAAGTTAAGGGAGCGGAAATGTAGGAGCAGATAAAAATTCATAAAAAAAGAATCAGAACATTCAGGAAGGTAGATGAACGGAACATTAACTTAAGATATTGCTGTGTGCTTTTCTTTGTAAAAGAAATGACTTTACTTTCTTTGGAAAGTCGCAACTGCCTTTTAACAGATGACAGTGGATTTGTAGATGTTTAAAGGGGTTTTCCGGGAATAATGAACTAATAACTGAAGGAACCTAGCCTGCATGACCTACTTATCTGCTTCTGGCTATGTGCAGGCTCCTGTTCCTCTATTTTCCAGTCCCTGGCTTATTTTGTTCCGACCAAGTATGGACATGGTCTGGTGCACCGCCTCAGTTAGCGCACAGCACCGGAGTGGCAGGGAGAAGATAAGTAAAGAATCTCACAAATGTGAGTACACCCCTCACATTTTTGTAAATATTTTATTATGTCTTTTCATGGGACAACACTGAAGTTATAATATTGGGGTTATTATCATTAGAGATGAGTGAATTTCATATTTTAAAATTCGTTCACGCTTCGTTTGGTGGTAAAAGGTGAATTGCATTATGGATTCCATTACCAAGGACCATAACGCAATTCTTTGACAGAATGCTTAACGGAATGCCTCATAATAGAAGTCTATGGGCTTCAAAACGGATCCGGAGTCATCTCCTTCATAACGGAAGCAGGACGGATCCGTTATGCAGGACATAGACTTCTATTATAACGGAATTTTTGCATTCTGTCATAGAATTGCGTTATGGTCCATGGTAATGGAATCCATAACGCAATTCACCTTTTACCACCAAACGAAGTGTGAACGAATTTCATAACATGAAATTCGCTCATCTTTAATTATCATCCTCAAACAGAAGTGGGAGGAGCGCAAAGTCTCTAACATCCACCAGCTCCGTGATGTCGTCATGGAGGAGTAGAAGAGGATTACAGTGGCAACTTGTGAAGCTCTAGTAAACCCCATGCCCAAGAGAGTTAAAGCAGTGCTGGAAAATAATGGTGGCCACACAAAATATTGACACTTTGGGCACAATTTGGCCATTTTCACTAACCAGAAGTTAAGACATTAATAGCTGTGTGTTGAGTTATTTGAGAACACACCAAATTTACACTGTTATACAAGCCGTACACTGACTACGTTACATTGTATCAGAGTGTCTTCTTCAGTGTTGTCCCATGAATATGTATAATAAAATATTTACAAACATGTGAGGGATGTACTCACTTTTGTGAGATACTTTATCTTTCAGTAGGTGATGAAGGTTAGAGGCTTTCCTTGCACCCCCGCCGATCAGCTGTTTAAGGATATGGTGCTTGCAGTGTGCTTGTATAATGGCAAAGCAGCAGCAGAGCAGGAAGAAAGAAGGAAGACAGCACGTCATCTCAAACAGTTGATTGGCGGGGGTGTCGGTACCCCACTGATCTGATATTGATAACTAGTGTTGATCGCGCATGATCAGCCAAATACCAGTTTGGCTAGAGCATCTCAGCCGAATATCGCATGTGCTCAAGCGCAATGCTCGAGCCTCCTCCCCGCACATTTCTTGGCTGCTATGCAGCCAATAAATGTACAGGGAAGTACTGCCCTCACTGTAATGCCGTATCCATGTTGGTTACTAGTATTACAGTGATTGGCTGGCCGGCGCGTGTTCGGCTCAGTCTTAGTCAGGGAGAGCTGTGCTGAGGAAGGGACAGACAGTGTAGGGAGTGATATAGGAATATTTTTATTAGAAAAACTTTTCAGAGACCCAAAAGTCCTTTTAAAGACTATTGTGTGTGACAGCAGCAATATATATTTGTAGCGCAACCTGCGCTAAATTGCTGAAACTTTACAGACCTGAAAGTCCTTTTAAGAACTATTGTGTGTGGCAGCAGCAATATCTATTTTTAGCGCAAACTGCGCTAAATAGCTAAACCTTTATAGACACAAAAGTCCTTTTAAGGACTATTGTGTGTAGCAGCAATATCTATTTTTAGCGCATCCTGCGCTAAATAGCGTGCAATAGTTAGGCTGCTGAAGACAGCGAAATTAGATGTACCACATCTTCAGTGCAAAGTGTGTGCATCCAAAAAATATCTGTTACATCCAGTGTACTTTTTCTGTAGACTTTGTCCGTTGTGGACAGTGACATTAGTTGCGCAACATCTCCAGTGTAAAGTGTGTGCATCCAGGGTCACCAGCAGGCTATCAATCATAAGTTTTTAAGGGTGTGTATGATGCCCTGCTTTTATATGTAGCAAAGGGTGTATTGGAATGCCGGTTCCTTGTACGTTTTGGCAGCCCTTTCACTTAGTGCATAGGCTTTATGAGTGTAGGAGTCCCACTACATGAACAATTGTACCACAATGTCAATGAGGCCCTCCTTTATGTTATATAGAGGTTGTATCGGAGTGCCTCTTGCTTGTAATTTTTGGAAGCACTTGCACTTTATATACAAGTAACTATACAGGAAAGAATGTTTCCTAATAATTCTTCCCCTAAAATCGATTTTATCTTTGGTTTTGTGCGTATTATTGTCAGTCTGTAAAAGTGGCGTACTACCCGGAGAAGTGGTGTTTCCATCTATTAACATAGTAACATAGTAACATAGTATATAAGACCGAAAAAAGACATTTGTCCATCCAGTTGTCCTACAAGTTGATCCAGAGGAAGGCAAAAAACCCCTGTGAGGCAGAAGCCAATTTTCCCCACTTAAGGGGAAAAAATTCCTTCCCGAATCCAATCAGGCAATCAGAATAACTTCCTGGATCAACGACCCCTCTCTAGTAGTTATAACCTGTAATATTATTACACTCCAGAAAGACATCCAGTCCCCACTTGAATTCCTTTATTGTACTCCACATCACCACCTCCTCAGGCAGAGAGTGCCATAGTCTCACTGCTCTTAGCGTGAAGAATCCTTTTCTATGTTTGTGTACAAACCTTCTTTCCACCAGACTCAGAGAATGTCCCCTCTTCACAGTCACAGTCCTGGGGATAATCTCTGTACTGACCCTTGATATATTTATACATAGTTATTAGATCTCCCCTCAGTCGTCTTTTTTCTAAAGTGAATAACCCTAATTTTGATAACCTTTCAGGGTACTGTAGTTGCCCCATTCCAGTTATTACTTTAGTTGCCCTCCTCTGAACCCTCTCCAGCTCTGCTATGTCTGCCTTGTTCACAGGAGCCCAAAACTGTACACAGTACTCCATGTGTGGTCTGACTAGTGATTTGTAAAGTGGTAGGACTAAGTTCTCATCACGGGCATCTATGCCCCTTTTGAAGCAAACCATTATCTCTTTGGCCTTGGCAGTAGCTGCCTGACACTGGTTTTTACAACTTAGTTTGCTGTTTATTAAAATTCCTAGATCCTTTTCCATGTCAGTTTTGCCAAGTGTTTTACCATTTAGTATGTACAATGCAAGCCTTCTGACCTTTTCCTATAAATCAGGCACCCTCCCCTCTTTAGAGCAGGTGGTGACTGGTTTAATGCTCAGGTTCTCCCATTGACTTCCATTATACTACAGAGCACCCGAGCATCCCGATGTGTTCGGTCCGAGCACTTTGGTGCTCGATCAACATCATTGATGACATATCCTTAAGATAGGTCATGAATATGAAAAAGCCTGAACAACCCCTTTAATTATTCTTAGAAAACCCATTTAACTTTAAAGAGGACCTGTCTATTGTTGAGCGAGCATGCTCAGCCGAACATCAGTTCGGCTCGAGCATCGCTGTGCTCTGCACTTCACGGAGTTCGGCCAAACGACGTGTGTGCTCGAGCGCGATGCTTGAGTCAGTGTTGTTAAATATAATTTAGTCTCTATTTCTTAAAAGTATCCACTCATATATTGAAATATCTATATATAGAGTCAGAGCAGGGACTCCTAAGCCGAACTAGAGTCCCGACACCCTCCCCTCTTCAGAGCAGGGGGTGCAGAGTTTAATGCTCGGGTTCTCCCATTGACTTCCATTGTGCTCAGGTGCTCTGTAGAGCACCCAAGCATCGCAAAGTTGTTGCACACGAGCACTTTGGTGCTCCATCAAGACTAGACATGTCATCTCTCTTGACATGTCTAGATACTTAAGAACAAAAAAGTGTGTACAGCGGCTACACCCAGTCTTCCAAGTATGATCATGGTGCACTTCCCTTGGTCCACCCCTGTACCATATTAATTGTATAAAATATATTGTATGAAGAGGGAGGCACTCTATTAACACCGTATTACATGGAAAATTCAATGCACTGGTATGTCATAAAATGCCTGGAATTTATTGCAACCCGATTCACATTAATATTCAATAAACCATAAAATAAAACATAAAATCACATACACTGTATGGCATATACCATACACCACAAATATATTTTAAAATGGAGGGGTCAATTAGATCTTCCAAAGGTACCCTTTATATTGACACCGTGTATCGTATATCATACTCCATCTGTTATATACACCAGGTATTTGGATCAGAATAACGGGGTCAATTATGTCCTCCAACAGTGCCCCTTTCTTTTAAGTCCACTACAGATGTCCTTTTAAGTTGGTGTATTAAGGCATCCCTGGTGTGTATATTCACCATAAATAGAGTATGCCACTTTCACCAAATAAGAACCACTCCGCTGTGTGCAATATTCTCAGCACTCCATTATACGCGGTATATTCTCAGCATTTGCCATATATTTCTTTCAATCAAGCCACGTATTGAAAAAAGAAGGTGTTATTACGTTACCACAGAAGTTTCAGATAGCGTCCTTCCCTCTCCACATTGCCCCGCCGCGTGTACCTGCCAGGACCTGTCGTACAGTGGTATATGCCATACAGTGTATGTGATTTTATGTTTTATTTTATGGTTTATTGAATTTTAATGTGAATCGGGTTGCAATAAATTCCAGGCTTTTTTTTTACATACCAGTGCATTGAATTTTCCTTGTGATACGGTGTTATAGAGTGCCTCCCTCTTTATACAATATATTTTATGTCTAGATACTTGCTTCCCCCATGTAATAACAATTCCGTAGCATGTATTCTTATGACTCCTATGATTCTTATGATGTGCCATTCCTTTATTAGTCAAGAGTGAGGGATATGCAATGGGCGCCTCCACACAGGGCCCTCTATATAACGCCTCCCAGGTGTAGGAATGCTAAGCGGTATAGTGCGGCCTAAAATGTCTTTTTATTTGTGTCACGGTGCTCCGACCTGGATACCGTTGGACCCCAGGCTTTGGCTCAGAAGCATTAAAAATGGGAAATAATTGAGGGATAAAAGAATAACTTGAGTACAGACCTTGAGATGAAGTTCAATGGCAGCTTTACTTGAATAAACGTTTCTTCAAACAGTTTACAGGCTTTGACTTGGTTCCAGCAAGCTTTAGCATGAAATTGGCAGGCAAACTCAACTCTGCTCTATCCTTCTCTCACTCTGCTGTACTGACAAGCTGACTTGGTAACGTGGCTTCTTCTTTATGCTGCACTTCACTTTTTAGTCAGACTTATATTCAGCCAATGAATAGGTTAGAATCCTGGGAGCTCCAACATGGAGCAATGTTCATAGGACAAGTATCCAGCTCACTTAACTTTTAACTTGATATGATTCACCCGTGTGCCTGGAACACCAGGTCAGACCTCTGTAACAATACTTCAAAGAAAAAAGTTCCAGCACTCACATTATTTTGTAGCTTTGATTCCTCGTCTTTATTAGGCAAAAGCAAGTATTATACAGGACACAAATCCAAACGTGTTGTGACTGTTGACGCGTTTCGAACAAAGTTCTTATTCGTAACAGTGAACACAAAGCCTTATCCCAAGATAAATATCCTAAATCGAGGCTAATAGTCACACCCTCACATGGGAGGGGAAAGGGGGAAGGGGAAAGAAGCGTGGAACCTTCTGCCCCTTGATAAGGCGCTGTTCACACTGTTAAACAAAATATATATAAAAACAGATAGAAGTAATGTGCAATATAAACAATTGTACTATTAAAGTATTCACATAAAAAGAAGAAAACCACCCCCCTCCCATGTGAGGGTGTGAGTATTAGCCTTGATTTAGGATATATATCTTGGGGTAAGGCTTTGTGTTCACTGTTACGAATAAGAACTTTGTTCAAAACGCGTCAACAGTCGCAACACATGTGGATTTGTGTCCTGTATAATACTTGCCATTGCTAATAAAGACTTGGAATCAATGCTACAAAATAACGTGACTGCTGGAACTTTTTTCTTTGAAGCTCCAACATGGACTCTTAACCAGCACAAACCAAAACTGCCCCACCTCCTTCCTGCAGGAAGTAGGTGAAGCCCACTTCTCTCCAGAGGGGGGTTAGAATGGAATGGTAAGTTCCATTCTAGCTAAGTACAGCTCTGCCGTGTTTGCTGCCACCTGCTGGTGAACCAGGCAAATTAAATGTTATAAACAGTTGCAAACATTATTATAGATGCACATTATGGAAAGGACCTGGAACATAATTCATAAGATGACATTATATTAGCCCATTATAGATAGTAGTAAGGTGCAACCACCCTGGGGTGTTAAAGATATGGTTTTAGCCTGGTGTCAGTTGTTAATTCTGACTCATTAATATACAGTATCACCCCAGTGGCATTGGTGCACAGTATCAAGTGCTGACAACCCTTACAGAGCTACATTCAAATGGCTGCTCAGCTAGAAGCGGGGGCTTATTGGCCATACAGGGAAATTTCCCGGTGCGCCGATGCCCAGGGGGGGCACTCAAGCTCTCCTCTATGCCACTGGCAAGATACATTATGAGCTCTCAGTGGTAATTAATGCTGTGAAAATTAGGTACCTATGAACCCAGCCAGCGACCTCACGTGCCCACCTGATTACAACTGCTGTGGCCCCACCTCCTAGGCCCCCTGCTTCATATCCTAAACAAAGACAACATTGAGAAGGACATAAAATGGCATCTATTGATGGCCATCACAGAGGCACAACTTTTAGGGCAGTATATTGTGCTTCAGTGTGATATATGGTTCTGATGGGAATGTATTTTGCACTATTGTATTGCTGACCCCGCCTACTTGTATTGCCCCAACTTCTGTCAATTTGGACTTGCCTACAAAATGGGGCTACTTTAGTTTTTTTTTTTCCAGGGCCACTTTAAGTTCCCAGTCTGCCCCTGGCTAGAAGGATTGGGTCACTTAAGTAACTGATGCAGTGGTAGGTCCCACAGGAGACATTATGTGATCTGCTCTCACAGCAGGGGACTCATCTAACAAAAAGAGATTATCCGAAGCAGTTCAAAAGAACATAATGATATCTGGTGCTATAAAAAAATGCATGAAATAAGCTTCCTCTAGTGATGTCTACAGGAGGCAAGAATATCATAATTTCAAGAAGGTAAAAATACATTTTAAAGGCTATTGCCACCTTTATGCACTAAAAATCAATAAACCCATATCTTACTGTAATACAGCACGTAATAAAATTGCACTTGTTTGTTTAGTGGTATCAGCTTTGCTTCACACGCCCTTAGAAATGCTCTTCTATGAGTTTTGCTCAGTGCTGTCATCTCCTGTGAGAATCTGTGGGCGTTCCTGTTGATTTCATATGCACATCACAAGCTCTGCTGCCCCGCCCCCACATCCTGTTGCATAGCACAGCTTCAAGCTTTATACTGTTCTTACTTAGTCATTAATTCAGAACTGAGCAACAAATGTTCATTAAGTTAATATTTTAGGTTAATAATATGAAATATAGTATGTAACTTATTTGGGTTCTTGTTTAAAATTATGATACTACATTTTAAAAGATCTTGCCACAGTAAGCCTGGATATTACTGCACCATTGGTTTCATCTGTCCATTTTAGAAGTTTATGAAATCTTGTCTATGTAACCAAATGCATGTCTTGTTTGTAAGGGAGTACATGGGTGAATGCACGTGTTGTGCCTACAGGTACTGTGCATATCTTGTCCAGATGGCTGTGCACTCCTTGATTTCATCTTAAGTAAAGTTCCAGCGAAATTAAGTAAATAAGAATTGTGAATTAAGAATAGCAAGCATGTACATAGGGTTTAAAAGGAGGCAGTGATGGGTGGCTGTGGACCTCTGTTATTGTACTTTATCACTTGTGGAAATTTCATTAAAAAAAAGCAATTTATCAAGAATTTATCAAGGCCTCCAGTAGAAAAGTTGCAGCTTTTGGTAAAAACCCCTTTTTGCTAAAAAAGAATTGTGACTTTTTAGATGTTTATCCTGCACTTTCCCCTTGTTTAAAAAAAAGTGGTTGGAGCATTAGTGGGAGCTAGTACAGCCTATGCAGCCTGACTAATCTAACTTTTCTAGTCCTGGAAAACCCTTTTAAATCCATTGCGTGAATTTGTTTTAAAAAAAAATTAAGAAATCAAATAATTGTCATTGGTTGTAAGTACAATCTATGCATTAACTAAATTATGACTTCTTATTGCCTCTTGATCTCCCAGATAGAAAACATCACAAATGTGTTTAGTTTCTTTTTTTTTCAGGATTTTATTTTTATCCTAAATTAAGATGAACAGTGTTCCCAGAAAGCTTTGCTGGAGTAATTAAGATGACTCAGTGCTCTGTTCTCTTCCAAAACTGAATGGATTTTGTCCCTGCAAAACACCAAAAAGCTTGCAGTTTTGAGAAGTCTGGTAAGCCTGGAACCAACAAGGTTTCAACATTTCATGTCCCTCAGGTCCCATGAATGATTCATCATGAATAAAAAATGTACATCTTTCTTTGTTAGACTATCTAATATAATGTGACCAATATTGGATCTTGGGGGCCAGCTGTACCTCAAGTTGGCTATACACTTCAGTCAACTGTTGGTTGACTGTTTGTTCATCTGACAGCTATCTCTCCTGGCCCATCCAAACACATGCATACTATACATTTACATGTGGTCTGAATGGGGAAAGTGAAGTAAACGGCTGCCAGACACCTTTAGCAGCAAATTATCACCTAAAAACAAAATAATTGGGCATGGTGAAATCCATTTACCTCATTCTTCCTTTTCCTGACACATGTCATCGGGGGAAAGTCAGGAGGCCTTCACAACATTAGATGGTGTCAGGCTTAACCAACATCAACCCTAATGTGTACAGCTAACTTTAAACTCTAGCTAGCAGGTACGGCACAAACTGAAGGATTTGCACCTTTTGAATAACTGTTTGTGCCTAATTATCATAATGGATACACATACTTTACATATAAATACAGAGACCCAGATTTACTAATCCTACAGATGGCATGAGCTTACACAGGCTGATTAGACTACAGCAGAGTTATCAGAGTGGCTCAGGCTGGATGATAAATTTGGTAAAGGGACAGACACTATTCTCTAACTCTATACCAAATATTGGATGTCTTACCTTGAGGCTAAATTATAAGCCATTATTGTGATGCAATTCTGGTACAAAATGATGCATCTTAGGTCATGGCCATTTCCTAACCTTTTTCCACTAAACCACACATCCTTTGTTGAGCAAGCTGTAAAAAAAAAGTGTAGAAACCACATTTGTGCCTAATTACAATAAAATGGCACTAATATATATATATATATATATATATATATATATATATATATATATATTAGTTGAAATAAGAAGTTTACATACACTATTTAAAAAGACACATATGCATGTTTTTCTCAATATCTGACATTAAATCAAAATAAACCTTTCCCGTTTTTGGTCAATTAGGATTACCATTAATATTATTATTTGCTAAATGCCAGACAGAGAGAAAATGTTTTTAAGGAATTTTTATTACTTTCTGCAAAGTCAAAAGTTCACATACACTAAGATTACTATCCCTTTAAACAATTCTGGACTGCCCATATGATGATGTCATTTGTTTGGAAGCTTCTGTTAGGTTTGTTAGCAACATCTGAGTTAATTAGAGACATATCTGTATTTAAATTCACACCTGAAACACACTGCTGGTTTAATTAAATTAAACAAGTCCCAAAAAAATTCATAATTTCGACTGAATATAGGGAAACGAATGATTGAGGCCTGACCCTTAATATCATTATAATACTCATAACACAGGTAAATTGTTGCTCTACTTTGTATTGGTGTACTCATCACCTTTATGCTGGTTTCATTAAATTTAATAACTCCCCCCCACCTAAACAAATTGGAACTGAACTGTGTGTGTGTGCAAATAATAAAAGGATTTATCCCTAATGTTCCATTCTCAGTAACTGATGTATATGGTTTTTCAATCTAAAACAATATAAATTAAATATGTGAGATGACCTGACAGAGTTCTCACTAGCATTCTAATTGCTATGCTAGATAGATGATAGAACACGAGTTGGTACAGATTTCACTTATTCTATATCCTACCCCCAAAAATAGGATTTCTGTGAAAATGGGAAAAGTGTTTCCTTGCAGGTAGCTTCTTTTGAGGGTTTCAGCAAAAGTTCTGCTCGGAGGCACAGTGGCAACAGTCCTAACTCCTACCTCCCTGGCTGTCAGCTTCCCTGCATGTCCCTATTCTATACATATAATGCTTCTTCTTTGTAATTCTAGCCTCTCCTTTCACTGTCCCTGGCAATAGAATAGAAGCTTGATTGATTTTTGACTGTCCTTGATTGATTTTTCACTCTCCCTGGCTCCCTAAGATCGATTTTCTGGCAAACACTCTAAGATCCAACCACTCTCATTCACAGCCCAGCCCAGAATAGTGTTCTGCTAGGGCATCTCCCTGCCTGCTGCAGCATTGATTGGCTCACCCAGGCTGTCTGTCAGCCTCAGAGCTAAGTGAGCCCTCCCCCCACTTCCTCTCAGGGTCATATCAGATCCCTTCTTCTTCCTCCCTAGTGCTTTTTCCCCACTGACATGTGCACTAAACTGGCACTTTTAGTGGATTCATCCTACACTAACCTGAAATTATTCACGTTCATCTGCCGTAAATATATTGTAAACCCAGTGATAAGTGAATGGAGTGTTGCATTAAACTTTGTAATTAGCACTTTTCTAAATGTTTCCTTTAACAAATGCTCACATTTTTGCCAGTTAAATATATTTATATCATTTCATTTTTTATGCATGCATTGCATATTAAGTACTGTTACAAGTACTGTTACATACAAATAGCATACAGTATTTTAAAAAGTTATAAGAGTCTATGATGGTGTGAACTACGCGTTTCTCTTTTTGAGGCACTTTCTGTTTGTTAACTAATGTATGAGATGTCAGTTAAAAGTGGAAAAGCATGAACAAAAAAAAAATGAAAGCGTCTGCTCAGATCAAGGCCTTAACCAACTAAAAAATGTATGTTTTCAGTACAATATGAGCATTATTCCTGGCAGTTAAACCCTGAAAATGTGTTTTAACAGTCCAGAAAGTACAAGAACCGACCTATTTTCAGTGGGGTTTTTTTGTATTCTTCTTCTCGCTTATTTACAATGATTGCTTCCACCAAGAAAGCTTTCACTGGCTTCTGGAAGCATGTGGATGTTTCTCTGTTGGTTCTGTCTGTATAGTATGCAGCACAAATGTAAATTAGATTAAAAGCAAAAAAAAATAATACTAATAAAAACTTGGAATTTGGTTCTATTTACATGAATGTTTTCCTTCTTATTTTTTACAGCAAGCTTTTTTTCTGCAACCTCTATTTAGGTGAATGGTGTCATAGTGTGCCTCAATGTGTCACGAGTCGACTTGTCCGTGAAAGCTGGTTGCAGGCCCTCTTGCGTACTGGCTGCAGGCTCTCTTCTGTTTATGCTGGTTGCAGCGTGCTGGCTGCGTTATCTGTGACCTGTGAGTGAACTGTTCCCTGGTTTCTGTGTAGGCTAGTTACCAGGGGCTACGTGTAGTAACGACATTTGTGTGTGTTTATGCAGGCTTCCCTCCCTGTTAGGTTTAATGGGGTTAATAGTCTTGGTCTGGGTGTGGTTACAAGGTGCTTTATATTCCTGCTAGCTGTGGGCCTGGTAATCAGTCTGTCTCCAGCCTTGCTGGGTGCAGACTATGCATCTGACCTGGGTTATTCCATTGCCCTGTCTGTGTGGCCACCTATTAAGTCATCAAGGTCACCTAGCCTGGTTGTATGTTTTGTGTGCAGCTCTGCCTGTTGGCCCATGGCCTTTTTTGCATGGGGTCTAGGCAGCTGCTTGTGTGCTGGTTCCCGTTTGTCCTGTCTGCACTGTGTCCTGTGCAATTGTTTCAGTTCCAGTATGTGTGTTCGGGTTCCATGTCCTTGTTTGTGTGGATTGCTGGTGCTTTTACAAGCGGTCTTTGCAGATAAATGGCCAAGTGCACTAGGACCATCCTGGAGGTGCAACCAGTGAGCCTCGGCTAAGTTCATCCCCACCATCTGGGGCTTTGTGAAGAACGAGGCTCACTGAGTCTCTGCACTCTAGGTTTGGCCTCAAGTCAAACCAGTGCACTTGGTCCAGTGGTATTTTCTGCCACTGGTCCTTACCTGCTTGTCCAGTTCTCTACCATGTCTTTATCTTGTTAATAAAGTATTAGTTTTGGTCACTGTCATGTCTTTTGTCTCTGCTTGCCTCGTGTGTTTGTTTGGTTGAGATGTTCTAGCGGTTGGTAGGACCCTCGCTAGAACATGACAAATGAAGATGATGTTCAGTAGCAGAAAATTTCTCAAACAAAATTAGCACAGTAAGAAGGCATCCTAATAATGAACATTATAGGAGTTCTAAGTGTTTCCCACACTGGTTTAGATTACAATAGTACCTTCCAGCTCACATGTACAATTGGCTCAGCCGAGGGTCTTTGTCTTCTCAACAAAGAAGGGATAACCTGCTGCCAGACACCTCTGATGTGGCTTAAGGTACTTTCACACTAGTGGCAAGGAACTCCAGCAGGCTGTTCTGGCGGGTGAACAGCCTGTCGGATCCATGCTGCCGCTAGTGCACGTGTGCCCCCAGACTACCGCTCCGGCCCCATTGACTATAATGGGGGCAGGCCAGAGTTCCGGCGGCAGCACGGCAAACATGCCGAGAGGCGGCCGTTATAAAAGTACGACAGAATAAAAGGATCAAACATGTTGAAATTCTCCTGTCCAGTCTTTTCACCCAACACCTGCCATCAGGTAAGAGTCAGGAGCCCCTTGCTTTCACCTACTGTCAGAGCATACATAGAACCATTCAAGTTAGAAACATGTAGGAGTTAAACTCCTGGGGTGTCCAAAACTTTGATTTTAAAGATGCTTTAATCATTTTTTCTGAATTTAAAGGGAGTCCAGAGCCGTTTCTCTACACCTCCCTCTGCTCCTGATATCAGAACCCCAGTGCTTGAGATCTCATGCAGGCGCATATAGCCAATCTGTTTCTGCCTGTGCCGTCTGCTCCCTTCTGAGCACTAGCGTCATCAACTGTGGTGTGCATGGTGTGAAGGGTTAATGATGGAAATGCCCACAGATGGGAGCTGACAGCGCAGGCACATACAGATGAGTGATAGACACCTGTGTGAGATTTCAAGCACTGGTTTTCTAAGGTCAGTAGCAGAGGAGGTGTGGAGAAGATGGAAGGAGCAGGCCTTGATTGTAATGGAAGTTGTTGGGCTCCGATGCCCAAAGGTACTGCCCCTTGGGCCCTTTTCAGTTCATTCGCATCATGGAATAAAAATCTTTTTCGAGGAAAATAAAGATCAATGTATCAATAAAAAGGTATGTCTGGGATACAGTAAATGTGATCTACAGGACACTATGTGCAGTTTATAATGGTAAAAGGTGGTGACAGACTCCCTTTAATCTCAACTGGACATGTGCTGGATACTACAGACAGAGCCAAGCAACATATTCCAGTATGCTCACACAGACTTTTTCCATGCCCTGCCTGAGATGTGTCCCGTGATAGTGTAAAGGTAAAGTATACAGAACAATATTTTTTTCTTACTTGGTTTTCTCCATTGGTCCCTGAAGATGTTGGACTATTACAGATAAAAAAATGTATTTTGTTCTCTTTTGCACCACAGAGGCCTGCACTAAAAGAAAGGTACCATATTTTTTTACTTTATAAGATACATAGGTTTTAGAAGAGGAAAATAAAAAACTATTTTTGTTCATAAAACCCCTAATCTTTATCAGACCCCCAAATCAGAACCCCAATCTTCATCAGACCTCAGATGACACCTCTCAATCAGACTCCCCGAACTTTATCAGACCTCAAATCAGACCCCCTATGTTCATCAGACGAGAAGGTAAAATAAATAAAACAACTTACCTTTCCTGCTCCAGACGGTGCTCTGCAGAGTCAGTTCACTCTTCCTGCACTCACCACCCCCTGGTTTTCTGCCGGTGCCACTCTGCACTGTGGTCTGCACAGCGTGGCGCACGGAAGAAGACCAAGGAGCAGTGAATACAAGATCTACACTAACTGCTCCCCACTCTGTGTACTAATGAGCGCTTCCATAATCAAAGTGCTCATGAGTATTCGCCTTAAGACATCCTGCTATCCCCCCTCCCACTTTTGGGGGTAAAGCGAAAAAAACGGTACTCAAATTGTTTCTTTGTGTTGCCAGGCATATGTCAAGAATTATTTAAAGAATATATGCATGATATCTCAATTGCTATCCTTTCCTCACATATGGCATACATTTGAATTTTTGCCCATGCACCAACTACATAGAGATATCCACTCATGAGCTTGTGCACACACACAGATATCCACGTATGCACACATGGTCATTCTCTTCACCAGATGCAGACACCATAAAGTATGTGAAAGGAAGCAAAGTAAATGTAACATATATTTTTTTCTCTTAAAACTACTTTTATAATTTATGGTGGTGAAGCTGTATAGTGACTTGTCTGTCTAAAAGGAGAACGGACACTATTGTACACCTGCAAGTGTGTTGGATCAACTATATTAGCAAAATATATAAAAAAAAAAACAACTGGTTGCATAAGGTGTGCATTGTATTTCAGATGTACTGTGGAAGGCATTGCCAGTCTTAAAATAACACTGTAAGAAAAATTGATTATTGCTGCTAACATTTTGAATGAAATCCAGCACCAACTAAGCCTTTTCTTCAGATGTGTTCCCATTTGAATGAAATGTTGTTGTATTTTACTGTATAGATTTTATATGTAATAACTAGTTATTGTTCGTATCTCTTAATCCACATTTTCCTGGTGAAGCTCCCTAGAGCAAGTTCTCTCTTCAGGGAGACCGTAAAGCAATTAGAAAGATATCTTCTTTTTGTTTACTTTGGATTACAGCTCGGCTCCGCATCTCTTTGCGAATTTCATAACACGCAGGAAATATGTAAGTAAATAAGTATAATATTTTTCTAAGCATTACTGACTATAGGTATATAATGTACATAAAATGTACACTGGCAACCCAGTTCTATTAAAGAGAACCTGTCAGCATCCTGATGTCTATTTTAGTAAATACCCGAATTTCCGATAATTTAACAATTCTGGGGCATATTTTCCTATGGTACTGTATTATACTATACATCTACAGTTCGTCAAAAAATATACATTATCACTGGGTGGTCCCATTTGCGGAATTGTGCTCACACAATCTTAGGCCTCTTTCACCCGAACGATACGGATTATGTCAGGATGTGTTCAGGGTGCATCCAGTGAAACTTGCACCATTTCGCAAGTAAGTTCAGTCAGTTTTGTCCGCATTTGCATTCAGTGTTTCAGTTTTTCTGCGCTGGTGCAATCAGTTTTCATTTGTGTTTCACGCGTGTGAAAAACAACTGAAGATTTACAACATCTCCTAGCAACATCAGTGAAAAACGCATTGCATACAGATTACATCTGGATGCAATGCATTTTTCACTGAAGCCCCATTCACTTCTTTGGGGCCAGGGCTGCTTGAAAAACGCAGAATATGGCTACATGCACACGACCGTTGCCTGCCTCCGCTCCGTCTGCAAATTTTGCGTCCGTTTTTTGACGGATCAGTTTTTTTGGAAGATCCATTGTAATAATGCCTATCCTTGTCCGCAAACGTGAAAAAAATAGGACATGCTCTATTTTTTTGACGGAAGGTAAACACGGACCACGGATGCGGAACAAAAACGGTTAACCATCCGCATTTTTTGACGGACCCATTGAAATGAATGGGCAAGCATCCTCTCCGTGAAAAAAAACGGAACAGACACGGAAACATACAACGGTCGTGTGCATGAGGCCTAAAGAACATGCTGCGATTTTCACACAACGCAGAAATGGTGCATAAAAAACAACACTTATGTGCACAGACCCATTGAAAGGAATGGGCCTGGATTCAGTGCCGGTGCTATGCGTTCACTTCACGCATTGCACCGAGGCGGAAAACTCCCATGTGTTAAAGGAGCCTTACACTATTCAATCAGTGCCAGATTGTGGCTGAGGAAGTGACTAACCTTTAACATGTAGAATGGTTACACCCATTTGTCCAAATTCATACTGACTGACAATAAGATTGGCTTGTCATTTTTAGCACACATTTAAGCCCCTTTCACACGGGCGTGATTTCCGCGCCGTTGCAATGTGTGAGGTGAACGCATTGTACCCGCACTGAATCCTGACCCATTTATTTCAATGGGGCTATGCACATGAGCGGTGATTTTCACGCATCACTTCTGCGTTGCGTGAAAATCGCAGCATGCTCTATATTCTGCATTTTTCACGCAACGCAGACCCCATAGAAATGAATGGGGCTGTGTGAAAATCGCAAGCATCCGCAAGCAAGTGCGGATGTGGTGCGACTTTCATGCATGGTTGCTAGGAGATGATAGGGATGAGCAACCCCGACCCTATTAAAGTCTATTCACTGTATTATCCATCTATTTTCATTCAGCAGGACCTGCGCTGACGTCACCCTGCTCACCACATGGTGAGCGCGATTACATCATCAAAGGTCCTTTTGCAGTTCCAGAAAGAAGACGGTG
Organism: Bufotes viridis; assembly: GCA_033119425.1. Lineage (NCBI taxonomy): Eukaryota > Metazoa > Chordata > Amphibia > Anura > Bufonidae > Bufotes > Bufotes viridis. The sequence goes on along the minus strand of CM065591.1, from coordinate 399,088,438 downwards.
CTGGCTGCGCGATCAATTGCATAAGGTGAGTTATTTTTTTTTTTATCTTTTAACCCCTCAAGGCACATTTTAGTAAGCATTCTGTATTAAGAATGCTAGAATTTTCCCTTATAACCATGTTATAAGGGAAAATAACAAAATCTTCACAACACTGAACCCAAACTGGGTACCACATTCCGTTTTTTATTACGCGCATGCAAAATGCATTGCACTTGGGCGGAAAAAACTGAACAACGCAATCGCAGTCAAAACTGACTGAAATTTTGTGCGCACTCGCGCGGGTTTCCCGCAATGCACCCGGGACGCATCCGGAGAAAATCCGGGACGCCCGTCTTAAATAGGCCTAAAAGTAGCCTTATGCAACATAAGAAACTTAGAAACTTTTTTTTGTTTGTTTTTGTTTTAATATTCAATCTCATTATAACATACAATGAACACCTCAAACTTACAGCATCTTTTACTAGCCAACTCCAGCAGCTGCTGGCCCTCAGGGGCTACACATGCTGCATATAGATCTGTTACTTTCTACTTGCAATAAAAATATAATTGGCTGGTTTTCAGCATAACACATGGACTGTCTTTATCTCATCTAGAAGAGACAATTATACTCATCTTCCGTCATTTGCAAAATTTTATAAAGCAGCATTGTTTTCAATTCATGAGATGACAAAATCATTTGTCAGCTGAGGTTTTATGCCTTCCAAAAACAGCATCTGACCTTTTCCCTTAAAGGGGACTTTTATCCTAACAGCTTTTTTTTTTTTTTTGCATCGTAGTGAATACAATGTTACGTAGTTCCAGACACATAAAGTAACACTGTATTTATGGCAGTTTTCTGGAGTATATTTATGAGACCGCTGCACCACATGAACGTGTCAAGATAACTAGGCATATTTATGAACAATTATTATTATCCTATTGATAAATCATTAGGGAAAACCTGACCCGGTTGGGGTCGTTTACTAAAAAACAGCTTTCACCTGCCATTTATAGTAAAAACTGCTTGTTAATGTCATGTATGTTAATGGGTTGTCTCACTTCAGTAAGTGGCATTTATCATGTACAGAAAGTTAATACAAGCCACTTAATAATATAATGTTATTATCCATATTGCTTCCTTTGCTGGCTAGATTCATTTTTCCATCACATTAAACACTGCTAGTTTCCATGGTTACAGACCACCCTGCAACTTCAGACTTTACAAAGCCTTGTGGCCAGTGGCGTAGCTTTAGGGGTTGCAGCGGTCGCAATTGCGACCGGGCCCCTAAGTCAGGGGGGCCCACGGGGCCCCCTCCAGGAGAGACAGTCTAAAGCCTTATAACTCCTGACAAGTTATTTGAGGTCTTGAGGACCTTTTTCACTCAGCCAATCAGTGGCTGCAGCAGTGTCACATGTCAGGCCAGCGATTTCCTGCTGAGCCAATCACTGGCCTGACACATGACATAACTGTGGCCACTGATTGGCTGAGTGTGAAAGGTCCTCAAGACCTCAAACAACTTGTCGGGAGTAGTGTTGAGCGAACAGTTCGAAAATCGTTCGGGTCCGTACCGAATTTTGGGGTGTCCGTGACACGGACCCGAACACGGACATTTTCAAAAAAGTTCGGGTTCGGGTCAGGTTTTCGTCGATTACTTCCCGCTTTCTGAAGGGCTGCATAGCAGCCAATCAGCTAGCGTTTTACTTCTTGCCCTAAGAGCCCATCACAGCCATGCCTACTAATGGCATGGCTGTGATTGGCCAAGTGCAGCATGTGACCCAGCCTCTATTTAAGCTGGAGTCACGTAGCGCCGCACGTCACACTGCTCTGACTAGTGTAGGGAGAGGATGCAGCTTCTGTGAGGGCGAGATAGGCAGGGATAAAGAAGTGATTGAATGATCTACCTTTCTACACCTGTGCATCAGAACAACTCAGCTGAGCTGTTCACTGAAAGTCACTATTTTGTTGAGACTGGCCAGAGCGATTTTTACTGGCACATGTAACTGGGCTGACCGGGCGGTGGCCATTTTGGGATTCTGTGGTGCGCCAGCACTTGCTGCCACAGAGTCTAAACCAAAGCTCCAAAGAAGTGAAAAATCTACACCTGTGAATCAGAACAACAGCGATTCAGCTGCTCAGTCAAAGTCTATTTTTTTCTGGCTGGGCAGACTGTTTTCTGGCACATGTTACTGGGCTGATAGGCGGCGGCCATTTTGGGACTTGTGGTGCTACAGCAAAAGCTGCCACAACGCCCATTAATCTCATGTAATAGTCGATTTTTTCATAGATATACTACATCAGGGGTTTGGCTGTGCTTGTGTCACCCATACTAACTGCAAAGATATTTAATATATCAGTGGTGAAACTGAAAGTAACCCACTTGGATAGCAAATCCCATGAATGTGCTGTTCCAGCTAGGCTAGCCAGTGCCACTACTTTGTCCAATACTGTCAGCCAGAAATATTTTTTTTTTATGTGCCAGAAATATAAATTAGAAAAGCTTTCACCGTAATAATAAAATTATTCTGGTGTTAGACCAGAAGAAGCACTCCTGTTGTAATTAATACTGTAAAAGGCTTAGGCAATATTTCTCCCAGTGTGGGAAATTTATCTAGCAAAACTAGCATTTTAACAATTCCGGTGTTCTGAAATACCAGCAGTCCTCTTGTAATTAATACCGCCAAAAGGCATTATATCGTCCAGTGTTGTAATTTTGGTGAAAAAAGGCCAATTTAATCAATCTGGTGTTTGTTAGACCAGAAACACTAGGCCTCACGCTTTTACTCCTGTAAAAGGAATTATATCTCCCGTGTGGGAATCTATGTACCAAAACTAGCATTTTAAAAATTCTGGTGTCCAATTTGCAGCAGTTTTCTTGTAATAAATACCGGAAAAAGGAATTATATCTTCCAGTGTGGGAATTTATGTACACAAACTAGCATATTAAAAATTCTGGTGTCCAATTTGCAGCAGTCTTCTTGTAATTAATACCGGAAAAAGGAATTATATCTTCCAGTGTGGGAATTTTGGGGCTAAAAAATAATATATTTTATTGTGGTGCGAGTTGAATCGCAACAATGAGGAAACATTCTATTAAGGGACGAGGACGCGGTCGTGGTGGTGTCCGTGGAGCCTCTGTCGCTGGCAGAGGACGTGGCCGTTCGGCCTCAGGCGCACAAAGTAGTGAACCAACTCCCTCAAGTAGCCGGCAGAATTTACAGTGATATTTGGTGGGGCCCAATGCCGTTATGAGGATGGTAAGGCCTGAGCAGGTACAGGCATTAGTCGATTGGGTGGCCGACAGTGCTTCCAGCACGTTCACCACATTGTCTTCCGCCCAGTCTTCTGCGGAAAGCGCACAGGTGGCACCTGAAACCAAGCCCATCAGTCTGTCACATCACCCCCATGCATATCAGGGAAACTGGCTGAGCCTCAAGTTATGCAGCAGTCTCTTATTCTGTTTGAAGACTCTGCTCCCACGGTTTTCCAGGGGCGTCCACCTAGCCCTTCCCCAGCGGTGGAAGACATTCCATGCACTGACGCACAACCACTTATGTATCCAGATGATGAGGACATGGGAATACCACCACAGCAGAGTGACCGAGTCTCTGATGATGACGAAACACTGGTGCCCACTGCCGCGTCTTATTGCAGTGTGCAGACTTGAACAGGAGGAGGTCAGGGAGGAAGACTGGGTGGAAAACGATGCAGAGGACGATGAGGTCTTAGACCCCACATGGACTGAAGGTCGTGCCGCTGACTTAAATAGTTCAGAGGAAGAGGCAGTGGTGAGACCGAGACAACAGCGAAGCCAAAGAGGGAGCAGGGGGCAAAAGCAGAACAGCCGCCGTCCAGAGAGTTCGCCTGCTATTGGCCAGCGCCAACAGGGACCCAGCACCCCAAAGGCATCTTCAAGGAGTTCCCTGGCATGGCACTTCTTCAAACAATGTGCTGAGGACAAGACCAGAGTGGTTTGCACGCTGTGCCATCAGACCCTGAGGCGAGGCATTAATGTTCTTAACCTGAGCACCACCTGCATGATCAGGCATCTACATGCAAAGCATGAACTGCAGTGGAGTACACACCTTAAAAACAAGGAACCCGCTCAGGCTCCCCTGCTCCCTCTACCGCTGCTGCCTCGGCTTCCGCCTCGAGAGGAATGTTGCCACCTGCCGAGCAGCAAACAGAGGATGTGCCACCGACACCACCACCACCACCGCCACCGTCACCTAGCGCCTCCACTATTTCACACAGCAGCGTTCAGCTCTCCATCTCTCAAACCTTTGAGAGGAAGCGCAAATTCCCACCTAGTCACCCTCGAGCCTCTTGGCCTGAATGCCAGCATTTCTAAACTACTGGCCTTTGAAATGCTGTCATTCCGGCTGGTGGACACAGACAGCTTCAAACAGCTGATGGCCATGGCTGTCCCCCAGTATGTGGTTCCCAGCCGCCACTACTTCTCCAAGACAGCCGTGCCTTCCCTGCACATGCAAGTGTCCGATAAAATAAAGTGTGCACTGCACAACGCCATTTGTGGCAAGGTCCACCTAACCACAGATACGTGGACCAGTAAGCACGGCCAGGGACGCTATATCTCCCTAACTGCACACTGGGTAAATGTAGTGGTGGCTGGGCCGCAGGCGGAGAGTTCCTTGGCGCACGTCCTTCCGCCGCCAAGGATCACAGGGCATCATTCTTTGCCTCCTGTAGCCTCCTCCTCCTCCTCTGCTTCCACCAGCTCATCCAGTGAGCCACACGCCTTCACCACCAACTTCAGCACAGCCCGAGGTAAACGTCAGCAGGCCATTCTGAAACTCATATGTTTGGGGGACAGGCCCCACACCGCGCAGGAGTTGTGGCGGGGTATTGAACAACAGACCGACCAGTGGTTGCTGCCGGTGGGCCTCAAGCCCGGCCTGGTGGTGTGCGATAATGGGCGAAATCTCGTGGCAGCTCTGGGACTAGCCGGTTTGACGCACATCCCTTGCCTGGCGCATGTGCTGAATTTGGTGGTGCAAAAGTTCATTCACAACTACCCAGACATGTCAGAGCTGCTGCATAAGTGCGGGCCGCCTGTGCGCGCTTCCGGCGCTCACATCCTGCCGCTGCTCGCCTGTCAGCGCTACAGCGGAACTTCGGCCTTCCCGCTCACCGCCTAATATGCGACGTGCCCACCCGGTGGAACTCCACCTTGCACATGCTGGAGAGACTGTGCGAGCAGCAGCAGGCCATAGTGGAGTTTCAGCTGCAGCACGCACGGGTCAGTCGCACTGCGGAACAGCACCACTTCTCCACCAATGATTGGGCCTCCATGCGAGACCTGTGTGCCCTGTTGCGCTGTTTCGAGTACGCCACCAACATGGGCAGTGGCGATGCCACTGTTATCAGCGTGACGATACCAATTCTATGTCTCCTAGAGAAAACACTTAGGGCGATGATGGAAAAGGAGGTGGGCCAGGGCCAGGAGGAGGAGGAGGAGGATGACGGGTCGTTTTTAGCACTTTCAGGCCAGTCTGTTAGAAGTGGCTCAGAGGGAGGTTTTTTGCAACAGCAGAGAGCAGGTACAAATGTGGCCAGCCAGGGACCACTACTGGAGGATGAGGAGGATGAGGAGGAGGTGGAGGAGGATGAGGATGAAGCAGGTTCACAGCGGGGTGGCACCCAGCACAGCGCAGGCACATCCCTGGTGCGTGGCTGGGGGGATACAGAGGATGATGACGATACGCCTCCCACAGAGGACAGCTTATCCTTACCTCTGGGGAGCCTTGCACACATGAGCGATTACATGCTGCAGTGCCTGCGCAATGACAGCAGAGTTGCCCACATTTTAACGTGTGCTGACTACTGGGTGGCCACCCTGCTGGATCCACGGTACAAAGACAATGTGCCCACTTTACTTCCTGCACTGGAGCGTGATAGGAAGATGCGCGAGTACAAGCGCACACTGGTAGACGCGCTCCTGAGAGCATTCCCAACTGTCACAGGGGAACAGGTGGAAGGCCAAGGCCAAGGCAGAGGAGGAGCTAGAGGTCGCCCACGCAGCAGTGTCACGGCCAGCTCCTCTGAGGGCAGGGTTAGCATGGCAGAAATGTGGAAAAGTTTTGTCTCCATGCCACAGCTAACTGCCCCACCACCTGATACGGAACGTGTTAGCAGGAGGCAACATTTCACTAACATGGTAGAACAGTACGCCTGCACACAACTCCACGTACTGACGGATGGTTCGGCCCCATTCAACTTCTGGGTTTCCAAATTGTCCACGTGGCCAGAATTAGCATGTTATGCCTTGGAGGTGCTAGCCTGCCCGGCGGCCAGCGCTTTATCTGAACGTGTATTCAGCACGGCAGGGGGCGTCATTACTGACAAACGCAGCCGCCTGTCCGCAGCCAACGTGGACAAGTTGACGCTTATAAAAATGAACCAGGCATGGATCCCACAAGACCTGACCCTCCCTTGTGCAGAGTAGTCCTTAATAACTGCCTTAAACCATGTTGTCTTGTACTCCTGGCCACTTCTTCATTGAAAATCTATTTTTGAAATTAAGTAGGATCTTGGTGGGCAACCCAGAGTTGAATGAACCTTCCCTCTGTCTGGGTGCCGGGCCAAAGTACATGAAAGTGTCCTTCTCCTGTGCTGGGTGATATGAATGTTATACTTGTGCTGTCTGACATGTCTCCTTTGTGTGGGTGCAGGGGGCCAAAGTCACTGAAAGCGGCCTTCTCCTGTGGTGGCTGATATAAATGCCTGAATCTCTGCTGTGGGACCTCTCTCCTCTTCTGGGTGCAGGGGTCAAAGTCTCTAAAAGTGCCCTTCTCCTGTGGTGGTTGATGTGAAACTGATGCTTGTGCTATCTGACCTGTCTCCTCTGTGTCGGTGCTAAGGCCTAAGTCACTGAAAGCGGCCTTCTCCTGTGCTGGCTGATATAAATGCCTGAATCTCTGCTGTGGGACCTCTCTCCTCTTTCTGGGTGCAGGGGTCAAAGTCTCTAAAAGTGCCCTTCTCCTGTGGTGGCTGATGTGAAACTGATGCTTGTGCTATCTGACCTGTCTCCTCTGTGTCGGTGCTAAGGCCTAAGTCACTGAAAGCGGCCTTCTCCTGTGCTGGCTGATATAAATGCCTGAATCTCTGCTGTGGGACCTCTCTCCTCTTTCTGGGTGCAGGGGTCAAAGTCTCTAAAAGTGCCCTTCTTCAGTGGTGGCTGATGTGAAACTGATGCTTGTGCTATCTGACCTGTCTCCTCTGTGTCGGTGCTAAGGCCTAAGTCACTGAAAGCGGCCTTCTCCTGTGCTGGCTGATATAAATGCCTGAATCTCTGCTGTGGGACCTCTCTCCTCCGTCTGGGTGCAGGGGTCAAAGTCTCTCAAAGTCGCCTTCTCTTGTGCTGGGTGATGTGAAACTGGTTGCCGGGGTCCCATTAAATGATGGCCTACTCCTGTGGTGGGTGATCTAAATGCCTGATTCTCTGCTGTGAAACCTCTCTCCTCTGTCTGGGTGCAGGGGTCAAAGTCTCTCAAAGTGGCCTTCTCCTGTGCTGGGTGATGTGAAACTGATGTTTGTGCCATCTGACATGGTTGCCGGGGTCCCATTAAATGATGGCCTACTCCTGTGGTGGGTGATCTAAATGCCTGATTCTCTGCTGTGAAACCTCTCTCCTCCGTCTGGGTGCAGGGGTCAAAGTCTCTCAAAGTGGCCTTCTCTTGTGCTGGGTGATGTGAAACTGATGTTTGTGCCATCTGACATGGTTGCCGGGGTCCCATTAAATGATGGCCTACTCCTGTGGTGGGTGATCTAAATGCCTGATTCTCTGCTGTGAAACCTCTCTCCTCCGGCTGGGTGCAGGGATCAAAGTCTCTAAAAGTACCCTTCTCCTGTGGTGGTTGATGTGAAACTGATGCTTGTGCTATCTGACCTGTCTCCTCTGTGTCGGTGCTAAGGCCTAAGTCACTGAAAGCGGCCTTCTCCTGTGCTGGCTGATATAAATGCCTGAATCTCTGCTGTGGGACCTCTCTCCTCTTTCTGGGTGCAGGGGTCAAAGTCTCTAAAAGTGCCCTTCTCCTGTGGTGGTTGATGTGAAACTGATGCTTGTGCTATCTGACTTGTCTCCTCTGTGTCGGTGCTAAGGCCTAAGTCACTGAAAGCGGCCTTCTCCTGTGCTGGCTGATATAAATGCCTGTATCTCTGATGTGGGACCTCTCTCCTCCGTCTGGGTGCAGGGGTCAAAGTCTCTCAAAGTGGCCTTCTCCTGTGGTGGTTGATGTGAAACTGATGCTTGTGCTATCTGACCTGTCTCCTCTGTGTCGGTGCTAAGGCCTAAGTCACTGAAAGCGGCCTTCTCCTGTGCTGGCTGATATAAATGCCCGAATCTCTGCTGTGGGACCTCTCTCCTCTTTCTGGGTACAGGGGTCAAAGTCTCTAAAAGTGCCCTTCTCCTGTGGTGGTTGATGTGAAACTGATGCTTGTGCTATCTGACCTGTCTCCTCTGTGTCGGTGCTAAGGCCTAAGTCACTGAAAGCGGCCTTCTCCTGTGCTGGCTGATATAAATGCCTAAATCTCTGCTGTGGGACCTCTCTCCTCTTTCTGGGTGCAGGGGTCAATGTCTCTAAAAGTGCCCTTCTCCTGTGGTGGTTGATGTGAAACTGATGCTTGTGCTATCTGACCTGTCTCCTCTGTGTCGGTGCTAAGGCCTAAGTCACTGAAAGCGGCCTTCTCCTGTGCTGGCTGATATAAATGCCTGAATCTCTGCTGTGGGACCTCTCTCCTCCGTCTGGGTGCAGGGGTCAAAGTCTCTCAAAGTCGCCATCTCTTGTGCTGGGTGATGTGAAACTGATGTTTGTGCCATCTGACATGGTTGCCGGGGTCCCATTAAATGATGGCCTACTCCTGTGGTGGGTGATCTAAATGCCTGATTCTCTGCTGTGAAACCTCTCTCCTCCGTCTGGGTGCAGGGGTCAAAGTCTCTCAAAGTGGCCTTCTCTTGTGCTGGGTGATGTGAAACTGATGTTTGTGCCATCTGACATGGTTGCCGGGTCCCATTAAATGATGGCCTACTCCTGTGGTGGGTGATCTAAATGCCTGATTCTCTGCTGTGAAACCTCTCTCCTCCATCTGGGTGCAGGGGTCAAAGTCTCTCAAAGTAGCCTTCTCCTGTGCTGGGTGATGTGAAACTGATGTTTGTGCCATCTGACATGGTTGCCGGGGTCCCATTAAATGATGGCCTACTCCTGTGGTGGGTGATCTAAATGCCTGATTCTCTGCTGTGAAACCTCTCTCCTCCGTCTGGGTGCAGGGGTCAAAGTCTCTCAAAGTGGCCTTCTCTTGTGCTGGGTGATGTGAAACTGATGTTTGTGCCATCTGACATGGTTGCCGGGGTCCCATTAAATGATGGCCTACTCCAGTGGTGGGTGATCTAAATGCCTGATTCTCTGCTGTGAAACCTCTCTCCTCCATCTGGGTGCAGGGGTCAAAGTCTCTCAAAGTGGCCTTCTCCTGTGCTGGGTGATGTGAAACTGATGTTTGTGCCATCTGACATGGTTGCCGGGGTCCCATTAAATGATGGCCTACTCCTGTGGTGGGTGATCTAAATGCCTGATTCTCTGCTGTGAAACCTCTCTCCTCCATCTGGGTGCAGGGGTCAAAGTCTCTCAAAGTGGCCTTCTCTTGTGCTGGGTGATGTGAAACTGATGTTTGTGCCATCTGACATGGTTGCCGGGGTCCCATTAAATGATGGCCTATTCCTGTGGTGGGTGATCTAAATGCCTGATTCTCTGCTGTGAAACCTCTCTCCTCCGTCTGGGTGCAGGGGTCAAAGTCTCTCAAAGTGGCCTTCTCCTGTGCTGGGTGATGTGAAACTGATGTTTGTGCCATCTGACATGGTTGCCGGGGTCCCATTAAATGATGGTCTACTCCTGTGGTGGGTGATCTAAATGCCTGATTCTCTGCTGTGAAAACCTCTCTCCTCTGTCTGGGTGCTGGTCCAAAATACATGAGAGTGGCCTTCTCCGGTGGTGGTTGATATGAGGCATGATTCCTTGCTGTGGGACCTGTATCCTCTGTCTGGGTGCTGGTCCAAAATAAATGAGAGTGGCCTTCTCCGGTGGGGGTTGATATGACGCATGATTCCTTGATGTGGGACCTCTCTCCTCTGTCTGGGTGCTAGTCCAAAATACATGAGAGTGGCCTTCTCCGGTGGTGGTTGATATGACGCATGATTCCTTGCTGTGGGACCTGTATCCTCTGTCTGGGTGCTGGTCCAAAATAAATGAGAGTGGCCTTCTCCGGTGGGGGTTGATATGACGCATGATTCCTTGATGTGGGACCTCTCTCCTCTGTCTGGGTGCTGGTCCAAAATACATGAGAGTGGCCTTCTCCGGTGGTGGTTGATATGACGCATGATTCCTCTCTGTTGGACCTGTATCCTCTGTCTGCGTGCTGGTCCCAAATAAATGAGAGTGGCCTTCTCCGGTGGTGGTTGATATGAGGCATGATTCCTTGCTGTGGGACCTCTCTCCTCTGTCTGGGTGCTGGTCCAAAATACATGAGAGTGGCCTTCTCCGGTGGTGGTTGATATGACACATGATTCCTTGCTGTGGGACCTGTATCCTCTGTCTGGGTGCTGGTCCAAAATAAATGAGATTGGCCTTCTCCGGTGGTGGTTGATATGAGGCATGATTCCTTTCTGTGGGACCTCTCTCCTCTGTCTGGGTGCTGGTCCTAAATAAATGAGAGTGGCCTTCTCCGGTGGTGGTTGATATGACGCCTGATTCCTTGCTGTGGGACCTGTATCCTCTGTCTGGGTGCTGGTCCGAAATAAATGAGAGTGGCCTTCTCCAGTGGTGGGTGATATGACGCATGATTCCTTGCTGTGGGACCTCTCTCCAATTGATATTGGTTAATTTTTATTTATTTTACTTTATTTTAATTCATTTCCCTATCTACATTTGTTTGCAGGGAATTTACCTACATTTTGCTGCCTTTTGCAGCCCTCTAGCCCTTTCCGGGAGTCTTTTACAGCCTTTTTAGTGCCCAAAAGTTCGGGTCCCCATTGACTTCTATGAGGTTCGGGTTCGGGATGAAGTTCGGGTTGAGTTCGGATCACGAACCCGGACATTTTCCGGAAGTTCGGCCGAACCTCTCGAACCCGAACATCCAGGTGTTCGCTCATCTTTAGTCGGGAGGCCAGAGAGAAGATATCAGGACCAGTGCCACACTAAGAAGAAGAGTAGCTGCTACCGACTGGACCAGGACCAGGTGAGCAGAATGCTTTTACATAATATTAATAGAGGGGAGAACTGTGACATGGAGAGGGGAGGACTGTGACATGGAGGGGGGAGGACTGTGACATGGAGGGGGGAGGACTGTGACATGGAGGGGGGAGAAATGTGACATGGAGGGGGGAGAAATGTGACATGGAGAGTGGAGAAATGTGTCATGGAGAGGGGAGAAATGTGACATGGAGAGGGGAGAAATGTGACATGAAGGTGGGAGAAATGTGACATGAAGGGGGGAGAAATGTGACATGGAGGGGGGAGAAATGTGACATGGAGGGGGGAGAACTGTGACATGGAGAGGGGAGAACTGTGACATGGAGAGGGGAGAACTGTGACATGAAGGGGGGAGAAATGTGACATGGAGGGGGGAGAAATGTGACATGAAGGGGGGAGAAATGTGACATGAAGGTGGGAGAAATGTGACATGAAGGGGGAGAAATGTGACATGGAGGGGGAGAAATGTGACATGAAGGTGGGAGAAATGTGACATGAAGGGGGAGAAATGTGACATGGAGGGGGAGAAATGTGACATGGAGGGGGAGAAATGTGACATGGAGGGGGAAGAAATGTAACATGGAGGGGGAGAATGTGACATGGAGGGGGAATGTGACATGGGGGAAATGTCACATTTCCCCACCATGTCACATTTCTCCCTCCATGTCACATTTCGCCCCTCCATGTCACATGACCCCCTCCATGTCACATTTCTCCTCCTCCTCCATGTCACTGGACTCCATTCGGCTAAGTTCACATCAGTGTTTGGCCGTTCCGTTCTCCTGTTCCGTTATAGGAGCAGGAGAAAGGAAAGTACGCATTTGGCACATAACTGAACCGAACAGAGCCTAAGGATCCCATAGACTATAATGGCGTCCGTTAGGTGTCCGCTCCGAAGATGATTTTGGAGCGGAGTCAAAAGTCCTGCATGCACAGCTTTTGTCTCCGCTCCAAAATCATCTTCAGAGCGGACACCTAACAGACGCCGTTATAGTCTATGGGATCCTTAGGCTCTGTTCGGCTCAGTTATGTGCCACTTATCTTTCTACTGCTCCTATAACAGAGCAGGAGAACGGATAGGCCGAACGGGGGGGGGGGGGCCCAAATTGAACTCTTGCACCAGGGCCCATGAGCCTATAGCTACGCCCCTGCTTGTGGCCCCTCAGCCCTCCTGGCTGAGACCACACAGAGCCTTTCAGGCTTCCCTCTCTCTCAGGCTTCCTCAGCCTTTCTACCCCTAGTCATACACAGAGGGTTGTTTTATCCCTCCTTGATTACAGCAGCAGGCCTCACCTGTGATTACCTCCGGCAAAAGACAATACATGTAGTGAAAGGGTGTGGACTGGCAGATCCCACTACCAAACCTATCCCTCAGTCCACATGAAGTCCAGCCCAGAACAACATCTAGACAAAACTGTCTCAGCAAATTAAACTTTGCTGAAACCACTGCAGCTTTCTGGATTCCAGTTATCTCACCCAGCTGAGGTATCCGGGTGGGATATGCACACCTCCCAGCTCTTGTACTGTAAGCATTAGTGTTGAGCGCGAATATTCGAATAGCGAATATTAATCGCGAATATCGCAACTTCGATAATTCGCGAATATTGCGAATATACTGCTATATATTCGTTATATCGAATATTCGTCATTTTTTCCATCTGAACAAATGATTCCTCCCTGCTTAAAATGCTTGTGGGTCAATGAGTCATCGGCCCACAAGCAAGAAGCAGGGAGGAATCATGACTTTAGATGTTGAAAAAAGACGAATATTCTAAAAAACGAATATATAGCACTATAGCGAATATATTCGTTTTGACATTTTTTAGAATATTCGTCTTTTTTTCCCCCTCCAAACAGTACAGTTAAGCTCCTTTGGCATACTCCTTCCACAGCGTCCCCGCCACCATGGGAACGCCTGGTGGTTAGAATATACCATCGGATCTGAGTTAGATCGTGAAAACTCAAACCGATGGTATATTCTAACACAGAGGCGCTCCCATGGTGATGGGGACGCTGAAGTTAGAGTATGCCAACACGCGCATGAGATACGGCTCCTGCTGCCTGGAGGCACTGTCCTCTGATCAGGGCACTGGATCTGCACTATCAACCTCAGATGCCGCACCTGAGGGGCTAATAGTGCGATCACAGCACCCTGTCAGAGGTCGGGTGCCGCCGAGCAGTGCCTCCCACTATTAAAACATAATGGCAGTGCGCTATCTCTCACCAGTATTACAAACACACTGATGGCCAGTGCCGATCTCCCTATTAAACATCATTGGTGCCAGGTGCCGACACCTCCCTCGTACATCGCTGGTCAGTGCGCATCTCTCCTTCCCAGTAAAATCATTGCTGGCAGTGCCTCCTCTCTCTCCCACCAGGTAGCGGCAGCTCGTCAGAGTCTCAGCAGTGTAATGCTGGGGCTCGATCGCACATGGCAACCAGACGCCACTGCAGTCCTGGCTGCCATGGTTGTTAGTCAGCATTGTAGCCTGCAGCTGGGCGCTCTCCTTCTCAAACTCACAGTTTGAGAAGAAGGAGCGCCCGCGGCCCAGCGCAGGTAAGTACAATGCTGACTAATTCAACCATGGCAGCCAGGACTGCAGTAGCGCCCTGGTTGCCATGGTAATCGATCGGAGCCCCAGCATTACACTGCTGGGACTCTGATCGAGCTGCCGCTGCCACCAATGATGGGAGGGGGAGAGGGAGGCGCACTGCCAGCAATGATTTTTACTGGGGAGGAGGGGGATTGAGTGCGCACTGACCAGCGATAATTAATACGGGGAGGGATTGTCGCGCACACTGGCCACCAATGATGTTTAATAGGGGATCGGCACTGGCCACCAATTATTGTTTGTAATACTGGTGAGGGGGAATTAGGCGCACTGCCCATTAATGATTTTAATAGTGGGGAGACGCACTGTTACTCGGCGGCACCCGACCTCTGACAGGTGCTAGATCCGCACTATTAACCCCTCAGGTGCGGCATCTGAGGGGTTAATAGTGCAGATCACAGTGCCCTGTCAGAGGACAGGTGCCTCCAGGCAGCAGGGAGCCGGTATGTATGCGCGTGTTGGTATATTTGACTAAGCGTCCTCATCACCATGGGAACGCTTCTGTGTTAGAATATACCATCGGATTTGAGTTTTCACGATCTAACTCAGATCCGATGGTATATTCTAACCACCAGGCGTTCCCATGGTGACGGGACGCTGTGGGGAGGAGTATGCCAAAGGGTTAACGAATATGGAATATAGCTATGCACTAGCAGTGCTAAGTTGAAATCGCAATGCGAATACTTTAAGTTAAATTAATCGCATTGTGATTTCAACTTAGCACTGCTGCTATATTCCATATTCGTTAACTTCGTTCTCATTCTAGCAAGCTGACCCATTATAAACCCAGCTCTAAGTTGAAATCGCAATGCGATTAATATAACTTGAATTAATCGCATTGCGATTTCAACGTAATTCCTCAAATCCGACAGTACATTTTTAGTATATGGAGACGTTCCCATGGTGATGGGGACGCTCCATGAGCACGGAAGTTATGGTTGGCTTGGTAGAATTAGCGAATAGCGAATATGACAAATGTATTCGCCATATTCCTCAAAACGAAGATAACGAAGTATTCTACATCTTCGCTTTAGCAACCTATTCGTCAACTTCGCTATTCGCTAATTCTAGCAATCAAATAGGAAGGTTGACTTACCAGACAGCTGTGTTAAATTCGCTATGCGATTTTTTTTTTTAATACAATAATTATATTACTTAATAAAATTATTATATTATATTATATTATTATTATTCAAAAAAAAAAAAATCGCATAGCTGAATTTAACACAGCTGTCTCTATAGTCAACCTTCCTATTTGCTAGAATTAGCGAAGTTGACGAATAGGTTGCTAAAACGAAGATGTAGAATACTTCGTTATCTTCGTTTTGAGGAATATGACGAATACATTCGTCATATTCGTCATCCTCGCTAATTCTAGATATGAAACCAATAGGAAAGTAGCCTTAAGTTAAAATCGCAATATGCGATTATTTAAATCGCATGTTAATCGCGATAACTAGAAAAATGACGAATATTCGATTTCGACGAATATGAAACGAATATTCATACGAATATTCGCGAATTTCGTCGAAATCGAATATGGCTCCTGCCGCTCATCACTAGTAAGCATCCCACAATATACTTAAAGAGGCTGTCTTAAAAAAGCCTTCTCCTTTAGTGCTTACAGTCTGCTATGATTAGATAAAGCTACATTTTTCCAGCTGCTGTAAAGGGAATTTAACGACACATGGAGACCATCAAATCAATGATCATCCATAGAATGTATGCATCCATGGCTGGCTCGAGCAGCAGCCAAATTTTTAGATCAGCTCTCCATTTTATATTACCTTACCTAGTATGTAATTGCTCGGTGTACTTAATTTGGGCATTCTCCAAAGAGGTTTCAGTATTTAACAGTATGGGATATGATGTCAATGTTATGCAATCATATGTTAATACAAAGACAATAACTGAACGATGGTTTATACAAGGGTGCACAATAATAACGTAACAAACGCCTGAAGTAAAGTGGACCATATACATAAAGCTGGGCAAATATTTCAGAGAAAGATCTAAACTAGCCAATCAGCCAATGATCTCATGTATACGGGCCTTCTTGACACTTTCCCCAATAACAGATGTTGAGGGATGGATCACGGAGGGAATTGCTCTAGTGAGAGTAGGCCACTGTCAGAAGGGTCAGATGGTGGCTTATTGTCACCTCTCATTTGAAATATATAAGCAAATTTGGGTGAGCCAAACATAAAACATGGCAGTCTGAAGACTTAGCAGGAGTACTGGTAAATCTAGCCTAAGTGGTGATCACAATGCGGTCCTCCTTTTGATTCAGATGGGAACATAGTTCAGGCTGATCATAATTTGTAAATACGTTTAAAAAGGGGAGTCAGCACATATCCTGTAAGCGCTGTCTAATATAACACTCCCATCCATTCCAGAATTGTTACTGATTTATTCTGCTTTAGTGGTATATGACAGTACGATATAGTGCAACAATACAAAACACAAAATTCCACCAATAAATGTGATAATATCTGCACAGAATCGTCCCACAATAGGCACCTGTACATTGCCAGTTTAGTAACAGACTCTTCAATTTGCTTTATTGGGCTATTTCGGTATCAATAGGGTTAAGATACAGGTTTTTGAGTCGATGTCTCATGGATTATTTTGTGCCTGCTCAGCAGTCTTGACAATTTCAGGCTTCCCGCTGTGCTTTGCAAATGGTCACAAGTAGCTGGCCTAGAAACCATTAGCATATTAGTGCAGATCACATTACCATGACTGTATCACAATATAATGTGAGTTCTCCATACACATCATGTAAAGTAGAACTGCACTGTTAGTCAAATGCTTTTTGGCTATAATATTTTTCTCCAATCAGTGCATTTTTTCCTGATGTAATCCATCAACGGATAAGTAAATACTCTTCTAAAGTAAAATTAGAGGAAATGACTCCACCTTACAAAGACAGTTAATGTCCTTTCCTCATAATGGAAAAACAAGTTTGTTAGTCGACCCTTGTAATGTAAATGTTAGATCCATAGGGAGGGAAGCAGAAAATGTATTTCAGTGTGTACCTCACATTTTTTTTAAAGCAAAATATTTCTAAAATGCTATGATATCAATTCCATAATATATCTTTTTGAGTTACAGCTTCTCAAATCTCTTACTTCCTTTCATATAGCCATAGAAGCAAACAATACATTTCTGGCTGCCTGTGGTCACTATGGGTAATGTTTAAATATGTATGTATGCAGTGATCGCCCCCTGGTGATGACTGCTGGCAGTCCAAATTTTTGCATTTAGCTCAAATCACTGTCGGAAGTGCCTGGCTAGATTTGAAGCACCGAACAACCATAAACATAGGGCCATTTGGTAACAAAGCAGATGCATACACCAACCTAATGACACGGATAAAAAATGCACTCTACATATATAATTGTAAAAATTAAGATACTTTATTACGATACACAATAAAAACACAAATATTAGGTATTGACGCACACAACAGATGTGGAGGATGTATCAATACCAAATATACTATAAGCCTGAGTAAACCATGAAACCTCCCTGGTTTGGAAATCCATTATACTGGAAACATAAAAAAACATCTGTTTAAAAAAAAAAAAGAAAAACCGAACACCAATAAACATAGGGCCCGTTGGTAACAATGCAAATGCAAACTAACGACACCGATACAGAATGTACTCTACATATATAATAGTAAAAATTAAGATACTTTATTATGATACACAAATATAAGGTATTTACACATACCACAGATGAAGCTTCATCTGTGGTGTGTGCCAATAACGTATATTCATGTTTTAATTGTGTATCTTATTAAAGTATCTAAATTTTTACAATTATATATGTAGAGTGCATTCTATTTTGGTGACGAAAGATTTGAAGCATTGTATCGGATAGTGGCTTTTTCCACTTTCCCCATTCACTATATATGCATGTTTACCAAGCTACTGTAAGAGACCTCTGAGATCCCACTGCCAGCCCACTTTTTCCAGTGGGTATGGCCATCACTTCGCTCACCTGCTCCAGGGCTCCAGTGCTCCATCCTACAAGGCCCTGTTCATGTTCACACAAATTCTTCCCAGCCAATAGCTAGCTAATGGCTAGCTAATCTGGGGTACTTTAGACACCTTTTCATATAGGAAGGTGTCTGAGCAATAGTTTTTAATAGTATGCTAGTTTCCTGCCATGTGCTTTTAGTTTTTTGTCTGTTCAGTGTACTGACTTCTGCCTGACTCCTGGATTGGACCCTTTGCTGTCTGACCAGACCTTTGCCTGATCTCCATACTGACCCTGAGCTTCCAGCCCTGACCTCACACTTTTTATCGACTTACACAAACTCTTCTGGCCCTGACCTTGGCCTGTGCCTAACTACAGTTTTGCCTGATGCCTTGGTGCTCCACATTGGTGGCTCTTGACCCTCCTGGGGCAGCAATCACTTAAACAGAGACTGCTTAAAGAGGAAGTTCCCCTGCAGCTAAGGCCTGGTAGTTCCCCTGCAGCTGACTCCAGATCCCTGTACAATAGTTAAAGGGTAAAGACCAGGGATGCTTCTTATATAAAACTATTAGGTGTAGCCCCAACCCAAATCTATTACAGCAGATCTACACCCACTTCTGTAACAGCTAATAAACTTTAAAACTTAAAAAGTTGGGAGGATGGATAGTAAAATAATGATAATACTCATTGGAAGAAAGCAACCCTATTGATGCCACAATTTTACATGCTTTGGACCTTTTGAGTGCGAGACCAGTACTGGTAGGCATATCAACAGCATTGCATCAAGTATTTTCGCTCTCTCTGTGTAAACTTGAGCACCTGTACTGGGGTAGCTGGCTATACACTCTGGGACTCCCGTCACATAATTGTGTGTGAACTACACATTTGGTGATCCTTCAAAAGAAGCTAACCACTGAGCCGCCATGCACATTGGAAGAAAGCAACCTTGTAGATGCCAAAATATATTGCTATTTCCATGTTACCATAGAATATTTGCAATATGTTTTTATTACAGAACCACAGAACTGTGTATTCAAGAGCTTTCATATATTGTAATAAAATAAATGTGGGTACCTAACTTATTAAAAAATAATCTCCTGTATTTAATCAGTCAAGTAAATAATTGAATGGGCTCAAAACTGAAAAATTAACTCTGTACACAAGTGAAAGTATAACACAATGAATTAGTTATAACCATAAATGGTATCAATAAATAAACATTTTAAAGATTACAACATATGAAGAGACATGCAAATTATGGGCAGTTAAGCTATGGACCTCTGGGTCTATTGATGAATAATTCTTAAACTTTTGTCAACCAGATGGAAAACATGCAATGTAAAGTAATTACTTACTTATTGAATAAAACATAAGGATTTGCAATTCAAATTACCTATTTATTATTTCGCTTTCACATGTTGCAGGATATATATATATATATATATATATATATTTATATATATATATATATATATATATATATATATATATATATATATATATTTATTTTATTTTTTCCAGAAATTACGCAGCACTACAAAATAAGTGAAAAATATATAAAAATGTATTCACACATATGAAAATGGTGATGTTTGGTCCCCTCACGGAACCCTCTTCAAGCCAAGTTGGCTTGAAGAGGGTTCCGTGAGGAGACCGAAATGTCGCCTTTTCACATGTGTGAATACATTTTGATATTTTTTTTTCACTTACTTTGGTGTGCTGTGTAATTTCTGCAATATTGATGTGCCCTGGATCTGGGGTGAACGCTTGCACCGCTAATCGTGGTTTCTGGAGTGCTGCCTTATTTTTCCATTTATATATATATATATATATATATATATATATATTAGATAGATACAGTAGATAGATAGATAGATAGATAGATAGATAGATAGATAGATAGATCTTCAAAAGAAAGGCACAAGAGTCTTGATTTTTAATGGATACATTATTCACTCTATCTAAAGAAAGCTTTAAGAGGATATCCCCGCTAGATTTATTTCAAGCTGGCAGCATAGGGGGTGGTCACTGTCTCAGGGAATGTGTCCTTTCTACTGTCGTTGGTGGAAGTTGGCGCTGAGGAACTGAGCATGTGCTTCTGCCTCAGTGAGCAGGACAGAGAAATTAGAAAAAGAGCAAACAGCGGGTGGTGCTATACAGATAAATTTCATTGAATAACTCAATGGCTAAATTTTTAATTACAAGAAATTATAAAAGCTTTCAGGTACAGGTTTGAAATTTGTAGAATATTTTTCAGAGGACAACTCCTTTAAAGTATGAAGCATGAAGTGGAGAAATTGTATATCTCTGACATATTTCTTTTAGATCTTAGGACACAAGTATGTCCTAGTCCACTTATGTTAGTAGAAAGAAAGAAATTGTGGCAACCTATTATTTACTTGTATCTGTTCCTATTTAGAGACTTTTCTAGAGGCCAGGATGTTTATTAAGATGAAGAGGGGTTGAATTTGTCATTTAGCTGCATATTTCATGCAAGAAAATTACTGGTGATTAAAATGTTACCTTTGTGTCATATAAAGATGGCTGAATCACCTCTGTACTGTGAGAGCTCCACAAAGCAACTTATTTGGGCAAATTTATGTCTAGAAGAAAAACTTTAGCGACCATTGAATCACAGGGCATTTTTTATTTTGTATAAGCAATGAAAGCTACGCTCTGGTTGCACTGAGTAGCAAAAACAGTTTTGGAGAGGGGGGTCATCAAAACTAGTGGAAGGGAAAATTGGCTTAGTTGCCCATAGCAACCAATCCGATTGCACCTTTCATTTTCTAGAGGAGTTCTAAAAGAAAATAAAAAGGTAAAATCTGATTGGGTGCTATGGGCAACTAAGCCAGTTTTCCTTTCTAGTGCAAATATTCTAATCGCGAATTTTAATTGCGAATATTGCAACTTTGAGAATTTGAGAATATTTAGAGTACAGTGATATAAATTCATTTTTTCGAATACTCTACTTTTTTTTCCCTATCAGTAACCTCCATTTTGCTTGTGGGCCAATGAGAAGGCTGCAATGTCTTTGTCTGAGCTTAGCAACATCCCTAGCAACCAATACAAAAGTTGCCTACCCCTTTAGTATATAAGAACCTCCCCAAAGCCATTTTCTACAGTTTATTACAGTTCTGAGAGAGACAGCAGTGTCATTGCTGTGCTCTGTGCTTTCCTGTGTCACATTACATTAGATAGTTAGTTAGCTTATATATAATACAGATAGTGGGAGATAGTCAGTGTAGGTTAGATCATGATATAGTGTAGCTGGTATGTTCCAGTGCAGGGTGTTAGGTAGTGTGATAGGTTCTGCTGTCCATACGTACATGCTACATACATACCCAGTGCTGTGATGTCACAAGTTCACAACAATACTTAGTGCACCAATCACTAATATGTAGTCAGACCTGCTAAAATAGGTAGTTGCCGTATTATGCGCATCTCCTGCCGCTCATCACTATTCCTTTCCACCAGTTTTGCTAAATCTCCCTCTTTGTCTTTTGGTCAGTTTTATGAATCCCCCTTACTGTATCTCTTTATTTGGTCACTAGAAGTTTAGTATGAGATAAGTGTGATCAGACTCCGACTGGCCCACTGGGGAATAGGTGAATCCTGCGGTGGGTCCCTGAGCAAGATGGGTCCCAAGTGGCACATGGCACAATACACTGACTGCACTGTATATAGGAAGGTAGCTTACAGCATCCATAAAAAACGGTGTAGATTATTTGTAGATTATTTAACAAAGTACCTAGTTTATTATTATAGATACATAAGGTGGCTGAGGTGGTGTTTAAGTACAGAGGAAGGACAGCCAGCATCGTCTTTCCTTCTCAAAGTCACTGCAGGGGCCCCCATAATAAATCCTCTTGTAGCATCCTGCTGCTGCTGTGTGAGTGGATAGTATTTGCGTGTAGCTATACAGTGGGCCCCCAGAATGAGTTTGACTGGTGGGCCCCAGGCATTCCAGTCCCACACTGAGTGTGATGTTGAGGTATCTACTGAAAGATGCCCTCTAATGGGGAAATCGGAAAACAAAATTATTTTATTAAGACCCAGATACATGTGATAAAATTACATTGGTTTCAAGGTCTGAAGGCAACCACTCGCTCTCTGTCTGTCTTCTGGCCACTCTCCACCTCTGGGCTGATGCCATTACAGCTCGTGCTGACCTCAGCTCATACTGTCAATCTCATTCGAGGATGATACTGCACAGTTCTACTGAAAGAGAACCTGACAGCCTGTTATAAAGAAAAAGTAGCTGAGCAGATGCAGTACCCCAGGCCTGGGGGTATCTGTAATTGTATTATATGTATTGTATCGTCATACTGGGTACTGCAGTAGAGGCGGTATAGTTAGTAATGGTTGGCAGGAACAGGGCTAACCACCCTAACATCAACGTCACGCATGGGCCTGTGCTAACGCTCACCACCTCCTTCTTTACATCGGCCATCAACAAGGGTCCACAAGCAAATTGCTTATACTTAAAACACATAACATATCAAGTAAACTTTTTAACAAACTTCTTAAAGGGTTATTCCCTTCTGAGACATTGGGGGCATATCGCTGGATATGCCCCCAGAGGTGGGACCCGCACCTATACTTAGAATGGAGCCAGCAGTGTCGGATGGCACACCAGATATTCCCACGGGAGCAACAAAAATAGATGACCACTGGCTCGGTAATTTCCTATAGAAGTGAATGGAGTGGTGGCTACACTTGCGTGGTGCACTTTTGAATCATTTCAATAGGACTTCTGAAAATAGGCGAGCTTGCTCAGCTCTCCCATAAGAATGAATGGAAGGCGGCCACGATTGCGCAGCACGCCTTCCGGAACTTTGTGGTCTCCGTTCTAAGTACAGGTGTGGGTCCCAGAGTTTGGAATTGCACCTATCAGACATTGGGGGCATAAGGGGGCATAACGGTTTCTGCCCTTATAGAAAGTCTTGTCAGATTTTTAGTAAGAGGAATCTCTTGAATACTGGCAATCGGGGTTAAGTGTTTTGTAAACTTATTGTGGAAATCAGTGGTGGCCCAAGATCACAGACCTTACCAGTGTCACCAGTAAAACTATGTGATTCTCCTATTCATTATAACTGTATTCCCCCTTTAAACTTTTGAAATAACAGCTTTTATTTATCTTCTAACAAGGCTAACCCTTCACTCACTACTAGTTACAGGATCCAGATTGTGACTTCATTTGAGTTACCAGGCAACCTTCCTATGAAACCTTTAGTGTTTGCCATTATTTGTGTCCTTCATTAGGGGTAAATGGATGTCAGTCTAATGAACAAGCTTCAATGCATTTATATTTGGATCCTACTCTAGTCTATGCACTTTGTGTCAAGTTGGTCCTTGGTACATAATGGTACAGTATATAATATCTTCATGTTATGGATTAAATATTGTGTAAAGAGAATCAAGAATAAGGTACACATTAAAGGAAATAATATATAATGACCAAGGTAAGTGTATATTCAGTTTCCTTTGTTCTGAGTGTGTCCAATTTAGGAATAGATGAGTGATAATATACAGCAGATGAATGATGAGAGTAAATAGAATACATTTCTATTAGTACAGAAAAAAAGCTGCATAACCTTGCCGTATGTTACTTCTATAAACCATAATATGTAAGTGTATTATTAATTCAATGTTATTACTATTAATTCAACTGGAAATTAATACAAGAATTATATGAGTGTATTCACTAGTGATGAGATCATTTATGACGATTTGGATTCAACCAAAATAGAAGGTGCTTCAATTACCTTCTGGATCTTTCTCTCCCTCTCTTGCTATCTTTTTCTTTCTCTTTAAAAATTCTCCCCAATCAAATCATCTAAAATCCGGACTTCAAATTTTTAGAAAAACTTGGGTCAACTTTTCACTCTATAGAATTGATTTGCTCATCTATAGCATTGAGGAGCCAAAAACTGTTAGGCATATGGTTACTGAGAATTGCCATGATTATGTTGTTTTTTGGCAGCTTTGCAGTATAAACGTCCTGAGGATGCCGACAAAGGTAATTGTAACGCTTAATTCTGGACCCTGGAAGTTCTGTAATCTCTGGAGCCCATTTATTTGTTTGGTTTGCATAGTGGTAAAGACCGCCACCAAACTTTTGAATTTTGGCCTTCATATTTTGCATTTGTGCTTGTGGTCTCAGAAACCCATTGACTTGTCAGGCTTTCATCAACTCATGTGCACAGAAAAATTGTTCTCACAGTACTTCATGTAACCGTTTCAAAGTACTGCCAAAACTTTAATTTGCATAGTCTGTGACTTTGCAAGGCTGAGTGGAAAGACTTCATGTGCTGTGATTGGCAAGAATATCCCCATGTCTTGACAAGTTCGAAAAATAAAAGTTTTCAGTTAATATGATTTCAGGAAAGGACAGTGTAGAGATTATGAAAAGTTAGAATCCCTGTCCTTTGTCAAACAATGAGCACAAAAGATGTGATCTAGGACTCATGATAAGTCAATCTCATAAAATACTATAGAAAACAAAGCTCACAATATTATGTAAAATATGATGTACAATATTATGCTTTATTCTTGATGTATTTCTAGTTACATAGAGAGTATTTAGTATATTAAAAAAACATTTTACTCTTTAAAAAAAAAGTGTCCATTGGCTGTCTTCTCATGTGAAGACCTATCAATCTGGACCAGGGGTGAATTAAAGGGGTTGGCCACTTTCTGGCTACTGTTGACCAATGTGTAGATAAAATGTGTATATGGAACATACCAATATAGCCTTTGATGATATTCTGTGCCATTTGCTATATTTCATAAGCCATGTCCCCTTGTCAGGAAAACCTTCTGTGCTGTCCACAGGGAGGTACTGTCCATAAGATGGCTTCTGATGGAGGGTCATGTGACCAGGCAAATCACCTTCATGTGATGTCTCCTATATTTAAACACACTGCACATGTACTAAATACCCAGAAGTCCAAGAGCAGATCAGAGGTGCAATGTATTTGAATATAAGAGGATAGGGTATATGGAGGCGATTTAACTGGTCACATAACCCTATTTCACAGCCATTATATGGACAAGACCTCTGTATGCATAGCACAAAAGACTTGGTAAACAAGGGGAACACCTTATGAAATATAGAAAATGGTGCAGAATTTCAATAAAGAGGATATTAGTAAGTGCCATATAATCATCTTACAAACACATTGGACAAAAGTAACCAGAAAGTGGCCAAACCCTTGTGTATGCATTAGTGTTGAGCGAACCCGAACTGTAAAGTTCGGGTTCCTACCGGACTTTAGTTTTTTTTGTACCTGGACCCGAACCCGAACATTTCTAAAAAATTTTGGGTTAGAGTTCGCTGTTCGGCCATTTAATAAAGCTTGCTAAAAGGCGGCAGGTCAGTCAATCAACAAGAGTTTAAGATGTGTGCCCTTAGAAACCATCACAGCCATGTCTACTAATGGCATGGCTGTGATTGGCTAGTGCAGCATGTGACCCAGCCTCTATATAAGCTGGAGTCACGTAGCGCCGCACGTCACGTCAGCTCTTACTAGTGTAGGGATAGGATGCTGCTGCTGTGAGGGAGAGATTAAGAAATAATCTGATATCAGAGCTTGGTGTTAAGTCTGTGATCTACAGTGATTTTTTTTTTGTTGGTGCAATGCAACATTTTTGTACCCTGCCCTGAGCCCAGTGACACAGAAAAATACGTTTAAATCCGTCTGTTAGTTAGGCGGGCGTCGGCGGCCATTTTGTGCAAGTGCAGTGCACTTGCAACTGCATATGTGACAGGGACAATAATTGAATCTTGTTCTTGTAGTTCAGTGGGCAACATATACCCATTTTTTAAGTGCACCTGCATTGCAAATGTGCCAGGGAAAGGGAAAATAATATAGGTAATCCATCTGTGAGTTCAGGGATCCTGGGGATGACATAATCACATTTTTTTCTGTAAAGTACCCCTGTGCTGCATATGTGATAGTGTAATCAATTCAGTAAATCTATCTGTTAGATTCTGGGGGGACAAATACATTTTTTTTTTTTTGCTAAAAAGAACGTTTGGGGCCTGCACTGCATTTCTGAGAGTGAAATATAATCAGTAAATACATCTGGAACATTGTGGGTGAAGAAAAATCCCTTTTTTTTGCCATAAAGTACATTTGCTGCCTGCACTGCATTTCTGAGACTGAAATATAATCAGTAAATCCAGCTCTTAGATTGTGGGGCGGACATTTCCATAGTTATCAGGCCAGTCAGTCACAAGTGGCTTGGAGGGTGTGTTCCTGTTGCACTGCATACCTGACAGGAAAATACATTCTGTAAGTTCGGTGGAATTTAGATTGTTGAATGGACTGTACACCTTTTTTCTTTCAAACCACCCCTGCACTGCATTCCTGACTGGGAAATAAATTTCGTAAATCCGTCTTTTAGTTTGGTGGGTGAACGCAAAGAATGAGGAGAGCGTCAAATAAGGGACGTGGCCCTGGTCATGATACTGATGGTGGTGGTGGAGCTCCTGTTGCAGGGAGAGGACGTGGTTGATCTGTGCCAGCTACACGCAAAAATGAAACACCTTCCTACCGCTCTACGAATGGTGAGGCCTGAACAAGTACAGGCGGTAGTAGATTGAGTGGCTGACAGTGCCTCCAGTTCCTGCACATTGTCTCCCACCCGCTCCGCTGCTGAAAGTTCAGAGTTGGCACCTGCAGCCCATGGGCATCTGTCTTTCACCTCACCCACTTGCAAATCAGCCAAGCAGTCTGAGCCCCAAGTCATGCAGCAGTCTCTTATGCTTTTTGATGACTCTGCTGGCAGGGTTTCTGTGGGCCATTCACATAGCCCTGCCCCAGAAGTGGAAGAGATTGAGTGCACTGATGCCCAACCACTTATGTTTAAGAATGTGGACATGGGAGGACCACCGCAGAATGTCTCTGATGATGACGAAACACAGGTGCCAACTTCTGTGGCTTTTTGAAGTGTGCAGACCGACAAGGAGGGCAGGGGTGAAGAGTGGGTGGAAAATGATGTAGAGGATGATGAGGTCCTAGACCCCACATGGAATCAAGGTCATGCGAGTGATGTGTGCAGTTTGGAGGAAGAGGTGGTGAACGCACAGAGCCACCAGCACAGCAAAAGAGGGAGCAGGCTGCAAAAGCAGAGAGGCCATCCAATAGACAGTATGCCTGCTACTGCCCACCGCACCCAAGGAGTTCCCTGGCGTGGCAGTTCTTCAAACAGTGTCCTGATTACAAGACACAAGATGACAAGAAGCAAGTCATAAACGTTCTAATCCTAAGCACAACCTGCATGACCAGGCATCTAAATGCAAAGCACGAACTGCAGTGGAGTAAACACCTTAACACCAAGGAAGGCTCCTCCTGCTCCCTCTTCTGCTGCAGTCTCGGTCTCTTCCGCCACCTCTGGAGTGACAGTGGCACCTGGCACCCCGCAAACAGAGGATGTGGCAGCAACGCCACCACCTTCGTCACCAAGCATCTCCACAATGTCCCATGGCAGCGTTCAGCTGTCCATCTCCCAAACACTGGAGAGAAAGAGGAAGTACCCCATATCCACCCACGATCCCTGGCTCTGAATGCCAGCATTTCAAAATTCCTGGCCCTTGATATGCAGTCATTCCGTCTAATGGAGACGGACACTTTTAAAAACTTATGTTAGTGACTGTCCCACAGCATGTGGTTCCCAGTCGCCACTACTTTTCCAGGCGAGGCATCCCTTCCCTGCACAACCAAGTGGTGGACAAAATCAGGTGTGCACTGCGCAACACCATCTGTGGCAAATTCCACATAACAACCGATACTTGGACCAGTAAGCACGGGCAGGGACGTTACATTTCCCTAACAGCACACTGGGTAAATGCAGTGGCGGCTGGGCCTGAGGCGGATAGCAGTTTGGCGCATGTCCTTCCACCACCGAGGATTGCAGGGCATTTCTCTTTGCCTCCTGTTGCCTCCTCTTCCTACTCCGCTTCCTCCTCCTCTACCACCTCCTCATCCGCTCAGCGTAACACCTTCACCACCAACTTTAGCACAGCCAGGGGGAAACAACAGCAGGCTGTTTTAAAAAACTCATCTGTTTGGGGGAAAAACCCCACACCGTGCAGGAGCTGTGGACAGGCATGGAACAACAGACCAATGAGTGGTTGGTGCCACTGAGCCTCAAGCCCGGCCTGGTGGTTTGCGATATTGGGCGAAATCTCGTAGCAGCTCTTGGCCTAGCTGGTTTGACGCACATACCTTGCCGGGCACATGTGCCGAATTTGGTGGTGCAGAAATTCCTGAAAAACTACCCCGATATGTCAGAGCTTCTACAGAAAGTGCGGGCCATCTGTGTGCGATTTTGGCATTCTCACCCTGCTGCTGCTCGTCTGCGCTGCAGCATAACTTCGGCCTTCCCGCTCACTGTCTCATATGCGACGTGCCCACAAGGTGTAACTCCACCTTGCATATGCTGGAGAGATTGTGCGAGCAGCAGCAGGTGATAGTGGAGTTTCAGCTACAGTAAGCACGAGTCAGTCGCTCTGCGGAACAGCACTATTTCACCACCTATGAGTGGGCCTCCATGCGAAACCTGTGTGTCATGTAGCGCTGTTTCGAGTACTCCACCAATATGGCCAGTGCCCATGACACCGTTCTCAGCGTTACTATCCCACCTCTATGTATCCTTTAAAAAATGATTCGATGATGGAAGAGGATGTGGCACAGGAGGAAGAGGAGGAGGAAGAGGGATCATTTCCATGTTAGTGAGGCCAGTCATTCAGAAGTGGCTCGGAGGGTGGGTTCCTGAACCAACATAAGCCAGGTACACAATTGTCCAGCCAGGGCACAGTTCTGGAGGATGAGGAGGATGAGGAAGAGGGGGAGGAGGAGGAGCAACCATGTTCACAGCAGGGTGGCCCCCAAAACAGCTTTGGGCCATCACTGCAGCGTGGCTGGGGGGATACGGAGAACACAGACGATACACCTCACACAAAGGACAGCTTGTCATTGCCTTTGGGCAGCCTGGCACACATGAGCGAATACATGCTGCAGTTCCTGCGCAACGACCGCTGAGTTGCCCACATTCTAACCAGTGCTGATTACTGGATGGCCACCCTGCTGGATCCCCATTACAAGGACAATGTGGCGTCCTTAATTCCCTCACTGTAGCGTGATTGGAAGATGCGCGACTACAAGCGCACGCTGGTAGATGCGCTGCTGATGGCATTCCCATCTGACACCAGGGCCCCAGTGGAAGAACAAAGCAAAGGCAGAGGAGGAGGAAGAAGTCGCCAACGCAACTGGGGCACAGCCAGCACTTCAGAAGGCAGGGTTAGCATGGCCGAAATGTGGAAAAGCTTTGTCAGCACGCCACAAGAACCAGCACCACCAGCTGATATGGAACGTCTCAGCGGGAGGCAGCATTTCAGCAATATGGTGGAACAGTATATGTGCACACGCCTACACGTATTGACTGATGGGTCTGCCCCATTCAACTTCTAGGTCTCCAAATTGGGCACATGGCCTGAGCTTGCCCTTTACGCCTTGGAGGTGCTGGCCTGCCCTTCAGCCAGTGTATTGTCTGAACGTATGTTTAGCATGGCAGGGGGCGTTATCACAGACAAGCGCAGCCGCCTGTCCACAGCCAATGTGGACAAGGTCACGTTCATTAAAATGAACCAGGCATGGATCCCACATGACTTGTCCATACCTTGTGCAGAATAGACATGTATACCGGCCTCACCCAGCCTTTGTTATACTTCAGCACACTTTCTCTTTGTTTTATTTTCTATATTTCTCAATATTTTTGGGTCTACTCAAAAAATAAAATAAAAAATAAGTTAAAAACAAAAAACAGTGTTGGCGACTACCTCCTCCACCACCGCTTCCACCTACACCGCCACGTCCACCGCCTCCTCAACCTCCTACTCCATATGGACCTCTTCCTAGTTCAAGATTATTATTTTTAATTTGTATGTATTTTATGTTATTTTAAAACATTTCCCTATCCAGATTTGTTTGCAGGGCACTTGTCCAGCTCTTACCCCCATTTTTCTTCCTTTTGCAGCCCTCTAGCCCTTTCCATGACTTTTTTAGAGCCATTTTAGTGCCCCAAAGTTCGGGTCCCCATTGACTTCAACCCGAACTTCCAGGTGTTCGCTCAACTCTATCATGCACATAGACCCTGTGCTGTTTACCTAACTTTGACCGCCTATATCCATTTTCCCCTGACCAGCCTCCTTTCCCATTCCACGCCATCATTTTAATAAAAAAATTTTGTGGTTGAAGAAAATTATATTTTGTATATAGGATAACACCCCCAGTCCCTCGCAGTATATAGTAAAACACCCACAGCCCCACACAGTATATAGTGT
The DNA here is from genome assembly GCA_033119425.1 of Bufotes viridis. Taxonomy (NCBI): domain Eukaryota; kingdom Metazoa; phylum Chordata; class Amphibia; order Anura; family Bufonidae; genus Bufotes; species Bufotes viridis. Next base: position 399,058,249 of record CM065591.1, on the reverse strand, counting down.
AATACTCCCAGCCCCACACTATATAATATAACACCCCAACCCTCCATAGTTCATAATGTAACAGCCAGGGTCCTCATAGTATATAACACCCCACAATATGCAGTACCTACAGTAGTAAGCCTCCATCATCCACCCCTATACTAGTATGTGCAGAACATTTACAACAGGGGCTGCCTAGATCAGACTGAGTCAGATGAACAGTCTATACTTACATTCAACAACTTGCTTCTGCCAGAATTCACTCTCTCAACGCCCTAGCTGTCTCAGGGGATATGATTGTAGCCGCTGCCCACCCAGGACGAAAACTAGATCTTCGATCCAGAGAGAGTCAGTAGCCAGGAGCCAGTTCAGCTAAGGCAAGAACAGTAATTGCTTGGCCGAGGGGGCTGTCACTCAGTTACGTACATGTGACCTCTCTCTCCTTTTCTCCTTGTAGCACATCACTGTGGGATCGCAACCTGCCATAGGGCAGCTGTAGTGGGTGGCGGGCAGGCTGAATGTTGTTTTATAAAGGAATGGTGGCAGTGAAAAGTTTGTGTGGTAGCTTGGTTGGCTATCGGCCCCCATGAAGCATCGGGCCATGGGTGGCCACTCGAAACACCCATATTATTATTCGCCAATGATCTCTGGACTGTTATGCTATAAAGATTTATATTGTTTTAATACGTTTCAGGAAAAAATAAGTGAGACAATAGGAATGAAAAAAAATTGAAAAAACCTGAAATGATACAAAGAGAATAGAACTCCTCGAAAATGTGCTTTACAAATCCAGGTTAACCATCAAAACAGTAATTAAGACTTTTTCTTTAAGGAACTCTCTGCCTGAGGAGGTGGTGATGGTAAGTACAATAAAGGAATTCAAGAGGGGCCTTGATGTATTTCTGGAGTGTAATAATATTACAGGCTATAGCTACTAGAGATGGGTCGTTGATCCAGGGAGTTATTCTGATTGCCTGATTGGAGTCGGGAAGGAATTTTTTACTCCCCTTAAGTGGGGAAAATTGGCTTCTACCTCACAGGGTTTTTTTTGCCTTGCTCTGGATCAGCTAGCAGGATGACAGGAAGAATTGGATGGACAGATGTCTTTTTTTTCGGCCTTATGTACTATGTTACTATGTTTGAATAAGATGAAACTCCTCTCTTGATTGAAATATGTTCTTTTTTTTCAACTGGGAAAAGATAAGACCACATTTACACTGCATTTGCCGTGTTTTCAGCATGCACCAGGTAAGATCCAAGCAAACATCAAACTTACCTTCAGACCCTTGCTTACAGCTGGTCCTCCATTGTGCTGGTATGTGCCGTATTCCATTTGTACCCTAAATGCATGATCTTGCATGTGGTAAACACATGACGACCGAGGCGTATGATCGTACCCTAAGGGAACTGCATGCAGTTACTTTATGCATAATCATGTTTAGGATGCGTTTTTTGTCTGTGATAGTTTGTAATAGACTGTTGTTTGAACTTTTGTAAAATTTTGGAGTTCTTTAGGATTCTGATTAAAGGGTTTCTGTCACCAGATTTAACCCTATGAAGTTAGCTGACATTAGCGATGTGTTAATGCCAGCTAAACCTAACTAGCCTATTCTTACTTTTCTCAGTGCCTGCATTAACCTAAAAATCAAACTTTTATAATATGCTAATGAGGCTCTAGGAGCAGGGGGCTGTTCCTGCTCCTAGAGCCTTCAGTCTCCACCTTGTCTCCTCCTCCAGTGTGATGGACAGGGCCAGGCAGCCTGCGCCTGTCTGCCAGCCCTGTGCACGGATGAGTCTCGCGCGCTACGAACTCAGCGCAGGCGCGGTGAGGAACCTGGCAGCCGACGAGCGTCTTTCCCTCACCGTGCCTGCGCTAAGTTCAGAACGGCGCGAGATTTCATCCGAGCACAGGCTGGCAGACAGACGCAAGCGCTGCCTGGCCCTGTCAATCAAGACCTGGAGGGAGGAGACCAAGGTGGGAGAACGGAGGCTCTAGGAGCAGGAACAACGCCCCTCCTGCTCCTAGAGCCTCATTAGCATATTATAAAAGTTCGATTTTTAAGGTTAATGCAGGCACTGAGAAAAGTAAGAATAGGCTAGTTAGGTTTAGCTGACATTAGCACATCGCTAATGTCAGCTAACTTCATAGGGTTAAACCTGGTGACAGAAACCCTTTAACTTCAAATTCTGAAAGGTCAGTGGTGGCAAACCTATGACACTGGTGCCAGAGGCGGCACTCAGAGCCCTCTCTGTGGGCACCCGCACCCTGGAAAAAGTCTATGGTGTACCAAGTCCCTTAGACTCTTTCTGCCATTCATCAGTGCAGGGCGCACTATAAACAGCATAGGCAGCACATTGAATGTAGGCAGGCTGTTATAGCTAAATGATAAAGTACATGGAAGATAATTCAGTAGTGGACCTCAGCACACATCAAGATGAGGCTTTCATGGGTGCACGTCCCCTTTGATGACTTCCACCCAAGTCGTCCAGGAGTCAATATGTAACACAAATTTCGGAGACAGCACGCCAATAGATGCTTAGTGCACAATAGTTTATTATTCACACTAGTGGTACAACTTCAACACGATAGTATGGACTATATCCACAATTCGTAGAAACTGAATTTTTCAGAGTATATAAACTGCAACGTTTCGGGTCCAAGTTGGAGCCCTTTCTCAAGCAGGAAATGCCGGTATCTAATGCGTCCACAGATTGCCATGTATTATATGATGTCTGATTATCCCTTTAAATAATATTTCATGGCTAACTGCATTAAATTGTGGGTTATTACTTATACATTACAACACTGAAATTATAAACATGGCATTACTTACTTTTTGTAAGTCACCAAAAAATGATCCACAATCCATTTACTCAGAGGAAATCAGAGAAAAAGTATATCTTTCTACCAGCGGGAGTACTATTTTTCTGCTATTGGAGGAAGCAAAATTAAACAGCAGAGCAAGGGATGAATAATAATGATCTCTCCAGACATCTGCAAACATAGTCCATAATAAAATCTACAATTCTCATTCATATGTGAGAGATATAGTCTGTTATCAGCCTTTTCCATATGGCAGCATCTCATACAGTAAATAAACAGAGAAATCAGACTGCATCAGATTAGATTTATAATTTTTGCAAACCTGGTGCTTCACCTTCCAGTTTCAATATAAGTTTTCTCACATAATATATATTAATATATATCCTAGCAGAATCCACGACGGAGCTAGTTTTCTTCTTAATAGGAAAAAAGAAGATGACATTTTTTTTATTCTGGAAACGGAAATATACATTTTACAATTAAGATCAGGAAATTTGAGGTTTATGGATATACTAGCTGAAGGACCCGGCTTTGCATATTTACTCTATTTAATTTAATGTTTGTGTGTGTCGTTAAAAGATGTCGACAGTATCCACTATAACAGTGACATCTACAGTACCACGTTCCCTTAACAGTGACCTTCACAGTCCCCCACCCCTTAACACTGGACCCCCACAGTGCCGCGTCTCCTTAAAATGAGATATCCACATCAGCCCACCCCCTTAACTTTGACCTTCGCAACAGCCTGCCCCTTTAAAAGTGAGTTCTACAGCATCCCACCGCCTCGACAGTGACCTCCATAGGGGCCCTCACCCTTAACAGTGACCTCTACAGCACCCGTCCCTTAACACTGACCATAGGTTACAGTTCCCTAAACTGTGACCTCCACCATTCACATTGCTGTCCATTTACCCCTGAAGAAGCCAGAAGTCTGGCGAAACATGTCGGGGGGCAGTGTTAGCTTTTAAACGCAGTCTCTCACTCCACTGCTAATTAATCACTAGTAGGCCGGCTGGACTCTATTCAACACTCTGACCTCCAGTGTACTTTATGTAGCCGCGGTATCAAACTGTGGCTATCCCTGTTTGCAGGGCTAAGTGCCGTTAGGCTTAATGACCACATGCAACCGCTAGTTGTGCTAATCTGCTAGTGGTTTGAACGTATACTAGTTCACACTATTCATTGTGATTGGGTGTTAGTCCCATTTAGATAGCAATGGCTCTGCAAACAGTGACACAGTAGCATTTTGTATTTAAAGTGATAGGGTGGGAGTGCATAGCTCCCAACCTTCCTCACTGAATAACATCTTCATTCATTAGTGGAGTGACGACTGTATTTTTAAACTCCCTTTTTGGTTCATTAATAAAATTGCATCTATTCACACTGTAAAGTGAAGTTTTAGTTTAACTTGGGTCAAGATAGGTTTCATCGCCTGTTCAGGCATTTGTTAAATAATCTCCACCATTCCCGGCCCCTTAACAGAGACCTCCACAGCGACTGCTCCTTTAACAGTGACTGCCACAGTCCCCTCCTCCTTTAAAAGTGACGTCCACAGTGCCCGCCCCTTTAACATTGACCTCCACATTGGCCTGCCCCTTGACAGTAACATCCAAAGTGCCTCCCCTTTAACAGTGACCTCCACAGTGGCCCCATCTTATTAACAGTGATTACACAATAACCCGATGCCCTAACAGTGACCTCCACAGAGCTCCGTTCCCTTAAAATGTGATCTCCACAACACCCCGTCCCCTTAACAGTGACCTCTACAGCACCCCGCCCCTTAACACTGGCCTCCATAGTGGACCGTCCCCTTAACTGTGACCTCCACCGATCCCTGTCCCCTTAGCAGAGACCTCCACAGCATCCTGGTCCCTTAACAGTGACCTCCACAGCGACCAGCCCCTTTAACAATGAACAGCATTTTGAACAGCTCACTCTCAGACAGCATCACAGTTCTGTCTGAGCGTGAGCTTCAGGGAGAAAGTCACCCTCCCAATCCACACCTGCTGCTGACAGAAGTTGATTTTTACCTTCATTTTTTCAATCTCCGTCAGCTGTGGAGTTGGCGTGGCCTAACCGGGTCAGAGGCGTGGCATAGTTGGACCTGGGGGTGGAGTTTTAAAGTCCGTCTTTTGAGGGTGGCCGAAATGGCCACCCTACCTGCCCCCTGAACTGTGACCTCCACAGTACTCCGCGCCCTTAACAGTGTCATCCAAAGCACCCTGCCCCTTTAAAGGAAATCTGTCGCCAGGATAATCGCTATTGAAGTAAAGCCATAGCCAAATAGCACTTAGTACCTTATTTTTAGATGTGCCTTAGGCCTGGGGTTCTTCCTGCAAGAGTGATGCCCCTTTGGGCACTTTACTGGCTCATTTGCATACCAAATAAACTGGATTTTCAGAGGATAAAAACACATCTATTGCTGGAACAAAGGCACATCTGGAAATAAGGTACTAAGTGCTATAAGGCTATGACTTTACTTCAATAGCGATTATCTTTAAACCTGACCTACAGCAGTGTTGTTATGGAAACCTAGTGTAAAACTGTGTGTATGTGGAGACTAAGGGCCTGCAAGCTTCTATTGGCTAATGCATTTTTTGGGAATATCTCAGAAATGGTACGTGCTAGAGAGTCTAAAACCTTCCCAGACACCTGATGTACCTATGTGCCAAATTTCATGATTGTAAATGCGATGGTTCATATTCCTTTAGCAGACATACATACACACACACATACATACACTCAGTGTAAGATCCTCACCTGTCTCGCACTCCTGTGTGACCAAAAGGGTCCTCGTGGAGCTGTGGGACAGGTTACATGTGTCTCCACTGATACACCAGCTCCAACCCCTTTGCGAACCGACGCAGGGAGGCGTTCGCATGTGCGCCGGAGGGGAAGACAATATGGGTTTCGGGGACAGCTTGGTAGGGCTAGTGGCAGTACGCCGCTGCCGAGCTTGTCTCTGGTACCTATGGCGAGTTCCATTCCGGTGTCCATGTCAATGCGCTCGCGTACTCTCGCAGAGCCTGTTGTGCGTCTGCGTGTATGCTCAAATAGATTCGCAAGGGGATGCGCAGTCCAGCGCATTCACTTCTTATGCGCTTCACCAACCAGAGATCGGAATAGCACCTGGCCAAAGTAGATTAGGGGGACAGCATTGGTCTAATTGACTAATGACCGACCAAAGCCTTGTACACAGGTGTAGGGCAGGATCATGACCTATGGGGAGTGGACACTTGGCGCCCTGGGATTTGTTAGCAGGCACATAAAAGGTGGCCTCCCAGGTCAGTCAGTGCCCACTGTTATCCTTCCTTATCCAGGTATGGGTCAGTACTGCTTGCTACTGACTGAAGATTGCTTGTACTCCGTCCCTTCCAGTGGGACCCAGGACCCGGAATTTCCCGTGACTCATCCTGGCAAGTTTCACAGGGACTTAAGCATGGATCGGGACTACTGGCTTTCCTTCATTTTTGTTTGCCTGATATTTGCTCCAGTGGAGTTTGCCTAGACTTGTTAATAAACCATTTTGTTAATAAACCCCTTTGACTTCATCGTTACTGGTCTGTTTCGTTGGTGCTTTGTATTACACTCAGCTTTATATATTAGATAATTAATAAAAATTGGATCACCCATAATGCCCTGTTTGACTCGTATTAGTGGCAAAAGATAAATATTTTTGCCCTTGTGCGGTGCAGTGATATATTTTAAAGCCCTGTTTGCCGTGTATTAGTCAAGAAATAAAAATAAATTTGCCGTTGCACTTATCTGTTAAAAAAGCCTTTTTTGTAAAAGTAAAAAAAAATTAGGGCCTAATTGCTGTTCAGCGTTGCAGTGATATATTCTAAAACCCTGTTTGCCGTGTATTAGTGGCACAATAAAAATATATTTGCCGTTGAGCGTTGCACTTATCTGTTGAAAAGTCTTTTGTGTTGTGTAAAAGTTGAAAAAAATTAGGGCGTAATTGCTGTTCTGCTGTGCAGTGAAATATTCTAAAGCCCATTTTTCCGTGTATTAGTGCCAAAATAAAAATATATTCGCCATTCAGCATTGCACTTATCTGTTGAAAAGCCTTTTGTGATGTGTAAAAGTAGAAAAAATTAGGGCCTATTTGCCGTTCAGCAGTGCAGTTATATGTGATAAAGCCCTTTTGTGGGCCGAATTACGTAGTGGTGACATTTTTTATTTGAAACAGCCTTTTGTTGGGGGAAAATTGATGGGTGATTGTGGACTTTCTTCTCTATGAACATAATTCCATTATACTTTCGTGTTTTTTTCACGAAAATTGATTGGTGATTGTACACCTTCTTTTACGAAATAGACCAAATTACGTAGTTGTGAAGGCTTTTTTTGGGAAAATTGATGGGTGATTGTGGACCTTCTTCTCTATGAACAGAATTCCATGATAGTTTTGTAGGTGAAATTTTGTTTTTTCAAACGTTTTTTTTTTTTCGGGAAAATTGATAGGTGATTGTACACCTCTTTTTGTGGTATGGGGCGAATTACATTGTCATAGGTCCTACAGTAAACATAATGAAGACGCTAATGACAACACACCAGCAGACTTTGCATTTACCATCTATTCACAATTAAATCAAGCAGCTTCAGTAAGTTGAAAATATTCATGTGTTTTTATCTGCTCTCGATCTCCACAGCACACAAGACTAACAGGAGAACCTCTGCTTTGGAGTCCAAGTCCTGTTTTTTAAGATCATGAGTTCCATCAGAATTGTACGTAACATTATTGCTTCCTGTGCAAAGCCATAACAAAGGGACTCCGTAGGCATACACATCAGAGGAAGCTGAAGCTGGTTGTCCTCACTATTTTTTTAGAAGCAGTAAACAGCGGGAAGCAAATAGAGGTGGCTGAACTCCGCTGCTCTGCATCTCTTCTGAAGTCAATGTCTCCAACTATGCCCTCTCGCGAATAACAGCAAATATATTATTTTCATGTAGAGATCCAAGAATTATGTTGGAGGCATGTAGTGTATGCAAGCCATGTGCGACCCCTCTCATCACTCTCACACTGTTCTGCACTTGGTTTGCCTGGACGAACAGAGTCACACAGGGGAGTAACTGCTCCGTGTCTTTCAGCAAGAAATGCAATGTGATTAATATAACCCGTATTAATTGGATTGCAATTACAACTTAGATCTGAGTTCCTAATGGTTGTATTGCTAGAATATAACGAAAATTGAGAATATAGCACTATATTAATCGCATTGCGAATTCAATTTACCACATTCTGTGTCAACTACGTAATTTTCCATGGGAGTTTTGCCATGGATCCCCCTCCAGCATGCCAAAGTCCAGGTGTTAGTCCCCTTGAAACAACTTTTCCATCACTATTGTGGCCAAGAAGAGTCCCTGTGGGTTTTAAAATTCGCCTGTCTATTGAAGTCTATGGCGGTTCGCACGTTCGTGAACATTTGCATAAATTTGCGTTCGCTGTTCGTGAATGGAAAATTTTATGTTTGCGACATCTTTACCAAGGAATATGTAGACTATATATTCTAGTACTAATAGTGATGAGCGCAAAGACCCATATTCGATTTCACGATATTTGATGAATAATTTGCATCATATTCGTCATATATTCGCGATTTCGCAATATTCGTAATTTCGCATTCAATATCATGGCTTGCGATTAATTTCTCAAGTTATATTCGCGTGCAAAAAAGACATATACAAATTTTCGCAATACATGCAGCGTACCGGAGTCTGACACAACCTGTTAACTCTTGGTAGGAAAGGGAATACAAACCGCGAATAGATTAATGCGAATATTTAAGTGACGAACATTCGCAGGACTGTTTTTACCTATTAAGTCTTTAGGGATTCACGGAAATAATAGATGTTGAGGTAAAGCGTCCCTAATAAAGTACTAAAATATAACTTTTATTGATGTGTCAATAAAAACAGGGGAAGAACAACATAACCTGAAAATCCCTAAAAAATATTAGGCAAGTGAGGTGGCACTGGACAAATGTGCTCAACAAAAAAAGTGACATGCGAAAAACCACCATGTGTGTGATATCCCACCCCCACTGTGTGACCAAATAGGGAAAATGAAAAATGTGTCCCACTATTAAAATACCTCCATTAGCCTAGAATGGTTGTCCAGGTTCACCTATGGAGAGTTGAGATGGGATTCACATGAAAACTAATCATCCGCAGCTGATAGAGAGCTAGGAAACACCAGTGTAAATGAGAAAATTGACACTGTAATGTTACATTGCTCTCTGACCAGCTGATTGATATGGGAGAGACAGGGAAGGGTGTAGATCAGGGTGCCTCAGTGTTGCGACACCTGATACAGGGTAACACGTGTGGATCCCACTATACTGTATAGTGAGTCGTTTGGCACCACAGCTGTGGGTATCCAGTAACGTTCACCCTAACGCTGCTTCCCAGTAGGAAGACTGTCAACTAGCTCATACAGGAGCAGTAGGTCTCTGCTCAACGCGTTTCTTCTATATAAGAATCATCAGGAGCTAAATAACCTGCCTATATGGATCTAAGCTGAGCTATCTCATTCAGAGCAACAGCATGACAGCATATCCGGCGCTAGTATGGCCGTCATTAAGTCTTTACTCTGACAGTAGTATTTAAACCATTGATTAGATTTCTATATTCAGATCAGGGACGGGAAATGTTATTAAACTTGGGACAGAAATTGGCATATGCGATTATTGGGTATTTGATATTCGCACTAATCGCTTCGCAGCATGAGGCATTTCACAGCCTTGACACGAGGCAGCAATAGCGTTTAGAAATTAATGAATATGGCAAATATCGTGCTATATTCGAAATTGACGAACATAGCGCCATATTCGACATATTCTACTAGCAATTTTTCGTATGCTGGTACCTGACAGCTTGGGACACGCATGCAGATTATAGATTGGCATACTCTGGTGACAAAATAGTGGAAATTGTTATAGAAACAAGCAAGGTTGGGGAATTATGTCTGAATCTTTTATTTTCAAGATACAGTTTCCTTATCACTATCCATCTTAAGAGCGAATATTCGTAATTGCGAATATGGGGTCATGTATTTGACATATTCGCGAATTCTCGAAATCACAATATTCGAGATTAAAATTCGCTTTGCAAATATTCGCGCTCAACACTAGGTACTAACTGTGTCCCCTTATATAATATAAATGCTTGGTCCTCTGAATAATGAGGGCATTTGTCTATGACATGAATTACATTAACGGCAGAACATAAGACTGAAAATAAAACTAAACTGACATTAACTCTTATGGTTAAGAGAAATAAAAGTGGCGCCTTCCCCCTGTCTTTGATGAATTTTATGATTATTAAAATAAGGAGGTATTTTTTTTAAAGGGATATAACATTACTCATTTGATTTTCTTGGCTTTGAATTCCTGTTTTTTGTTTGGCAATAGCAATACTAATGGATTACTGACTAAATGATGACTGAGTGAAGGTGAATGCTCAACAAACAGGATTCATTTTTTGTGGGGGTTATTGTTGTGACGGAGCAGAGGAAGGGCAAAATAAGCGACATAGACACAAACTTACTGCTGACACCCTCTCCACTTTGTCGGGGGGCTCTATTTGTATAAGCGTTTAAAAGAACAGGTTCTGTAGGCATCTATGTGGAATCAGCTGACGACGGTGTAAAAAGAGTGCGCTTCTTCTTGGTGCTAACATTGACCTGTAAGCTTAAGTTCATACTTGAGTTATTTGGTCAGTTTTGGCCCCGTGACCGCCCAAATAAGTGAAGAGTGCAGTGATTCTAAGAGTAATGCCTCTCATCTGCATGTCATACTGACTCACAGTATTATTTCTCTACCAAAGCAGACTCTCTATGCATACTTGCTTACTGCAAGGCAAAAAAAAATTGCACTGTATTTGCATAGAAGTGTGGAAAGAGTTAATGCATAGCCAGCTTATGCTTAGAGAGTTTGGGACTTTCCAACATATACACTAAGAAGAAAGTAATTTTCCATGGTTACCATAAGGGACCATGGAGAGCTAAGTTTAGGAGGTAAAGAAAACACAGCGAGTTTTTGACCATCTGGTTTAGTTCTGCCAGACAGTTGTTTACAACTGGAAACTGCTTAGTCATTCCCATTGACTTGTAGTAAAGGCACAATATAAGTCTATGGCAGCTGTGAATTGCAATATAGTTTCGTTTAGGCTGTGCTTCTCCCTCTTCACCCTCCTACTAAGAACTTTTAGATCATTTAAAAACTGTATAAAAGTGGTGCAGTCAGAGCCCCTAGTTGTCTGAAGTGACTAGTGTAAAGTAAGAGAGACTCTGCAAGACTGCATCAGTGACCAGAAGAAGAGCTTGAGGTGTGATGATACCCCTGCCCAATGACTGAGCCACAAACACTTGTAGACCAGCCATTTGGCCAGGGTTTCAGACTTCTGAGAAAGAGAGGGAAAGCTAACTCATGTCGTTCTCATGACATATGCTGTATCTCTCAAGACCATGTTTTCTACATCATGGCAATGATGAGGAGGCTGTGATGCTGTCCCCTCTTATTGGATAAGACTCTTCCTCAGTAAAAAACATTTGAATATCCCTTGGCAAATCGCAACCTTATTTATATATAGGACTCCAAAGCAGATTGGGGCTGTATGTCAGGAACAGGGAAACCCTGGGAGATTCATGGGAATAGCAAAAATAAAAGGAAGTACCTGGTTTCATTTTTTCAAACTGGTGACTGGTGAAAGATTCTATTTAAACCTTTAAAGGGTTATTCCGGGATTTTACTATTCATGACCAATGCTTAGTATAGGCCATCGGTATCTCATCAGCTGTTTTCCAGTACCTCTATCACCAGAAGTCTACACAGCATTGTCCGATGTGTAATGGATGAAAATGGTTCCAGCAGTCCTGCTCCCTTTTAGGCTGAACACAAAAAACAACTGTTGATCGGGGGTGCTGGTGTGAGACCCATGCAGAACAGATATACATAAAGCAGTACCTGTACACCTATATATTGTTTTATTCTGCTCCTAGTGCAATGGTTAAGGCCATGTTTTCTAAGAAGTAGTGCAACTTTAAAAACAACATCATTTTCAAAGATGCAACAAAAAGAAGACTGATCTCAGTATGCACCTCTGGTGCCAAGTATTCTTAAAATATTCATCACTAAGTTGTCTTGGGGAATTCTGTATTTAGTAAGTATGACAGATGTGAAAAGCAAACACGATCACTGGTGTTTGTGGCTTCTCTAAAAGAGTGTTGTTTTGTTGTTTTTTTCTTGAATAATATGCTCTGATCACAGCATTAATTATATATATATCTATATGTATTCACAAAAGAAATATACAAAATTATTTGTATTAAAAACACAATGTCTATACATAAAGGGAATTTATATGAATATTCTATGAATTTTTTTTACACAAATGGGTGAAAAGTTTTCTGGATACAATTGTCTGAAGTCATTTCATGCATTCTACTTCCTGTCCATGCTGTTTAACGTCCTCTTTTGCTTGGACTTGGCAAGGCATGGCAAGCAGTCTTGCTTAACTTTCTCAATAAGACCATCACATTGACTATAAAAGGAAGGGATATATCACCTATCACAAAACAGGGGGATGGGGAATGAGTGACTCAATTAGAGAAAGAGGGATAAGTGCATGTCTCTTCTGCTGGTCACTTTATTTAAAAATATCTAGAGAACAAGAGCAGAGCTGTCACACCGTTATCCCAAATTCTTAACATGTATAGCTTGGAAGTAAGAAGAGACAGAGGGGATATGATAGAAACTTTTAAATACATAAAGGGAATCATCACGGTAAAAGAGGAGAGAATATTTAAAAGAAGAAAAACTACTACAAGAAGACATAGGGCCAGATTTATCATTACACTTACATCTTACTCCACTTTTACATCTGCCCAAAGTCACTTTTAGTTAGTCAGATTTATTAATGGTCCTTTAATACTGTGATAAATGTGGTTTGACGGTAGCAGTTTATCCTTCAGTAAGCGGCTACAAAAGTCGCACGTCTTTACAAAAAAGTCGCATGTTCTATTAAAAAGTCCCATAAGATAAGCATGGTCCCCCCTGGAGTGAAATTGCGCATTTTTTTGTGACTTTTTTGCGACTTTTTTGCGACTTTTTAAATGGTTGCAATAGTAAATCTGTCAAGAGATTCATTTACATAAGACAACACGCCCACTTTCACAAAACTGGAGAGCTTAGTGCAGAGCTTGAAAAAGTCGCAAAAAAATGCGCAATTTTACCGATTGCGCATTTTTTTGCGACTTTTTCACTCCATTAAAGTGACTTTAGCTAATGATAAATCTGGCCCATAGTTTTAAATTAGAGGGGCAAAGGTTTAAAAGTAATATCAGGAAGAATTACTTTACTGAGAGAGTAGTGGACGCATGGAATAGCCTTCCTGCAGAAGTGGTAGCTGCAAATACAGTGAAGGAGTTTAAGCATGCATGGGATAGGCATAAGACCATCCTTCATATAAGATAGGGCCTGGGGCTATTCATAGTATTCAGTATATTGGGCAGACTAGATGGGCCAAATGGTTCTTATCTGCCGACACATTCTATGTTTCTATGTTTCTACAGCTACTATTATAATAAGCATTGTTTTGCAGATTATATATTCTTTACAGCAGCAGTAAAATGACAATGGATTACCTATATATATATAGGGCAAAGGTGACAGATATGGAGTCTTTGGTGGCAGTGACTACTAAACAGGACTCACAGGGATCCATTTTAGAGACTCACCTTTTTCAACTACACTACCTTGCAGATATGCTGGATGATGCAGAAAACAGAGGAAGGCTAAATAATATAAGGGTGAGGGGCCTTTCTGAAATGGTGGCCCCTGGGGATTTAGACAGCACACTGTGCTCTAGTTTCAATGATCTTTTAGGAGTCCCCAGGGATACACCATTGGAGCTAGATAGAGCTCATTGTGCACTGGGGCCTAAACCCGCTGAACCCAACAGAGTTAAATATGTTATTTTCCGGGTACACCACTATCAACAGAAGGCTGCCATTATGAAGCCGGCTAGATGCAATATAAAGGCTCCCCCATAGAAATCCTGTCGGATCTTTCACGCTTCACTTTATTGAAAAGAAAGGCCCTACACCCCCTACTGTTCATTTTGCAGCAGCATAAAATTGAATATACTTGGGGATTCCTATTCCGCTTGAAGTTTGCTTCAACGGACAGACGGTGACTACCCATCATTCCAGAGACTTACCAACCTTCTCTGCGGCACCTTATATTCCATTGGTGAAAATTTCGGATTGGCCCTCCCTTCTGGATGGTACTATGATGGAGACAGCACCACTACTACAGAGGGAATCCAGACCACCTCGCCGAAAGGCTCGTCTCACAACCAAAAGCCAGGACCTGATGAGCGAGACCTTCACAGAGTGAGGATACTTGGAATCTCAGCCTAATACATACAGAACAGGTCATCTTGGATGGTAGCCCACTATACCACGACTTGAAGTCACCATAGAACACTAAAAGTTATGCCAAATGCTGGCACCTTACTTTGGTTTGTTTGATTCTGCCCTAAGCATATAACTTAGGATTTGTGTGCCTGGCCCTCTCATCTCGCCCTGCCCATTGGTGCTTGGGGAAGGGGGGGCAGATGACGGGGTTCTGCGAGCACGGTAATGTACATAATTTGTATGATGTATACCTCTTAAATGATTATGCCCTGGCGGAGCCTTTATGAGCACTGAGGCTCTCATTTAATTTAAAATTCAATGTTCTAATTTAGTGATGTTCATATTTCACTCAAGTTTCTCAGATTATCATATAGGGTCTCTCCTTGTCTAGGGGGAAAGCTCCTCTGTTGAAAGTTCTCTCCTATTTAGGGACTCACATCTCTCTTGACATGGGACATACCTCCCTCATTGCTGTGTATTATCTAAGACCTCCTGTGTTTTCACCAGTTGTGACTTTATATATCTACCACGTATCCCCTCTTTACTATACTACATCTTTCTAGTCTTACTCCTCTATTTTTTACTGTCCTTTCCTCTTCCCTTTTCGCTTTCACTTATTTACCCCCCCCCACCGCATTTTAAAAAGGGACACGCCCTGTCACTCCGAGATAGGTATTTTACACAATGGTTTCACAACCCAAGCCCTGATTCGAGATCTAGAGGAGTCTCTGTGGCTCTGCATAAATCCTTACAAGGGATAGTGGTGGATGTTAGAATGGATGGAGAGGGGTGCTATGTTTTTCTTAAACTGAGGATATACTCAACTTTATTCACTATGGTTAACTGGTACTTGCCTAATCAGAGACAGCTTTCTACTTGTAGATAATTTTTGGATCAATTGTCCGATTTCATGGAAGGACAGGTGATAGTCAGCGGTCGGCGGAGATTTTAATTTCACGCTAGATCCACATATGGATTCTACTACTGGTCTAGGCGCTGCTCCTCGCAGGCAACTGAGATGGAGTTACATGATGCTATGCATAGGTCATAGAATTGGAGGTTGAATGATGTTCTCCTTAAAGATGCGGTGTGTGAGGCTGACATTAAGAAAACTATAGGGGATTTTTTTACAGATGCACGTCACTGACAACCCTCCCCTGCCAACACAGTGGGAAGCACTGAAATATGTCCTTAGAGGAACCTCTATTAAACATGGTACCAAATTGAAAAAAGAAAAGGCCTATAAACTATCCAACCTCCTCACTCAGGCGCACAATCTGGAAGTACATACAACATAAACAAACACTGTCCTCTACTATTCATATTGAACTGCTTAAAGTTAGGGACTCCTTAAAGCATTGATAGAGCAAAAATATAAAAGATATCACGACCAGGGGAGACGCTTTTTCTATGAATACTCAAACAAATGCGGCAGACCACTGGCATGCCTTTTACACCCCAGATCATCACAAACCTTCATCTCCTATATTAAGAAAACAAATGGTAATACCACCCATAACCCTATAAAGATATTGGAGGTGTTTCACTCTTAATATTCCCTATTGTATAGCATTAAGGGACAATTTTCTAATATGGCTCCTTCATCCATTAATACGCGTATAGATAGCTATGTCTCAGAAACGGCACTACCCGCAATTCCTGACTAGGACAGGGAGGTGTTAGGCCTCTTGCACACGACAGTATTTTGCAGACCGTATACTGGCAGTTTTTTCAGTTCAGTATACTGACAGTGTCCTATTCATGTCCGCAAATCACGTTCAGTAGCTCCATTCAAGTCAATGGGTCCGCAAAAAAAACGGAAAGCATACGGAAGTGCATCTGTATGTCTTCCGTATCCGTTCTGTTTTTTGCGGAACCATCTATTTTTTTCTATTTTATTACTGTATACTGTATATGCCATACGGAAAAACGGAACGGAAAAATGGAACCGAAACGGAAACACAACGGAAGCAAGAAAACAGAAAAATGGATCCGATAAAAACAGACCGCAAAACACTGAAAAAGCCATACGGTTGTGTGCAAGAGGCCTTAGATGTGAAGAATATTATTAAAGGGGTTATACGAGATATGGAAAAAAAAAAACTCATAAAACTCATCAGGACATACATAGGGCTCTTTCACACTTGCGTTCTGAGGATCCGGCGTGCACTTCCGTCGCCGGAAGTACACGCCGGATCCGTAAAAATGCATGAAAACGCATAATTTTATCACGATGGATCTGGCTTTTATTTGAAAAACTGGATCCGGAAAACCATAAGCCAACGTATCAGTTGTTTTTACGGATCCGTCTTACGTCATCGTCCGGATTTCCGGATCCGCTATTTAAATTTTTCTTATCTTTAAAATTAATAAAATATGCATATTTAACTTGGACTATGAAAGTCCAGACATGGTCACTTACCTCAGATACTGCATTGGAACGTCACAAAGTTGATGCAGAGCACGAATTTGCTTTAAAGCTCTTATCCTTATTTCAAGATGGAGGAATCGCGAGAGGGATAGACATCGTTGTCTACGGCGCTATTGGGTCCATCCCTTGAGTATTTCCCATGTGATCCTGTGACATCACGGCAGGTCCTCCGTGATGTCACAGGATCACATGGGTCACATGGTCCACTCAAATGCTTCTATGATTGGACCATGTGACCCTGTGACGTCACCACAGGTCCTCAAGCATCCCAACCATCAAGAGAGAAGACGTTCTGGGGCTCTGCGCGTACAATTGGAGAAGGTAAGTTAACTCTTTATTATTTTTAACCCTCTATAGCCCGGGGAACATTGCATTCTGTAATTAGAATGCGATTATTTTCCCTTATAACTATGTTATAAAGGAAAATAATTACATATACAGAATACTCATCCCGAAACCAGACTTCAGTGATGAAGTCTGACTTCGGGTCTGGGTACCAAGCATGCGGATTTTTTCACGCGCGTGCTAAACGCACTGCAAACGTTAGCACACACGCAGAAAAATCGTGTCGATTCCCGCAACGCACCCGCCTCTTATGTGAAAGAGGCCTTAGTATTATTATTTTTTTGGCTGTCACCCCAACTGCAGCCCCAGTGGAAAAGCAGGGGCTGCAGGTGGGCTGAAAGCATGGTGGATGCAAGGGGTAGCAGTGGCCAGCACTACTACCTCTAGCATCCACCATGCCGTCACCCCAACTGCAGCCCGAGTGGAAAAGCAGGGGCTGCAGGTGGGCTGACAGCATGGTGGATGCTAGGGGTAGCAGTGGCCAGGACTACTACCCCTAGCATCCACCATGCCGTCACCCCAACTGCAGCCCCAGTGGAAAAGCAGGGGCTGCAGATGGGCTGACAGCATGGTGGATGCTAGGGGTAGCAGTGGCTAGGACTACTACCCTTATCATCCACTTTTCCCTATACAGCTACTATGTCTAGCACATAGTAGCTGTTTATTTGAAGTTTTGAACAATGAACAAAAAATTTAATAAAACTCACCTGAGGTGCTGTTGTCCTCCTGCGTCTTCGGCAAACTCCCGCAAAGGCAGGCCGGAACAACAAGAAATTTGACAAGCGCCGCTTTCCTGTATCCAGGGCGCAGGTGTAGACCGGAAGTCCGTATGCGTCGAAAAGAAGATCAGACGACGGATTCTGATGAATGTATTTCAATCGGCATTAAATCGGGATCCGTTGTTGCGTTTTCTCTTCCGGATTTTTGGCCGGAGGAAAATCCTCAACGTGCTGCGGATTTTCCACCGGCCAAAAAACGTGTGACGACTGAACTGAAGACATCCTGATGCATCCTGAACGGATTTCTCTCCATTCAGAATGCATTGGGATAATCCTGATCAGTATCTTTCCGTCCTAGAGCCCCGAGGACAGAACTCTAGGGCGGAAAAGAAAAACGGTAATGTGAAAGAGGCCTTATACATGAATTAAGCTTGATTTTTTAAGAGAAAAACTCTTACACCTTTTCATGGTTCTGTTATTATTGCTGTGTTTACATGCTAATGTACATGCTGAGGGGGCGTGTACCAACAATGCCTGAGCTCTCCCTCATGAATATTTGTGGGTGTGAATAATCTGACCTTCCCCTCACCCTGCTCTGCACATCCTAACTTTGCATAAAAAAAAAAAATACATTAACATGATCATCTCCTAGCTCACACAGGCAGAAGATCTTCCTGTCCCATTGCAGATACACAGGGTCTGTGGCAGCTATATCTATATAAGTTATTTGACAGCTATATCGATATAAGCTAGATGAAGGCTATAAGTATCTAAGCCACATGTATCCAAGCTATATGATGGCTATATCTATCTAAGCTATAATACGGCTATATCTATCTAAGCTATATGATGGCTATTTGTATCTAAGCTATATGATGGCTATTTGTATCTAAGCTATATGATGGCTATTTGTATCTAAGCTATATAGCAGCACTTTGTATCTAAGCTATATGACTGCTATAGGTATCTAAGCTATATGAAAGCTTAATCAAAGCTATATCCCCATCTAAGTTATATCTGTATCTAAGCTATATAAGTATCTAAGTTTATCTGTCTCTAAGCTATATCTGTATCTAAGCTACATCTGTGTCTAGGCTATATCCGTATCTAAGCTATATCTGTATCTAAGCTATATCTGTATCTAAGCTATATCTATACTAGATAGATATAGCTTAGATAGATAAAGCTTAGATACAGATATAGCTTAGATACAGATATAGCTTAGATACAGATATAGCTTAGATACAGATATAACTTAGATAGATGAGGGACAATAAATAACTTTTTTCTCATGGGGCTGGTTTTTGTTCAGTGGTGCTGATGGATGGCGCTGGTAAGGATCGCGAGACGCCAGAGGGGTACAGGTAAACGGATGGAGGGAGGGAGCCAGAAAGTTCACAGGCACACCGTGGAATCTGTCTGCACAAATGCCGCCACTGGTGAGGCTCTGACGTCTAATGTACAGAGCCAGGCCACTCCCTCAAGCATGGAGAAGCCTGTACACGAGACATCATTAACACGAAGCCTGGTGAGTGATGTCAGTGGTCACATGACCCGCATCGGCCGGGGAGAAACAGGGCAGAATTAATAATGTAAGTAAATTACAAATGTGTTTATAATACTCTTAGAAGCCACCTTAACCTATAATGATATAACTCGGATAACCTCTTCAAGGAGTCACCGTCTGGGAAAAGCCCTGGCCCTGATAGCTTTACACCAGCCTTCTACAAATGCTTTAGGGACTGCATCTCCTCCTTTCTGACAAAGGTCTTCAATGGTATTGGCCCCGAGTCCCCCTTGCTTCTCAATCCCTGGAGGCCTACATTAGCGTTTTTACCCAAACCCAGCATTCCCTGTCTTCACATTATAGGCCTATCTTATTGATTAACATTGACATTAAATTATATTGTAAGATTCTTGCAGATAGGTTGGCCCCTTTAATCCCAAATGTGATCCATACAGATCAAGTGGGCTTTGTACGCGGGAGGGAAGCACGAGACAATACGATCAAAACCTCACTGCTCACAAAAGCAGGGCGGTCTAATGCTCTTCCTCTATGTGTGTTGTCAGTAGATGCCGAAAAGGCATTTGACCGGGTCCAATGGACTTTTTTAGACTCCACCTTAAGGCAAATTGGGCTGGGACCTAGGTTCTTAAACAGAATATGTGCCTTGTACTCCAACCCTACGGCCAAAGTGTGGGTAAACTGGCTTTTATCTCCATCATTTTCAATCCAAAATGGTACTAGGTAAGGGTGCCCATTATGCCCTCTACTATATGTTCTAGTGATGGAACATTTGGCCAATGCTCTCCGCGAGAATTCATCGATCCATGGCCTCTCAATCAGGGGTTCCCAATATAAAACAGCACTATACTATACATTACCCAACCCCACATATCTCTCCCCTCAATATTGAGAGAATTTGAACGCTTCAGTCATCTCAGTATCTTCAAAGTTAAATATACAAAATCTGAAATTCTCAACATATCCATCCCTCAGATTGATTTTGCCATACTACTTACCTCATTCCCTTTTAGGCACCAACCATCACCGATTAAATATTTGGTAGTACAGATTCCAGTGGACCCGGATCATTTGTTTCACTCAAACTATCTCCCTTTACTAGAGCGGACAATGAAAGATCTTGCCGTCTTTAATGAAAAGGTCTTGTACTGGTTTGGGTTGGATAAACGTCATAGAGATGGATATCTTACCTAAATTTCTATATATATTCCAAGCCGTTCCCCTAACGCCACCATCCTCAAGATTGAGAACTGCAATTACCCGAATTTGTATGTGGTCTCCTGAGCCGACGGATAGGCTTTTCCACCATAATTAAATCTGAATCTTCTGGGGGGGGGGGGGAGGTTTAGGCCTTCCAGATTTTAGATTATACCACACCGCCACATCCCTGGCAATACCACGGCATCGCAAAACAATGGGTAGGGTTGGAACAGACTTTCTATCCCCTTCCTCTTAAACATGCCCCAGGTATCGCTCCGGAGGTCCGACCACACTTAGATAAACAAAATGCATTGATGCGACAGACCCTTAATGTATGGGACTCCTTGACACAGAAAGGCACATGCTCCAGAAGACTTAGTCCACTCACACCGATTTTCTATAATCCGGCTTTCCCCGCCAGTACTGGTAGAGACTCTTTCCTCGGCATGCAGGCTATAGATGATCCCCTCTTTTACCATCTCCTTTCAGGAGCCCCACTACCTTCTATATCTGAACTGACCACGAAATATCCCAACACATGGATCTCCTGGTTAGAGTATGAACAGCTGAAGTCTTATATCTTCTCAGGGGGGAGCAGTGCTTTTTTTTGAAGCTCCTTATCTGAGACCGAAAAATTGTTCTCATTGTCCTCTCCGCTGACACACTTGATCTACATGCTTTATCGAAACTTACTTGCTTATTCCCATAGAGACACACCGAGCTATATCTTGGGATGGGAGCAGGAATTGGGAACTGTTATAGATCGCGCAGATCAGCAAAAAGCTTTTATATTTTCTCATAAACTCTCAATGGCCTGTTCTGCACAGGAAAAAAACTATAAGATTTTATCACGCTGGTAGAGATATCCAGTTAGACTACACAGGGTTTTTCCTACAGTATCTGAGTTGTGCTGGCGGTGTGAAAGGGAAAGAGGCACAATGCTTCACATATAGTGGGGCTGTGAACTGGTTAAACCTTTCTGGGATAAGGTCTTTGACGTATACCGCAGCATCACACAGAAAGAAGTAGACAATACACCCCAGGTAGCGCTTATCTCCATCCTGCCGGGATCGATCCCAAAAAAAGAGCCTTCTGAGATTTTGTATCTCTGCGGTGAGATCGGTAGTACCTAGGCACTGGCGCACAATACGTGTCCCTAATATGAGGGAATGGTATCAGGAAATGCTCTATATTGCTAGAATGGAGGAGATCTCGTCAGAAGCAAATGATGAGTCCTCCAAATACCTCAAGATTTGGTCAAAATTGATAGATTTTCAGGAATCCATTGGCTTTCACTCCCTTCTCACAACTTGAGTGTAGTGGGTCATTCATTGCCAATATATGTATACAGTAATAGGTACTTTCTTTCACATGTTTGACTTGTCAATCTCTCCTTGAATTTCACATATTGTATATTGATATAATACTTTAAAACGTTCACTAAAAAATGTTTAAACAGAATTGCCTATGGCTTGGTACTGCTGAAAAGAAAAAGAAAGACATCAAAAATTCTATTAAAAATTGTTTTCTATGAATATAAAAAAACAACAACAACTTTCTGACTGACGGGTCCCTTTAACGGTGTTGGCCTACATTATCCCCCCGTGTTCATCTTGACTATGTGTGTGCAGCTTCTGATCAGTGAATACATATAATGTGCTGAAACAAGCTTTTTAAACTTTATTGAACTTCACAAAGCTTTTTTTTTTTTTGTCCTCTTTCATTACAAATTTCACAAAACTTTTGTGATTTGTTTTGGGGTGAATGATAGAGAGAAATGCCACTCCATAAGAACCGGGGACCATGGCCCCCTTTCTCGTGATTGATTGGGATCCCAGCAGTTGGACCCTCAACAATCAGCTAACTATCCCCTATCCTGTATATTGGAGATAACTTAAAAACTTGGCACAACCCTTTTAATGTTTTCAGCACCGGTAATAATGGAAGTAAATTGAAAATTCACAATCATATTTGTTCCAGTTTGAGTTTACATTCCCATAAGAACAAAGACAATCATCCCCTTCTTTCCGTTTCACACCCTTAAAACTGGCCACAAATTCTCAGGTTCAGGCACGCGAGGGGAGTGAGGTGAAAGAAGCACAAAACCTCTCCAAGCAGAAAACAAAAACATTTCTAAAGTGCCTTTGAGTGACACTTCAATTCTCTGTCTCCTCCATCCCTCACCCCAAGAGAATGCTTTCTTTTCAGGCATTAGAGTAGAAAGAAAAGTCCCATTTTCTGGGAGAGACATAGATAAACAAAAGGCCAGCTATCAATCACAGGCAGGTTGTAGCGCCAGGCCAGAGAGAGCTGCTGAGCCTTAGCGAAAGAGCAAAGTCTTCACTCCTCCCATCTCAAACCTTTACTTTTCAATTCAGTTATTATTAATGCGCTGGGGAAAAGATTTCACTAGCCTCTCTTAGAAATAACGTGAAGAATGAATTAACCACTAGGCAGTCTTTTTATTCTCTTTCCAATTTACTGAGTGCTTTATCTAGTCTACATAGGATCTCCAGGACATGTGAACCTCATGATTATTTAGGAATGGAGTATACTGGAGGTTCACAGCCAGTGTCAGTGCATTGATTTAATTACGTTATGCATATATTGTACTTTTATCTTATATTCTTATTTAAATTATGTCTTTTTCTGTGTCACGGCAGGGAATGGTAACATAGTAACATAGTTATTAAGGCTGAAAAAGATATCTGTCCATCCAGTTCAGCCTGTTATGCTGCAAGTTGATCCAGAGGAAAGCAAAAAAACAAAACCCTGTGAGGTATGAGCCAGTATTCATTTTAGGGGGAAATAATTCTTTCCCGAATTCAATCAGGAAATCAGAATAACTCCCTGGATCAGCAACCCTTCTCCAGAAATCTACTAACTATAACCTGTTATTATTACCGTCCAAAAATACATCCAAATCTTTTAGTGAATTCACCATCACCACCTCCACAGACAGAGAGTTCCATAGTCTCACTGCTCTTACCGTAAAGAATCCTTTTCTATGTTCGTGTACAAACCTTCTTTCCTCCAGACACAGAGGATGTCCCCTCGTCACTAGTGATGAGCGACAGGGGCAATATTTTGCGAATGTCTTGTAGAATATTTATCATATATTCGTGAATATTCGTATTCGAGATTATTCTCTTGATTGTGAAAAATCGGCAATGTAAAAATCGCATAATGCGAATTCGGAACACGAAATACAAACGTGGGTCACTTTGGCTACATTTTTCAAGCTGCTAGAAGTTTCCTGAGTTTATCCTGACTGAATTAGAATATTTTTCATTATTTGATTTATTTTAGCTTATACGAAAAATCAGCAATGTAATATGCGCGTTAATCAAGTAAGGGCGGGTTATAGGCAACTTTCCTATTGGGTTGGCTTGCTAGAATTTGCGAATATGTAGAATATAGTGTGATATATATTCGTAAAAACGAATATTCGTCTTTTTTTTTTTTTCACCTGAACCCATTACATTTACTAATGGGTTCAGATGAAAAAAAAAAACTAATATTCATTTTTACGAATATATATCACACTATATTCTACATATTCGTGAATTCTAGCAAGTCAACCCAATAGGAAAGTTGCCTATAACCCGCCCTTACTCGATTAACGTGCATATCACATTGCCGATTTTTCGCAATCGAGAGAATAATCTCGAATACGAATATTCACGAATATATGACGAATATTCTAGCACATATTCGTGAAATATCACAAATTCGAATATTGCCCCTGCCGCTCATCACTACTCAACTGTCCTTTTTTCTTAACTAAATAACCCTGTTCTCATCACCGGCATCTATGCCTCTTTTGATGCAACCCACAATCTTATTTGCCTTGCAGCTGCCTGACACTGGTTTCTACAGCTTAGTTTGTTGTCCACTAAAATTCCTAGGTCCTTTTCCATGTCAGTGTTACCCAGTGTTTTAACATTTAGTATGTACAGGTGACTTGCATTATTCCTTCCCATGTGCAAAACCTTACATTTGTCAGTGTTAAACCTCATCTGCCACTTCTCTGTCCAAGCCTCCAATCTATCCAGATCCCTCTGTAGCAGAAAACTGTCCTCTTCCATGTTAATTACTTTACACAGTTTAGTCTCATCTGCAAAAACTGATATTTTACTGTGCAAGCCTTCTACATGATCATTAATATGTACACTCACCTAAAGAATTATTAGGAACACCATACGGTGTTGGACCACCTTTTGCCTTCAGAACTGCCTTAATTCTACGTTGCATTGATTCAACAAGGTGCTGATAGCATTCTTTAGAAATGTTGGCCCATATTGATAGGATAGCATCTTGCACTTGATGGAGATTTGAGGGATGCACATCCAGGGCACGAAGCTCCCATTTCACCACATCCCAAAGATTCTCTGTTGGGTTGAGATCTGGTGACTGTGGTGGCCATTTTAGTACAGTGAACTCATTGTCATGTTCAAGAAACCAAGTTGAAATGATTCGAGCTTTGTGACATGGTGCATTATCCTGCTGGAAGTAGCCATCAGAGGATGGGTACATGGTGGTCATGAAGGGATGGATATGGTCAGAAATCGAGACTCATCGGACCAGCCAACATTTTTCCAGTCTTCAACAGTCAAATTTTGGTGAGCTTGTGCAAATTGTAGCCTCTATTTCCTATTTGTAGTGGAGATATGTGGTACCCGGTGGGGTCTTCTGCTGTTGTAGCCCATCCGCCTCAAGGTTGTGCGTGTTGTGGCTTCACAAATGCTTTGCTGCATACCTCGGTTGTAACGAGGGGTAATTTCAGTCAACGTTGCTCTTCTATCAGCTTGAATCAGTCGACTCATTCTCCTCTGACCTCTAGAATCAACAAGGCATTTTCGCCCACAGGACTGCCGCATACTGGAAGTTTTTCCCTTTTCACACCATTCTTTGTAAACCCTAGAAATGGTTGTGCGTGAAAATCCCAGTAACTGAGCAGATTGTGAAATACTCAGATCGGCCCGTCTGGCACCAACAACCATGCCACGCTCAAAATTGCTTAAATCACCTTTCTTTCCTATTCTGACATTCAGTTTGGAGTTTAGGAGATTGTCTTGACCAGGACCACACCCCTAAATGCATTGAAGCAACTGCCATGTGATTGGTTGACTAGATAATTGCATTAATGAGAAATAGAACAGGTGTTCCTAATAATTCTTTAGGTGAGTGTATATTGAAGAGAATACAGGCCTTACTGACCCTTGTGGTACCCCACTAGTGACAGTGATCCAATCTGAGTGTGTACTGTTAATAACCACCCTCTGTTTTCTATCACTGAGGCAGTTACTTACCCACATACAGACATTTTCTCCCAGTCTAACCATTCTTATTTTATGTAACAACCATTTATGTGGCACCAAGAAAAGATAAAAACACAGGAAGCGATTTATCAAACTAGTGTAAAATAGAACTGGTTTAGTTGTCCAAAGCAACTAATCAGATTCCACTATTTTACACCAGTTTGACAAATCTCCCCCACGGAGTAAATAACATATAGGATTAGTGCTAGGAGATAACATCAGATAATAAACAGTAGTCAGGAGCAAGGTCAGGGACAATCCAAAAGTGATAGTTCCAAGGATCCATACAGCAGTACAATACATGCTAGTAAGGCTTAGAAAGCCAATCACAGGCACCTGTTGCCAGCAGCTGCCTGTTTAAATCTCCCTCTGGCAGAGAGCATGTGACGCCAGAGTTGCGCCTGATTGGCTGAGCAGCTCCCATGTCAGTGAGGCTTGCTGCCATAGTAATGGAGCAATGCCATCAGTGCTGTCATGGAGGGATTGGCGCTGCCATGAGAGCACCACCAAGTGATTGCTTAAATACAATGTTTCAAATGAGTGGGAATAAAAATCAACGTAGACCCAGCCAATATGTTCATCTAAACAATATTAGCTTTTCAAAGTATATGTTGATTCATTTTAAGGTCAAGTTCACATGGAATATTCCACACCAAAATCCACATCAAATTAATGTCAAGTCCCATTGTTTTCAATACATACATATTGTCATACATAAGGCTTAAAAATCTTAAATCCAGGTCAAAAAAGTGTCATGTCACTTCTTGATGTGGTTTCCATGTGGAAATCATGGTCTACAGCCACACGCTGTAGGGGAATGGGGATAATCCGTATGTGGATCCACACCATATGAAGCTGCAGTTGACATCCCTGGTTCAGCCTCAGACTTCTTCCACAGATTTTCCCACACAATTATTTAGCTGTGTAAAAATTCAGGTGAATGGGGTTATGCTGTAGTTCCCTGCACAGCGAGGGTCCAGATGCAGCATTGGGCAGGGGAAAATATGAAGGGTTCACAACTCTAAAGCAGTTCTCAGGATTGGCTAGGTACCCAGTGGTTGGATCTCTAGGAACACCTGTCCAACCAATCAATATGTTATTGCATGTCTTAAAGATATCCAAAACAGAGAATGGGTGTAGCAGCACTTAGTTAGCAAGTTGCTATCAACAGGCTTACAATTCATTCAGTGGCATTGCCAGCAGTGTTAGGTCCTAGCCTATGGACCCATATCAGCAGTATCAGAAGAAGAAAACATAGAAAATTGAATGGTTTGGCATATCTCTAAGCTATACCAGAAGGAGAAAAATGCAGCACTCTGACATCTTCACGTTCTTACATTTCTATTCACCAAACAGATGCAATGTTTCGACTTCCTACAATCTTTATCAAGCCATGATAAAAACCATAGGAAGTCGAAATATCGCATCTGTTTGGCGAATAAAAATTCAAGAACCTGAAGATGACATGGAGTGTTGCATTTTTCTCCTTCTGGTATAGCTTAGAGCAGGGATGTCCAACCTGCGGCCCTCCAGCTGATATAAAACTACAATTCCCACCATGCCCTGCTGTAGGTTTATAGCTGTAGGCTGTCAGAGCATGCTGGGAGTTGTAGTTTTGTAACAACTGGCGGGCCATAGGTTGGACATCCTTTGCTCAGAAATATGCCAAACCATTCAATTATGAGAATATCCCTTTAAAATGGTTGTCCAAATTAAATGATGATGGCCTGATGATCAGCTAAGAATTGTTCATGGACCCATCAACAACCAGGCATGTACTTTGGCTGCTCTCACCCTTTGATGACACCCTTTGAGATCAACTGTTGTCACTGAAGGAAGTCAGAAACCCACCCATCTGTACCTTTGAGAAAAATGTAGTGATAAATCGTGTTCAACATTAGAAAAGGGGAGTGAACGATTCCTCATAAAACTTAAAGGGGTTCTCTGGAATTTGCATATTGATCACCTATCCAGTACCAGACTGCTGACAGCGCAACCTGGAAGGGTCTTCAATGTATCAAAGGAATGGGGATAGGTGAGCATCAGTTTATTTATTTTTTTACAAGGGCACAAATGGGAGCACAATTACAGTGAGAGAAACAAAAGGACTACATTATTACAGTGTTGTGAGCACAAAGAGGACGGTATTATACATAGTAATACACTAATTGCACATTTTTTGTCTGGCCGTAGTCATAGCTAGAAAAAAAAACTAAACATCTATAATTAGAGAAGATGTCAGCTGTAGGTCTTTATTATAAACATATTTAACACTGGAGAGATCATGTCTTATGGTTTTCTTCATTAAAAGAAAATATTTGATATGAATAATGCAGAAAAAACAATATTTCACATTTATCTTTAACATTCTACACGTTTCTTTTGATTATGTTTCCCCATTTTGGGCACACTGGTGTATGTATGTGTTAGATTATTGCTGGTGCTATTTGTGTGGAGCTTTGATTAGGCAGTGGGTTGTGTAAAGGGTTGTATATCACCATAGATTGCTAATAAAACTCTGTAATCTCTTCGGTTTAATAAAACATTGAACTTGTACTTGCAGTAGCAGAATTTCCATCTTGTTTAATGCAGTGTAAAGAATTTCTGCTAAAGATTTCCTCTGTTTCGCTTAATTGCAAATAGTCCTTTCCGTGACAAGTAGTGATTAGTAAAAAATAATAATCACAATAATTTTCCTTTCAGGTTACTGACATTGTGTCCTGTTTTATATGGAATTAGCCATACATAGCTGAATTCCTATTCAAAATATGTAATGCTGAAAAATCGAAAAAGTCGAGGAGACTTTACAGATGAAAAGATTTTAATTTAGAACTTCAAACATTTGTGCTTCCCACATGCAAATCATTATATTATACAGAAAGATAGACATATTGCACAAAAGAAATGACAGATATAGTCATACTACAGCTTAAGGAAGTCAAGCATGCATGGCTCAGCTGGAAGAAACTGGGGCTTGGTGAGAAACACGAGATAGTATAAAGGACTAACCGCTTGACCCAAATGGAACTGGTAACCATTTAGAAGATTTTTTTTTATTTATCATTTTATTGTCAGTAGTGTTATGGATCAGTGAGTGTGGACCTACAACTAAACAGATTGCCTTTGGGCTAACACTAAGAACGTTATTTTATCCCCCTGGTATTCAGCCTTTAAAAAGGTTATCTGGCCTTTTTCATATTGACCAATCAGACACCCGGTATCCCTGCCGATCAGCTGTACGGGGAGATGGCGCGGTGTGCGCGTGCTGTCTCCCTTCTCTCTTCCTATTGCCGCTGTTATGTCTATGGCAACTGGACGCTACCTTCTGGGATTGTCCACGTTTAGCTAGCAGCTGACCCACTATGGTCAAGGACTCTGGTGAAATAATGGGGGGGGGGGGGGGCTCAGAATACAGAAAACTCACCAGCTCCACACCAGGAAAACTGCAAGAAGTCTAAGCAGTTACTAAGACTTAAATGCAGGTTACTAGATCCGGACTGCACACTGGTAGAATAGATGGATGGAGACACAGGATAACCCAGCAGGCTGGCTGATAAGGAAACAGGGCAGTCAGACTGGGTACTAGACAGGAACACGGACAACACAGACAGACAGGGCTAACTTACACACAAACAGAACTGAAATAAACTGTCTGTTGCAGGAAGACACAGGCAGGGCAGGAACAGGGCTGTGGCCCAGACAAGAACAAACGCAGGATAAAAGCAAGCAAAACACGTGACATCAACAACTTTTATGATCACCAGGTATGTTAAAGTTCAGGTACCCTCTATCTGGAGAGGGTGCATTACATATCCAGGGACACCATTGGCTGGAGATATGGACGTGCACATACTGGGCCTTTACTGTTGAATAGAGCGGCATACATGCCCTCAAGGGTGAGCAGGACAGCAGCGGTCATGACAAGTAGTACCTCAGAAGTGAGAGAACCAAGTTGCTGCAAAAGTCACATCCTACTACTTAGAAATGGAGGGGGAGTAGAATCTAAAGGCCCCTTTACATGGGCTCACCAAGTAGACAATTACGTATCTGGAACAAACCATGTCTGCTCATTGTAGGAGGTGAGAGATGCATTTGCATGCAGTAATCATCTCCACTGTATGGGAATGAGTGATCACCCCTGCTATCACTTGTCTCTATAGATAATTATTGTCTCTGGGCAGGAGATTGCAGTTTACACAGCAGGATTTGCTGCCCAGAAACTATGATTTTGGTTTACACATCAACAATACTTTCACCTAATTAATGAGCATGTGCTTGTTCATGAGCTGTTTGGCAACACCTTTACATAGGGCAATTATTGGGAATGAGTGTTTCTGGACTCCTTCATGTTAACTGACTGTCAGCCCCTTAGTAATCATTGGTCTAAAAGCCTCAAATGTTTAGATTTAGTGTTAATTAAAAATATCCTGCTATCTGGGTGAGGTCTGTGGACCTCAGAGAGATTAGGTTATAGACGCATGGGCTATAGACTCTGTTAGTTCCTACACTGCTCTTGGTGGAGAAGCTAAAGAAGCCAGTGAAAGCCAAAAGATCACAGCACTCAGCAAATTCTTCAGTCAAGTGATTGATGGGTGACCATGGACCCTTACTGACCAAAACATGTAAAAAGTCACTATGACATTCTTTACTATGACAGTGACCTTTTAAAGAGGATGTGGGTTATACAGAACTCAGCCTCTACTTATGTGACAAGCATCCAGAGGATGTTCTGATTATAGTTAGTTGGTGAAAGCTTACATATGGTACTTATTAAAATGAATGGGAACTTTGTGTAATAGGTAATAAAGGATCATCCGCAAATTGCAGATCCTCAAAACACTGATACCGTCTGTGTGCATTCTGTATTTTGTGTAACGGAACAGCTGGCCACTAATAGAATAGTCCTATACTTGTCCATGATGTGAACAATAATAGGACATGTTCTACTTTTTTGCAAAGGGACATGGGAAAACGGACATGCACACGGAGTGATTTCTAGTTATTTTGCGGCTCCATTGAGGTGAATGATCCTGCAAACAGGCCACAAAAAACTGAATAGACACATAAAAAATACGCTAGTGTACATGAGCCCTTAGCCTCCTGTA
The DNA here is from genome assembly GCA_033119425.1 of Bufotes viridis. Classification (NCBI taxonomy): domain Eukaryota; kingdom Metazoa; phylum Chordata; class Amphibia; order Anura; family Bufonidae; genus Bufotes; species Bufotes viridis. Next base: position 399,027,381 of record CM065591.1, on the reverse strand, counting down.
CATGAATGTTTTTTTTCCGTTTACATTTAATCTTTTTGCGTTCTGTGGATCGGCAAAAAAAAACGGAAGTTACTCCGTATGCCTTCCATTTCCGTATTTCCGTTCAAAGATAGAACATATCCTATTAATGTTCGCAAATCACGCTCCGTGGCTCTATTCAAGTCAAATGGTGCGCAAAAAAAACAGGATGCATATGGAACACATCCGTATGTCTTCCATATCTGTTCCGTTTTTACGGAACCATCTATTAAAAATGTTATGCCCAGCCCAATTTTTTTATGTACTTACTGTTTAAACATTATTGTATGCTTCTGTTTCCATTTGCGATCCGCAAAAAAACTGATCAGAAACTGAAACCATATGGAAAAACGGAACAGAAACACGACTGAAACAAAAAAAAAAAAAAAGGAAAACGGATCAGTTAAAAACGGACCGCAAAACCATATGGTCGTGTGCAGGAGGCCTTAGGCTGTGATTGCATTTGTGTTGGAGGCTCTTTCACAGATTATGACACACATTTTAATGGATAAAATAGTCCACTATTATACCCAATTATACGTTAGTAGAGTCCGATGGGTTCCATTGGTGTCCATTGTATTATCGTTCCCCGCTGGAATTAATTTATGCAAATATGAACACTCATTAGCGATCATCTTGCAGAGTAATACTGCTGCTTTTGCTTGTTCATCTGGCAATTCAAATCTTAAAAAATGATAATTTGCAGGCAGCATATCAGGATGTCTAATCACGATCTACTTCTGGCAAACCGCTATACAGCATGGGGACAAGTGATGGCATAGTGCAGGACTGGCCAACCTGCGGCTGTCCAGCAAAACTACAACTCCTAGCATGCCCAGTCTGCCTACAGCTATCAGCCTACAGCAGGGCATGGTGGGAGTTGTAGTTTTACAACAGCTGGAGAGCCGCAGGTTGGCCAGCCCTGGCATAGTGATTACTCCTCCCCATGTTGCTATAGCAGTGGTCTCCTCCGCTAGCTAGTAGGCTATTTTACACGGACCGACAATCTGGTCAGTTATCGGAGATAATTGATTGTAGAAATGCTTGTTCCTGATAATTCAGGTGTCAGTGATCACCCAATCAATGAGCGTTTGATGTTGATGGTGTCTTTTGGCCGACACCTAAATAATTTTTTCTATCCAGTAGACTGGTCTAGCAACAGGGATCTGCTGCTCAGGAACAACGATTTTCTATGGGAACAAATGATCATAGTAGTGATCACTTTCCCATACAGCAGAGGTGATTTCTGCATGTAAATGCAGCTCTCATCTTCCTGACGATCAGGCATTTATAGAGAATGCTGTGTTCATTCCCAATAGTTGCCTTTTAAATTGGTTCATGTAAAAAGGCTTTTAGTTTGTAACAATGTGTCCATCAGGAGTCCCGGCTGGTTAGCTCACAAAGCATTGTCTTGACTGGGTTCACTTGTATGGAGTATCTACATAGTTGTACAGGTTTGTGGTACAACTGAGAACCGTTCTCGTTCACTGACAACAAACATATATTTTGAAACTTGTGAGGAACTGAAACATAAACTATAGCAGAAAAGTTATCTAATTTTCATTTAGACATGATTTATATAAAACCAAAGAGAAACACAAGGGGCGGTGCACGTAGCCATGGCAAAATATACATACAAACACAGAAATGCAACAGCACTCTGCAACCAGCAGTCTGCTCTGCCTCTTTGCTAGAAGCTATCAGAGGTGTCAGTGTACATTTTGAACAAAAAGTAATAAGCCACTCGCCGCGCCATGGCCGCCTCTATGAGTGGTCCTAACGCTAAATCCTACCTGTTATGGGCCATGACAGCCACATAGAATCCAGGAAGTGCAGGCCCAGCATGCATGCTAGGATCCACCGTGCTTATTAACCCTTTTTGGTGCCATAACAGCCTCCATTAGATCCAGGGACAAAGGTACCAACATGCATGCTGAGCCCACTGTGTACTCTTCCTAGAGCCAGATGGCTATTAGTAGGTACTATGAATGCAAGTTCAGTTTTATACTTACTCATACTTTATACTTACTTATGTAAAACCAAAGGCTTTGTTCACATGTGTTGTGCTTTCTATCAGGTGTTCCAATATTTTTGATGACAAGAATAGCACAACCCTGAGAGATCCCATAATGGGACCATAGCCTACGTCAGGATTCAACACGATCTATTTCAACACCGACCCAGCATTGCTGTGATGGGTCCATTCTATACGTGAGCTATGGATGCAGAATAATTGAGGAGGATCTTGATAATTCAGGTATGTTGGTTATCTTGTGATCTGGCTCCTAACACAAGCTCTGCAAGATGCACACATCTATCAAACGTCTATGTCCTGCATCTGTGAAATGTAATAGATACAGATTTAAAAATAATCATTTATCAATGGTTTATTGACGTAAGGCAACTGCGTCAGTGAAGAGCTTTCATCTGTCTATGAGCATGGAACATTTGCTTGAATGCACGAGACACACAACCATAGACATAAAAGACACAAGCCAGGCAAAGAGATGATCACAGCCAACAGAGAGCGCAATTATTTAATACCTGCTGATCGACGTGATTGTCTTTTGGTCTGAGGTGAGGCAGATGTGGAAAGAGACGGCGGTGATATTTTCTATTTACCAGAATAAAGATATCCGAAGCCTGTTAGCTACAGTTCATCCGCTGAGCATACATTGTAATGTAAAAATATTTAATGAGTCTTCTGCAGACTTTTCCTAATGGTGCATGCACATTTAAAAATCACATTCTTTGTCCACTTCATTGACCTCCCATTTTAATGAAGTCGGTTATAGATGTTGGAGTTACTTCATTACAGCAAGCTTTACTGAAGACGTCGCCTCCCTAAATCATGTAGAAAGTTTCGTAACAGAAAATAAACTGCAAACACTATTGAATTAATGACGTTGAGGAGCGGAAAGGTTATATCTGAATGCCGATAGTATTTCTTTTATTTCTTTGCCACTGATTTGTATTATTTTATGAACCTGACAAGTAATACTTCACTGGCATTGATTTATTAAGAGGAGATATTTAAATTCTCATGGAAAAGTATGAATAAATACATACCAAACCTACACATGCTGAAGGATTTTGCAATTACACATAAAATTTGTCCAAGTAAATCTAATTCGATGGCAATTTTTATGTTACTCTTGAAAAATTTTCATTTAATGGAAATTTCTGTACAGGGTTTGTCTATACAATTATTGGTTGCCAATTTTCCACTCAATACACTTACAAGTCTTTACCGAACAACCTATATTTGTGTTGCCTACCTCAAGCCATGCACTGATAAGAACATGCCTAATTCTCTATACAGTTAATAAAATCTTGTAGACGAGGGCAAAGATTTAACTGTGGCCAAGATTTGACTATGGACATTGGTCCCCTATTTTTACAGACTGAGTGTTTGCAGGAGTCTAATAACCATGGCGTTCCATAGCAAAACTTGGAAGGGGGAATCACTCTACCATGGCCACCTTCAGCTACAAGTTTGGAATGTGAGAAACATATTATTTTGGTCTCCTTTAGGCCTCATGCACACGGCTGTTGTTGTGGTCCGCGTCCGAGCCACATATTTTGCGGCTCGGGCGAGGACCCATTCACTTCAATGGGTCCGCAAAAGATGCAGACAGCACTCTGTGTGCTGTCCGCATCCGTGGCTCCGTTCCGTGCCCCTGCAAATAAAATAGATCATGTCCTATTCTTGTCCGCTTTGCCGACAAGAATAGGCATTTCTACAATGGGCCGCGTTCCGTAAATTGCAGAACGGAACGCGGAGCAGCTTCCGTGTTTTGCGGATCCGCGGTTTGCGGCCCGCAAAGCACCAACGACCGTGTGCATGAGGCCTTATGCACATGGATAATGCACACTGTGATGTCATAATGCAGGGATAATGCTCATAGTGATGTCACAGTAGAGGAATAGTGAGCAAAAGAGGTGTAACTAGGCTTTCCAGCACCTGGGGCTCAGATTCAGCATGGCACCCCAACAACCACAACCCCCTTCACCCCACTAATTCACATTATGTTAAATGAATTATACAGATAATGATGTCACAATACAGTGATAAGATACACTATGATATCATAGCACAGAGAATACACAGAGAAAGGTGTCCTTTCAACTGTAGTTCTCTCTCTGTAAGTAAATATTGCTGGTGGCAGTTGAAAGATAGAACTGATCATGTGCGACCACCTAAACCATGTTACACAGAGAAATAAGGAAAAGAACAAACAGCAGGTGGTGCTATACAGATACATTTTATTGAATAACTCAGTGACTACACTCTATTTTTGATGACATGCAATTACAAAATTATTCAGGTCCTTGTGCAGGTTTGAAAAAAGTAAAAAAAATAAATAAAATTGTGGAACTACCCCTTTTAAGTTAAAGTTACTTCATTTTCCTTTTATTTTAGATGCATTGGAGCAATAAAAAAATAGCTGACAAAGTGGACATAGCTTTTAACCCTTTCAGCCCCTTAGGGTTTTTTGTTTTCCACTCCCTGTCTTTCTGGGGCCATAACTTTTTTGTTTTCCATTCGCATTTGAAGGCTTCCTTTTTGTGGGACAAGTTGCCCTTTCTAATTCCACCATTTAATATTGCATACTATATAGTGGGGAGCTGGAAAAACAGTTTCATGGGTATTGTTTTCATAGCATTTCATATACTGTAAAACTAACCAGTTACTTTTATTCTCCAGCTCCAGGTCAGTATGATTACCGCAATACCGTATATATATATATATATATATATATATAGTTGTTCTTGCGTTTTTACACTGAAAGACAAAATGAAAACCTTGACAAAAATATTTTTTTCATTGTCATATTCTGACCCTATGACTTTTTTGTAGTTATGGGTATGGAGCTGTGTGATGACTCTTTTCTTTTTTTTTTGCAGTGATCTGTATTTTCTTAATGATACCATGTTGGGATATGTGTGACTTTTTGATCACTTTTTATTTATTTTTTATGGGAGGAGAAGCAACCAAAGAAAGGCAAATGACTTTTTGACTTTTTTTTTTTTCCATTTTACCGTTTTCCGTATGGGATAACTATTTTTTATATTTTATTAGTATGGGCATTTTTGCACTTGGCAATGCCCATGATGTATATTTTAGTTTTTTGTGTTTTTTTAATTTTCCTTTTGGGGAAAGGGCGGGTGATTTCAATTTTTATATTTTTATATTTTTTAAATTTTAAAAACTTTTTTTATAGTTTTTTTTTTTATAGTTCCCACAGGGAACTATAACAAGCAATCATTAGATTGCTTCTCTCATACACTCCGGAAGACTGAAGCTGCTGCACAATGCATCTGGCTCCCCCGATCTCTGCCGGGAGAAACCGGAGCACACCCGGAAGCGCGGGCTTATGGGTTTTAGCCCATCCACACTCTCGAGCGGGCGCCATCTTTAGAGTCCCAGCCAGTACCATACATGTACACTGCTGGTCGGGAAGGGGTTAAAGTGTGCTTCCAATGAAGGCTTTAAGGGAATGTATCGTATTCTCCAGTTTGTAACCTATGCATGGATACCGATTGGGCACTTGTTGGGCATGTGGCCAAAACTGATGGGCACAACATTGTGATCTTTCTTGAATCTACTTTGATTGTGAAGATAGGGCTTAAAGAGGATCTGTTATCACAAAATGCAATGTAACCTGCAGGCAGCATGTTATAGAGCAGGAAATGCTGAGCAGATTGATGTATATTATATAGTTTGGTGGAAAAAGGCTTCGTAAAACTTTCAATTTATTTATGTTCCTGCTTTTTTTAACTTAATGGGGTTCTGTAGTTATTTTAAACTGATGATCTATCCTCTAGATAGATCATCAGCATCTGATCGGCAGGTGTCCGACATCCGGGACCACCACAGATCAGCTGTTTAAGAAGGCAGCAGCAGTGGCAGTAGCGAGAAGGCTGCAGGGCTACTGCCTGTGCTGCTGCTTTCACAAAGAGCTGATCAGCGGTGGTCCCGGATGTTGGAACCCTGCCTCCCAGTACACAGGGGAGATGTTATCAGTGAATTGTAGCATTCTCTCTACAAGTGTCTATACAGACGTAGCTGTCAGTCACTGACATTCTCTATAAGCATTACATGTAATAATATAGTGTATAATAAACATTCTTTATAGCAGGTGACATACATGGAAAAAAAAAGACTATTTTAAATGGCGACAAACTATTTATTTAAATTTTAAAATGTGCATTTTTTATTATTATCTTTCTTGAACACGCTGACAAGGTGCTAGCTTTCAGATACGCGCTACACATAAATATGCATTATATGACTACACATTGGGATTTAGTTTAGTCTTTAAATTAGTCTTGTGAGACAGATAAAGGCAAGTCTTGTAATACCTTATAAACAGTTTTTACCCATCCAGTCACATATGCTATATGGTGAAAGGTGATAGCTACGTAGGGTTTGCAAATGTACACCCTTTAATTCACGGTGCCATGCTGCTCACTGGGGCACTGGAAAAACACAGATAAGCCGCATTATTAGTTTTTTTTTGTGTAGGTTGAACAAGGAATATAATTTTTTCCCCTATAATTGTGTGGAAAAACTAGAAATGCATAAAGCTGAAGGTTTAAACAAATCAAATGCTCCCGTGTGAATTCATTTTACGACAATCTTGGAGATGGCACAATGATGGCAGGTTTTGGTAAATATGTGTGACATGAATGCTGTATACCCAAACCAGTACAAGTATATGTCATTATGGAGCAACTGTTTATTTAAAGGTAATAGAGCAGAAGGAGCTGAGCAGATTCATACACAGTATAATATTAAAGATTCAGTATAACTTTTTGTAATGTTTTTATTTAGTTATTTATTTTTTAATTCCTGCTCATTCTAGGTTGAGGATTCAAATAGGCACATTGACTCAGTGATTGGCAGCCTTGCACACAGAGATAGCTATCAGTCTCTGATTAGGATCACTGGACTCCTAAGCCAAGAAGAAACCAAGATGGCGCTTTTCCCAGAACACAAAATATCAATTTGTTCAACCCCCTCTCTTCTATAACCAAATGCTGTAGGATCAGACTGCTTGTTCAATTTGACCGATTACCTTTAAAGTGTGGCCTTTGGCAGAGGTTTTACATTTATACTTATAGCTATAGTTTTATGAAGGAGCCTGCTTCACTGCTGTGTAGGGTACACATGGTAGAGGTAGGGTGTGGTAGGACTCTGGTGGCATCTAGACAGTGGACACTGAGACCGTTGCTCAATTCAAGTAGCCATTGCCTGTTTCAGGATATCATGGCACCTTGTGCACAGAGCATTAGGAGAATGCAGCTTACAATGTGGAGAATTTTCAGTTCCTCAAAACTCTATATGTCATTATTGCTTATGTTTTAAAAGTAGTGATTATAATGCATGACAAATCAACTTCAGGTGTGTTCTAGTTGCTTATTAAGACATTTGAAAAGCCTTCCGGGAGCTTCTATGATCTGTTCCTTTGTTTTCCCAACTTGGCCATATCAATTAAAACAAAGTAGAATAAATTAGTCTTTTAGCCTAAAGTGCCTATGATGATTCACTATTTTGCTCCTTAATTCCTGATATTACAAGTTGATTGGACGTGGAAAAAAAACAGTACTGGGACATAGTAGTAGTGTTTGGCAGCATTAGGAAGGAGAATTGGCATCCGATTTATCAGCTTTATTTTTGGATTCCAGGAGAGCAGTGCACTCCCTTAACTTTGTTTTACTTGCATGAATGTGAATATAATGTGAATTGAACCCACTTCATGAAGGACTAGCAGCGCTCACAGTAAGATACAGTATATAACCAGGGTTTTTCTCTGTATATTTTATTGGCCATATCAATGTCCACATTCACCGATCTAGATTATCGCCTTGCATTGCTGCTTACAATTACCCAAGAGCTCATTATGCCACTCTTTTGTCCCTTACTGCTTTAGCATCCTATTGTTTCTTTAAGTTGTAGGTTATCTATAAAATATTCACATGCAGCACTAAAAAAACGTTTTGATCCTTTTGAGAATAAGTGTTAGTAAAATGCTCCATAGGGTGACTTACCCACCTACTTAGTTACAAATTGCAATGAATTTTTGTTGCTTGTGAAAGCCATTGAGAAATGGAGGCAAGCTGCTCCTATTAGAATGATCCTGTGACCTCTGAAGAATAGTGGTGCATAGGGAAGCAATGGGACTGATGAAGCGAAAATTGGACAAAAGTTGCAATTCTGGCTATTGGTGTTGGGAGAATGTGGCTGCGCACATTGGTGGGTAGTTACACAAGAAGGCAGCATTGAAATCTTTTGTAGCCAAATGTCTTAAATCATCACTGAAAACTCATTAGAGATCTGGTAGAGGTACAGGGCACAGATTGCACTGGGAGGGCATAGAGCTCTTTCTTTCACTGCACAATATCTGTAATGAACTGGAAAGTCTGGGGTGGCGCTGGAAACCAGCTTTCCTTCAGTTCATAGCACCCATTATTAGAGTTTCTTTGCAACTGTGTTTGGGTGTGTTAGAATTTTCATTCATATGTTGTTAAGCACCCTCATAACAATACAACATTTTATCTGTCTGACCTCCACCTTGCCATATGGTAGTGCAAACTGTTCACACTTAAACAAGAGGAACTGGAAACCTGTGCAAAATAAAATACCAGGATGGCATTGCTTAGCAGATATAATGTCAAAGAATTAGTGCAACCTGATCGGAATAGGTCATTTACAGCTTACCATGTGTCCTATTATTTGGAGGACCATAAAGAAAGCCCAACATCTGTTCATATAGATGAAACACATGGGAATGTGTGAAAGCTAGCGTGCCTTTCAAAACAAGACTAATTCAAGTAAAGTGTGAATTCATTGATGTTTTTTTAATAATAGTTAATAATTTGAAAACATATCCATTTAAAAAGAAAAAAAAAGAATAAAAATCCATTCACTCCATCTGCATGTGGATGAATTAAAACATAAAGCTTAATATAAAATGTAAGATGTGTTACTTTTATCTGTGCAATGCTTAGAAATGTATTACATGTCAGTTGCTTGTAGAATACGCTGTCTATTTTTGGTGGCACAGTATTAATTAATGCAAATAATAGCTATAGCTGGCCTTGTATCTACATCTGACGTCCACATTCGAAGCTCTTCGTACAGTGTGATACTGCTTAGTTACTACAGGGTAGGACTCAAACTATTCATGTAAATTTAGTTCATATGAGCAAGTACATGTAATATTGTAGTAAAAACACTATGATCCTTAAAAGGGTTGTGCATTTTTTTTGCAACCCAAGCTGAGCCTGTATGAAAAGCCATACTAACCTGCTTTGACCCAGTTCTCCTGCTCCCTCGCTCTCGTCACTGGTCTTAAAGTCCCCATCTGGTCATCACCGAGGCCAATCATTGGCTGCAGCGGCACAAGTGACTCCATCCATGTAAAACATGATATACAGGACTGAAAGACCAGTAAAGAGAGCCAGGGAGCCAGGCATCAGGCCACATGAAAGACCCATTAAATGTCAATAAACTTGTGTAACAGGACCCTAAGATAGTCCAAAACCCTATGTGTAACTAGGGTCTGCTGTTAGGATTATAGCAAATGATTGTGATAAGGAGTTGTCGAATCACATAAAAACTTTTTCAAAATGTGGCTGGTCTGGGAAGATCAGATGACGGGTTTGGGTCCTGTTCCCAACACCCCCAGCTAACAGTTTACTGCATCTTGGCTCCTGGCGTTGGCTCAAAAAGCTGTGTGGTTCTAGCCTTTTCGTTGAAACCCTCTTCTAGGACACTGTCATATACTGCAGCCATATACTGTATACTGCATTGCATAATCATGTGTTATATTATAAAAACTGTACAGAGAAACCTCCACACAAGACCACCTCTTTGAAAAGACCACCCCTTTATGTATACCAGATTATCTGTGACAATTTTAAGTTCCGCCATATACTTTACATACTGCCCATCTTTTTGAGAGGACCATACCTCTAAATAACCATTTATCAATGCAATTTTGGCCGTTTCAAAAAGGTTTTACTGCATTTCTTTTTATGGCATCCTTTTCTTAACATTATATAGATTGTAACACTTTTCAACCTCTGTGGCAAAGTTAGCAATGTTCATGTAGATGTCCCAGGTTCATAAATACAGTTACAGAACTGCAGTGAAGATTGACTAAGAAGTCACACTGATGCAACTCTTTATATTTGTATTTAATTTACGGTTTGTTAAAGGACAGTTGCTCAATTGATGCTTATTTGTCGATTTGTTATCCCAGGTTGTTGTTGTTCTTCCAACCACCAAGACACACTATGTGCTATGTACAACAGTGCTGACATCTTGGCCTAGGCTTGTAGCAATCTGCTGGAATAATAAACCAAGGTCTCTTAGTCAAGGATTATATCCCTTTCAGTTTGCAACCAGTGGCCATAACTGACACATTTGGTAAACAGGAGACATCACACAATCATCTCACATGACTTGATCTGATTTTTGAGTTTTTTTATGTGACTTTTCTTTGAATCTGTCTTTTTTGCCCCTCCCACATGCCACAGATTAAAGCTAGGTGAAAATTATTTAGGTGAAAATTTGATAATTTGCAGATGTTAGTCACACCTGCTACATCCTCCGATTTGCATAACCTTATGGCTTTACCTTCTTTTCCTTCTTGGTGTTGCAATTTCAGTGTTGAGGAATGTCTTATCGGAAGTCCTACATTAATGAACAGAGGTGTGGCTTGCTCTTTATTCACTTTGGACCTCATTCTTGAGATAGCAATATGTCCCAGAGGCAGGACCCACAACTATCAAACAGTTGTGACATATACCATCAATATGCCATAAATGTGCCAGATGGGAAAAGCCCTTTAATAAACTGAAGAGAATACTTTAAAGCGAATTTCTTGCGAGCGCAATATAGAGAGATATATCTGCGGCTGTATCTTTACTGCAAAATTTAACCTGAGTGCCATATACAGGCCACTGCATAAAACTGTTTGTTTACAGCCATGATAGGATCTTGCCCTGTGAGAACAAGGTATATGTTTCCCAATCCCATCCTCGGTTCCAAATACTGTACACAGCTCATGCAAAGGACCATAGTATGAACAAAATAACCTACACTGCACTGCAATTGTATAGTTAATGGAACATTAATACAAAGGTCCACATCTTTTTCAAGGCCACAAGACATGTTAAAAATAGTGGCAAACCCTTTGTAGTACACTTTGCTCGTAAGAGCCTCAACACATAGTACAGAAGTAACCTGATAAATGTCCTGTATAAAGACTGAGTGTGTTATTTGCCCTCAAATGCCAAACTGAACAGGTACATTTTTAGTCTAGTTTTTGATGTGTCCAAGGATCATATCTCTCTGCTGGTCTGTGTAATGAATTCCAGTTAAGGCCACAAGGCTCTAGATATTTTATGTTGGCTCCTGGTAACATCAGACTGAAATTCCTTGTGCCCGCCAGAGGAAGTGTTTCTGAGGGCTCATCCTCTTTGTGTTCAGGACATCTGGGTGGACAGCATGGGGTAGCTCTTGAGGAGCTAGAGAAGAGATTGAAAGTGGTAGTGGCTCTGGCTGGTGGCCACAGATGCCCTCTTGAATTCAACTGTGTTGCCATCCTGAGGCAACTGGAGTTTGGAAGACAGAACTTGGCAACCGGTACTGTCCCCCACAGGGCCAGCTTATTTTAAGTGTTTTGTGCTGCTGAGAAATTATTTTGTGACACGCTGTGGTATTTGGTCGTGCTGGGGCAGTATATTGTACTTCACTGTATTTGGCTCTGCTGGTGCAGTATTTTGTGCTTCAGTATGGTATCCCTCACCTTGCCTACTTGTGCTGACCCTGCCTTCGGTCGATGTGGAACTGCCTACAATATAGGGCCAGTTTTAGTTTTTCCCAGGGTTACTTTAAGTTCTCAGTCTGCCCCTGCCTTGAACAACTTATTACAGAAATATTGTATAGAGCAATGTTTCCCAAACAGTGTGCCTCCAGCTGTTGCAAAACTACAACTCCCAGCATGCCTGAACAGCCAAAGGCAGTCCGGGTATGCTGGGAGTTGTAGTTTTGCAACATCTGGAGGCACACTGGTTGGGAAACACTGGTATAGAGACCCAAAACACTTTTTTTCTTTTAGATTTTAATGTTAACTGGCAGGCGACAATGTGTGAATTTTGAGGTACCACGTGGTCCCAGTCAGTCAATCACAGTGGCTTTCCTCACATCATTGCTCCCTAGGGCCATACAGTAATAGGAAGGCATTCTCTTTCTTTAAAGTATTGAATAGCTTAAGTGGAAGGCAGTGGCGTACATAGAGAAGTAAGGGCCCTATAGCAAGGATCAAACCAGGCCCCCCACACAAGACAGAAGGGTTTCTGCCTAAACCCCTTTCAATAATCCTTGGCAATTTTTTCAATGCCTCATTTGCTAAAAGTTGTTCCTTTAGAGGTTAGAGTCATGACCAAGTTTTCACCTTCAGTAGAAGATGAGATAATCCTAACTAAGACTGGGCCCCCTCTTGCCCTGGGCCAATAGCAGTCACATGGTCTGCCATTATGGTAGTTACGCCCCTGGTAGCAGGTTACTTTGCTGACTGACTTCTTGCTAGGCCATGCAGATTCTCTATTCTCTCCACTTTTCTTCTCTCTCTTGTAGATCCTGCAGCAAGTAACAGAGATCTGTGGGTCTCTGAAGCTGAAGCTGGGTCCTGGGGAGAGGAGCACATGTGGTCTGCTCCATCTCCCTCACTATATCCAAAAACTGACTACAACACTCTAGAGATAGGGGTGGAGCTGAATCTAACAACTACATAGCATCCTCTTGCAAAGGGCTATGTCAGAATTATTAACTCCAGCACTACCATGTAGAGCTATGCTGGGAGTATTACTTGGTACTACATGATATATTATATTACATTTTAACAACAAACCATTTGCAGAATATACCCCATGTTGTTTATGGCTTTAAAGACTAAGATATTTTGAAATTAATTTTGAAGGCATTGCAGCCTGTGCAGCGAGCAAAATATAGCAACATGGGTAACTGGATACTAAACTACAGGGTGGCCACAAAAAAGTAGCCCGCCTCCAACGATAGTATGACAAGATGAATGAGCAAGTGGATTTATTTATTTTTTTTAATTACCAACAAGTCACAAAATGTGCTGAAAGTGGTCCCCGTCCGATGCCGGATTATGTTGGCTGATACTATCTGCAAGCAAGGTGTTTTGGCCACCATGTTCCCCAGACTTGTCCACATGCAATTTTTATCTGTGGGGAAATTGTAAACCAGAAAGTGTCCGCTAACAATCCATATCCCCTGGATAAACTATACCATCCGCAATGTACACCAACCTCTATCTCGTGTAGAATTTAGTTTTTAGTGCATGAAATGCCAAAAGATGCTTGAAATTTATTAGGGAGGTCTGCTCCTTGGTAAATTTGGCACATCTTACTCCAGCGTAATTTTTACTAAAAATATCATAGGAAACACTATACTTAGTAAATCTATCTCTGCCAGCATGTTTGCCCACTGAGGAAATTCTTTCACTGTAATGTGTGTAACTGCAGCTAAGTATCATTTAATTAATAAATCTTATTTTATTATACACTGATGTCTTTTTGGCTATCCTTTTTCTATAATAAAAACCTTCCCTACCTATAACATAAATGTGAAAAAATCTGTTAAGGGAACACTAAACCTAGAAATTAATGATACATGTAAGCAACAAATATAGCTGTCTGTGCCATTTGTCAATTTGCCACATTTTTTGCATGTTCCTGACACGGTCTTGTAGAAATCCTGCAAAGTCCATAGGGTTTAAAGTGGTTTTCCAGGTGTCTTATATTGACTATGTATCCTGAGGATAGGTCATTATTCAACGTCAGATCGGCGGTGGTGCGACCCCCTGCACTCCCAGCCCACAACCAACTGTTTGAAGAGGCCATGGCCTTCTCACAGCTTACCAAGGACAACATCATCCATTGCATAGTAGCTGTGCTTGGTATTGCATCTGTACCTAGAATGGGACTGAGCTGCGCTTATACCATGTGACCAATGAACATGATGCCAAACACCTAGGAAGAGGCTTTTGCACTCACAGCACCCCTTGGTCTCTTCAAATAGCTGATAGGGGTGCCAGGAGTCATCAATAGTGAGCACCTGGAAAACCTCTTTTATTACTGATCTGTTACATTCATATCTGGTGATAGCAGAAGGGTGGGGCTTAGGATGGGCTGGTAATTTTCTGTCCCACTGTAGAATGAGGCAGAGGAGGAGGCCCCTGCTCCAGACAGTTGTCTTACAGTTAATTAGAATTTGAAGAATTGTTATGAGGAGGAGGGGGATATTTTATTTGTTTTTAATACTTACTAATGATTTCAATGAGTAAAACAAAGGCTAGAAAAGATTGCCAAGATAAAATCCACTCTACAGTGGGTGTATAGTTTTAGTGTAGTTTTACTGTATTTAGTGTTATGTGGGATAGGATATCTAGAGGTTTATATGATTAATTTTTTTTTAGCTGCTGGCCCATTTGGATTGGGATATTTCACACTTTTAAAAGCTTAGTCAGCAAAATTGTGCAAAGAGACAGCCGCAGGGCCGGGCGGACACAGAGGCTGAGGAGGCTCTAGCCTCAGGGCGTTCAAGCCTCAGGGCGCAGGCCACTCTCACCAAGTCCCTGCTGCTGCCGTGTAGCTGTATTAGCAGCAGAGCATCCATTTCTGCGCTCTGCTGCTGTAACAGCCGATCCTGCGCCCCCTAGTGGTGTTCTTCGTCCCTCCCTCAGTCTAGTGCAGTGTGCTGCAGCTCCGTACCTTCCCCAGCCCCTGACTTCCTGCCTGTGTGTGCACCAGAGATTCACAACCCCCTCCCCCAGCACAGAGAGAAGAGCAGCGTCGGGACAGAGAAGGAGGAGGAGGAGGAGGAATACTCTGCATCCTGCCTCTCCCTCCAAGTCACCAGAGACTGTATGTGCATAAAATGTAAGGGGTTAAAGGGAATGGAATGGCAGTAATGTAATGTGCATATTGTGTGTTTTTATGTATGTGTGTCATATGTATGTCTGCATATATGTATGTGTGTCATATGTATGTCAGTATGTGTGTGTGTGTCATATGTATGTCTGTATATATGTGTGTGTCATATGTATGTCAGTATGTGTGTGTGTGTCATATGTATGTCAGTATGTGTGTGTGTGTGTGTCATATGTATGTCTGTATATATGTGTGTGTCATATGTATGTCAGTATGTGTGTGTGTGTGTCATATGTATGTCAGTATGTGTGTGTGTCATATGTATGTCTGTATATATGTATGTATGTATGTATGTGTGTCATATGTATGTCAGTATGTGTGTGTGTGTCATATGTATGTCAGTATATATGTGTGTGTCATATGAATGTCAGTATATATGTGTCTGTGTCATATGTATGTCAGTATATATGTGTGTGTCATATGTATGTCTGTATATATGTGTGTGTCATATGTATGTCAGTATATATGTGTGTGTCATATGTATGTCAGTATGTATGTGTGTGTCATATGTATGTCAGTATATATGTGTGTGTCATATGTATGTCAGTATATATGTGTGTGTCATATGTATGTCAGTATATATGTGTGTGTCATATGTATGTCTGTATATATGTGTGTGTCATATGTATGTCAGTATATATGTGTGTGTCATATGTATGTCTGTATATATGTGTGTGTCATATGTATGTCTGTATATATGTGTGTGTCATATGTATGTCAGTATATATGTGTCTGTGTCATATGTATGTCAGTATGTATGTGTGTCATATGTACAGTATGTCAGTATATATGTGTCTGTGTCATATGTATGTCAGTATGTATGTGTGTCATATGTATGTCAGTATGTATGTGTGTGTCATATGTATGTCAGTATGTATGTGTGTGTCATATGTATGTCAGTATGTATGTGTGTGTCATATGTATGTCTGTATATATGTGTGCGTTATATGTATATATGTGTGTCATTTGTATGTCAGTATATATGTGTGTGTCATTTGTATGTCAGTATATATGTGTGTGTCATATGTATGCCAGTATATATGTGTGTGTCATATGTATGTCAGTATAGATTATCTAACCCAGTCCCCTTTCCCCCATCAGCCCTTGTCCTACCCCCATCTACCCCCCACCAGACATTTAGATGTTATTTATTCCTGCTATTCTAATGCTCTGATCAGTAGATGCTCAAGTCAAGCCCTCACCCCCCCAGCCATTTAGATATGTATGTTATCAATCATCCCCCACCCCTGCCTTCCTTGTAATTTGCTGGCCCCCAATATCCATTGTGAGTCACAATCCATAACAGTGCCATCCACAGATCCCCCCATAACAATGCGTCATCCAGAGATCCCCCATAACAGTGTGTCATCCACAGATCCCCCATAACAGCGTGTCATCCACAGATCCCCATAGCACTGTCATCCACAGATCCCCCATAACAGTGTCATCCACAGATCCCCCATAACAGTGTCATCCACAGATCCCCCATAACAGTGTCATCCACAGATCCCCCATAACAGTGTGTCATCCACAGATCCCCCATAACAGTGTGTCATCCACAGATCCCCCATAGCACTGTCATCCACAGATCCCCCATAACAGTGCCATCCACAGATCCCCCCATAACAATGCATCATCCAGAGATCCCCCATAACAGTGTGTCATCCACAGATCCCCCATAACAGTGTGTCATCCACAGATCCCCCATAGCACTGTCATCCACAGATCTCCCATAACATTGTTATCCACAGATCCCCCATAAGTGTCAGCCACGGATCCCCCATAACATTGTGCAATCCACAGATCCCCCATAACAGTGCAATCCACAGACCCCCCATAACATTGTGCTATCCACAGATCCTCCATAACAGTGTCATCCACAGATCCCCCCATAACACTGTCATCCATAGAACCCCCATAACACTGTCATCCATAGATCTTCCATAACAGTGCCATCCACAGACCCCCAATAACAATGTGTCATCCAGAGATCCCCCATAACAGTGTGTCATCCACAGATCCCCCATAACAGTGTGTCATCCACAGATCCCCCATAGCACTGTCATCCACAGATCCCCATAACAGTGCCATCCACAGATCCCCCATAACAATGCGTCATCCAGAGATCCCCCATAACAGTGTGTCATCCACAGATCCCCCATAACAGTGTGTCATCCACAGATCCCCCATAGCACTGTCCTCCACAGATCTCCCATAACATTGTCATCCACAGATCCCCATAAGTGTCAGCCACGGATCCCCATAACATTGTGCAATCCACAGATCCCACCATAACAGTGCAATCCACAGACCCCCATAACATTGTGCTATCCACAGATCCTCCATAACAGTGTCATCCATAGATCCCCCATAACACTGTCATCCATAGAACCCCCATAACACTGTCATCCATAGATCTCCCATAACAGTGTCGTCCACAGATCCCCCATAAGTGTGTCATCCACAGATCCCCATAGCATTGTCATCCACAGATCCTTCATAACAGTGTCATCCACAGATCCCCCATAACAGTGTCATCCACAGATTACCCCATAACACTGTCATCCATAGATCTCCCATAACAGTGTCGATCCACAGATCCCCCATAAGTGTGTCATCCACAGATCCCCATAGCACTGTCATCCACAGATCTCCCATAACATTGTCATCCACAGATCCCCCATAAGTGTCAGCCACGGATCCCCCATAACATTGTGCAATCCACAGATCCCCCATAACATTGTGCTATCCACAGATCCTCCATAACAGTGTCATCCACAGATCCCCCATAACACTGTCATCCATAGAACCCCCATAACACTGTCATCCATAGATCTCCCATAACAGTGTCATCCACAGATCCCCCATAACAATGCGTCATCCAGAGATCCCCCATAACAGTGTGTCATCCACAGATCCCCCATAGCACTGTCATCCACAGATCCCCCATAACAGTGCCATCCACAAATCCCCCATAACAATGCGTCATCCAGAGATCCCCCATAACAGTGTGTCATCCACAGATCCCCCATAACAGTGTGTCATCCACAGATCCCCCATAGCACTGTCATCCACAGATCTCCCATAACATTGTCATCCACAGATCCCCCATAAGTGTCAGCCACGGATCCCCCATAACATTGTGCAATCCACAGATCCCCCATAACATTGTGCTATCCACAGATCCTCCATAACAGTGTCATCCACAGATCCCCCATAACACTGTCATCCATAGAACCCCCATAACACTGTCATCCATAGATCTCCCATAACAGTGCCATCCACAGATCCCCCATAACAATGCGTCATCCAGAGATCCCCCATAACAGTGTGTCATCCACAGATCCCCCATAGCACTGTCATCCACAGATCCCCCATAACAGTGCCATCCACAAATCCCCCCATAACAATGCGTCATCCAGAGATCCCCCATAACAGTGTGTCATCCACAGATCCCCCATAACAGTGTGTCATCCACAGATCCCCCATAGCACTGTCATCCACAGATCTCCCATAACATTGTCATCCACAGATCCCCCATAAGTGTCAGCCACGGATCCCCCATAACATTGTGCAATCCACAGATCCCCCATAACAGTGCAATCCACAGACCCCCCATAACATTGTGCTATCCACAGATCCTCCATAACAGTGTCATCCACAGATCCCCCCATAACACTGTCATCCATAGAACCCCCATAACACTGTCATCCATAGATCTCCCATAACAGTGCCATCCACAGATCCCCCCATAACAATGCGTCATCCAGAGATCCCCATAACAGTGTGTCATCCACAGATCCCCCATAGCACTGTCATCCACAGATCCCCCATAACAGTGCCATCCACAAATCCCCCCATAACAATGCGTCATCCAGAGATCCCCCATAACAGTGTGTCATCCACAGATCCCCCATAACAGTGTGTCTTCCACAGATCCCCCATAGCACTGTCATCCACAGATCCCCCATAACAGTGTCATCCACAGATCCCCCATAAGTGTCAGCCACGGATCCCCCATAACATTGTGCAATCCACAGATCCCCCCATAACAGTGCAATCCACAGACCCCCCATAACATTGTGCTATCCACAGATCCTCCATAACAGTGTCATCCATAGATCCCCCCATAACACTGTCATCCATAGATCTCCCATAACAGTGTCGTCCACAGATCCCCCATAAGTGTGTCATCCACAGATCCCCATAGCATTGTCATCCACAGATCCTTCATAACAGTGTCATCCACAGATCCCCCATAACAGTGTCATCCACAGATTACCCCATAACAGTGTCATCCATAGATCCCCCCCATAACAGTTTCATCCATAGATCCGCCCCATAACAGTGTCAACCATAGATCCCCCCCATAACAATGTCATCCACAGATCCTCCATAACAGTGCGTCATTAATTGATACATTAAACTGTGCATATTTATTTGTGATCACAACAGTATTTAGTTAAGACTCCACAAGCTGGGGGGCGCACTTGGGCAGCTCAGCCTCTGTTGGTGGTGGACCTTGTCCCAGCCCTGGACAGCCGTATTGTGATGAGACTACACTTTTTATAGGAGGGAGGCCTCATCATGAAAACCCAAGCTTAAAATAACCTTAATGTGTCACTGACTGTAATTCCAGGCCCCGCATTTGTTTATGAGTCCATCAGTGATGGAGACATCACGTACCTAACAGACAGAGCCACATAATGAGAGCACAGTTCATGTTCTCCACATGTTATAATGCAAAATCTAAAAAACGATGAGTACAAGCGAGATGGAATCAGATAACTTCATTAACCTAATCTGGCTTGTTAAGGCATTTACTCTGTACATGAAATTGAAGTATGTACATAATAGCAATGCGGAATAGTCCTGGAGAATGGAAAAAAAAGCATTTTTAGAATTCACATTTCTAAACTATCAGTACTGATGTTCCTATTATTATAGACTATCAAGTGCTCCGGTTGTAAGCATTTTACTCTCTGCTGGAACTGAGCAGAATGTAATGACCCTAATGATGTTAGCAAGTCTTTGCAGCATTAGTGCTTCAATTAATTTGATAAAACATTTGCTGACTCGGAGAAGTAGATTCCTAAATATTTGTTATGAGTCTTTTTTATGTGTGCATTGTCATTTTGGGGAGCGAGTGTAAAATTGTCACTGAAATTGTGTTAAAATGATTCTAGATGTAATAAGAAAACAAGATAACTGAGACAATCAATGTCTTGGCGCTGTATGGACATAGGGCAGCAATAAAAGCAACCTTATTAAGGTACATCATGACAGATTGCAAAATGAAAGATTTAGAGAATTTAACATACCAGGAGATTCAATATTCCTGCTCCATCATGAGGTTGCCACTGTGAATATCACTCAGGCAGTGAGATCATTGATCGCCGGCTCTTCAGATGAGAAGTGATGAAAGTGTTGGGTTAGGATCTAAGACTCAAATATCAGACATGCACAGTATTAAAATGAATTTTGAAGAGAATGTCATAGTAAAGCTGATCCGTCTGTAGGGAAATCCTGTCTCGTGATACAGACAGTGGTACTCTCCTGACCTTACCTGTGATGATCCACAGATCTGTCTGTATTCACTGTGTAGGGCCAGATACACATGTCCGCTTTCTGGACGCATTAAATGTCTGTTTTACTGGGATTTGTCACAGTCCGATGGCAAGTTTAATTGACCCGAAGTGGAGATGAGCAAATCGATTCTAACAAAATCAATTTGTCTCATCAGCAGCAGGGCTTCTTCACCAGTAGGGGTGAAGAAGTGCCCACCGGCTGCTAGATTGACAGGGCACGACACAGCTTGGCCTTGACAATTTCCTGCAGGGGAAGAAGCCCTACTGATGAGCCAAATGTTATAATCAGTTCGCTCATCTCTAACCCAAACTCAGGGCATCATAAGGATCTAAAGTGTCGTGAGTTCAGCTCACAACTCAGGAAAAAAGCTGTCTGTGAAACTCAAGTTGGGCGTGTGATTATTGCTTTTTGTGTGGTATTTCACCATGTGTGCGGCCTGCGTGTTGTGATTCTTCCTATTTTCTGAGAATAAGTACTTGGCTGTGGATAAGAACCAGTTGGAGCCTGGGGTCATTTGTATGCATATAGAAGAGCAATGCATCGGAGCTGGATTACATGATAAGTTCCCTCAACACTCGCATTTTCAGAGGCACACATTTTTTATCATTGTGAGTTCAGCTCAGTTAAGCCATTGGCCTTGCCATAATGTATTGGAACTGGACTGGAACGCAGACATATGAATCTGGTCTAAACGATTATGTCACATAAAACAACCTTTACAACCCCAATTCTCTACATAAGGCCTATCTTCAGAGGTGGTCAGAGATGTGACAAGGTGTCTGGCAAAAGTGCAAAATCTCTAACAGACTTTCTGTAGGCTGACTGCAAAAATGTTGGATTAAGGGGGTTCAAGGAAAATTGGTCCTAATTATTGTTTATCTAGTTTTCAGTGAAAATTCAATTTGCTGCAAAGACGAATTTCCTTGTGCTTCGTGGTAATGAATAGATTTTCCCTGAATTGCGGCAAAAAAACAAAAAAATCATACTTACCTCATCAGTTGGCCATCTTGATTGAAGATCCCAGTGCACAGTGGCGTATGCCATCACCACGCCAGGCGACGTGATGATGTCATAATGGGCTTTGCGAGATTTCGCACTAGATCTACAATCAAGATGGGGGTAGCCGGCTCTTCGTAATCAAATGGGTGAGGGTATGTATGATTTTATTAATTTTTTAAATTTTTTTAAATGTAATATTGATGTCAGATGCCGTAATCAGCCATGAATGCGGCATGTGAGGGGTACAATGATGGGGGCGGCGCAAACGCCGGTCCCTGTCATTGCACCAACTAATTACAAAGAAATGCAAAGTAATTTGTCACAAAGCGATATTTTTTTGCAAAGTTCAGCAAAGCAGTCAAATTGAATTTTTCAATACTTCACTCATCACTAGTCCTAATTTGTGCACGTTACATACAGTAGGTAAACGAAATAGTCATGCTTTTCACTTCTCTAAGTGCCTACAGTACATTTTCCATACAATGCTGTAGAATATGTCCGCATTATTATAATCATGAGCAAGAATAGTAATGAAAGCAGATAAATGGACCCCATCAATGTTAATGAATGTTCCTGAGCTTAAGTCACTTGATAGCTATAGATGAGGATTTACGTGCATTACCTGTGTGATAGTTTGTGTTAATGCATACATTGTATACCTCATAGAACCTATTCTTAACTACATCACTAATGGATAATAGATAATTCTTTGTCAGGTCTTGATGGCGGAAATGATGACTATACATGATGACAACTTGCATAACAAAGGAGGGCGATGCATCAGCCTATGCTGTGGCTCTAAATCTATTCCAAATACTGAGGCTAATGCTGTCAATCTATAAGAAATGTGATGATATAACAGGGATGTTTACATGCATATTGAATGAGCACATGGAAGTGGATGTATATTAGCAACTTACAATACATTTATGTATGTAATTAAAGCATTTGTGTTCTTTATTATGTCAGTGTGTAGTCAATTCAGAAAAGTATTGCAATGATTTGCTAATAAACCAGAAGCTTAGAATGGGCGTCATTGTGACCTTTTTAAATTTGTGAAAGATAAGCAGCACATGGATGCATTTCAAGTCAATTTGACCCATACCCATCTCTCTTACAGAGTCAAATACCCTTGAGACTACTGCCACCTACTGACAATACTGTAGAATTGTATAGAAAAGATACCTATGTGATGACACCTACTGGTAGATGTAAGTACTGCACCTTGTGTGTTATCTGGAGATGGTCGAATAGATCTTACCAGGATTACAATGATACTATATACACACATATAAGTCAGATAGATGTGTTATTAGACCTTTGTAAGTAAAGGTCTAAGACTCTAATAGAAGTCCATGATATACAGCCTGTCAGCTACATGTGTTTTGTCTTTACTATTTTCCTCCGTACTTATTTCATCCCTAACCTGTACCACATTCTGTGGTTTGCCTTCTGTTGGATTCTTAGGACAGTTTCATAGATACACTAAAGCAATCCGACAGGCTGTTCTGGCAGGGGAGTTCACTGTATCCAGCCTAGCCAGATACTGCCATGAACTGCCAGACGCCATTGACTATAATGGGATCCAGACGGTTTCCGGCATGATCACCGCATTTTGGTCGGACAAAAACTGGTGCACGTTAGGCCGGATAGAGTGAACTCCGGCAGGCTCTTCCTCTGCTGTAACAGACTGCCAGATAGCTTTAGTGCATGTGTGAAAGTAACCTTATATAAATATAGATAACATATTTTTTTCCACTCAGTTTAGGAATTTTGCGAGATTAGCAAATTTGAAGCAAATTGTGATTTGCTAGCATCAGATCACAAACCTAACAGTCCAATAAGAAGCCACTTTGTCACCTGTTTCAGTTCATCTGAAAGAACCGGAGCATTGTCTCTTGGCCACATATGATGGGTTTTCCATCCAATGGAATTTCCATGGATTTTGCTGCATTCTACAACACAATCCACAACAAAACCCCATCCAAATCTACCTGTGCTACATGCAGGTTTGTTGTGATTTTTCT
Organism: Bufotes viridis; assembly: GCA_033119425.1. Classification (NCBI taxonomy): domain Eukaryota; kingdom Metazoa; phylum Chordata; class Amphibia; order Anura; family Bufonidae; genus Bufotes; species Bufotes viridis. The sequence goes on along the minus strand of CM065591.1, from coordinate 399,003,715 downwards.
TGCAGATTTGCTACAAATTTCACCCTATGCATTAGAAAGAGTGAAATCTACTGTGAAAATCCATATCATAAATGGACATGCCGATGATCTAAAAACCGCATTGTACAGTAGAACTGTTTTTTCCTGTGTAAAAGGAATTTTACCCATGCACATGATTAACTTAAAATTGATTGTAAATCCCATATGGGCCTTGCTTACAATAATGGCACCGCAGGAGCAGTTTCCCATAGCAATAATCAGATTGTAGCTCTCATTTTTCACCTGAAGTTTGATTGCTTGCTTTGGGAATTGCTATTCTCTTCCTCTTTTGTTCCTACCTTAAAGGGGTTGTACCATCTCAGACATTGGGGGCATATCGCTAGGCAAAGTCTTGGAGGGTACATGATGCATACACGGCCGCTCTTTATTCATTCCTATGAGAGCACTGAAAATAGGCAAGTGCTGGCTCGGCTATTTCCGTCAGCCCTATAGAAATGAATGGAGTGGTGGCTGCGCTTGAGCTGTGTGCCTCCTATTCATTTCAATGGGAGCGTGCTGCTCGGCTATTTTCGGTGGTCCCATAGGAATGAATAGGGGGGCAGCTGCTCTCTGGGACTTTGCCGGATCTGTTCTAAGTATAGGACCTATCAGACATCAGGGGCATATCCTATCGATATGACCCAATGTCTGAGATAAGACAAACCCTTTAAGGTCTTGGACAAAGACCCTATTACAGTTTTTTTTTCCCCAGCAGAATTTGGACTGGAATTCACATCAGAAGTTGCCAGTAGCAGTGCTTTTTTTCAATAGGAGGCAGCCCTGCATTTAAAAAAAGTCTGTCACCAACCATCTCCCTATTCAACTATTTGCTTAGACACATACCTGTGTTTTACTTCATTAAACATTATTTTTCTTTGTGGCTCCATTTGTGAGTTGTGATACTTTTTCTTAATATGCAAAATTGGCCTTTGGTGCATCAAGTGCATCACCATTGCTCTTATTGCATCATTTTTGTGGCCAGCACCTCTCTTGCTACTTTAATTCAGTGGTCCTCAACTCCAGTCCTCAGGGCCCACCTGCCGGTCATGTTTTCAGGATTTCCTTAGTATTGGGCAGCTGATATAATTAGTGTCCATCCATTAGGATTTACCACAGGTATTTATTCTGTGTGATACTTCTAAATCCTGACCGGCAAGTGGGCCCTGAGGACTGGAGTTGGGGGACCCTGCTTTAATTGACCAGGCAGAGATAAAGCAGCTAGGAAGGGGCTGGCTATGGAAATGAGTGGAGCTTGGGTGCAACAAGAGCAACGGTGATGCCCTAAATGCCCCAGAGGACTAATTGCAAATTAAAAAACTGTATCATAACTCGGGAACAGAGCCTCGGATCAACAAAAGAAAAAGTAGATTTTAATCAGGTGAACATCTTGACTGCAACAAGAATGGACATGTTCATTCTTAATCGGGCATCTGAATGAACGCAGTAGGTGTTCACTCACAATGTAGCTCTATTCAATGGGGCTAAATGGCAAATAGGTCTGTTACATTGAAATTGAGAAACCGTGGCTCAAACCACCCAGGAATATGAGGTGAATCCTGTCTTTTCAAAATCCAGTGTTTAAACTAGCCCTGAAAGTTGCCAATAACTTGTCATTGGGCTTCCTTACTGTTTCTTTAAGAGTAATTCCAAGACTAAATCATGGTTCCTTGCTAGGGTTGCCACCTGGCCGGTATCTCACTGGCAGGGGCGGTATTTTAGTGGCCCTGCTGCTGCTGGTAAAAATTTTTTACCACCAATATTAACTGCCGGTATTTTCCTATAAGAACTGCTCCTAATGAGCGCTTCCATTGTGGAGGGCGCACGTCACGTTCAGGTGTGGAAGGGAAACACCACACCAAACATAGGAGGGGAAGGGGTGAGGGGATAAGACCTGGAAACTAGGGAAAGGAGAATGGCACCTCCTAGTAAAACCATAATCAAAGTCCTGACTAACTACTAGTATGAACAGACCCCAGAGGTAGGTGAGTTCATACACAGGAATACCTAATGTCCTAACTCACACTATAAGACCCTGGCACTAATTTCAGGACTGAGACAACCTGTTCCTCCAAGAGGAAGGACAAACAGGAGTCTCCCTCAGACCTTAATACAAATGGCAGGGAAATGCAACACACAAAATAACCCAAACAAAATTCAAAAGTGAAAGAAAACACTTAACTTTAAGGCGCTATGGCAGCACCAGGAACTCAGCTGAGATCCACACATCAGCTATCCACAACTCCAACAGAAGCTATAAACCGCATAGCATAGTGGGAGAAACAACACTAAATAGAGAGGGTTAAATGACGATAATAGCCACACATGGGAAAAGAAGGTGTGGCAAGCACCAGAAACAACACAGACTTCATTTGATCAAAACAGAAAACATGTCAGATCAAACCACGTGTTGCCAGTCTCACAGATCTCCAGATGGAGAAGGTGAGTGCTTATTTTTAGCAGAAGCATAGAAGGGGGCACTAATGGGGGGTGTTATCCTTTATGGGTGGCATTATTCTTAAGGGGGCACTAATGGGGACATTATTCTTCCTGGGGACACTAATGAGGGCATTATTCTTCCTAGGGGGCACTAGAGGGGCATTATTTTTCCTGGGGGGCTACTAATGAAGGTATAATTCTTCCTGTGGGCACTTATGGGGGCAATATTCTTCCTGGGGGCACAAATGGGGGGCACTATTATGCATTTCTTTAAGATCCTCTAAATCGGTCTTTGAGAAAAACATCTGAACGGTCACATAATTCTCATATTATCTCGTGTCATACAAATATTTCTGCTGCATTTCCAGGGGCAGTGTTAGTAATAAGGTTTATGCCATTAATAATAAAATAGTAATATTACACAGCTGGAAGCTGAAGCCAAAATTATTGTTAAAAAATAATAGCTAAGAACACTAGGAACCTGTGAACAGAGTTCAGCTGAGACAGTGGAGGTATGCCCTCTGCTATGCCTGCTGCATACTGGATGATCCAACAAGCAATTAACATTTGTGACTGGTTAACACACCAGTGAAAGTATTAGTGGCGATTATACAGTTTTGAACACAAAGCAAAACAGAGATTCAATAGAAAAGATAAAAATGTTACTTAATATCACAATGCCATTCCTAACCAGCTGGGATCTTAATCCTACTTTCATAAATACTTTTTCCATATCCTTGATTGCTAACATTGCAGCATATGTAGAGAAAAAGTTAACCAGTCTTAATATTGCACACGGACACAGATCTAATTGCGCTGCTGGTCCTCAATGGTGTGTTGGACCCTCACACTCTGAGACATGCAAAGAAAATGGATAGAACCGCGCTGCTTGGACACCGACACTTCCGATAAACAGGATATCTTTTTAGTGCTTCCAATTTCCCAAGATCTTGAATGGATCCAACCGGTCTCCTATAAGGCCAATGGAGTATGCACAAATAGTGAAGGACCCTCTCAACAATTAAAGTACAAGAGATTTTATTATACTCACAAACATGGATAAAACATCAGCGTTTCACAAAATACTCCAGATAATCAATCACCGCCCGACCCGGGTTTCGCACCTTAGCTTCCTCAGGGGCATCGAATGCGCATGTCCCAGCTTAGGGCTTTTATACCGTCCACTGACCAATAACAAGCATTTTCATTTCTTATTATCAACATATCAATGTTATATTAAAACAAATGAATATTATGTTAAAATAGTCATTAATAAAAAGTTATAAAATCACATGCAAGATAAAGAATATATTAATGCGATGTGCTCGCATCTCCACCAATGAAATAATTATCGCATTTTCCAGACCACATAAATATTCTGAGGATTCAGAGAGTAGCTGTTATAGATTCCCATAAAAACAAAACAAAAAACAAAAAACAAAGGGAGCAGGTTGCATTCATGCAGTGCGTTCGTGTTCGCACCCGCGGCATAGCTGTTACAATTACCAATCTATATAAACAATCGAAAGATCAGAGTAATGTTGCCCTACCACTTCCCCATCATGATCTTAAAACAAACGCTGAAAGTTGTATCAAAAACACTAATGAGAAAAGTACATTCCAATTTCACCACTATTCACAGTCGTCTGTAAGATCGCCATCCACCATAATCACAGAGCGCCCTCCCACTTCCTGTTACGTGATGTTAGATAGTGACCTCCTCCCATTCACAAATAGTAACAATAATATCACGTGTCCCGCAGTTTGGCGGGTTGGAGCATCTCATTCAGAAAAGGGTATCACGTGTGCAGAGCCGCCCCTATACGGTAATCATGTGGATGGTAGATCGGCTGCGGAAGGACCTTCCATGATTACCGTATAGGGGCGGCTCTGCACACGTGATCCCCTTTTCTGAATGAGATGCTCCAACCCGCCAAACTGCGGGACACGTGATATTATTATTACTATTTGTGAATGGGAGGAGGTCACTATCTAACATCACGTAACAGGAAGTGGGAGGGCGCTCTGTGATTATGGTGGATGGCGATCTTACAAGACGACTGTGAATAGTGGTGGAAATTGGAATGTACCTTTTCTCATTAGTGTTTTTGATACAACTTTCAGCGTTTGTTTTAAGATCATGATGGGGAAGTGGGAGGGCAACATTACTCTGATCTTTCGATTGTTTATATAGATTGGTAATTGTAACAGCTATGCCGCGGGTGAGAACGCTAACGCACTGCATGAATGCAACCTGCTCCCTTTGTTTTTTGTTTTTAGTTTTGTTTTTATGGGAATCTATAACAGCTACTCTCTGAATCCTCAGAATATTTATGTGGTCTGGAAAATGCAATAATTATTTCATTGGTGGAGATGCGAGCACATCGCATTAATATATTCTTTATCTTGCATGTGATTTTATAACTTTTTATTAATGACTATTTTAACATAATATTCATTTGTTTTAATATAACATTGATATGTTGATAATAAGAAATGAAAATGCTTGTTATTGGTCAGTGGACGGTATAAAAGCCCTAAGCTGGGACATGCGCATTAGATGCCCCTGAGGAAGCTAAGGTGCGAAACCCGGGTCGGGCAGTGATTGATTATCTGGAGTATTTTGTGAAACGCTGATGTTTTATCCATGTTTGTGAGTATAATAAAACCTCTTGTACTTTAATTGTTGAGAGGGTCCTTCACTATTTGTGCATACTCCATTGGCCTTATAGGAGACCGGTTGGATCCATTCAAGATCTTGGGAAATTGGAAGCACTAAAAAGATATCCTGTTTATCGGAAGTGTCGGAGTCCAAGCAGCGCGGTTCTATCCATTTTCATTGCAGCATATGTGAAGACCAAATCAAAAAGGCAACTGAGCCATCCTCTCTCTATGTTCCCAATGTGCCTCGGTATATATATATATATATATATATATATATATATATATATACACACACTAGCAGAAGGACCCTGCTTCACACGGGTATATTTCATCTATTTCATTTAATGTTTGTGTGTGTTGTTAAAAGATATTGACAGTATCCCCATAACAGTGACCTCTACAGCACCCTGCCCCTTTAACAGTGAACTCCACTGTCCCCCACCCCTTAACACTGACCCCCCCCCATAGTGCTCCGCCACTTTAAAATGGGACCTCCACAGCAGCCCATCCCCTTAACTTTGACCTTCACAGCAGCATGCCCCTTTAGCAGTGAGTTTCATAGCACCCCACTCCCTCAGTGACCTCCTCAGGGGCCTGCCCCCTTAGCAGTGACCTCACAGTACCCTGCTGCCTTAACAGTGACCTCCACTGTGTCCGCCCCTTTAACAGTGACCTCCACTGTGCCCTGCCCCTTTAATGCTAGGGCTACACGAAGCCATATGTCGCGCAATATTTTGTCTTAACAATTTTTATAATGATAGGCTATGGTGTTGCACTGCGACATGTGACATGCTGCGACTGCGAAACGACAGTCACAAGATGGATTATCCTGCGACTGTCGCATCGCAGTTGCAGCATGTCACAAGTCGCAGTGCAACACCATAGGCTATCATTATAAAAATTGCCGCGCGACATTGGTGCGACACATGTAGCAGTGTAGTTGTGCCCTATGTGTCGTGCGACTTATTATCGCGTGACACATGTTGTCGTGTAGCCCTAGCCTAAAGCTGACCTACAGCAGTGAAGAAAAATATCTATTGGGAATATCTCAGGAATGGTATGTCCTAGAGAGCTTTGACCCCCACAATAATTCTTTCCAGGTAGGAAGGGATATGTATACCAAGTTTCGTCGAAATCGATGGTTGCGTTTTTGAGTGATTACGGAACATACATACATACGTCCTTGTTTTTATATATATATATATATATATATTCTTTGAAAATATGTTAAACATAAAAATATGATTTAAATAATAGGTCATTTTCTGATGACACATTCCCTTTAAGAGGCATGTTTTTAAATTTAGGCGCATGTCACTCTAGTGGCATTTCAAACGCCAGTCTTAATACATTCCCTGAAGTCTCTTATGGTAACGTGTAATCAGAGATAGCACTAACAAAAGTGTAGTTAATAGGAAAAATTTTAATTGACATTACAATTAATCAGTTTGGATCAGGAAGTGTAAACAGAATATTCTGGTTTGTGTTTCATAAAAGATTACACAGAAATTATCTAGATATTTTTCAAATATTTTCCATGTTTGCTCAGAATGCCTTCATTGTTAACTTCAAATAAGCAGTTAATTAATTTACCTAATCTTCTAAACAAAACGCATTAGGTTCTGACAACCGCACATGGCGACAGGCAATCCTTTCATTGACTGGAGAGAGTATCTATGAAGAAGAAGATATTACATGTTTTATGTTTGAATCCTTTTTGCTGTAAATCCTTAAAATTGTATAGCTAATCCATTAGTGTTAAAAACTATATGTTCCAATAAAACTGATTTTATAGGATTATACATTAATTTTTGCATGAGGCAGAATCTTGCAGCTTTTTGACAATAGCTTTTCTTATCTAAAATTACAATGCCGCCTCCTGTATTGCTTCTTTGTAATATTATATTATCATTTAAATTCAGCTCTTTGAGCTAGAAGCTAAAATGAGAAATCTTTGTTAAAACAACAATAGAGTATCTTGTTAAGTGTTTTATGTTTTAACGAGTTACTGTTTGAGGTAGATCTTTCTAGTTAATTCCTTGGCATTTATGTTAGAATCATATATTTTTCCATAAATAAAGTTAAACATTTTATACTCACCAATTCCCAAATCTGTTATTTATGATATACAGTATATTAATCTCATATCTAAATGCCCATTTATAAGGAGTCATTTTTCAGACCATGGAAAGATCAATGGCTGGAAAAATCATTTGTGAACATCTGATGGACATCTCCATCATACCAATTCTTGCATATAACAGTTTAAAGTTTACTCTTGGTATATCAAGGAGAGTTTTTGCTTTCAATGGCACTACTTGCAACATTTTTATTTGCAGTCACTAGTGATGGCAATTATTTTTACGTTTTTACATTTAATACAAATTAACCATAAACATTTATAGTTCATCTTTGATCTGTGTATTTACAATGAGCAATTATTGTTACAATTAGAGAAGAGGGAGTTAATTGTACATAAAGCACATTTCTTTCAAATTGCCCCAAAGAATCTAGTTTCCGCAATTCCAAAATGTTTGCTATTCATCCAGCACAATCGCTCAAAATGGCAGCCACCATTTTACAGATCAGAGGAAAGAGAATCCATCTAAAAAGCATCATTTTTGGACCACTTTTTTATTAAAAAAATTAAAGGCAGTTTGCTACCACCGGCCGGAGACCAAATTTATTTGGTCCAAAACGCATCTGAAGGCCAGCAATTTTCTAATCTCTAACTACAGTTGAAATTGAACAAATCATAACAATACCTACTCAGTTTAAATTGGCCTCAAAGGGGGTGTCATGTGTAAGGAAAAAAACTGACAACACAAGGGATCTTCCTACAAAAAATAACTGAACATTACTTACCTGACAGTCCCCATGCCGCCATCTGGTTCTCCCAGACTATCTTTGTTTATATAGCTGCAGCAATGACGTCAAGTCAACAAACTGATCACTGGCCTCAGCGGTGTAAAGAAAAGGCCAGTGATTGGCTGCAGCAGTCACGTATTGTAGGGACGACATCACTGCTGTAGCCAGGTAAATTGATCTGTCAGATAAATAATTCTTTTTTGAAGGATGATTCTATATGTTGTCCATCCTTTTTTTCTAATCCTGTGCAACCCTTGGTTTTAGTACGTTTGTCATAGATTTCACCTCCTGAACCCTGATACATTCTCTATTGTGTATATATATATATATATATATATATATATAATAAATGGCAGCACCAACCTGAGTAAACAAATGGGTGCTAGCTCCAATGTGATAAGAGTCCCCGGATTATAAAAAAGAAAAAGCAGAGCAGCACTACAAGTGTATATCTCAGTCGACAACAGGTTCCCTGGGCCCCAGGTGAGGCCAGCTGTGAATAATCACTGAGTTATAAATCAGTCCTTAGTGTGTAAAAGTGGGAGGAATTAAAAAGAAATCCTGCAGAGGCTCTGCGTAGTCCCAGGAGGGCTGGGGGGCCACAAGGCTGAGGAAGAGTTTTAGGGGGACCAGCGATGCGATGAAGAAAAGAGGTTTCAAATGGTCAGAGTCAGGAGAACTGTTGGACCATATCACCCCAAGGTATTGCGTGGTCCCCGTCAGAAGGACTGGTGGACCGAGACCCCAATGGGTTGTATTGGTCACAGCTAGGAAGCTGTCTGACCGCATGGCTGAGTAAAGCCGAATCCTGCAGTGTGAACACTGACCTTGAGGTCAGTTAGGGTAAACCTCTGTATAGTGAGCGCCTAGCTGGGCAAGCATTTATTGTTTGGTATTGATGTAATATGTTGTGATGTGAATCTGAGACTTCATTGTGCCAAGTGATATCAAACTTGGAAGTGTGATGTGCTGTGTGACAAATAAAGTACTGTTTGAGCTTGAAAACCCCCTGTTTGTTGAGAAGAATGTCACTGCCGACCCCCTGTAAGAAAGCGAGCCCTTACTATATATTTGTGGTCAGGGCTACGGACACGAAAGCCGAAGAGCCCTAGTGGGCTAAACACCGAGACCCACCGTAACTGCAAGACGCATCTTACCTAACTAAATGGCTAGTGGTGTGCCGGTAGCCATGTCCGTGGGTAGGCCTATAAAAGGGGGGCATACCCTGTAGAAGTGAAAATAGAAAGGGAGGGAGGGTGGGGCAACTGAGAAAACGCCCGCCCCTAGGTGGGGCTGTGCCTGGTTTAAGTAGAGCCTCCGCCCCTCCCACAAATGCAGTCTAACAGACTGCCAACTTGTGGTCAGGGCTACGGACACGAAAGCCGAAGAGCCCTAGTGGGCTAAACACCGAGACCCACCGTAATTGCAAGACGCATCTTACCTAACTAAATGGCTAGTGGTGTGCCGGTAGCCATGTCCGTGGGTAGGCCTATAAAAGGGGGCAAAACCAGCCATGTAGGGTGAAAAGAGACTTGAATGGCCTGTGCAAAGAAACCCCTGATCCAAACTGCGAAGCAATATCTCCCACGAGAGTTCGGATACATAAGTCAACCATAATGACGCCTGCATCCGTCCTGTGGGTAGAGCCAGGACAGAATGCTGAATGTCGCAGATACTGCCCCAATGCACGAGGGAGGAACTGGAAATGCTTCAGAAGGAAGCGTGGACGGTACTAACTAAACCTGAAGACTTGGTTGTGGCGAGCACTGACAAAATCCCCTAGCCTTATGAGACTGGAGAACTGAGAGCCTAACTGTCTAGACTATGGAAAGAAGGGCCCGAAGAATACCATGTAGGCCAGGAAAGGATGTAAAGCAATAAGCTAACAACGTAGTATATGGAATCCTGTCGATGCCCTCACGTGAGTGAAGGAGTGCGATTGCGATAAGCTGCTGGCGATTTAGTTCGCAGACCTAGCTGATTGAAAACGTAACCGGCATGGAAATACAAATGACAAATATGAGGGGTAAACAAGAAAATAAACTAAAAAGTGGCCTGAAGAAAGTACAGGCGGGATTACATCATGGGCCTGACCGATGTGATAGGCGATACTTAAAATAACTATATTTCCTGAAAAACCTGACAGGCGAATATCGTGAACACGAGACCAGACCAACGTGGCCGGTGACACCTAATGACGAGTGTCATTCGGCACGAGAACCTGAAGGTGGCCGATGACACCCATGACTTGAACTCTGGAAATTAAAGTCTGGTCCTGGGGGAGCATAGCCAGACAGGTGATCTGTCGACCAGGCAGGAGTTCGTGAGCTGGCCACATTGATTATTGAACGTGAAGAAAAACATAAGCGGGCAACCAACTATGGTGATTGAAAACTTAGGATGAAGAATGCAACCAGAACAGACAACAGGTTTAAAACGGTAGCCTAAGAGTGACATAAATAATTGACTGTGTATGATTGGAATGTAACGGGCTAAGAACGTTGAGTTAGAGAACAAGGGCCTAACAAAATGAACAAGAGCTATGACACCCGGGGTGGCCAATGCTCCTAATGACAATAACGATATGTTATATGTGGCAGCAGTGGCGCCGCTGCCCATCCTGCATGTACCACAAATAAGGCTATTAGTATGTTTCTGGAATCAGCTCCCTGTGAGCAGAGCATAGCAAACGACCTACCACAATTCCTGCCAAGCACTAAATTGTCGGCAGAGGGAACGGAATGGTAACGAGGAGTGACCAGCAAAGGAAGCAATGCAGAAATGAAGGAGCAAACGGAAATAATCCATGCGGCACCCAAAGTCCGCCAGAAGTAGCCGTGTTGTAGAGAAGCCTGTCCAGAAGAGGGACAGTGTAGTAAAGACTAAACCCGGAGAGTAAGCATAACCGACTATCCGGTGAAGGTAGCCGTGCAGCAAAAGATTCTCCAGCCGAGGGAGCAGTGCAGTAAAGCAAGTGCCCGTCAGAGGGAGCAAAGCGACGGTGGAACCAGCAGGGAGAGTGGTGCCATAAGAGGAGAGTCTGGAGGAAAGCTAGGTGGTGATAAGGAGAGACCAGCCAAGGAAATGACGACTGAAGCAGAACAAAATGGTGAATAATAAATGATGTTTGCCGAGGGGACTAAAAGAACAGGAGGGCGCAATGCAAGGACTGCCTGGGGGAGGAGCCGCACAGCGATACCGCCTGTGGCATGCAGAACGAATGCATATGTACATATGATACCTGAACCGGCAGACCGCAGGAAGTTATAACTATGACAAATGGCCTTGATAATATGCGTACTAATTGAAACCGAGGGTCTAGCCTGAATACCTGACAGGCTAATGTTACTAAAAGTCGCCTGACCCGCATGGCAGGTGACCCTTGCCAGGCTGAGCTGCGTTGTGGAAGAGTACACCTGGGGAAGCGTGGCAGACAATGGATGCACCACCGACAGACTTTGGAAAAGTGGCCTGCGCCCGGATGAACAAAGAAGCAGATATGGGTGTGCGACATATGGGACAAATCAACCTGGATTCACGGAAGTTCAACCCACCGGGTAAATCGCCAGGCAGGACGGAAAAACAGTCGTCGGTCCCCGAGCCATCGGGTCGAAGCAGTCATGGTGCCCCGAGCCATGGGGCCGGTGGTCATGGTGCCCCGGCCATGGGGCCGGCGTGGTCATGGTGCCCCGGCCATGGGGCCGGGCGGTCATGGTGCCCCGAGCCATGGGGCCGAGCGGTCATGGTGCCCCCGGCCATGGGGCCGGGCGGTCATGGTGCCCCGAGCCATGTGGCCGAGCGGTCATGGTGCCCCGAGCCATGGGGCCGGCGGTCATGGTGCCCCGGCCATGGGGCCGGGCGGTCATGGTGCCCCGGCCATGGGGCCGGCGGTCATGGTGCCCCCGGCCATGGGGCCGGCGGTCATGGTGCCCCGGGCCATGGGGCCGAGCGGTCATGGTGCCCCGGCCATGGGGCCGAGCGGTCATGGTGCCCCGGCCATGGGGCCGAAGAGGTCATCGTGCCCCGAGCCATGGGGCCGGGCGGTCATCGTGCCCCGGGCCATGGGCGGAAGCGGTCATGGTGCCCCCGAGCCATGGGGCCGGGCGGTCATGGTGCCCCGGCCATGGGGCCGGCGGTCATGGTGCCCCGAGCCATGGGGCCGGCGGTCATGGTGCCCCGGCCATGGGGCCGAAGCGGTCATGGTGCCCCGGGCCATGGAGCCGAGCGGTCATCGAGCCCCGGCCATGGAGCCGGGCGGTCATCGAGCCCCGGCCATGGGCCGAGCGTCATCGTGCCCCCGGCCATGGGGCCGAGCGGTCATCGTGCCCCCGGCCATGGGCCGGGCGGTCATCGTGCCCCGGCCATGGGGCCGAGCGGTCATGGTGCCCCGGCCATGGAGCCGGGCAGTCATCTTGCCCCCGGCCATGGAGCCGGCGGTCATCGTGCCCCGAGCCATGGAGCCGAAGCGGTCATCGTGCCCCGGCCATGGAGCCGGCGGTCATCGTGCCCCGAAGCCATGGAGCCGGGCAGTCATCTTGCCCCGAAGCCATGGAGCCAAAGCGGTCATCGTGCTCCCGGCCATGGAGCCGAAGCGGTCATCGTGCCCCCGGCGATGGAGCCGAAGCAGTCATTGTGCCCCGGAGCCATAACAATCATCGTGCCCCGGAGCCATAGCAGTCATCGAGCCTCCGAAGCCATAGAGCCGAAGCAGTCATCATGCCCCGAAGCCATGGAGCCGAAGCAGTCGCTGTGCTCCCCGGAGCCATAACAGTTATCGTGCCCCGAAACCATAGCAGTCATTGTGCCCTCGGGCCATGGGGCCGGCGTAGTCATCGTGCCCCGAGCCATGGAGCCGAAGCAGTCATCGTGCCCCTGAAGCCATGGAGCCGAAGCAGTCATCGTGCCCCCAAAGCCATGGAGCCGAAGCAGTCATCGTGCCCCTGAAGCCATGGAGCCGAAGCAGTCGTCAGCCCTCGAGCCATGGAGCCGAAACAGTCATCGTGCCCCCGAAACCATAGCAATCATTGTGCCCCTGAAGCCATGGGGCCGAAGCAGTCATCGTGCCCCTGAAGCCATGGGGCCGAAGCAGTCATCGTGCCCCTGAAGTCATGGAGCCGAAGCAGTCGTCGTTCCCCCCAAAGCCATGGGGCCGAAGCAATCATCATGCCCCTGAAGCCATGGGGCCGGAGCAGTCAGCGAGCCCTCAAAGCCATGGGGCCGAAACAGTCAGCGAGCCCTCAAAGCCATGGGGCCAAAACAGTCAGCGAGCCCTCGAAGCCATGAAGCAAAAGCGAACATGGGGCCCCCCAAATCCTAAGGCCAAGTAATCATAGGGCCCCCAAGCCATGAGGGCCAAGCCACCGTAGGGGGCCCCCACAGCCATGAGGCCAAAGCAAACATGGGCCCCCGAAGCAATGAGGCCACAGAAATCGCGAGGACCTAAGTCATGAGGCCAAGCAGCCATGGGGCCCGCAAGGCATGCGGCCATGCAGACATGCGGACCCTAGCGCCATGAGCCCAAGGCAATCATGGGACCCCCAGAGCCATGAGACCAAAGCAGTCATGAGGTCCCCAAGCCGTGAGACCAAGGTAGTCCTCGGGACCCCGATGCCAAGGGGCCGAAGCGGTCATCATGCCCCCGACACCATGGGGTCGAAACGGTCATGGAATCCCTACTCCCTGAGGCCAGCCGTTATGGGGCCTCCGCGGCCATGAGGCCAAAGCAATCAAGGGGTCGCCACTGCCTGGCGGCCCTAAGCAATTAAGGGGCCCCTGCGGCCTTGCGGGCAAAGCAATCAAGGGGCCCCTGCGGCCATGAGGCCGTCCGAGATGTACGTGATGAGTAAAGGTAAGTAAGAGTGAGCCCAACATGATGGAAAAAGCAAACTACTAGGATGATTGGGAGGTCTAAAGTAGCCTGGAAAGGAACGAGACTACTGACAGGTATGGACATTAGTAATCCGAACAACGGGCATAAGCATAAAACTAAAACCAGCCATATAACTTAAAAATGCAAACGTGGAATATGAAACTGAGAAGAGAGAGTACAACCAAAACCTGATGCATTGCGATTTGCGAAGTCCCTTGTCGCGACAAAGAACTGAAAAACTTGAAAGAAACAGTAGTGAGTCGGAAGCTCAAACCCTAATGACCCACTGGCCCCAGCTGAGAGGCTGTTTATTGAACTGGGGCAGTGGGAACAATCTTAGTGAATACAAACCAGAAGTAAAGGGGAGCAGACAGTTTTTTTTTTTTTTTTTGCTTGCAACTAGAGCAAATACCCACTTGATGTATACGCGCAGAAAAACCAGATGTAAAGGAAATGACCATTGATGCCCGTCATGTTTGACGGGAGAGTGGCACCGGAGCCACCAGCTGCCTCAGTGTGACAATCGAATAAAACAACCGTGACGTAGAAACTGACGGGAGAATGTGGCTAGAATGGGAGCATGGTGTGCCAGCAAATGGGTGAACTGTGGACCTGGAATGAGTAAAATCTAAAAACATGGTATAACCAAAATGCAGACCTGAATGTGAGCGGAGTAAGATAGCATCGCGACAGCGAACGCATGGACGCAGTTCTAGCAGGGAATGGAGTGTAGTACTAGATGTAACAGCAAACGGGGGAACTCAGCTAGAGTGTGAAAGGAGTATTAACTTGCTGTAACAGCAGACGTGAGATGCGGCCGTGGATGGGCGGGAACATTGAGACGTAAGCGTGAAAGTGAAACCCGGAGTCACAGCGGTAGTGTGAACCGCAACTCTGGCAATAGGCCAAACGTAAAATTTGGTATGACCGCAGCCTGCAGTGAACGAGGCATAAACAAACTGTAACGGTGACATGAACGCGCTTATGCAATGGGCCTAAGCAACAGTGGACGTGTAACACCAGTCTGAGTGTAGTGCAAGCAAACATATGAAAGCAAAAGCGGTATGAATGCAAAAAACAGGATGACAGAAAAATAAATTAATGCACAGGGAATAAGACAGATTTACCCACTGTTGTGACCATGCGTGGAGCGTAAACGTGATGCGAGAGCGGACGAGAGCACCGCTCAGAAATGAGCATGTTGAAAGAGCAGACATGAGAAGGCAGCGTCTCAATTGACAGGGCAAAACCTGGCGTAAAGAGTTGAAGCATACACGCAGCCCTGATTGCGGGGAGGGGCGGGTCACATGGGAAGTATATTCTATAGCAAGAGCCGTAACAAGCAACAGCTGCATCCAATCTCCATCACATGCAGCCCAGGTAAACCTTCCCTACCGCACGCAGGCTGAAGTAACTTTTAAAGCGAAACAACGTGAATGAAAAACACATGAGATAGAAGGGGAACTAAATCAGATTACCTAAACAAACAAAGTGAAAGGAATTGTTTAACTCCGACAAAACAAACCTAAGAAGCTGAGGCAGACGATTTTGAGGCGATGCCTCCCGCTCGCAAGAAAGGTCAGATTCCAGCCGGCCGAAGCGACGGACACGGCTCAATTAACTTACATACATGGCGCACGCGTCCCTACGGTAGCCACGGGCAGAAGAAAAGCTCCATTCCAGGTCCATACTGTAGCGAAAGAAACTTCCTAGCAGAGGAAAGTGCACCCTGCTGACACACCATCATCCCCTGTGCAACTGAGAAAACGCCCGCCCCTAGGTGGGGCTGTGCCTGGTTTAAGTAGAGCCTCCGCCCCTCCCACAAATGCAGTCTAACAGACTGCCAACATATATACAGGGTGGGCCATTTATATGGATACACCTTAATAAAATGGAGATGGTTGGTGATATTAACTTCCTGTTTGTGGCACATTAGTATATGTGAGGGGCGAAACTTTTCAAGATGGGTGGTGACCATGGTGGCCATTTTGAAGTCGGCCATTTTGAATCCAACTTTTGTTTTTTTCAATAGGAAGAGGGTCATGTGACACATCAAACTTATTGGGAATTTCACAAGAAAAACAATGGTATGCTTGGTTTTAATGTATCTTTATTCTTTCATGAGTTATTTACAAGTTTATCTTTGTTTACAGCCATTGACATGTCGCTGAGGTTAAAACGTGAGGAGCGGATAGAAATTGTCTGGATGTCTGGTGAACGCAGTAACCGGGTTATTGCAGCAGATTTCAATGCAAGACACCCTACGAGACCACCCATCTCCCATGCTACAGTTAGCAAACTGCTTGCTAAGTTTCGTGAAACTGGTTCAGTGTTGGAATTGCCAAAATGTGGACTCATGAAATCTGTCACTAATAAAAAAACATCAGTGGCTGTCCTAGCTTCATTCAGCAAGAGCCCACAGCGTAGCACTCGCCGCATGTCACTGGAGAGTGGCATAAGTCGAACATCCCTTCGGTGGATATTAACTACTCACAAATGGCACCCTTACAAACTCCAGCTACTGCAGCATCTCAATGAGGATGACCCAGATCGGCGCACTGAATTTGCAGAATGGGCAAAACAAAAATTGGAAGAGGACCTTCAGTTTACGCAGAAGATTTTGTTCAGTGATGAGGCAAACTTTTATGTGAACGATGAAGTTAACAAACAAAACCACCGCTATTGGTCTGACACCAACTCACATTGGATAGATCCCTCCAAGACTGTTGGAACAAAAAAATTGATGGTATGGTGTGGTATATGGGGTACAAAGATAGTGGGGCCATTCTTCATCAATGGAAACCTCAAGGCCACTGGATATGCGAAATTGCTACATGATGATGTGTTTCCCTCTTTATGCACTGAAGCTGGCACGTTCCCTGAGTTTTTCCAGCAAGATGGTGCACCACAACATTATGGGTGTCAGGTCCGAGCATTCTTAGATGAACAGTTTCCTGGAAAATGGATTGGTCATTGTGGGCCAATTGAATGGCCCCCAAGGTCTCCCGATCTGACCCCCTTAGACTCCCGATCTGACCCTCTTAGACAGCCATGGCAACCATTCACAAAAGCTAAACGTCGGATCTAGCGATGCGCCGAAATGGCGTTTAGCTTAATGCCGGATCCAGATTAATGCACTTCAATGGGCATTAATTCCGGATCCGGCATTACGACATGTCTTCCTGATTTTTGGACTGAGACAAATCCGCAGCATGCTGTGTTTTTGTCAACGTCCAAAAAACATTCACATACTGAACGGAAGACATCCTGATGCATCCTGAACGGATTTCTCTCCATTCAGGATGCATTGGGATAATCCTGATCCGTATCTTTCCATCCTAGAGCCCCGAAGACGGAACTCTAGGACGGAAAGCAAAAGCGCAAGTGTGAAAGAGCCCTAAGATAGCTAGGAAGCTATCTTACATTTTGAAATGGTGCGCTGTATGCGCCAAAGTTATGTAGAGGCAAGCGCCTCTACATAACTTCTGTGATCCACCACCAGCTATAGGGCTTATTAAGACAGGCGTCTTAAATGCTGTTCTTAATAAATGTGCCTCATTGTTTTTAGTTGTGGGAATTTAGTCTAACTTTTTACTTATAACTTCAAATTTTGTTCAAGTATCTTTTTATTGTGCACGATTAAGCAGCGACATAACTATGCTTCAGAGAGCTTGGATTTCAGTAGATACTGTTTCAGACAATTTTCTGGCAGTTTTGTCTTGGTCTGTTTGATCGTGGCTTGGTATTAATAGTTTCAACCACTTCCTAACTGCCCATTGACCATAAACATCCTGAGGGTCAGGATTTAACTCTTAATGGATGTTTTAGATCTTACGTTCAGAGATCACAGCTGCATGCTAAAAGTGCTAATAGTGCAGCTGCAGAGCAGGGGGCCCGCTGTCAGTGACAGCAGGGACCCCATAGAGAAGGCAGGGACTGTATTTTTGTGTCCCTCCCTTCTAGATCACTGTAACCAGAAAATTTTGTGCTGCCTGGATGAAATACATAAAGACTGAAAAAGAGCTAAAAAATATTATTTCTACATAGACAAAGGGACTGGTGTGGAAACATACTCTTCATTATTAGTGATGAGTGAGCATCACATAGCGATATTCGTGCGCTTGGCCGAGCACCCGAGTATAATGGAAGTCAATAGGAGACAACCAGGCACCCCCTGCTTGGATAAGGGGAGGGTGCCTGGTCCATTGGAAAAGTCAGAAAGTGACAGAAACACCACCGAAATGGATCTAGAACAGCATGGGGACCATGTCTGGGTGCATCTTGGACTCCAATGTCGCAGCTAGGAACCATATAGTCCCAGTTGTCCGCCACTTTTACATAGCGACAAATTTACGACCAAAATCCGGGTAAAATTGTTAGGAAACATTATTTCCTGTATATTCAATCGTATATATAGTGCAAATGCTGGCAAAAATTACAAGGAAGAAGCACTCTGATACAGCCTATATTTAACATAAAGGAGGGCCTCATTCACATGGGGTTACAATTGTTCAGGTACACTGCTACACTCATAAAGCCTATGCACTAAGTGAAAGGGCTGGCAAAAATTACAAGGAAATGGCACTCCAATACACCCTTTATTACACATAAAGGAGGGCATCATACACACCCTTAAAAAATTATGACTGATGGCCTGCTGGTGACCCTCAAAAACATTTGGAGCAAGGGCCTGCTGGTTACCCTCTAAAATATTATAGTTGAGGGCCTGAAGGTGAGCGGACCCTATAAAAAATTGTAGTGAGGGCCTGAAGGTGAGCGAACCCCATAAAACATTGCAGTGATGGCTTACAGGTGAGCAGACCGTATAAAACATTGGAGGTGAGGGGCTCAAGCCGAGCGAACCCCATAAAACATTGCAGTGATGGCCTACAGGTGATCAGACCATATAAAACATTAGAAGTGAGGGCCTGAAGCCAAGCGAACCCAATAAAACATTGCAGTGATGGCCTACAGGTGAGCAGACCGTATAAAACATTAGAGGTGAGGGCCTGAAGGTGAGCGAACCGCATAAAACATTGCAGTGATGGCCTACAGGTGAGCAGACCGTATAAAGCATTGGAGGTGAGGGCCTGAAGCTGAGCGAACCCTACGAAACATTGTAGTGAGGGCATATATATTTTATATAGAACAGGAGGTAGAGGAGGAGGCGGATGAGAAAACAAGATTCAAACCTATACCCTTTTTTTGCGGTGAAAAGGGTGCATCTGAATCTTGTGGATTGAGTACATTATAAAGCATACATTTAAATTTCAAGGGCCAGCAATTTTGAAAGTTGCTCATTTAGTGCTATGGCCTGTGGGTGGGTATTTGCGCTTGCATTCAAATGCCTGTGTTATCGACATTTGGACGCTGCACTGGGACAGGGAAGTGGATGTTGTTGCTGACGGTTCATGGGAAAGTCCAGGTGCAGGGCGAGGGGCATCCGGGCCTGCGCCTTCGACAGGGGATTGGCCAGCAGTGCATAACACAGGGGAAGTGGAGGCAGTGGTGGGACCCGCAGATGCAGAGTGTGGGCCCAAGCATTCGGCCCACTTATTAGGGTGCTTGGATACCATGTGGCGGATCATGCTGGTGGTGGTGAGGTTGCTAGTGTTCACGCCCTGGCTCATTTTGGTACGGCACAGGTTGAAAACAACCACTCTTTTGTCGTCTGCACTTTCCTCAAAAAAGCTCGGTGTAACGATTGCGGGCCTGTTTGGTGTGGCCCGACATCTCCCCTTTGCAACTCCACTGCCTCTTCCAGACTGTTGCAGTGCTACGGATCCCTCCCCCTCTGTACTGCTGTCCTCGATCAGATTTACACCTTCCAATGTTAGGGCAGTGACCTCATTGTCCACCACCTCCTCTTCCACTTCCTCACCCTGCTCATCCTCCTGACTTGACCTAACCACAACCTCAGTGATTGGCAACTGTGTCTCATCGTCATCCACCTCATGAACAAATGATTGCTTTTCACCACCTTTATTTTCTTGAGACTGTGAAGGCTCAAGAGGTTGGGAATCAGGGCACAATATCTCAGGTACCTCTTCAAGCGTGCTTAGCGAGAGAGCCAAACCAAGTACTGGCGATGAAAAGAGGTCATGTGAATATCCGAGTGTGGGATCACTTGTTTGGCCAGACGTGACATGGTGGGAGGAAGGAGGATCAGAGTGAGGATTCGGTTGACCAGACTCTTGGCTACAGAGATTGGACTTTGTGGAAGAGAGGGTGGTGCTTAATCGACCTGAAGCATTATCTTCTGCAATCCAACCAACCACCTGTTTGCACTGGTCCGACTTGGACAGTGTTGTCCTGCGCAGCCCAGCTAAGTTGGACATGAAGCTGGGTAAGGTGGATCTTTTTTTTTTCTGATGCACTGGCAGCAGGCACAGTTTCATTGCACCCAGAGCCACGGCCTCTGCTTGCACCATCAGCATCACGCCCAGGGCCAAGGCCTCTGCTTGCACCATCAGCATCACGCCCACTTCCCCCTCCCTTTGTGCTTGCCTTCTTCATATTATTTGGTTTTGTCTGTAGATGTGGTACAGATGGTTTTACTGTCCGCTAAAGACACCGTTTTCTGATGCAGGACAGTACTGGATACAGAAAAATACAGATTTTCGGCACTACACTAGGCCAGAGATAATGCAATTTTTATAATATATACTCTATTGGCTTCCAGTAAGGTACTGGATACAGAAAAATACAGATTTTCGGCACTACACCAGACCAGAGATAATGTAATTTTGACAATACACACTGTATTGGCTTCCAGTAAGGTACTAGATACAGAAAAATACAGATTTTGGGCACTACACTAGGCCAGGGATAATGAAATTTTGACAATACACACTCTATTGGCTTCCAATAAGGTACTAGATACAGAAAAATACAGATTTTCGGCACTACACTAGGCCAGAGATAATGTAATTTTGACAACACACACTCTATTGGCTTTCAGTAAGGTACTAGATACAGAAAAATAAAGATTTTCGGCACTACCTTAGGCCAGAGATAATGTAATTTTTACAATAGATACTGTATTGGCTTGCTGTAATGTACTGTATACAGAAGAAAAATACTGATTTTCGGCACTACACCAGTCCAGAGATAATGTAATTTTGACAACACACACTCTATTGGCTTCCAGTAAGGTACTGGATACAGAAGAATACAGATTTTCGGCAGTACACTTGAGCAGAGATATTGTAATTTTTACAATACACACTGTATTGGCTTGCTGTAATGTACTGGATACAGAAAAATACAGATTTTCGGCACTACACCAGTCCAGAGATAATGTAATTTTGACAACACACACTCTATTGGCTTCCAGTAAGGTACTGGATACAGAAAAATACAGATTTTCGGCAGTACACTTGAGCAGAGATATTGTCATTTTTACAATGCACACTTTATTGGCTTGCTCTAATGTACAGGAAACAGAAAAATACAGATTTTTGGCACTACACAAGACCAGAGATAATGTAATTTTGATAATACACGCTCTATTGGCTTCCAGTAAGGTACTGGATACAGAAAAATGCAGATTTTCGGCAGTACACTAGGCCAGAGATAATGTAATTTTTACAATACACACTCTATTGGCTTCCAGTAAGGTACCGGATACAGAAAAATAAAGATTTTTAGCAGTACACTAGGCCAGAGATAATGTAATTTTTACAATACACACTGTTTGCGCTTGCTTTAATGCACTGGATACAGAAAAATACAGATTTTCAGCACTACACTAGCCCAGAGATAATGTAATTTTTACAACACACACTGTATTGGCTTGCTGTAATGTACTGGATACATAAAAATACAGATTTTGGGCACTACACTAGGCCAGAAATAATGTAATTTTGACAATACACACTATATTCGGATGTAGTTCTATATTAGATACAAATTTGTCCCAAATAAAATGCCGGAATACTTTATATACGGTTGCGGCCTAAACGCACACACAGATGTGGCCAAGACTAGTTAACTATGGCCAAAATATAAATCACTCTCTGCTGTAGTAATTACAAACCGGATTCCAAAAAAGTTGGGACACTAAACAAATTGTGAATAAAAACTGAATGCAATGATGTGGAGATGGCAAATGTCAATATTTTATTTGTAATAGAACGTAGATGACAGATCAAACGTTTAATCCGAGTAAATGTATCATTTTAAAGGAAAAATATGTTGATTCATTATTTCACGGTGTCAACAAATCCCCAAAAAGTTCGGACAAGTAGCAATAAGAGGCTGGAAAAAGTAAATTTGAGCATAACGAAGAGCTGGAAGACTAATTACCACTAATTAGGTCAATTGGCAACATGATTGGGTATAAAAAGAGCTTCTCAGAGTGGCAATGTCTCTCAGAAGCCAAGATGGAAAGTCTGGAAAGGCACCATCAATGCAGAAAAATATATTCAGGTTCTAGAACAACATATGCTCCTATCCAGATGTCATCTCTTTCAGGGAAGACCCTGCATTTTTCAACAAGATAATGCCAGACCACATTCTGCATCAATCACAACATCATGGCTGCGTAGGAGAAGGATCCGGGTACTGAAATGGCCAGTCTGCAGTCCAGATCTTTCACCTATAGAGAACATTTGGCGCATCATAAAGAGGAAGGTGCAACAAAGAAGGCCCAAGACGATTGAACAGTTAGAGGCCTGTATTAGACAAGAATGGTAGAGCATTCCTATTTCTAAACTTAAGAAACTGGTCTCCTCGGTCCCCAGACGTCTGTTGAGTGTTGTAAGAAGAAGGGGAGATGCCACACAGTGGTGAAAATGGCCTTGTCCCAACTTTTTGGGGATTTGTTGACACCATAAAATTCTGAATCAACATATTTTTCCCTTAAAATGGTACATTTTCTCAGTTTAAACTTTTGTTCCGTGATTTATGTTCTATTCTGAATAAAATATTAGAAGTTGGCACCTCCACATCATTGCATTCAGTTTTGATTCACGATTTGTATAGTGTCCCAACTTTTTTGGAATCCGGTTTGTAATATAATGGTTGCGGAATTGAACACACACACAGATGTGGCACAAGTTAGGTTAATTTCCCCAGAAAAAAATCATTTCTCTGATGGTGCAGTGTATATCTAAGTACCAGGAACGTTGTAGTGAATAAGCCCCTTTTAATAATGTCTGCCCAACACACTGCTTTATGATGGTGCAGTGTATATCTCAGTACCAAGGAGCACTGTAGTGAATACGCCCCTTTTTATAATATCTGCCCAACACACTAACTTTATAATGGCGTATTATAGATGTCACTAATCTGAAATCTTTCTGTCTTTTCGAAGTTAAAAAAGCGATTTTCAAGTCCTGCTCCTCTCAGACACAGCAAGATGTTGTCATTGCCCCCTCTGGATCTGACACCATAGCATTCCTCCTGCTCCTCCCCTTTTGGCAACAGAGAAGCCTTTCACTTATATCTTCTCTGTCTTCACTGCCCCATCCTAGTAGGATGCTTTCATGTGGTATTCTCAAGATAGTCTTCCTGTGGATGATATGTGTGATCAACATCAGCAGTTGGACCACCATGGCAGGAAAATTCCGGGGGGGGGGGGTGGGGTTTGCTGCTGGCTGCTGCTCGCTGTGATCCCCAATACTCCCAAATACTATACTGAAGAAAAATGAGAGCCCCCCCTAGTAATAGGGCTCCTCATAGTCCCACCAATAGTAATTCCCTTCTAGAATGCCCTCATTAGTAATACTGCCCCCTGCAGTGCCCTCAACAGTGATAATGCTCCCCGAGAATTCCGTTATTAGTAATACTGCCCCCTACAGTGCCCCCAACTGTAATAACACTCCCCAAGATTGCCCGCATTAGTAGAAGAGCCCCCAAGTATTAATAATAACCTCACAGAGCCCCCAGTAGAAATGAGGCCTCCTATTGTTCCCCCAGTGGTAATAAAGTGCTCTTCTGACCCCTCAGTAGTAATAAGGCCCCCCATAGTGCTCTTAGTAGAAATAAGGTGGATCTATAAGTCTCTCCTATAAAGCCCCCAGTATTAATAAGAATGCCTATAATGTCTACTGGATTTACAATACCCCTACAGTGCCCCCAGTATTTATACTGCCCCCTACTGTTATAATGCTTACCCTGAAGTTCCCCAGTATTTATAATGCCCCCTGTAGCTATATTCCTCCCTCCACCATACAGTGTTATCAGGGACGTAGCTAACGGCTCATAGGCCCTGGTGCAAGAGTCCAGCATGGGCCACCTTCCCTCAGTGCTTTGTGTGTCTTCTTATGCGGCACAAGGGTCTTTGGGCCCCCTCAGGCTCCTGGGCCCGGTAGCGACTGCTACCTCTGCACCCCCTATAGCTTCGCCCATGAGTGTTATGTATATAACAATACACCGTCTCTCCTGTCCCCTCCAATATACAGTCCTATGTAAATAACATCACTCCTCTCCCTTCAGCCCCTCCAATAGATAGTCCCACGTAAATAACACTATTTCCCTCCCTCCGCCATAGAGTACCATGTAAATAACATCACACCATTTCTTCAGCCCCTCCAATATACAGTCCCATGTAAATAATATCCCTCTCTATCTACAGCCCCCTCCAAAATACAGTCCCATGTGAATAACATCATCTCCTCCCCAGCTACCTTCAACATACAGTCCTAAGTAAATAATACCACCCTCTTCCCAGGCGCCTCCAATACGCAATCCCATGTAAACATCACCCCCTATAGCTACGCTCATGAGTGCTATGTGTATAACAATACACCGTCTCTCCTGCCCCCTCCAATATACAGTCCTATGTAAATAACATCACTCACCTCCCTTCAACCGCGCTAATATATATAGTCCCACGTAAATAACACTATTTCCCTCCCTCCGCCATAGAGTACCCAGCCGCCTCCAACACGCAATCCCATGTAAACATCACCCCCTCAACATTCAGTCCTATGTAAATAACATCACCCCCCATCCACCTTCATCATACAGTCCGATGTAAATAACATCGCCTCCTAAACATTCAGTCCCATGTAAATAACATCACTCCCTCCCACAGCCGGCATCAACATACAGTCCCATGTAAATAACATCACCCTGCCTTAGCCCCCTCCAACATTCAGTCCCATGTAAATAACATCACTCCCTGCCACAGCCGTCATCAACATACAGCCCCATGTAAATAACATAACTCCCTCCCACAGCCCCCTCCAATATACAGTGCCACGTAAATAACCTCACTCTTAACATCACCCTGCCCTAGCCCCTTCCAACATTCAGTCCCATGTAAATAACATCACTCCCTGCCACAGCGGCCATCAACATACATCCCATGTAAATAACATCACTCTTTCTCACAGCCCCCTCCAACATACAGTACCATGTAAATAACCTCACTCCCTCCTACAGCCACCATCAACATACAGTCCCATGTAAATAACATGACACCCCCCAGCCACCTACAGCACATAGATTTATATAAATAACATCCTACCTGCCGTCTGACGAAGTGGAGCCAAATGGATCCGTCCTGGCACACAATGTAAGTCAATGGGGACGGATCCATTTTCTCTGACACAATCTGGCACAATAGAAAATGAATCCGTCCCCCATTGGCTTTCAATGGTGTTCAAGACGGATCCGTCATGGCTATAGAAGACATCATACAACCGGATCCGTTAATGACGGATGTATGCGTTGTATTATTGTAACAGAAGCGTTTTTGCAGATCCATGACGGATCTGCAAAAAATGCTAGTGTGAAGGTAGCCTTAGTTGTGGTAATTCTGGTGCAGTTCCATGACTTCCCCAAAATGGAATTATTCTGTACCATGTAGTTCTTTTCTATGTCATCAGCCATCATATTTGCCATATCTCATCTGTTGACATTTTGATCAGGTGTCTGTATTGGCACAGATCTGTGAATTTCCCAAAATTGTATTCTTCTCTTACATGTAATTCTTCTATATGCCATCAGCTGCAGTTTTTGCCACATCCCTTCTGTTGGGATGTGGCAAAAACTGCAGCTTCATGGTCCGTAATGGTGCAGTTTCGTGTCTTCCCTAAAATGTAATTCTTCTCGGAAATGTAATTCTTCTTTATGCCATCAGCCTCAGTTTTTGCCATATCCCATCCATTGGACTTTTGGCCAGGTGTCCATAAAGCTGCAGTTCCTCACCTTCAACAAAATGTTTTTCTTCTGCATGCCATCAGATTGACATTTAGCCAGGCAGGCATCTGTAAAAATTCTCTCGTCTCTATGGAAATATGACACAGTTCTGCGTCTTGACTAAGTTAACTAATTGACTAATTATTTTGTATGATATTCATACTTCTGTCCAATTGTTTTAAAATTGCCTTGTTTTCCAAATGACCATTGCCTTTCCCCAGAAAATACCCTGGTATCTTAAACCATGGACCTCTGGAAAGGTAGAAACAGTAGCTGAAACTGGCCCAGTTGGCTCTTACCCAGACTCCAGTGTCATCTCAGAGAGGCTTTCAGTGCTTCAGGTGGTGTCGTCACTCTCAAGCGGACAAAGTTGTCTTCCACCAGTGTACAAAACATCACTTTTATCAAAATGAATCAGGCATGGATCTGTGAGGATTTTCACACACTTGCTGTGGCTGATGAATACATTTTCCATTGTTGATGGTGGCTATTGATCACTGGCCCCATCACAACACCGCTGCTGTTTGTCTTCCTAACATAATTTTCTGTATTAAAAGGCTGCTACTCCATTTTGCTAATCCTCCTATTGCCACTTACATTACCTCTACTGCCAATCCCCATACACAGCTGACACTAGTATGACTACATCTACTTGTAGCCTTGCCTTTTTTTATGAAGTGTTTCTACTGCTGGCACTACTATTGCTGTCACTATTACCCTTACACACTTTACCCTTTCCACACCCACACTATACTACTGCTGTTCCAAAATAAAAGCAAGAGCTTTTCTTCAGAACAGAGATCTTCAAACTTCAGAACAAGTCACTGTTTCAAGACTTGAATGTGTATAAATACAGGCAGGCATTCTACTCCCGTTAATACCTAATTTTTTGGATCAGTAATCTGCCCCTGTTAAGGCATAATTTTTGAATGCTTGATCCCAACAAGCCACTGCTTTTTTTTCTCCCAATAACACCTTATTAGTTTATATGCCATCTGCTCTCCAAAATTTTTTGGAAGGTTTTTCTAATATTACGGAGCATAACAAATGAGACAGCACAGTGGGGGAGATATATCAAGACTGGCGGATCCAGGAGATACGCCTGATTTGTTAAGAGGCAGAAGCCCTGCTGTGCACTAGAAACTGGCTGGTGTAAACTTCAGCTATGACCTCCGCCGCTTTCTGGCAAAAGTTATAGTAAATGTGGCGGGCGGTGCGAAGCCACGCCCCTTTTGCTGAGCCACGCTCCTTTTTCTCGGCTCTTCAGAAAAGTCGCAAATGATGGTGCGCCATAGTGGTGCGAATTTTTTAAGCCCCTATTTTGGCATAGAAATATTGATAAATGTCCCCCTGTGTGTTTTAAAACATGCTGTTTGTTAACACCATCAACCATACATTTAACCATAGTACCCATATTTTTAGATATATGTTAGTGTCACTGTCCTGATAAAGGAAATGATGTGGGGGTGAGGTGAAAAAGCAATGAAATATGTAAACAAAAAAAAAAAAGAGAGAGAATAACAAGATATAAAAAATCCCAGGAGACCTCAGAATGTCATATACCAATTTTCAGGCCAACGAGAG
This sequence comes from Bufotes viridis, assembly GCA_033119425.1. Lineage (NCBI taxonomy): Eukaryota > Metazoa > Chordata > Amphibia > Anura > Bufonidae > Bufotes > Bufotes viridis. The sequence goes on along the minus strand of CM065591.1, from coordinate 398,976,126 downwards.
CACCTTTGATTCATGTATAATCAATTTAGCCACAAATAGATATTTTTTTTTAACCAGACATGAAACAAATTTCAAGATGTTTACTAAAATCTAGCTACGGCAATTGTGTGCCATATTATTGGCATCATGGCTCTTATTGCTGATGCTGAGCAGTGTTGCCAGTAAAATTGCATGTGACAAATTAAGCTACTGATTGGTCACATCAGTCATGGTCATGTGCTGGCTGTAAGCAAAGGCCTTGAGGGACCCACTGGAGGTTTTGTGCTTGATTGGTGGGAAATTGAAACATGAGTATTGGTTTTATTTTTGCTTTGTTTTTGTTTTTTACAGAATTTGCTACTGTTTATAGTCCTTTTATCCAGACTAATAATTGGCTGTACCCGATTGTTGAACTTAAAGTAATGTTATCCAAATCAACATATCAGACCTTCTGATAAATACTTAAATTGTCAGAGCATTACTTATAGGCTCCCGGCATAGAATCATGTTGATCTTCTTTTCCCTTCTCTGTAAACCATAGACAGGCAATATATCTCTACCTGCCTATGGGTGATGTAGATGACCATTACATATACCTTATTCAAGCATGGTACAGTGAGTCACAGTTTACTCAGATTGAGATACTGAACATACAATTACAATCTCTCATAGAGGGCACAAACTTGTTGAAAACTTGCTTGCGAACTGTTTTGTGGCACGAAGCTTGGTAGTTACACAGACACATAAATGTGATGCAGAGAGCTTTGCAGCTATCAATAGCAACAAAACAGTCTATATATGCGGTTTGCAACATAACTCCACAGGCATCTGTCACTAGTAACACAGCAGTCTCTAACTTTTACTGGACAATCTCTATAATTGGTACACAGTGTACTTACATCAGGCAGTTGCACTTAGCCACAGAGCAGTCACAGTACAACTTACTTTACATGCTTTCAGGGCCCACATACGCACTCTACAGTATAACTCAAAGTAGCCTTTCACAGCTTCACAGGGCTCAGTAGACTGACTGGGTCACAGTCTCATGTCACTCACTTATTCCAGAGTGGTTGCCTGTGCCTACCCACAAAACAGTCCCAACACTTTAAGTGGTCTGCAACCACTTGTGGTGCCCACGGCCAACTCTACTCCTGGAGCAGGTTCTTACTCCAAGAGGCCACTATCAGCGACTGAAATCCATAGTAGGTTAATGGAAGAGGCAGCAGTTCAAAACCACTTTGTCAGATCTCAGGGCCACTGATCGTGTCAGGAAACCCATCTCAGACCAGAGATCCTCTTCATTGCACTTGAGGTCAGGACAGGTGCATTTAGCTCTGCAGCTCTCTGATCAGTATACTGTTTCATTAATGGACCATGAAGCACTCCAAGCTCCTTCTCATATCACCAGGCCCACTGATTGCCATCAGTTTTTCAATATCTATCTGTTCAGTCCGTATCTGCATGTAGGAATAAGATGCTGTCCCTTTAGCTCAGTGGCAACTGTCAGGCACAGGCAGTACAACCTTTACAGCTGACACCCTCTTCAACAGATACATGAGTATGACTTAATACAGACAAATTTGGCCAGTTTGTGTGTATCAAGTCATATCTGTGATATGTACCCACTGTGGATCCAATAAATAAGAAAGTGAATTTGTCTTCCTAACTTGGATGTATTGCAGTATTTTCTATTGTGCACAGAGTACCCATGGACATTGTGCAATGAAAAGTCTCAGAATAATTATTGAGGTCAGTGGTAGTGCCTTGATAAGTCTTTATACTGGATTGGACCCTCTCCAATAGGTGGACTACAGCTTCTCTAAAGCATATCATGGACCCATGCTGTCTTTAACTCCTGAGGCCCGTTGGGTCCAGCATTTGTGGCTCCACTCTTTGGCAGGCATGAAAGTCCTTCAATCTCAGAAAGAGTGTTTCTACTCTAAACTTCTCACATAGCTATGATTTTCCTGAAGTGCCACTGATGCACACACCCCAATCATTTTGCTTGAGCTATGTCCTCATAACAACCCTCTGTTCAGCTTTTCAAGTCCTATTATCAAACAATAACCTAGTGTCAAGACTGAGTACTACATCAGGCACTGAATTATATGCAAACAGATGGGAAACTGCTTGATATAGCACATTTTTAACATACAGTGCAAAGCTGAGCAACACTTTTAACATTAAAATACAGGGCATCTGTAACAAAATGTAAGTAATCAGCAAATAAGAATATGCACAACATAATGAGACATTGAGCGCCAGTTACTTCACCGTCGGTTTACAGTCCAAAATAAACTTGGGGTATATTTTAACACCCTCTTTCATCCCTGCCAATGCCATGCAACGGTCATTGTTCTATGTAGAAATGAGTGAAGTTTTGGAAAATTCGATTTGGCTGCTTCGCTGAATTTTACAAAAAAAAAAAATAATTAGTTCGTCACGAAGTGCATCTTTTTGTAAGTAGTGGGTGCAATGACAGGAAGCTGTGATAGTGCCATACCTCTCAAATGCCGCATTCATACATGATTGCGGCATCTGGGAGCAATAATACAGTGTAAAATGTGTTAAGCTTCCATTTGCTTGTGAGGTGTCGGCCGCTGCTATCTTGCTAGAGGATCTTGTGAGAAATCTCGGGCTGCCCGAAATGACGTCAGTGTGCTGTTGGTCTACAGATCAAAGATAAACTGTTTATTTTACACTACTTCAGGTTAAATTGCAACCATGACACACAAGGAAATTCGACTTTGCAGTAAATCAAATTTATCATGATATTCGGATCAAGTTTCACTCATCTTTAGTTCCATGTGCAGAGAAATAGCAGAATTTTCATTCACTTTGAGCAAAGATTCATTTTGTTCCTCTAGTCTTGTATCTGAATACACTGACCAAGGTAGAGCGGCTTGGTGCCACCCTTCCTGACACACACATGCCCTGCTAGTCACAAAATGTGAACAGCCATAAAAAATACACTTCTGCTCATGTACTTTTGCTCAAAAAAATTGGCATTTCATAATAGCAATGTTCTACGTACACATGAGTTCTATGAAAGTGGATTCTAGCAAGAATCTTATATTTTTTTAAACTTGAAAATGTCCTTTATTATTCTGTCACATTTGTGTCACCTATATTTATCGCCTAATATTTTTAGCATAAACATATGTGTGGAAAATTGAAACATGTTATTGGGCCTTTAACATCTAAAAATAACCACTAAATAAAAATTATAGATCCAGCGAGTTCTGAACAACCACTGAGCCTAATAGATAGTTTGACGAAAGCTCTGCAGTATGGTGTTCTCACACAATCCCAACTCCATTATGACTAACAATTTACCACTGTAGAGAAAGGAACATTAAAAGGCATCATCTGAAGAATAAATGTATTATTTTATTTATAGAAATCTATCTAATTGCATGTTATGACTGACTGAAATCACTCCTTATCCTATTTCTTACACTGTTCCACTTAACTGTTATTTTTTTTTTTCCTAGGTCAAATGAAAGATAAAAAAAATTTCTTACCTATAATTGTTATACTTTTGCTTTAACGTTGCTTGATAAAAGTATGCTATGATTTATTGTATCAAACTGGTAAAATGGAAAACTGGCTTAACATCAGCGTTATGTATTCCGTTATAGCTTTCTGTTATAACATGGTTATAATGGAAAATAACGGAATCCATAAGATGGAAGTCAAAACGGAAGCCTTTAAGAGGCATTCCGTTTTGATCCTTCATAATAAAAGTCTATGGGAATCAAAACGGATCTGTCGGCAGGACTTTTATGTTCCTTCTGCATAACGGTAACCAGACGGGTCCGTTATGATTCCTATAGACTTCTATTATGATGGAAAGCAAAATGGAATGCCTTTTAAAGGCTTCCGTTTTGCATTCTGTCATAATACAAGTCTATGGCCAGCATAACGGATCTGTTCTGGTTTCCGTTATGCAGAACTGGACTCCTGCATAATGGATCCATTATGCTGTCCATAGACTTGTATTATGAAGGATCAAAATGGAATGCCTCTTAAAGGCTTCCATTTTGACTTCCATCTTATGGATTCCATTATTTTCCGTTATAACCATGTTATAACGGAAAGCCATAACAGAATACATAACGCTGATGTGAACCCACCCTTGCCAATATCAGCCTATGTTTTGAGAAAAATGTACAATGGCCGCTGGCCTGGATACAAGATGAGATACAGTTAAGCATGGATGCATACAGGTTCCATATAGTATCCTATCGCCAACAAATGCTGCTACTAGGTCTGTAGATTCTGCAGACCTGCTTGGCAACTGGGTAAGTCAAGGAAATGTTACAATCTGGTGGAGACATTCCTGGGTGGAGACATTGCTGTGTATTGGCAAGCATTATTCTTCAGAAAAATGCCAGTTGGAAGCTATTCCATGAGAGGCAACGTGTGGCCACAGTATGTTCTGCGCAAATCGCTGAGCAATTAGTGACCCTCGTATCACTACCAGGAGTGACCAACTATCATGTGCGATGGCTCCCCAGATCATCATTTATCACACAATTGAGGCAGTGTGTCACTCCACACCAATTCAAGATTGAGCCACGAGGCCTCCATACGGCGAGCTGACTGTCGTCAGACCCCAAGCAGAACCTGAATTCATAGCTAAAGATGATAGTCCAGTTCATAGCAGTCCAGGTTTCTCGTTCATAACACCACTGAAAACGAAGGTTAAATTGACAGGTTGTCATTTTGTCAATGACAGAACATAATGAGAGTTGTGACACCAAATTTTCTTCTGCTAAGTGCCTGGAAATGGTCTGGGCAGAGACAGGAGTGTGTAATAAAGGTGCTGATTGTGTCTGGATGATGGGCAATGAAACTATGGGTGCTACTTATGCTTGCAGAATCTGCTCCCGAAAACTAGGTCAGAACAGCCTAGATGACGGGCAGTTTGTCAAAAACGACCATTCTGCTTCCCTCAGTCCAATGATTTACACCCTTTCAAAGCCTATCAACTGGACAAAATGTCATTGAATGCATCATATAGGCATGTCTAGAAGTCAATGAAGAGGTACATTACCCCAAAACAGCTTCTGAGAGTATTTTTATTGGGCAGTGGTGGAAGCACTGTTATGCCCTCTTGCTGCAAGACTCAGTATTAGACCACACCTGTAATTATTTGCATATCTGCCTGAGACATAACTACATACCAAGATTTGTAGCAATCTGACATTTCTATCTTGTTGGATCATTTTTTTCTATTTTTATTTTTTGTCAATAAGGGTAAGAATGAAAAATAAAATGTTTCACAGACTGGCTCTATTAGTAAGACAGTGCTTCCACTTGGACAAAATTCTCAAGATTCTCATAATAAACTAGAGCCTGTCATCAGTGTCCATATTAGGACATCGTCAGACATTATCCACAACTCCATCCTACGTCAGGCAAAACACCCTCCTTCGTCAGCCCAAACTCCATCAGTCCTCTTCCCTCAGGCAAAACTCCATCCTCTGTCAGCCAAAACTCCTTTCTTCCTCATACAAAACTGCCTCCTCCCTCAGACATCAGCCAAAATGCCCTCCTCCCTCATCCAAAACTGCCTCCTCCCTCAGACCTCAGCCAAAACGCCTTCCTCCCTCATCTAAAACTCCATCAGATGTGAGACAAAACTCCCTCAGACCTCAGCCAAAACTGCCTCCTCCCTCAGACAAACCTCACTCATCCAAAACTGCCTCCTCCCTCAGACCTCAGCCAAAACGCCCTCCTCCCTCATCCAAAATTCCCTCCCCCTAACTCAAAAGTATGCAATACACAAACTCTACGCCTGAAGAAGCTGCTAGCTGCTGGAAAGGCAAAGGACCTGTGATGATGTCATGACCATGTGATGGGTCATGTGTGTGGGAAGGGTCAGATTTCACAGCGGCTGTGTACAGAACTGTAGTCATCAAATAGAGCTGTGTATTATAGATGTGTGTACTGTGTAATAGAGATATGTGTGTATCCTATCTCTATTACACAGTACACAGCTCTGCTACATGCAGGATACACACATATCTCTATTACACAGTACACACATCTCTAATACACAGCTCTATTTGATGACTACAGTTCTGTACACAGCCGCTGTGAAATCTGACCCCTCCCACACACATGACTCATCACATGGTCATGACATCATCACAGGTCCTTTGCCTTTCCAGCATCTAGCAGCTTCTTCAGGCGTAGAGTTGGTGTATTACATACTTTTGAGTTAGGGAGAAGGGAATTTTGACTGACTTCTGAGGGAGAAGGGAGTTTTGTCTGACATCTGATGGAGTTTTAGATGAGGGAGGAGGGCGATTTGGCTGATGTCTGAGGGAGGAGGCAGTTTTGGATGAGGCAGTTTTGGCTGATGTCTGAGGGATAGTGTTGAGCGCGAATATTCGAATAGCGAATTTAAATCGCGAATATCGGCACTTCGCTAATTCGCGAATATTTCGAATATAATGCTATATATTCGCAAATTCGAATATTCGCTTTTTTTTTTTTTTTTTTTTTTAAAGTTGTTCCCTCCCACTTCCCAAAAGCATTTATTCTTACATGTCCGAGGACTCCATGCTCCCCTCCCGCTCCAGTCAGTGCCCGTCTGCCGAGTGCCAACTTCCTCTGCGCATGGAGCGTCCCCATCACCATGGGAACGCCTCCATGCTAGAATGTACTGTCGGATTTGAGAATCACGGTTATCTAGACCATGGTAAAAGTTGGATGCGCAATGCGAGTAAACTTACTAAAATCACTCGCATTGCGCGTCCAACTTTGTGTATAGTCAAAATCCTAATGGTAGGGGCGAGGGTACTTGGGTTGCGAGAATTAACGAATATACAGAATATAGCGCTATATTCGTATTCGTTATATTCGTTAAATCTAGCAAGCAAGGCAACTAAGTTGGATGCGCAATGCGAGTAATTTACGTAAGTTTACTCGCATTGCGCATCCAACTTAGAGCGTGGAATAGGCTTTAGGCATTACTATTGCCAATCGGAAAGTTGTCTAAGTTGGATGCGCAATGCGAGTAAACTTACTTAAATTACTCGCATTGCGCATCCAACTTAGAGCGTGGAATAGGCTTTAGGCATAGGCGGCGGCAACTACTATTGCCAATCGGAAAGTTGTCTAAGTTGGATGCGCAATGCGAGTAAACTTACTTAAATTACTCGCATTGCGCATCCAACTTAGAGCGTGGAATAGGCTTTAGGCATAGGCGGCGGCAACTACTATTGCCAATCGGAAAGTTGTCTAAGTTGGATGCGAATGCGAGTAAACTTACTTAAATTACTCGCATTGCGCATCCAACTTATTTCTGTGTATAGGCAACATTCCTATTGGTTGTTTGCTAGACTTAACGAATATAGAGAATATCGCGCTATATTCGTATTCGTCATATTCGTTTATTCTAGCAAGCCAACCATTGTTAGGACGTTGCCTATACACAGAACTAAGTTGGATGCGCAATGCGAGTAATTTGAGTAAGTTTACTCGCATTGCGCATCTAACTTACAGCGGGGTATATTGTCAATAATCCTTCATTCCATCAAGACAACCAATAGGAAGTTGGCTAAGTTGCATTCGCAATATGCACATGGTGTTTCTATCGCGAGAATCGCATTGAAATATTCGTGTGAGCCTATACGGGCGTGGCTTTGTCTTGCGAGTTTGTTGACAGGAGGAAGGTTGAATCGCAGTGCATTACTCGTGTGTGACGCGCATGAAAATGGTCTCAAGCAATTTTAAAGAAGTCGAGGAAGATCTCCTGATTACTGTAAGTAATTCCACATTACAGCACTGTATTACATATCACAGGCTTGTTATTCCAATGTATTTATACAAATTCTCATTTTTTCTTGCTTCAGGGCATATTAACCCTGTCAAAGCCAGAGTTTTTTTGTTAGCCTCTTATTTCGCTCACTGCCTTCAAAGAGCCATCACTTTTTATTTGCCTGTTCACATAGCCATATGAGGGCTTGTTTTTTGCGGGACAAGTTGTACTTTCTAACTCCGCCATTTAATATTGCATAAGATGTATTGGGAAGCCAAACAAAATGCAAAATGTCCAAAATTGCAAAATAAAAGCAATGCCACTACACATCATCTCTAATACACAGCTCTATTTGATGACTACAGTTCTGTACACAGCCGCTGTGAAAATCTGGCCCTCCACACACATGACTCATCACATGGTCACGACATCATCCTGAGTCTTTGCCTTTCCAGCATCTAGCAGCTTCTTCAGGCGTAGAGTTGGTGTATTACATACTTTGAGTTAGGGAGAAGCGAATTTTGACTGGCTTCTGAGGGAGGAGAAGGGAGTTTTTGTCTGACATCTGATGGAGTTTTAGATGAGGGAGGAGGCGATTTGGCTGATGTCTGAGGAGGAGGCAGTTTTGGATGAAGGCGGGCCTGGCTGATGTCTGAGGGATAGTGTTGGCCCGCGAATATTCGAATAAGCGAATTTAAATCGCGAATATCGGCGCTTCGCTAATTCGCGAATATTTCGAATATAATGCTATATATTCGCAAATTCGAATATTCGCTTTTTTTTTTTTTTTTTAAAGTTGTTCCCTCCCACTTCCCAAAGCATTTATTCTTACATGTCCGAGGACTCCATGCTCCCCTCCGCTCCAGTCAGTGCCCGTCTGCCGAGTGCCAACTTCCTCTGCGCATGGGCGTCCCCATCACCATGGGAACGCCTCCATGCTAGAATGTACTGTCGGATTTGAGAATCACGGTTATCTAGACCATGGTAAAAGTTGGATGCGCAATGCGAGTAAACTTACTAAAATCACTCGCATTGCGCGTCCAACTTTGTGTATAGTCAAAATCCCTAATGGTAGGGCGAGGGTACTTGGGTTGCGAGAATTAACGAATATACAGAATATAGCGCTATATTCGTATTCGTTATATTCGTTAAATCTAGCAAGCAAGGCAACTAAGTTGGATGCGCAATGCGAGTAATTTACGTAAGTTTACTCGCATTGCGCATCAACAAGCGTGGAGAATAGGCTTTAGGCATTACTATTGCCAATCGGAAAGTTGTCTAAGTTGGATGCGCAATGCGAGTAAACTTACTTAAATTACTCGCATTGCGCATCCAACTTAGAGCGTGGAATGAGGCTTTAGGCATAGGCGGCGGCAGCTACTATTGCCAATCGGAAAGTTGTCTAAGTTGGATGCGCAATGCGAGTAAACTTACTTAAATTACTCGCATTGCGCATCCAACTTAGAGCGTGGAATAGGCTTTAGGCATAGGCGGCGGCAGCTACTATTGCCAATCGGAAAGTTGTCTAAGTTGGATGCGCAATGCGAGTAAACTTACTTAAATTACTCGCATTGCGCATCCAACTTATTTCTGTGTATAGGCAACATTCCTATTGGTTGTTTGCTAGACTTAACGAATATAGAGAATATCGCTATATTCGTATTCGTCATATTCGTTTATTCTAGCAAGCCAACCATTGTTAGGGCGTTGCCTATACACAGAACTAAGTTGGATGCGCAATGCGAGTAATTTGAGTAAGTTTACTCGCATTGCGCATCTAACTACAGCGAAGTATATTGTCAATAATCCTTCATTCCATCAAGACAACCAATAGGAAGTTGGCTAAGTTGCATTCGCAATATGCACATGGTGTTTCTATCGCGAGAATCGTCATTGAAATATTCGTGTGAGCCTATACGGGCGTGGCTTTGTCTTGCGAGTTTGTTGACAGGAGGAAGGTTGAATCGCAGTGCATTACTCGTGTGTGACGCGCATGAAAATGGTCTCAAGCAATTTTAAAGAAGTCGAGGAAGATCTCCTGATTACTGTAAGTAATTCCACATTACAGCACTGTATTACATATCACAGGCTTGTTATTCCAATGTATTTATACAAATTCTCATTTTTCTTGCTTCAGGGCATATTAACCCTGTCAAAGCCAGAGTTTTTTGTTAGCCTCTTATTTCGCTCACTGCCTTCAAAGAGCCATCACTTTTTATTTGCCTGTTCACATAGCCATATGAGGGCTTGTTTTTGCGGGACAAGTTGTACTTTCTAACTCCGCCATTTAATATTGCATAAGATGTATTGGGAAGCCAAACAAAATGCAAAATGTCCAAAAATTGCAAAATAAAAGCAATGCCACGCCATTTTTACGGGTTTGTAACCCCTTAAGGACACATGACACAACGGTACATCATGTATAGTTCCGATCACCGCTACGCGGCGGGCAGTGATCAGAACTGGGTGCCTGCTGAAATCAATCAGCAGGCACCTTGGGACTAATGTGCCGGGGGTCAATTCAGACCTGCGGTTTGCGGCTTTTGCGTGTAATTGGGCGGCGGGTGCGGTGGCTATCGGGTCACCGTGCTGCTGTAATGGGGACCCGATAGCAGGGAAGGCCTGCGTCCGCATATCTACATAGACAGTGGTCTACTTTTGCTACCAACACGCCCATTTTCCAAACAGTCCTCAGAGCGGTATCAGTCTGATGAAGGCCGTATTGTGGCCGAAACGTCACACGCATGTATATGATTTACCGCACTTCTGATTAAAAGAAACTTATCTTCAACGCATAAACTGGAGTTTATTTCCTTCTTGATACTAAGGGGTGGGAACCCGACCTCCAGTAAGCGCACCTCCAAAGAGTGCCACAACCGCCAGATGACGTACAGCTATGTCATTGGGCGTGAAGGGAGTTAATGATAGGTGCACTAAGTACTGTTAAGACATCACACCACTATGTCTGGTAGCATGTATGTATGGACACATTGGACAGCTGAGAAACATCTCTCATATGCACAATGCACATCCATTTTCCTGCCTCACAGTGCATACCCCACATCGTATACTCCACACCGTATACCCCACAGTGTATATCCCTCCACACACACACATAGTCTTTGGATTCTAATATGCGTCTGGTTGGTTAGGAGAAGTAATGTTTGACCGCCATTATTTGCTGGTTCATTTAGCGTTACCCAGGGTGCACCATGTGGAGGCGGACCAGCTGTACACCCCATACTGTACCGTTACCTCACTAGACGGGTACATCTCTCCTCAGATGGCCAATATCCGATTGCTCATACTACACACACATACAATTTAAATATAATTCGATTGTATAACTGTAACGTTAAATCTAATGTTTTACTTTCAAACACTGAAACATTTTTGTTGTGTTGAGATGATGACATTCATTTCTAATACTTTTATTTGACAAATTTGGGATTATATGGTTGCATTTTTATCCTGCAGCGAATGCTTGAGATGAAGTATGACACCACCAGGTCCCGCGTGGACAAGCAGCGGATCCTGAGGAGGATCGGTTATGAACTATACCGTGACCACAATGTCACACACAAGAGGATGGCCATTATAAAAAAGTGGTCCGACCTAAAGAGGAGACACCAGGATCGGATCACTGAGATACGGAACAAAATCTGCCCAGGTACAATGCTTACATGACTCTTGTATCTTTCAGCAACACTCTGTAATGTATAGGTACAGTTATGCTTTACGAGGTTTTAATAACTTAAGAAAATTTTGCCATTATAGGTGATCCCGTCCCCTCAGTCCGCCGCAGGCCTTCAAAAAAGGCAGTGGTGGTGGAGGAGGAGGTGTCGGAGGAGGAGGAGCAGGAGCAGGCAGGACCCTCTGCCCCTACCCCACAGCATGAGGATGCCGGACCCTCAGACCATCCCGGTTCTCATGAGGAGAATGAGGAGGAGGAGGAGCTTGTGACCACCCCCCGCCAGGAGGGTAAATAATATGTGTTGTGGGTGTTTTAACTCAGTCACTGGTGTCAGTTTCTTCCAGAAAACCATAACAAACATGTTAAATCTTTATCCTTTAACCCCTTCATGCTTTCTGACATAACTGTACGACCAAATAACAAGTGACTTGCTGCATTTTGATGTACGGCCACGCCCAAACTGCTCCTGGGGCTGTGACACTATAAAGTGTCACAGCTCCCCAGGAGCAGACACAAGTGGTAAGCCGGCAAGGGACCAATCAGAGTGTTCCCTTGCTAGTAAGCACTCTGATTGTTTTGTCTCTGCAGACTAACCAATCGTAGCGCAGCACTTTAAAAAAAAGCCTGTTTCAGGCCAGCGACATCTATGTGGTTGAGAGGAAGAAAGCTCCCTCTCTCTTCCATCTTGCCGTTGCTGCTTCACTAGCGGCAAGATGGTTTCCATGGCACCCGGACGCCTTACAAATGGCGTCCTAGTTGCTCATTTACCTAAGAGCCGATCAGACCCTGAGGTCTGATCAGCCTTAGTGTAAGTGTGGCACTGACTATACAGTGTATTACAATAGACTATGCAGATGGTTTTTGATAAAAAGAAAATAGATACATAAAACAAAATTTAAAAAATTGAAAGACAAAAAAGACTAAAAATTTTTTTTAAAGAAGAATAAATTAGAAATCGTCTTCTCATATATATTCATTTATGTAATCTAAAAATTACATAAATAATATAGTGCACATAATTGGTATAGCCGCATCCGTAAAAAGCAGCTCTATAACAATATAGCGTGTTCTTACCCCTTTGGCAAATCCCATACAAATATTTTCTTTTTAAAACTGTCAAAAACAGACATATTTTATACAGTATACATATTTTGTAACGTTCCATGACATAAATTCCAAACCCAAGCGATCAAAAAGGCGTATGCACCCCAAAATAGTACCAATCAAACAGTCAACTGATCCCACAAATATTTTAAATAAAATACTCTATTGAAATATTCCTAAGTAAAGAACTATATAACTGATTGTGATTTTAATGGCCAGCTCCTTTATACACTAATCAATAAAAGTTATTTAATCTGATTTTTAATATATTATTTTTTGTACAGTAATAAAAGACATGAAAAAAAATAATATTGCTGCAGCGGGAGCACTCAGGCGGATGAGGGCTTTGCAGCTGAAGATCAGCCAAGAAATGAAGGCCATGGAGGAGTGGCATCAGAAGGCCATAACGGAGCTGATCAACCAGCATGATGTCCTGAAAGCCCTGCCTTAGTTTTATTTAATTTTTATTTTATGTTTCTTTAAACAATTTTTTTTATTTTATTTATAAAGTTTGGTTTGGTTTTAAATCATTTTTGGTTTTCTGTTTTATTTTAACAACTCTGGTTACATTAAGGCAATTTTTTCCATCCAAAACTCATCAGTATGATGACATACAGCAACCGCAGGTACATGGAAATTTGGTAGTATAAGGCCTACACAGAACTCATAGTGGTGAGGATAATAGCAGCAGTCTTTGTTAATGGTGGGGCCTTAGAATAAATAAAGTTATCAGTAAGAATTACACCATAACATAACATTATAAAAAACTGAAATCACGCGTTATAACTCAGAAAAAACTATTTATTAACAAAATAAAAAAAGGCCTCTATGGGAACATTGTGAGTTGGGAAAGTAGCTCCTCCATTTTCTGCATCCCTTTACGGTGCTTTTTGGCCATCTCCTAGCTGATGATGACCCGGCATTGCCCTTTAAGAGTGACCACCCCTTTAAGAGAGACATGTACTTAAAAAAATAAAGTATGCAAAGTAATATTCTTGCATTGGGGTATATGCAACTTAGGCCTCTTTCACACTTGCCTTGTGAGGATCCGGCGTGCACTTCCGTCGCAAGAAATGCCCGCCGGATCCGTCTAGCACAAGACAACAGAAAGCATTGGAATACTGATCAATCTTCAATATGCTTTTAGGTAACCATGGCAGCCAGGACTCTACTAAAGTCCCGGCTGCCATAGTAAGTAGTGAGGGAGCCGGGGAGCAGATACTTACAGTCCGTGCGGCTCCGGGGTGCTCCACAATGACGTCAGAGAGCCATACGCGCATGGATCATGTGATCCATGCTCATGAAGCGCTCTGACATCATTCATTGTGGAGGGCCCGGGACTCGAGGCTCGCACAGATGGTAAGTATACTTCTCCCCTGCCTCCCCACTACGCTTTACCATGGCAGCCGGGACTTTAGCGTCCTGGCTGCTATAGTGACCATTCACAAAAGCTAAGCGTCGGATCCGGCGATGTGCCTAAATGACGTTTAGCTTAAAGCCGGATCTGGATAAATGCTTTTCAATGGCCATTAATTCCGGATCCTTCTTTCGGCATGCCTTCAGGATTTGGGTCCGGAGAAAAATCTGCATCATGCTCCAGATTTTGCTACGGCAAAAAGAATCTCAGTACTGAGCGGAAGATATCCAGACGCATCCTGAGCAGATTTCTCTCCATTCAGGATGCATTGGGATTATCCTGATCAGTATCTTTCCGTCCTAGAGCCCCGAGGACGGAACTCTAGGACAGAAAGATAAAACGCCAGTGTGAAAGAGCCCTTACTTCACTATTGTTTGGCTATGGCTATCTAGAACTAACAAAAATTTAGGAACCCAGCTCTGTTTAATTCGCAATGCAGTATATGTTCGCATTGCGAATTCAACTTAGAACTGGGTTCCTAATGGTTGTATTGCTAAAATATAACGAAGATTGGGAATTCAGTCTTCGTAAAAGTTATGTCGCAATGCGAGTAATACAGGTTATATTAATCGCATTGCGAATTCAACTTAGAACTGGAGTTCCTAATGGTTGTATTGCTAAAATATAACGAAGATTGGGAATTCAGTCTTCGTAAAAGTTATGTCGTAATGCGAGTAATACAGGTTATATTAATCGCATTGCGAATTGAACTTAGAGCTGGGTTCCTAATGGTTGTATTGCTAGAATATAACGAAGATTGAGAACATAGCGCTATATTCTCAATCTTCAATTATATTCTAGCAATACAACCATTAGGAACTCCGCTCTAAGATGGAATCGCAATGCGAATACTTTAAGTTAAATTAATCGCATTGCGATTTCAACTTAACACTGCTGCTATATTCCATATTCGTTAACTCGTTAATTCTAGCAAGCTGACCCATTATAAACCCAGCTCCAAGTTGAAATCGCAATGCGATTAATATAACTTGAATTAATCGCATTGCGATTTCAACGTAATTCCTCAAATCCGACAGTACATTTTAGTATATGGAGACGTTCCCATGGTGATGGGGACGCTCCATGAGCACAGAAGTTATGGTTGGCTTGGTAGAATTAGCGAGGATGACGAATATGACGAATGTATTCGTCATATTCCTCAAAGCGAAGATAACGAAGTATTCTACATCTTCGTTTTAGCAACCTATTCGTCAACTTCGCTAATTCTAGCAATCAAATAGGAAGGTTGACTTACCAGACAGCTGTGTTAAATTCGCTATGCGATTTTTTATTATTTTTTTAATAAATAGAATACTTATAATAATTTTATCAAGTAATATAATTATTGTATTAAAAAAAAAAATCGCATAGCGAAATTACTACAACTGTCTGTAAGTCAACCTTCCTATTTGATGCTAGAGATTAGCGAGGTTGACGAATAGGTAACTAAAACGAAGATGTAGAATACTCGTTATCTTCGTTTTTGAAGAATGAGCAGACTACATTCGTCATATTCGTCATCCTCGCTAATTCTAGATATGAAACCAATAGGAAAGTAGCCTTAAGTACAAATCGCAATATGCGATTATTTAAATCGCATTTTAATCGCGATAACTAGAAAAAATGACGAATATTCGATTTCGACGAATATGAAACGAATATTCATTCGAATATTCGCGAATTTCGTCGAAATCGAATATGGCACCTGCCGCTCATCACTACTGAGGGAGGAGGCAGTTTTGGATGAGGGAGTTTTGTCTGACATCTGATGGAGTTTTGGATGGGGGAGGAGGGCGTTTTGGCTGAGGTCTGAGGGAGGAGGCAGTTTTGGATGAGGGAGAAGGGAGTTTTGCCTGAGGGAAGAGGACTGATGGAGTTTGGGCTGACGAAGGATGGAGTTGTGGATGATGTCTGACAATGTCCTAATATGGACACCGTACATGTTAAAACTGGCAAGCAGTGGTCGATTGAAAAAGTTACCATTAGGGTAAAGTAAAATTATACTAACACTGTTTTGGAATCCATTAAGGCTACTGAGGTATATGGACTTGTTCAGCTTATGCCACCCTTATGCTGAATCTGCACAGGGAATGCGTTGTAAACATCTTCTACGCTATTACTGTCACTGATCATAGCCATGTGCTCATGGTGCATTTAAAAAGAGCCATGCAAGTGCATTTTTTTTCGAAAACTATGAAAGACATTGGCTTACCGCCATAATAAAAGCCGGATGCACAGGTTGAAGGTGGATGTAGGAGATGTCTAGAGACACACCATCTAGTTTCTAGGTAAATGATAGGAAAAAATTTGCATTTTCTCCAGATCAATTGTTTAGAATCCATACTTTATTCTCACTTCACAGGGAAAGCTTGGTAGTGTGGATCCACAAAGCAAGAACTTTTCAACATACATGTTTCAAACCTTTGTTCGGGTTCTTAGTCATGGATTAGGTGCATTCACAGTCAAAATGTCAAAGATACAAAATCACAAAAGATATTCAGATAGGCATACCCCCCATGTATCAGCTGTGTTAAAGGAATATAAGACAGAGGGATTGCTGTGGATGTAGTGTTCTTGGAATTTGGGAAGGCATTTGATACCGTCCCTCATAGACTTTTAATAGGTATAATAAGGTCTATATACTTAGAAAGTATAGCTTCTAACTAGATTGAAAACTGGCTGAAGGACCGTGTCCAGAACGTTGTGGTCAAAGATTCCTATTCCGAAAGGTCCTGAGTTATAAGTGGTGTACCCCAACGTTCAGTGATGGGTCCTATAATATTTAATTTATTTATTTATGATATTGAGGAGTGGATGAAAAGCACAATTTCTATTTTTAGAGACGACACCAAGCTATGTAATACTTTGCAGTCTGGAAGATGTCTGTAAGCTACAAGTTGACTTGGACACTGAGTGTTAATACACCAACTTGGCAAATGAGGTTCAATGTGGATAACTGTAAAGTTATGCATCTTGGTAGTAATAATCTCCGTTCATCATATGTCCTAGGGCAGTGATGGCTAACCTCCAGCACTCCTGCTGGGGAAACTACGACCCCCAAGATGCTTCATTCATTTCTATGGAGTTCTGAGAATAGCCAAGCAAGTGTACATCTTGGGAGTTGTAGTTTTACGACAGCTGAAGTGCCAGAGGTTAGCCATCACAGCCCTAGGGAATGTAACACAGGGAGAGTCACTTATAGAGAAGGATTTGGGTGTCCTTGTAGATTGTAGATTAAATAACAGCATACAATGTCAATCATCTGCTTCTAAAGCCACCAGGATATTGTCATGTATTAAGCAAAGCATGGACTTGCGGCACAGGGGTGCAATGTTACCACTTTACCAAGCTTTGGTGCAGTCTCATCTGGAATATGTAGTTCAGGTCTGGGTTCCAGTACCTAAAAAGGATGCCTTGGAGCTAGAAAAAGTACAAAGGAAATCAACTAAACTGATAAAGGGCATGGAGGGTCCTAGTTATGAGGAAATAAAAAATAAATGTATTTAGTGTTTAGAAGTGACATCCAAAGGGAGACATGATTAACTAATACAAATATGAATGGGACGTGCAAAAAATATGGTAAAAAGCTGTTCAGAGGCATAACAGAAGCATAAAACGTGACGTGAACCCACCCTAACATATTTGTCGTGTGTATATGTTAAACATGGGACAAAAATGTGATGTGAGTACGGCCTAAGTCCTTTATAAACTATGACGCGGGTCATGTTATTTTTTTGTTGCTGTATACCGCTTGCACTCTTTAATATGTGGGCTTTACCATCCTTAAACTAAAAATAATGATATCAAAACTTTACATTTAACACAAAAAAAATTCTCATTGTCTGGATTCTCACATCTTTTTCTAGAAGCCTATTATTGTGATGAAAGAGTGGATAGACACTTTAGAGTATAGATTGATTTTAATGAGAGAAGCTTATGGATCCTAAATCTTAAGAAAATAGGCATCAAAGGTTCTCAACTGATCATACTTATCTATTTTAAGAGATTATGGGCCAGTTTAACCGCCTCCCGACGGCTGTACGCACCGATGCGTCCAGGAGGTGGCTGGTTTACTCCTCCTGGACGCATCAGGCCATCATCTCGCGAGACGCGAGACTTCCTGAGAAACGCACGCGCGAGCGCGCACGCGTTCACAGTGCCGCGCGTCTCACAACTTGTACTGCAGCCTGCCAGCGATGATTAATCGCTGGCAGGCTGTAGATGCGAAATAAGTTTTGTTAACAGCGTCTGATATACCTGCTACCTGGTCCTCTGGTGGTCCCATTTGCTGGGATCGACCACCAGAGGACCAGGTAGCTATGTAAAGTTGCACCAAACACTACACTAACCCCCCCCCTCACTTATTAACCGCTTGTTAACCCCTTGATCTCCCCATCTAGATTCCCTGATCACCCCCCTGTCATTGATCACACCCCTTGTAAGGCTCCATTCAGACATCCATATGTGTTTTGCGGATCTGCAGATCCTTAAAACACGGACACCGGCAATATGCTTTCCGCATTTTGCAGATCCACACATTGCCAGAACTATATAGAAAATGCTTTTTCTTGTCCGCAATTGCGAAAAAGAATAGGACATGTTTTATATTTTTGCGGAACGGAAGTGCAGACCCGGAAGCGCGGATCCGTAATTCCGGATCCGAGCGGGACAAAGTCTGTCCCCATAAAAATGAATGGGTCCGCAATTCCGTTCCGCAAACCGAATTGCGGACGTGTGAATGGGGCATTAGGGTCCCTTATCACCGCCAGTTAGTTAGCTACTTTTCAGGTAGCTAGCGCCCAGCCCACCGCACCGCATCACAGTCATTGATTTTGGCAGAGATTTTTTCATCCACATTGATCGTTGCGAATGAAAAAATATGTGCCGTTCATTTTTTTTTTCAGCCCAGAGGCTGAACGGAAAAAAAAAATCTCATTACCGTATGCTCAATATAAGGAGAATCGCAGAAACTCTAATGCTGGCCATACGTGTAATGATTGCGGAGACCCTCAAATGCCAGGGTAGTACAAACACCTCACATGTAACCCCATTTTAGAAAGAAGACACCCCAAGGTATTCCGTGAGGGGTATGGTGAGCTCATGTAAAATTTTATTTTTTGTCACAAGTTAGTGGAATATGAGACTTTGTAAAAAATA